>OU426971.1:10000000-10661250 GCA_911387765.1 Pyrgus malvae | reverse complement strand
TTACATTTCGGGCCCTATAGGGATTTTCAATGGGCCCCCTAAATAAATTGGACCAATTAAACGCAGGAATATAAGTTAAATTTCATTTCGTGGAATCAAACCGGCTCGCCACGTGGTAACAACGGCACCATACGGCACTTTTTTTAAACTCTAAACTTAATTTTTGAAAACATCCACATGTTTATCATCTGTTTTTGGTTGTTCCGCCATCTTGTTAGCCTTGTATACCTGGGTCGCGACACCGCATTCGCCATTCCTACAAGCTTCTACAAGTTGCTAGCCACACTTACGTGATTTAACCTAATTGGCTGCAACCCTTTTTGTATCCCACCGCTGGGCACGGGTCTCTCCCCATTATCGGGAAGGCTTGGAGCTTACTCCACCACGCTACTGCAATGCGGGTTGCTGGATTTCACCTGATTAGGTCCAGTAAATTCAGAGCAAAAAGGCTGTGACAGACGGACGGGCAGACAGACGAACGTGTGATTCTTTAAGCCTTATAGGATATAGGAGCCTTAGGGCCTTTTTCACTACCTTCAAATAAAGTAAAAAGAACGTTAATTGTTGGTAAAAGTCACCCGTAATTTCAATTTCACGATGTTCGAGTAGCATGGTGAACGAGGCCTTTATAGTATAACGGTTCCTTTTTTACGGAACTCTAATATAATGATGTAAATGTTTATGTTGTACAATGACCACCTATCACCACGCGAATCTGCATTATTTCGCAAAAAAATATTTTGGTCCAGAATACTCCAGAATTCTACAACTAACTACGAGTATAACTACAATGGCAGTATTTACGAGAGGAAAGTATGAAATCGAGTGTTTACACGACTAGCGACAATGGCTGACCACACAAGCGTTGATTAAATGTGGTCTGCTGCGCATTGCGACACGGAAGTGATGGTTTTTGTGGTAATGAAGTGGTCAGTAATGATCGTCGACCATCCTCGGTCCTTACGATGGATTTGACTACCAATATATATGTAAATAATAGCCCTATATTTTGGTATAGTAGCCAAAATGGCCCCAAATTGCCTATTATGTTGATGATAGCGAATGATCATAAAAACCTAAAGTTCATCTATGCGGGTAAATGGAATCGGATAGTCGGTGGTATAGTCCTCCCCAAACGTAGAGGAGGCCACCGAGGGGGTTTTAGTGAGGTTCAAATCCCACATAACCCGGTGTCCTCTCCCAAGGTGCTGGGTACCTTTTGAAGGTTTCCCCCCCGATACCAAAAAAAAAAAAGGTCTGAGAATAGTATGTATTTTTAAACCCCTAGGTTGATTGATATATGGAAAAAAAATGATTCCTTAGGAAAAGCGAATAGTATGAATGATTCCTACTAATATTCTAAATGCGAAAGTTTGTAAGTATGGATGTTTGTTACTCTTTCACGTAAAAACTACTGAATGGATTATAATGTGTTAATTGTCCAAAATATGGTGATAAATGTAAAGTAAGTAGGAAACAATCTACCGTCTGCGAGATATTCTGGCGTGCGCTGCCAAAACCGCTAGAGTTACACATAATATGTAATGTATGATGGGAATGTTTATCTTAAATAGTCCTACAAAAAGCCCGTCCAGCGGCACTTCAGAAAGGACTTCACTTTATGCTAATGATCCTCTCTAACGCGGGTGAAACCGCGGGGCACAGCTAGTACTTAATAAATCAAGGAGGCTTATTTAATTAACTCTCTCATCAGATTTAATATTTGTTGCACAAATATTACCATTACATAAAACAGACGAGGCTTTTAGTTTACAGACGAAAGGACAGACGTAATATTTTTGAGATACTGCACCCTGGGCATCCCAATTCGGCTACGGGGCTATAATTTCAAATAACAAATGTATACAATAAAAATATCTACATACGAAACAATTAACAAAGCATTTGGCCCGACAAATCCTCTTAACGCAATAAGCCGATTTTATCTGTGTTCTGTACCACCCTACGCATTGCATTATCCCATTTTTGTGCCGTCAACCTATTAAGTTTGACGGAGATAAGTACCGAAGCGCGCATGGCCTGGCGGCTAGCGTAGAACGCAAGCGATCTATGCAGCTGAGCCAAACGGGCGCGGTCGGGTGTGAGATGGGTGACCGATAGTGGCAAAAAAATTTTCATGCGCGTTTCCGTGCTTCGGAGGGCACGTTAAGCCGTCGGTCCCGGTTGTTGTCGATAGATAACAGTCGTTAAACCTTGTCGGAGGCCTTATGGGCGGTTTGAAAACATCCGACAGCGGGTTGGCCACTAACCCGCATCTCCACCAACCCGCATTGGAGCAGCGTGGTGGAGTAAGCTCCAGGCCTCTCCAATAAGGGGGAGAGACCCGTGCCCAGCAGTGGGACGAAAAAAGGGTTGCAGCCAGCCAGCCAGCCAAGTACCGATGGGATAGAAATCGTTTTGAGATTTTAATCGTCACTAATGTCCCACTACTGGGCAAGAGTCTCCTCTCAGAATTGATTTTTTTTAAATCCGTAGTCCACCATTTTTTCTGTTATGTCAACGCCACGATCACGACTTTAGTGTAAGTTTGTAAACGCGCTAGTGCTACTACTGCGTCCGAGTTAAAATTGGACAGATAGATCTTAACCTGAAAGGAATAAGGTCTCGATAGTTAAATTCTTAACGCTAACACGTTAGTAACGTTTTCGCGTGTGCAGACTTACACTTAGGCCTATGTGCTGTGTCAGTCAATTCAGTCAAAATGGGTTTGATAAAGTTTTGGAGGCTACCCGCAAAACTATGTTTTATCTTATCTTATTTCACAACACTTAATATGACGATCCGTGTGGCGCAATGGTTGTGTCGAGGGGTCCCGGGTTCGATGCCCGGCGAAACAGAAATTTGAATGTGTTTGTGTTTCTTTCTTTGTATGTGTCCATAGTACCCACAACACAGGGTATACCTACCCTACTGTGGGGTGTGAGTATGAACCGTTATTTTATTTTTATTTTATAACACAAAATACCCTATCTCCAATAACATATTCTCCTCTTTGTTCGGCATAGTAAAAATGTAATAAGAAAATAAATTATAATAATAAATATCTTTGGACAATTCACACAACACCATCTGATTCCAAACTAAGCAGAGCTTGTACTATGGTAATCAGAAAGCTGATAAACATACTTACATAATTTTAAATACATACTTAAATAGATAAATTAACACCCAGACACAGAACAAATAGTCATGTTCATCACACAAATATTTGTCCTGTGTGGGAATCGAACCCACGACCTCACGCTTCGCTAGAGATTACGACACGCTTCTTCCACCAAAACACTACCATTCCAGAGATCGTTCCTAGTGAGGCCGGTAACAGTTACTTTCCACCGAAAAAAAGCAGAATATACCTATTTACTTTATTTTTATTTATTATTTATTTTATGTACTTTAATTAATACGGCAGAAAAGGGTCAACAGTGGTCGAACCATATAATAATAAAATAATTAAATAAATAGTAAGGCTGATTAGCTATAAAATTTTCTAGGTATTTATAAAATGAGTTTATTAAATGCGTCTACATCACTTTTATTTAGTTCGCCGTCGAAATAAAACAGGGATAAAGAGTAATCTCCAATATCTAACAAACAAGATTGGATATTATCTATATATCTATTTCTTAAAGCTGTATAATTGCGTATTATAGTATACGTATACTTTAAGTATATTTTTGTAGTTGACTTATACTGAGTATGAAACAAAAATATAAATGAAAATTAATATTGACATAAATTTTTAAGGCAAAAATCCCGATTGCTTCAAAAATAACGTCAATTTAAAACTTACGAGTAGAGGCAACTACAGTTCAGAAGCGTAGAAATTAATAGTATTATTTAAATATTAATAATTAATATTAAATATTATTATTGTTGTAACTGATGATTTGTTTTAGAACCTTTTTTACCTATTAATTTGGATAATAATATAATTAAAATTAATTCAAATTAGTTTTCACACCTTGTATAGTATATTATGATGTAAAGAAACATACTGTAAGGGTGAACCCTTACAGGGTTTCATGCTGTGACGTGACCCATCCTATGAAATGTAACAACTTGTATGTAAATGTAAGCATGATGCAATAAAGAATGGTTATGATATGATTATGATTATTTAAATTATATGGTACAACATTAAAATTTAAAATATTGTCTTGTTTGTCACCGAATTACTTTAATTTTGATATTCTCAATTGCTGAGCTTAATTACCTAAACGTTCATTCTCATTTCGCGACAAGCCGTCCGGTTCAGAGATTCCAGTTAAATATTTGAACGAGGTCAAAAGGTCCCTCAAAGTTTGGGTTGATGTGCCCTGTTTGCATTGACTCCGACTGGCCTGTGGTCTACTCGGTTGGTGAAAGTTTAGTTAGATAGCCTTTTAATCTAAAGAGTGTCCCAAGACTTGACATGAAGAGAAAGTACCTTAAATATCGTAGATAGGATATTTTACTAGAAGAAGACTTTATGCTATTTTTAAAAGTTAGTAATGCTGCATTCAAAGATATTCTAAATAGTATATTTCATTACAAGTGCGGAAAGGCTGTCATTGCAAGGAGTTCCGACAAATGTCTACCCCGGTTGACAGTTGAAACTCCTTCCAATGACGGTTCCGCACGTGTACTGAACAACTATTTTTAATACAGTTGCGAATAAATGAAGCAATTTAATAAAATTATTAAAAACTCGCAAAGAACATTTTTGAAAAACGGCGCCAACCGTAAAAGATTACCTATATGCAGAGAATTTTTTTTCTTCACCCATTCTGGGTAGGCAAAGGGATCTATGCCCATCCACACAGCCAAGTCTTCAGTAGATTTTTTATTGATATGAAATGAAAATGTTAATGAAATGAAATGAAATGAAACCTAACCTAACACATTGAATCAAATCATTAAATCTGATATTGAAACAAATTAGTAGCTTCTTTTTAGAAATATTTGCATGAATCATAAAAACTTCCAAAACTTCGTGGTTGGTTTTTTTCTTTTTAATTGACATTATTTTGACAGTTGGGAAAGAGAACGCACGAGTGCGGAGAAGGTAAAGAAAAATCACGAGTGTGTAATAGCCCACTTCCCACACGCTATACGTCCCTGCAATACGTCACTTTTTGAGCAACTGTATTAAAATAGTATATTTCATTACAAGTGCGGAAAGGCTGTCATTGCAAGGAGTTCCGATAAATGTCTACCCGAGCCGAGGCGCAGCCGAAGGTGAGGGTTGACAGTCGGAACTCCTTCCAATGACGGTTCCGCACGTGTACTGAACAATTATTTTTAATACAGTTGCGAAAAAATTAAGCAATTTAATAAAATAATAAAAACTCGCAACTAACATTTTTGAAAAATGGCGCCAACCGTAAAAGAATACCTATATGAAGAGATTTTTTTTTTATGTTTTCTTCAGCCATTCTGGGAAGGCAAAGGGAACTATGCCCATACAGCCAAGTGTTCAGTAGATTTTTTTTATTGATATGAAATGAAAATGTTAATGAGATGAAATGAAATGAAACCTAACTCATTGAATCAAATCATTAAATCTGATATTGAAACAAATTAGTAGCTTCTTTTTAGAAATATTTGCATGAATCATAAAAACTTCTAAAACTTCGTGGTTGGTTTTTTTCTTTTTAATAGACATTATTTTGACAGTTGGGAAAGAGAGTGCGGAAAAGGTAAAGAAAAAGCACGAGTGTGTAATAGTCCACTTCCCGCACGCTATACGTCCCTGCAATAAGTCACTTTTTGAGCAACTGTATTAAAAAATTATTTGCTTCGCATGGGAATCGAACCGACTTATTGTGGAAAAAAATCACCGTATTTTTATGATGCCAATCGTAAGAATGAATAATTATTATTCTTAAGTTACATAGTATTTTAAAAGAAACAGTAGAAGTTGATATAAATTCCATCTTGATACCTCCACGCGTTCCTGAGAAAAGGGGTCTTGACAGACAGACGGACGGACAACAAAGTGATCATATAAGGGTTCCGTTTTTTCCTATCGAGGTACGGTACCCTAAAAAAAACCTCGTAAGTAATGCGTTTATGTCAAATAGATATTTATTAGGTTTTTTGTATGCCTATGATACTATGATTCTGTGGATGTGGACACAGTGCATGATGTATGATTAAATTCTGCACTGTAATTAAGGAATTATGCATGCACTGACACCCTATAATTAACAGTTTTGTTTAACCATTTAGCTAATTAAATGATTTACCTATAATTGTTTGATTCTAACGAGGTGGAACCGATTGTTTCAACAAAAACAAATAAGTATTTATACTCTTTCAACTATTATTTCGATACTGTACAATCACTATACATCTTATTTACATACGAGTATCAATTACAATAAAAAAAGACTTGAAAATAATCAGAACTGAAACACAACGCCGATGGATGGATAATGGATTTTTTCAACGTAAATTTCTTGCGTCTTAAAATGACGATCAAACCAATTTTTTTTTTTGGTTAAGCATTATACATAAATCAGTGCGCGTGCCAAAATGTAGTGACCACTTAAAGATAACAGAAATAAAATTAACTAGGTACTTGTCTACTAACCGTGCCACTGTCAGGTGAGTGTAAACGCAGCACAGCACCCCAGGTTAAGCGTCAAAGTGTCCCAAAAGTGGTAGGTGAAGGAAATTCGCGCCACGGTCTATCTTACCCCCACTTAGGAGTTTAAGCTCGAATCTTCCCGATAGTAATTACGTATTAAGGCGAAGCTTTTGTAATTTTGTGCAGTCCGAGAGGTGACAGAGCAAAAATTGCAACAATTCTATATTGAAAAGTATACATCACAAGTGAAATAGAAAATGAAATAGTTTATTAACATCCTGGGTAATAATATGTTTGTCATTGTTGTACGGCCATCGGCTGACCATCATCCGCTTTAGGTGCGCTAAGGCTTATATGGACTAGGAGAAAAAAGCGGGCGGAAAAAAAACTGTAAAGGAAAGAAAATGTATTGCCTTCCTTCTCTGTCTACTGAATTCTGAAGTGTATGGCCTTTAATTTATTTTATTTATTATTCTGCACTTTGAAATACATAGGTACCTGAAAATTTTCGCGAACAATATCGTAGTGATAAAAAATTTAAGGGAACTCATTTGTTTTTTGTGACATATAAATATATGACACGCAAATATGACATATACGTATATGTATGGTTATGTATATGGTTATGTATATGTTTGTGTAAATGTATGTATGTATTTATTATTCCTATTTTGAATTTCCTCTCATATTATTCACTTTTAACTATTGCTCTAACTTTCTAATTGTTTTTCATTACTAAAGCCTAACTCATATTTTCAACATCACCCAGGGTTGACTGGAAGACAATGCCTTAAGGCATTAGGTTTAACCCTTTGTAACTCCTAGTTTAAGGTGTTTGCAAAAAATAAATAAATAAAATTAAAAATAAATATATAATATGTTCTTTTATATATATTTTTTTTGATTTTAAGATGGCTGCAGTTTTTAGTCGCCCGTCTCCCATAACAATAGTAGAGGAAAGTATAGTAGTTAGAAGACGGAAAAAATAGTTTTCTTGTCAAAGATTTATAAAAACACTTGGCAAACGAAACTTTCCCAAAAATTACAACGTTTGTTTCAGAAGTACCTTTGTAAAAAGTTTTTAATGACTTATTTACGTTTTTATGAGCAATATTTAAGAACATGTCCACCAATCCGCACTTGGCCGGCGTGGTGGACTATGGCCTAAATCCCTCTCACTTGTGAGAAGGAGACCTGTGCCCAGCAGTGGGACATAAAAAAAAGGTTGAAAAAAATAATTAAGAACATGAAGCGCGCATGGCCCGACGGTTAAGAACGCAAACGATCCATGCAACTAAGCCAAACGGGCGCGGTCGGGTGTGAGATGGGTGACCGCTAGTGGCAAAAAATTTCATGCGCGTTTCCGTGCTTCGGAAACACGTTAAGCCGTCGGTCCCGGTTGTTATCGATAGATACAACTTTGTTGAATAACGCATTATAATTTGTGTTAAATTGTAAATGTATCATAAGATTGTATGTTTTCCAAAAAAAATTATAAAATGCGGTCGTTAAGTCTTGTCGGAGGCTTTATGGGCGGTTTGAAAACATCCGACAGGGGGTTGGTCACTAACCCGCATCTCCACCAACCCGCATTGGAGCAGCGTGGTGTAGTAAGCTCCAGCAGTGGGACGCAAAAAGATTTGCAGCCGTTTAAGAACATGTTTATTTGTACAAAGCTAAAATTTGAATGTCTTTTTCATGTCTTTCACGTAAAGGAAAGAAAGGTAAGTTATAAATATAAATATTGCTTCACCGGTAAGTTATATACCTACAATAACAATTCTTGGAGTCCTGGCAGGACACAAATTTGAATAATAAATTTAAATTTCTGTTTGTTTGTGTTCCTGTTTTTGTATTTGTCCTGTGTGTATGTGTATACCTACTGCACAGGGGATCCTAGTGTGAGGCCTTAAAGCATCAAGGTATGACAGGTATGACACCCGTCAGAGGAGTGGCCTTTACTGGCGAACCCCTCGTCCCAACGTCCATGCACAATGTGCCTTCCAGTTATACAACTAGTGTGTCAGTGTGTGTCGGTGTCAGTGTTGACGGTGCATAGAAAATAACGTTGTGAATTGAAATTGACATATTTACAAATGTATGCGTCTGTAGCGATGAAATAATATTTGTGAATGTGTGACAAAATTAAAATGTGTGCGTTCTTTCCCCGCACCAGATTTGGCACAAAAATTATGTATCGAAGCGAGGCGCTATGCCGTCTCTCCTGAAGGGTGAGACAGTAACTTTCATGCTCTAAGTGTGAGGCTATGAGTGTAAATTACCCCATAACTAAAGGTTAACAGTCCCTTCTAATATAACAAAAATACTGTTGTACTAATATGACAAAAAATACTACTGTTAAAACTTGCTTTAATAATAATGTCACTTTAGAAGCAAAGTCATTGCCTGTTAGGTCATAGTGAGACCGGTTCCTAACACTTAATAAATTCAACAATCCCTTATCAACTCCACACCCGAAAACACAAAGAAAAACAAAATCGAGCTACAACCAAAACTTATCTGTAACCCCTCGGTGTAAGGTTTACAATCCCTTCCAAAGTTGAACGATTCAAAATATTTCATACAATATCCCGGCCTATTGTTAACTAGTTTCATTGTGGAGTGCAAGTTCATTTATCTATGACAAGTTAGACATAATATGGCCATGGGGTTAATTTTACTTGGTCATCCCCCGTGTGTTAACTCTCAATCTGTGCCAGTGTAACTCCTGCCGTATGTAATAATCAGGTAAATCAGAAACATGACTTGTCCTTAACAATACCTCATCTGTACACCTCATAGAGAATGTCACTAGGCATTAAGTCCGCCCATTGTTAGCCTAGTTTTTTAGGTGAACAATTAAAGAATAAATAAATAAATAAAATATATAAATAAATAAAATAGTTATGGCTGGCTGAAACCCTTTTGGCGTCCCACTTCTGGGCATTGGGTTACCACCCGTACTCTAAAATAGAAAATTGTCCTCTTTTTCATTAAGACGTACTTTATAATCTACGACACCAAATAAAGTATGTACGCTAAAATACTGTATATTATGCTTAAAGCATCAAAGATACTGACTTACCCGTCAGTGGAGGGGGCATTGCGCCTCGCTTCGATACATAATTTTTGTGCCAAATATGGTGCGGGGGGAAGAACGCACACATTTTGATTTTGTCACACATTCACAAATATTCTTTCGTCGCTACAGACGCATACATTTCTAAATATGTCAGTTTCAATTAACAACGTCATTTTCTATGCACCGACAACACTGACACCGACACACACACACACACACACTAGTTATTTATAACTAGAAGGCACATTGTGCATGCACGTTGGGATGAGGGGTTCGCCCGTTAAGGCCACTCCTCTGACGGGTGTCATACCTGTCAGTACCTGTGATGCTCTGAGATTATATGAATCTAAATAAACTGGTATCCTCAACCACAAAATTTGGGCGTTTGAAGTGGATAGACGAAAGAAATAGAGCTGCCCTAAATTTAATAAAAAATGAGTCGATTATATATTGTAACTTAAATTTTGATTGCAAAGAGGCTGTAAATATCTTCAAAATAGACAAATATTTGTTAAATATCGCAAAAAGCAACAAAAAAAATAACTCTTCACACTCATAGCCCCACAGTAGGGTTGATATACCCTGTGTCGTGGGTGCCATGGACACATACAAAGACAGAAATACAAACACCCAGACCAAGAACAGAAATTTTAAACTCATCATTCAAATTTCTGCTTCGCCGGGAATCGAAATCGGGCGGGACCCACCGATCGGCAGTCCGTCATGGTAACCATTACGCCACGTGGGTCGTCAAAAATATGTTTTTAAGGACTAATGATGAAAAAAATATAAAATACTCTTTTTTCATGCATGGTACTTTACTTTTGTTCCACAAAAAAAGTTCGTCCTTAAAAAAAGGTGGCAACCCTAGCTGGGCACAGGCACTCTCCTCAATATAAGGAAGGCCTGGAGCTTACTCCACGACAGACTCTCCGAGAGCTGGTTAGTGGCCAACCCGACCAAACCACAGGGCACAGTTAGTAATTAAACGTATACGCATTCCATGAAATAAGGTATACAAATTTGAAAATCGCTGACCACTTCATCCCTTGATTTAATTATAAACTAGGGGTGGTTTCTATAATTTGACTATTCGATGCATTGCTAACGGTTTGTGGTCTCACGGCAATTATGTTGGAGTACCATCGGTTACGATTGTGGGTTTGATTGTATGTTCCGTTTGTTATTATTATATCCCAGTTGCATCTACATATATTAAAAAGTAAGTAAACTTTGGATCCATTGACATACCCTGCATGACTTTTAATAATTTTATAAAGAAATATAGGTACATGAATTAATATGAATGTTAGTCTTAAGATATTTAAATAACCAAGCTTTAGAATTTAGAGGAATTTCCTCAAAAAATATTTACTATCATTATTGTTGCTACCTACAAAAAAAATCCAGAAAACCCTAATTTTTCCAACGGCTCGATGTCGATCCGTTTCGGAAGAGTTTAATTTATTAATAGTGCACACTTTATTTTCTTAATTTCTTTTTGAAGTGAAAACTTCTTTAGCGGCGTTGAGCACTTTTGTGGGATGGGTAAAAACTGTGAAACTCGCGCGAGGTCACGTGTGCTGATCGAAAAATTTCGTAAGATAGTAGAGGAGACGTGGAAGATCGACCTTCACCGATCTGATAATACGATGAGACATATTTTTTACCAAATATAATTTATAAACATATATGCCTATGATAACTTGACTATCGAAAAGTGTCCATAGCTATTTTTAATTTAATTAATTTTAATCAATTTTCTTTCATATCACCTTCACTCTTGTAATAACCGAACCAAAATAATACCGATAATTAAAGCAATTCGTGCAAAATTATTTCCCAACCATTCCAAAATATCAAAAATGCACAACGTTAATATTCAAGTTTTCACTTCTGCCGGCACTCCCGGAGTGCAACCAGTCGTTTTTTTTTACCCTAACAGCATACATATTAAACGGCAACGTTAGCTGCAGTTAGCAGTTGATCTATAGCTATCGCTATATGAATAATTTTATCGCATTTCAAAGTAGGTATCTAAATAGGTTGTATGTAAATTTGTTATGTTTAGCATTCTGATGAAGAACCCCGGTACGGTCCGAAACTAGTCGGACTCCAACGAAATGAATAGTGAGTGTAGCCAGGACTTTATAATCATGTTTACATATCCCCACGAAACGTTCTATAATCAAATATTATGTTAAACATTATGTTGGATAAAGAAAGAATGGGTGTGGGAAATACCTGGTTCACGTATTTTCGCGTCTTGGTGGTAGATACGCGCGCGTACTCCGTTCTTCCAATATCCTTCATATGTTGATTTTCTTAGCGAAGTGATGATGCGTATGCACTCGATATGCGACACACACAATAAAACGTTGAGATTGCTGATGACACTGAGTTATTATTACTACGTATAGAGTGGACGTCTCTACTAGATTTCTTGTTACACGTGTTAGAGCCAATCAGCATCAACGCGCTCAGTCAGTGTCGGACGTCTGAGGCTGTTCAACGCATTGGAATGTAAAGTGTAACGTCAAATATGCCTTCTTGCGTATTGTACCTTATTACCAATTGACAGAGGTCTTTATTGGTTGGCACATTTGTCTGGTTATTTGGTTCATTACACATATCGCAATGCATGATGAGCGCACTGATTTTGTTCAGAATGTCGTCTCTATACGTAGTAATATAACTCAATGGCTGATGATAGCCGTACTGAGTAGCGTAGTTGAAGGGAACTTCGGTAGCTCGACCTAACTCGGCGCGGTGCAGTAGACGACTCACTGTCCATCACTAATTTTACGATCTTACGTCATGATCTCTCGTCCTACCTCCAGGTACCGAGATAGTTGGGATGTAGGTAGGAGAGGAAAGTTTCGTTCGGGAATTGAATGTTGTGAACTAACACATTATTTATTCATGATTATCTTTCATTTTGAGTTCATCAGTTACGTAGGTAGTACGACACATATACACATACTAGCCTTCCGCCAGCGGCTTTGCCCGCAAGGACCTGTTTTAAAAGTTCCCGTAGGATAAAAACCATCCTATATCCTTTCCCAAGGTGAACTCTATCTGTGTTCCAAAATTTATTAAAATTGGTTCAGTAGTTTTAGCGGTAAAGCGTAGCAGACAGACATACAGACAGACAGACAGAGTTACTTTCGAATTTATAATATTAGTATGGATTTAAAAAAACAAGTTCAAAAAAACGAAAAGGAACATAGTTTAAATACTACTCGGTACCTATATTTGCTTCTAAAAATAGATATAGATACCAATATCTCTAAATGTACCTAACCGATTTTGATGAAACTTAGATTGACCCTAAAATGGATTATAGGAAACACAATTACAAAGGAATATTTTCAATCCAGATTATACTTTTTGAGCTATGCGTGGGCAAACATACACTTACGAAATTTGGCACAAGCGTTTAGAAGCCGATATAGACTCAATACATACATCCAAAAACTGTGCAATACTGACAATATTTTGTCAGTTATATAAATTGTAGTTATATAATTATATAAATTGTTCGTTAAATAATTATATAAATTGTAAGTGAAATAATGTAACCCAAAAATACTAATAAAGAATTATGAATTATGATTTATGAATATTCCTCCGTATGTCACTCCTTTTTAAGTTGGTTGTAAACTATTCCAGTCTTGTCGTTTACTTCAATATGTAGCTGCAACCCTTTTTGCGTCCCACTGCTTAGGACGGGTCTCTCCCCATTGTTGGGAGGCCTGGAGCTTACTCCACCATGCTGCCCCAATGCGGGTTAGTGGCCAACGTTATTTTTAATATCGCCTGAAAACCGTACACAATATTACATGCCCGCGATACATAATTAAATAAGCGGATAAAATTCCCAACACGATTATGTAACGAAGTTGACGGGAATTTCTCCCTAATTACAACGGACGACATTTTTATTCAGAGTAAAGAACTTGTTCTACTTTCAAAGAGACACACGTTAATAAATTTATAGTACTTCTGTTCTTATTCAAATTTTACTATAATTTTTTTATAAGTAGGTATATATCTTAATATTGCACGTCTCATAACGCGAAGCGTTTGAGTAGTGCATTACTCTCACTCTCTTAAGGTCAAGCAATTTTCTAGACTTAAATTGCTTTTATCCGATCTTTTTTGCACTTTGAGTATTAAATGAGTTGACAAATATCAACAAGAACATTTTTTATGACAGTAGATACTTTTAAAACACTATTTTTTTCTACATTGTATAAGAAAAACCGTTTAGAAAAAATATTTTGGTGGACGTCGGGATGTCTGTTTGTGCGCATATGTATGTGGTCACGATAGCGCCCGGAATACGACACTTTTTGAGTACATTTTTTTTCATTCTCTTCAGTATCACTCTGAGTGATAGCCTATTGAAAATGACCGTGTAATTCAATGTATTTAATTAAATATGAACAATTCATTATCAGTGAATAGTCTTTGTTTGTATATCTATATATATATATATATATAAAAAAGTAAACATATAGTTCAAAGTACATTTTTTTTCTCGAAGCAGCGCTGCAATTCAAAAAATTGTTTCTGATTTAATTTATTTTCAAAAAGTATGGAATGAACTTAATTCAAAAACTGGATGACAATAAATTGAAAAAAAAATACCTATGTATTTCATTAGAAATTCGTTATAATTTATTTAGATTGAGTACGGCTTCTTTAAAAATTTGAAAAGTATTAATAATAATATGTATTACTAAGTATTACTAAGAGAAAAACATTTTTTTGTGACGAATGAGCGTTATGAGGCGTGCACTTTTGGATTTTCCAAACAATTTTTCTTCTACTGCAGGGCACACGTATCCTCGCGGATCAAGGCCAACACTATTGTTGTTTTGAGATCTGTTGCTGAGACTGGGATATTAAAAAGAGTTGTTAATGACGGTGATAGCTCTGAGGTTTAAGAATCATACAGTCGGATGGCGTGTTTACACCCAACATGGCATTATACAGTATTCATTATAAAGGTACAAACTACCACTAAAGAACTTTAGTTAAAATCTTTCTTGAAGCTCAACTAACAAACGACAATCAGCCATTCATTTAGTTTTGAATATCGAAACAAAGACACGCTTAACGTTGCGAATACAAACAGTCCCTCGTATTTCATCCAATTCGATTTTCAAACGTAACGAGTGAACGAAATCGAATGATCGCTTGGTTTTAACTTTCAACAGACCAGTTGTTTTAATTCGTATTTTTAAAATTCGAATATCGAATGTCCGCTACGGCCCATTCTCCGGTCGATCAACGTTGGGAAATTAAAAGGTTAAACATTGCCTTACATGGCAACACCGAATATTTGTTTACGAATAAAATGTGGATGGTATTCTGTTGAATACTTCTGCAAATAAATGTTTGGTACATTTCACTGACAGTCCTGTTTTTACGGGGAATCTGTCCTTTGAAAATTTAAAGCTCTGTTTATAAATTTGTTCTTATTAAATTGTTCCGATTCAATGATGATAGTGAAATCAGTCTGTCATTTTTGTCTCATTCCGTAATTTCCGTATTTACAGCTTTAAGAAAATTTAAATTGATTTTGTCAACCACATTTTATCAAAAAGATGGAGGTTATCAATGTAGCTTATTTCTTACGCATTTCGAGCGGTATTTTTTTTAAACCGATTTTGATGATACTTAATGATTTAGATTCAGTATTTCCTTGCCCGTCACTATTGATAGCTGTGCTCGTATAAGCACGAACTAATTTTTAGAAAATACCGTTCTGTGTTTTCAGCGATAATCAACTGAAACATAAACTGAAAAATATGACTTCTGTTGGCGAATACGAGTAAGTATATTTATTTATGTGATACTATTTTTTTTAAATTAAGTAACACTAAGCCAATGAGTCTGAAGAGAATTAAGTGTCATGACTGTGGTTATGACACACAACATACACGGTGTGTATATTTTGGTCATTTTTGAAGTTTATTTATTTTGAAAATTTGGTATACTTTATGATTGTGGCTTTTTTCTTTATTTGCTATACTCTCTTATCTTAGGTACTACACCGATCTTCAAATGAGGTTTAGAAAACTGTTTATAACACCTAATAGTCGTTTCGAAAAAACTATTACCAATAGAAAAAAATGTGTCGAATAATTAATACTTGCGTATATGTTATATTATAATAAATATAAAAAATTTGAAAAGTTTACATTCATACACAAACTAAAATTCACTAGCTTGTGAGGATAACCAAATATACACACAAAGTAACACCAAATATACCACAGAAACATCCGGAAAGAAACATTTAATTCTATCATTTAGATTTTCTCCCCTGAGAATCTAACCCGGGACTTCATACGGCATACCAGCATACTGAACACTGTCGTGGGACAGTGTTCATTTTACTGAAGTTTTAATATTGTTCATAATTTGATTCCAACTTTATACAAAAACTTAACGGATGTATCCACTTCGCATAAAAGACACGAAACTAATAGAGAGTCCTTTCCCACCGAGCAACTAATTTAAAATCAAAATATACGAGACTACGTGACGAAAATAACAGTTGAAGCACCGAAACCTATAGCAGGTGTACAATATCAATCAGGCCTCTAATATTTCCTCCTCAGTGAAGAATGTCCTCAGCGGAATATCAAATCGGGCCTCCTGTTCAAATGCTGATAACCTGTAGGGCTGGGAGGGCAGGTCTGCTGCGAATCGAACGGGAAATCGGCGTGACGAAAATGATTTCATGACGAAAATTAGTCGAAAATGATGGTGTATTTTTTTTGTGTGAAATTGCTTGTAAATAATGTCAGAAATTAATGTAAAATTATCGTGTATTTTCATTTTAAATTTTAGGTTACAGTTTTACTTGTAAAGCTAATTTTTACTGTATATTGTCATGTCATCAATACCTTCAATAAATTAGAATGTGAACAAACGGTTTAGTGAAAAGAAAATTGGAATTAAATTTTATTTCATACTCCATTTAATAAATTACATCAGAGCAGGCTCTTCGCTATAGCAGTCTTGGAAGCATGGCGCCCAGCTGTCCAGCCCTTCTCATTACTTCTGGCCGGCAACTGCATGTGCTGTAGGGAAACAATTAAACTGCCTCACAGCAGAAATAGATGCAGCTGTGGTAGGTACTTCTCTGGTCAAACTATGAAAGTTTTGCCACCAATAATCGACCACTAGAATTACTAACTAGACACTAGTAGAAGCGAATGGAATTTAAGAATCTTATCCCTAGCTATTAAAAATATTTTACCGATTAGTTGATATTATTTAATTTTAATTCGAAATCGCGTATCTCGTGCGAACATCTGACCATAAATCAAATTATCACCTCGAACTCTTTAACTCAAAAATAGACTTTTTCCGCCGGGAAATAGTCACCCAAAATTTAGCAATTTATCAAAGTCGAAACGAAAATCCACTTCGATTCGAGATTCGAACGACCATGATTGTCGCGCGTAATGGATGGTTCATGCCACAGGGAAGCAAGCGGAAGGAGTCTGATTATACGCTAACTTCGGGGCGATCTTTTGCATAATCACATCGTTTCCGTTTTATGTGATTCTGATACGGGTCTGGGATGTTCTTTATATGAATGTTTTCGGTGATTCGTTGGTTATTCTGACAGAAACTATGACAATGACATACCTACATACTCGTATATCGATGATGATAACCTGTAGGACCGAGAGAGCTAAATGTATTTAGCTGCAACCCTTTTTGCGTCCCACTGCTGGGCACGGATCTCTCCCTATTAGTGGGAAGGCCTGGCGCTTACTCCACGCTGCTTCAATGCGAGTTGTCAAACTGCCCATAAGTACTCCGACAGGTAGACAGTAGACTGTTATCTATCACAACCGGAACCGACGGCTTAGCGTGTCTTCCAAAGCACGGGAACGCGCACGTAATTTTTGCCAATAGAGGTCACCCATCTCACAACCGACTGCGCCCGTCTAGATTAGCTACGTCAATCGTTCGCAACGCTAGCCGCCGGGCTATTCGCGCTTCGGTGTGAGTTACTTGTAATACTATAAGGGCCTCGTTCACCATCTCCAAGTAAAGTGTTGATTAGTTACGTCCCAAGTAAAGTTAATTGGCAAGTAAAATCTATGAGTACGGGTCAGTTTATCATATGATTAGTGCTACTCGAAAATCGTGAAATTGAAGTTACGGGTGACTTTAACCGACAATTAGCGTACTTGTCACTTACTTGAAGGTGGTGAAAGAGGCCCTAAAACTCCATATTAATCCAATATGGATCGAAGTCCGAAATAAATGACATTATTATTTTAAAACATGTACCTTAAAGAGTCCTACTTATCTTAAAGATATAAGCTATTATACGCTAAGTACATGTATAACATCAGCCCGCAGGGTTATTATTTTCCATTTTTATTCCAACGCCTTTTAACGATAATTATCCTCATTTAGCGTAGTGGATACTTATCCACTGGATAATATTTAAGATAAAAATAGAACGGCGATACGTTCCAACAAATTACGAAGTATTATCCATAAATGAAGAATATCGCAATTTGCTAGACTCGGGCTTATTTAGTCTATTTTTATTGAAGCTGTCTCCACTACTGCTATCTTTTCAGCGTATAATGTCAAAATCCTTGTCCACTTATTAGGGTTCCGTACTTAAAGGGTAATACGGGACTCAATTACAGTCTTAGTAAGAGTCCCGTTTTACGCTGTCCGTCCGTCTGTACCAGGCTGTATGTATCTCATGAACATTGATAGTAAAACTGTTGATATTGTAGACACGGGTCCGTCTCGCTTTTGACCGGTTCTTATCTTTTTACCGTTCAGTGTAGGAATTATCACCTACTAATTAATTTTTTGTGCTTGATGTCTTAAATACTGGATTAGTGCCCTAAGCTGATGATCTGACTGAAAACCCAATATTTTTTCTAAAAAAAACGCGATCGAACTACGACTAAAAGGGGGCTTCCGGGGTTGCGGGCGGTGAGAGCGGGAGCTCGATCCGTGCGTGGGAAGGTGCAGGAAGGCTTTTGAAGGTGCCCCCCCCCCCCACGATACCAAAAAAAGGTACAGATTAATTCTAAATGTATACCTCAAAAAGGTTGCACAAAAATATTTCATTTTTGTTAATGATTTTTATTTCATTTTAAATCAATAATAACTTTGTCACAAGTCTTGATAGTCAAAAAAAATTTGTGACCTCACGAGGTGGTATACCACCTAAAATAAACTTTTACTACAATATTTATATTTTTATACAATTTTACAATTTAATACAATTCTATTATTTTAGAGATGTTTAAGAGATATTGTAATAAAAAAAATGTCCCTAAAAACCTTTTAATATTGTCACTTTCACAATTGTAACACATGCCGAGTAAAGATTTGCGATGATGATACACGAACAACACTAGTAAGGTCCAAATTACGGAATTATGAGAGTAATACTGTAATATACGCCTTTAAAAATTGGGCACGGGCTGTCCGTAGCTTATCGATAAATTATACCACTCTCGTTTAACCTTACGTACGGCTACAACCCTTTTTGCATTCCAATGCTCAGCACAGGTCTCTCCCCATTGCTGGTGAGGCCTGGAGTTTACTCCATCAAGCTGCTCCAATGCGTTAAGCAAGAATCGTATATTTATTTTATGTCATCACATATTTTGTTATGCCTTTAAACTGTATCTGTATACATACATATGTAAGTAGAAATGAAACGAGATTGGTTAAGAAAATTTTCTTGCAGATGATGATCAGAATTATCACGGTACATAAAGAATTATAGGATAATCTAGTCTTTGTGACCTATTAAAAAATTCAAAAGACTAATAACAGCCATAATAAAAGCCACCCAACCGCTTTATCGTCCCACTGCTGGGCTTAGTATCCCCATAATTAAGATGGCTTTACCTCATTATTCCACGATGCTTCAGTTACCTCAATAGATCGCTTGCGTTTTATATTAGCTGCAGCTGATGTCCTGGCGTTATTAAAAATAATTGCAATCGATAAACAGACATTACACGTACTTTAAAACAAATTCATTGACGTGACGTGACATCACGTGATCAATATGCAAGTAGATATAAATATCGATATCGATAAATCATATTTATTTGCGACATCACCATCGCATTTCTTTAACAATTTACAGCCGACCGGTATTTCGATGTAATCAGTGAACGTTTCGGCGTCGTATGTACATCATTAAGTGCTGCAACGAAATCGATGCGGTTTGTACAGCTCTTTTTATTACTTTTTGTTTAGTAATGACTTGTAATAATGTTTTGTTTCTTGTGTTATGTGATTTCTTTCTATGGTTTCCATACGTATTTAACGTATGTTTCGTATTCATAACCTACATTTTAATATACTTTATTTCTTAATGATAAGTTGTTATTATATCAAAATAAAGGAAAGAAGATAGATTTCATATTTGTTTGCAAGATATCGAAAACAACAAGATTTGTAGGAATAATCCTATTAAGAATATTTTTTTTAATTATTTTATTCTTTAGCGAACGGATTCTATACGGAGATATGTATACAAATATAAGTGAAACGACGCTCCCGTTTTCCCATCATAAGGAAGGTGTTTGACTGTTTTAGGGATTCACTTGTGTTTCCTTAACAAATAAAAACAAATACATATTATGTATTTTCGATAGATAAGAGTAATTTATATAATATACGACCCGTATCTTCACCAACCCGCATTGGAGCATCGCGATGGGTTCATACCATGCCATGCCCTGTAGTGAATGCCAAAAGGGTTGCTGGAATGTAAGACAACTCATGTGGCGCAATGGTTACCATGCCAGGCTCCATTCCCGGCGAGGTGGAAATTTGAATAATGAGCTTATTCTGTTCTCGGTGTGGATGTTTGTGTTTCTGTCTTTGTGTGTGGCCATATAACGACGAAACAGAGAATGCAGGTGTGGCTATGACTATATAGCGTTATTTATTTATTTACTTAAATAGGTATCTTAACATTCCAATGGGTACGTGTCGTTTTACGATCACGTTACATTTACAATATCACAAAAGAGACAAGAAAACCGGTAGTAATAGTCACAAATCGTTAAAATTCTGTCGTATCACTCTTGTAACGCGTACAAAAACATGTATATTGTAAGAAAACTAGGCGGTCGCAAAACAGTTTTTCTCAAACAATCGTTTACTAGTTATTAAAGCGTAAAGACAGCGTCTTAGCCACTTGTCATATAACTAAGAGTGAGCGATTATAGCTAACCTAAGTTACGGATCGGAAAGCGAGTGACGGAATTGCTGCTGGAAGGAAAAATAATAAATATTAGGGAGACCAAAAAAAGATGGCAAGGTATATTTAGAAATTTGAGGACCCGTGTGGTGCAATTGTTACCATGCCGGGTTCGATACCCGGCGAAACAGAAATATGAATGATGAGTTTAAATTTCTGTTCCTGATCTGGGTGTTTGTGTTTGTCTTTGCGTGTGTCCATGGTACCCATGACACAGGGTATATCCACCTTACTGTGGTACTATGAGTGTAAAACTTTATTATAAGTACGTGTGAAACGTTATATTTGGACTAGGCACTGCCAAAAGCACGAGACCTCTGTCTCGTTGGCTTTCCCTAAATCTTTCCATACTTCTCTAAGTATGGAAAGATTTAGGGAAAGCCAACGCCATAGAGACGTCTAACTACTACTAATTAAATATAATTACAGTGTTACTATTTATTTAATTAATTGTTAATGTACACAAGCACTTAAATTAACAAATAGTAATGTACAAAGGTACAGCTTATTCCTACTAATTAGTTTTTTAAGTTCAAATGTTAGTAAATTGGTTGTAGAAATAAGGTTATTTCTAATAAGTTATGGATCTCGGTTTATTTCGACATCTGTTTTTTTAATAGGTGAAGCACAGGCCTCATAGATTTAAGTGGCGACTGCAACCCATGTGACGTCCATGCAACCCGAAACGCCTCACACTCAAAGCCCTACCAGTATAATGTAGTCATGGCTCACATGGACACGCTCAAAGATAAAAATATAAACACCCAAACTTAAAACAGAAACTTAAACTCCTCATTAAAACTTTTTGCGTCGTCGAAAATCGAACCTGAAACCCTCGACCGGCAGTCAGGAAAGGAAGAAAGGTCAAACTTATTTAAAAAAGCTACTTTTTTCTTCGCAGACGATAAAACAAGGGTCTTAACAACACAAACGCTTCAATAAGAACCTACGAGTACGTAGGATCTTTGTAAAGGTTTCGACCCATGCCGATCCGCTTAATCCAGGCTTATCTCATAAAAACACCATTAAAACGAATGTTGTAATGTTTTTGCGTCTATAATCTTCATTTCTTATGGGCGTGTTGTTAGTAACATCTATTATTAACGTAGTCGTCGTATACCTTCTCAGTTTTTTCTTCGTGTTTTGTAATTGAGAATTTCAATTTAAAAGTAATATAGTAAGAAAGCAAAAAGGTTTTGAGGACGATTGATCACTTCATACTCAAACGAATTCCAGTTACTGACAAATTTTTATTTATTTATCTATACTTAATATTAAAATTTCGAAAGCGTGTTTGGTTGTTCTTTCTTTCATGTCGCATGTGGATTGACCTGATATTGTAAAGAGAGAGTTTGTGGGTTGGAGAGTGAGTCATTCCCTGGATATTCGGGATTAAGAATAGAGCCACGGGACTAATAGCTTGGCTTCCGGGGTTGTGGGCGGTGAGATTGGGAGCTCGATCCGTCCATCCAACGGCCCCGGGAAGGACGGCGGTGTGTGCGTGGCCGCATGCCGCCGTAAGCATCTAAAGTCGCAGGAGAGCACATTTGCTCTCCCGAAGATACCCACTGAAGATACCAGAGGTTTTAGTGCGGTACAAATCCCACATAACCCGGTTGCCGGTACCTCTTCAAGGTTTCACCCCCGGATCCAAAAAAAGGCTTCATTCTACGCAGTAGTCTGTTTCGTGGACATACACATGGACATACGCATGGACATATACAAAGATAACTGACATGAACACAAAACGCCGAGAATGAGGAAACCAATACATTTTTGCTGCATCTACGATCCCAGAATTTTTCAATCATCCAGAAAATATTGTAATATTTATTTTCCTACTTATTAATCTCCTTATTTATTTGTTAGTATAAATCTGTAACTCTTATATTGTCTACACATATTATATGTAATTCTAAACACAACTCAATTCCTAAACAAAATATCAGAAACATAACGATAAGTCGGTCCCTATTATAAAAACAAGTACCTCATTTGTCGGAGAAGCTCATTATTTCCCAAAAATCCTGTCAACCCCTCATTTGGGTACACACGAGTCGAAACATAAGTTATATCACAAAAACAAACAGGAAATACAGACGACGCCGCAGGCAACAACCTTACCATTACCCATCAACATCACACAAAACTAACCTCAAACATAAACGACATAAGCTACGTTTTTGCTTACACAGTTGAAAAGTCATATCTGTGGACAGTAATTTCAGTGAGTCGAAAAACCCCTTCATTAAGTTAAAAAATGCTAATTCGTAACGAAAAATTTGCATGCAGCTGTCAAATTTCACGCGCAAAGTGTGAAATTGCGTAATGAGACCGGGCTCTGATTGTCGGGGGTTGATATAACTTTTGGTGACACACGCGAGATTATTGTGAAGGATTTCGCGGCGGTAACGCCATAAAAGTACCAAAATATATCGTTGATAGTGCTAATGTGACGTAAAACGCTTTAAATTGTAACATTATCTCGCTTATATCTTTTCAATAATATCGACTTACAGAATCGTAGGAAAATCTTCTTAGGAGAGATAATCTTATATATAAAATTCTCGTGTCATAATGTTCGTTCCCATACTCCTCCGAAACGGCTTGACCGATTCTCATGAAATTTTGTGAGCATATTGAGTAGGTCTGAGAATCGGCCAACATATATTTTTCATCTCCCTAAGTGATAAGGGTGGCCCACCAAAACATTTCTACGCGGGTTCGCGGGGGCAGCTAGTTAAATATAATTGTAATTTAAAAATTGGAAAAGTATACTAAACCTCTCCTATTTAATGTGCAAAGTCAACTACACTGAAACATCACCGGCGTACTCAAAGATTTGTGTATATCGCAGTGGTGTAAATGCATATATCATATGCATAATCTCTTACTGCTTCTACTGGACGCAGGTCACTATGTTTTTATGATATATGTATATTATTATCAGTGTTTACAAATATTACCTATCAGCAAATGGTGAAATTACAATTTATTTAAAATGCAGAATTAAGATTATTCATAGTCGTACAGTTCTATTTTTTTTAATAAGGATGACCCGTCTCAAATATAACCCCGTACGATCCGATACTCATTTTAATAATAAACAAAGCGTTTCCCCGCCGCTCGCTTCGCAGGTGTTTCGAACAAAACAATGTAAATTAAATAATTGGACCGGTACCGATGTACACC
The DNA here is from genome assembly GCA_911387765.1 of Pyrgus malvae. Lineage (NCBI taxonomy): Eukaryota > Metazoa > Arthropoda > Insecta > Lepidoptera > Hesperiidae > Pyrgus > Pyrgus malvae. The sequence goes on along the minus strand of OU426971.1, from coordinate 10,637,088 downwards.
GAGATACGGTATTGTTCCGTAGTTCGTGATCTGATCGCTATGAAAGGTTATCTGTTGATTGAATTCTTCACAAAACTGCTATGGGCTTGTCCGACAACCTATTGTAGTGATATCGCTACTATATTGTTTCGACGTTGCAAACATATCGTAAAGATATCGCAACACAACTGATACTGACACTGATATATCAGCTCTCAAAATCTGCAAGCTAAAGTGGTAATGGGCAGGTCATACAGCTAGGAGGACTGACAACTGACAACCGATGTGGAAGAATGACGACCACGTCTCGGCAAAAGGAGCACATGAGCTTCAACCAGGTGGTCTGACGACTTGAAGAAGATAGCGGGAAACCGCTGGTTTCAGAGGGCACAAGACCGGGCAAAATGGTGAACATTAGGATAGTCCTATGTCCAGCAGTGGACTTAAAGGCTGATGGATGGATGGTACTGATAAATTTCATAATGCTAAAAGAATAAGAAGTAGGTGATAGGTAGGTAGGTAGATAGATAGATAGGAAATTAAGCCTCTAAATTTTTATGTCATACCTAGTTAAGTTACAGAATTGGTCTCTACCAACCCGCATTGGAGTAGTGTAGTGGGGTAAACCCCAGTAATGGGGAGAAACCCGTACCTAGCACTGGGACGCAAAAAAGGTTGCAGCCTGCCAGCCAGTTAAGTAACATATACGGTCGAATTGAGTAACCTCCTCCTTTTTTTGAAGTCGGTTAAAAAAGCATGTTCAGGAGACATACTCGTATGTCAATGACTAAACCTAGGTTTTAGACCTAGAGACACCCGATTCACCTGATTATTCGTAACAAAAAGATGCAAGTCTGAAAATTTGCTTACAAAAGTCCACCAGACTGTCCCCAAGTTTTGAAGAAGGGCAAAAAACACAATGGGACCAACTTCCGAAGTCAACGACTCACTAGGACTTCGCTGCCGTGACCGATGTTAATTTTATGCGCGTTAAAATATCACATAGACGCGGATATTCAATTAGTTTGGCGCGGCGGGCCAGCGTTGCCATTGTTGCTTCACAATACTGTTTTTGTGGAGAAAAAAAGATAAGAAGACAAGTGTGAGGGGGCTCGCGTAGTAAGGTTCCGTAGGTATCTTGTTTCTTCGTACTATTTAATGATATCTCATTCCTATGGGGCTCCTTTTTCAAAGCTACTTTTACCTGGGTAAAATATGTTTTACCCGGGTAAAAGTAGCCTTTGTCACTTTCCAGTCCCTCAGCAATCTGTGTACAAAAAATCAGGTTAATATGTAGCACCGTTGCGAACATACAAACGCACAAAAAAACACACTTTCACATTTATAATAATGTAATTAATTATTAGAGTTTAAATTTTTTCCACCATAATAATATGTATGTTTCAAATTAACCTATGAAAAGAACCGCAAAAAGGGTTTTAAGAAATTATCGAGAGATATATTGATATGATATTTTATACAAAAGAAAAGTAAATATGAAACGTCTTAACAGCCCCAGTTACGCTTTTCTTAGTTATAATTTTTAATACTTGGTAAGCTGGTTACACAAATATGTAGAAAAAAAAACTTGAAATACAGTCGAATTCAGAACCTCTTCCTTTTTTGAAGTTGGTTAAAAATACAACCCTTGAAAAAATTAAACAAATAGAGGAAGTAAATACTAAACAGTGGGTCACACACAATTGGGTAAGGAACCCAAAAAGACGAAATAATGAACTCTATTTTAATCTATGCTCCGTACCTCCGTGGAATATTTGTAGAAAATTGTTTTCGTTTGTGAAATCATTTTGCGTTAATGCGATACGCTTGAACCTTTTTTAAAAATTCCAAAATTGAGGAGGTGTGTTCGAATTTAACGGAACGAATTCGTGCGGAGTTACTGCGGACGGAAGCGGGTTACGGGTGGTGTAATAACTTGACGCACGGGATTAAGAATATGGGCTACGGTTTCCCCTGCCTGATCGTAGGAGGCGACTAAAAGGGCAATTCCTGGGGTTGTGGGCGGTGAGAGAGAAGCATGTACTCCAGCTAGCGGCCCCAGAGCAAAAAGAAAACAATATCATTGCCTCCGTGCCCCAGAATGGGCTGTGAGCGTGGCCGCACTCTCCGTCGAAACCTGACGCGATTTGAGGTTACTCCCAAGATGAATCCGGTTAGGACACCGCGTATAGATGACACCGGTGTACATATTCTACTGTAGAACCCGTAGTTTTCCTCAAGCGTTTAGGCACAGGCGCTAGGCGCGGTCCCATTGGGAGTCACAGGGGACATGACCCCCCCCCCCCCAAATCCATCATTCATGCGTAGATGGAAGGCGAAACAAGCCAATTTGGGATACCTCTTCCCTCAAATTTCTTAGTGACCCCCTCCCCCAAATTTCTTGGCGACCCCCCCCCCCCCAAGTTCTTTATTTATTTTGTTACAATATAGTAAGTGAGTTTCAGATACAACTGACCTTTTGAATAAAGGATTGTTTTAAAAACGCATTTTGATAAATATTTTTAAACATTTACGATGCTGCTACGTTTAAGTCATCCCAGTATTATTTATTACAAAAACAATCAATGAACGCTCCACTTTGCAATTGTAACCGTTTTTCACAGATCCCTTTTTTTCTATCTGCCAATATTTTTACCTATTTTGAATGCAGTTCTTATAAAAACAAAGCTAACTGTGTAATTTCGAAATGTTTATTTTTTAGAACATAAATACCGATATTTTCCTCGCGTTTAATTTGAAGCTTACTTTTTACGGATTTATCGGTAATGTTGACATCATTGACATTGTTACACTACAATAAAGAGGTATTCGATAAAAAGCCAATTATCTGAATATATATAAAAGAGAATCAGTATAAAAGTGTATTATTTTCTGTATCTTAACAATTGTTTGGCCACAAAAAATGTCAATTGTTGGCACATTACAAAAATGTTAATCTGTGTTTTGGGTTCGTCATCTTTATTTATTTATTTACCTACTTTAAGGCGTAAGTATACAAGGTATTGATTAATAAATTACTTATTCTCTTGATTTTCCGTTATTTTGTCTATGTTCTGTTCTCAGTGAGACAACCATTTTAATCATTATTAATTAGGAGGTTTTTTAAATAAGTTTATGATTTTTCAAAAACGTTACTTTTTAAGCTTCATCGTTCAAATCGTGGGCATGCATACTGATTCTGACGGTTTCTAATAATCTGTTCTCCTTTTACTATTGGGGAGGCCTGGAGCTTATTCCACCAGGCTGCTCCAATACAGGTTGGAGATGCGGGTTGTGACCAGCAAATGTTTTCAAACCGTCCAAAAGGCCTCCGACAAGGTTTAACAACTGTTATCTATCTATCGATATAGCCTGGAATAGCACATAATTATACTATTTTTAATCCTACGGAGACCCATAAAACGGGTCCAGGCGGGCGAAGTTGCTGGCGGAAGTCTAGTTTCTGATATTTTTAAAGCAGAACATCGTCTGCTGGGTCTGCTATAATAGTAGTAATTATAGCATTGGTTTGTGGTTGAAATGTTTGCAGCAAAGGTCAAACCATGCGAGTACTATCACCGTTAGATTTATTATCTACCTTACCCTACATTTTCCACTTCTACCCTCATAATAACGGACTACCCACTATATTAGAATTATGGATTACCATTAATTTGCAGTAAAACGGCGGTAACGGTAACCAATTGATTTGTTATGGAATAACTTAATGGATTACGCCCTAATCCGTTATATTGAGGGTGGGGGTGCACCATGTTTGAGCCAGAAATATTGGCACTTGTTAGCTGCAAAGAACTTTCAACTTCATTATCTTAAATAAAGAGTTGAAATTTGGTCGTCACACGTAACAGGTATAAGTTTTTTTGGTAATTTGGATTTCTTATTAACTCTGTGCAGTTCATAAAATAAAACCTAGCTACGAGTAACTAGTTTTTGAAATTAAGCTGTGTTGTGTTTCCAAGTTCTAAGGAATCAAATTAAGCAAATTAAATAAAAATGGATAATCTAATCAAATTAAATAAAAATGGATTATCCATTTTTTCTTATGAGAATACTTTTTTGTTTGGTGTAGTTGTGGAAAAACTGTACTGCTAACATACATACATTTTTCAAAACTTCAACTTCAATGACGACCTCCGTGGCGTAATGGTTACCATGCCGGACTGCCAATTGGCATTTGGCTCTCGATTGGCAGTCCGGCATGGTAACCATTGCACCACGCGGGTCGTCAATTATTATTATTATAAGAAGTAAAACCTTCATCACTATTCCTACCCTAATAAATCTATCTTAATAATGCATGATATTAAATTACATCAGCAAGTTAGCGTCACAGTCTACAGCTTAACATTGAGATCCTTTCACCTCTCTGTCATTTAAACCCGTTCAGACAGAGACAAAACAACAATAAATAACCAAAATAATAATATACCAATCTTCTAAATACTCGTTCCCCATACAACAATTCAAAGTCCCGATCCCAAGCCGTATGACGAGTTGTCTATCTCTTTCTATCATAGGATACTGGGCTATTGAGAAAGGGATGGGCTACGGACCCATCGAACCGAAAGCGTAGATCCCAAATGCGTTACGTTAGTGACCAGTTGCCGTATTGTGTTTAATAGGGTCTATGTCGAAATGAAAAAAAAAACATTGGATAAGTAAGGAATCGTCACAAATTTAGAGTCTTGGAAAGCGTTTGCGGAAAATAAAATGAAATATTTGATAGGAATCTCCACCAAACCGCATTGGAACAGCGTGGTTGAGTAAGCTCCAGGCCTCCCCAATAATAGAGAGAGACTGTGCCCACCAATGGGATGCTAAAATGGTTGTAGCCGTTTGATAGGATCAAAATCATAATAATAATAATGAAATGTATAATAATAATGAAATGTAAAAATGTTTTTGTTTGTTTATTTGTCCACGCCGCAAAGCGTTTGATGATTAAAGAGTGACAAAGACTTCGAATAATTACGTATTCTAAGGACAGTGGACACAGGCTACTTTTAATGAAAATATCTCATTCTATGAGAAAAAACGCGTATACCACTCGGGCGGAGCCGCATGCAGAAAGCTAGTCGTTTATTATAATAGCAACGTAATATGCAAGTAACGTGGTGTTAACTGGTCGTTGCTACCCATGGACGTCTACACAAGTCACTGTGGTCGCATTTCCTGTAGCTTCGGGATTAATAATAGAACTTTACTACGGTATCCCCTGCCTGATCGTAAGAGGTAACTAACTAACGAGGTGGCTTCCGGGGTTGTGGGGTGAAAGTGGGAGCTCGATCCGTTCAGCCAGCGGCCTCGGGACCGTCCCTCCCGGCCCATGGTGTGTGGCCGCATGCCGCCCTAAGCATCTGACGGTGCAGGAGAGCACAATAATTTGCTCTCCTGAAGATGGGCCCGCATTGGGCACCGCGTGCGGAGGACACCGGAGCGTTGCACTGCAGATCCCGGAGTTCTCCCCAAGCGCAGAGACAGGCCACCGAGGGGATTTTAGTGCGGTACAAATCCCACATAACCCGGTATCCCATCTAAGAAGAGCCGGGCATCTTTTGAAGGTTTCCTCCCCGATACAAAAAAAGGCTGATGGTTGCGTCATTAAGTCTGTCCGGCAACCGTACCTTACCACCAAAACATTTTCCCGAATAAATCATGAATGTTCTAGGTAGTTGGATAAAATTGTAAGGGCTTTTCTTGTTTAACAAACTAAAATAGAAAAGATTAGGTTCACAAATTGCGTTTCATAACATCAAATCCCATTTTATTGTTAGCGTAATGGCAACCCTGTGTCCATGCATCTAGTCGAAAGTCGCCCGAAGCAAATATATCGCGGCCAATCTGAGCATTTGACCCGTCGTTTGGCAAATTTATGTGTAGCGATACAAAAATCTCCTTTTTCCGTCAAATGTATCAGTTACGGCTTTTTCGGCCATGTATTCCAATGCTATGAGAGACGGGCGAATAGAATTTACAACCATTTCCTACTGGCTGATTTTTGGAGCTACTTCACATGGGTGAGGTAGATTAAAAATAGGCTTAGGCTGCTAGATACCTTGGCACGGAAGTGGACCTCCATTTTGTAAAAAATAAATATACCGTAATATATAAAATAATAGAAGCGCGCATGGCCCGGCGGTTAGCGTAGAATGCAAATGATCTATGCAACTAAGCCAAACGGGTGTGAGATGGGTGACCGCTAGTGGCAAAAAAATATCATGCGCGTTTCCGTGCTTCGGAGGGCAAGTTAAGCCGTCGGTCCCGGTTGTTGTCGATAGAGAAAAGTCGTTAAACCTTGTCGGAGGCCTAATGGGCGGTTTGAAAACATCCGACAGCGAGTTGGCCACTAACCCGCATCTCCACCAACCCGCATTGGAGCAGCGTGGTGGGGTAAGCTCCAGGTCTCCCCAATAATGGGAAGAGACCCTACCGAAGAAGAGATTTTACCTTAAACTTAATTGGCAAGTAGCATATCAAATCAATATTAATTATCAATTAAGTACCTTTTTATCAAAAGTTTTCACCGCAATAAGTTTTAGTTAAAAGAAACAAAAAAATCTATAAACACTAAATTATAGCAATGCTGCTAAACCCTAGAAGGTGCTAAGCTGACCTACGGAATACCTTTATTTTTTAACTCCGCCATCGCAAATCCAGAGTTATTTCTAAAACTTATTATTTAAAATGGATGCAGTTCTCTGTCACTTTCCTCTCGTAACATAACTATCCAACATTTTCGACTCTACGCCCTACGTGAATACGACTTTTTTTTACAAAAAAACGAAGGCTTGAGTGGATTTTTTCACTTTTTAAAGTGGTCAGACCCTAATGGTTTCCAAGTTAAAGTTTTTAACGTAACGACAGATTTCGGTCCTTTTTTATCTCGTTCGGGGGTGAGTTTTAATGTTTTGAAACTTCTGTTAGATTTTTGTTTTTGTCTTGCGGTGGTCGTTAACTTTTTTTTGTTTGTGACTGTTTATAATCCCTTAGCGTTGGTACTTTTTAAATAGGAAATGAGTAACTTGCTGCCGTATAATTTATTTCTTGTGAATTGTGTCTGAAATAAATGTATTGCGCAATTAAAATAACGTAGGCTTACTCGTATACCGACTCTACTTGCCCTGAAATTCCTTATACTACACGAATAAAGTTAACAAATAAATGTTAATACCTATTATTTATTTAAACTTATTATGTATTATATTGTTATTTATTTCAAATAAGTTAAAAACATTGCATTCTTTTTTTATTGTCGATTAATTTATTATGCTTATATTATATAATTTATTACATATTTTACATCTAAAGCGTAATATTAATTATATTATTCTTATATATTTTTTCCCTGCCTTTTTTATGTCCTACTTCTGGGTGTCTCTGCGGATTGGTAGCAATCATACCTTCGGGAAATTATCAGTTACTCTCAGGCATGCGCGGCGATGGAAAACATCGTAATCCATTGAGATTATTATGTAGTCGTAATCAATTATTCCATCACTGGGCAGCAGCGATGAAATGCGCATATTGCAAATTTCTTTTGTCAGAGGTGCGCGTCGAGGGTTTGAACCCGGCTCCTCCCGCGTCGACTCCCACGGTCCTTACCACTCGGCCATCACTGCTCAATATTTTATATATTATTATAATATAATTATTATTATAATTATATTAGTATATAAAACTTTATCTTACTTCTATATAAATAACTTTCCTTCTTTTTTTAGTACATTAATCGCTATAAGTATCAGTCATCTTTAGTTACCACTGCTTTAAAAAAATATAATAAGGTATATTACCAACAATAATTCAGATTTTTTACGATCTCTACATACCTAAAATATATACTCATAATAACAACTCTACATGAATAATGATAAACAAATAAATTTTAATACCCATCCATATTTATATTGATAATAATTCAGTTCTTTACTTCAAATTACCCCGTATATCTTATATTATTACTGCAAATCACAGACAACAACATTAATCTTGTAGACAGTCTAACACATGTATAGAACGCACAGTATAAAGGTATACGTACAAACCGGCTTTTGTTAGGGCATAAGTCGATAAGCATTCCTGTTATGTAAGGAACTAAGACCTAGTCTGCGAGAAGCAAGTAACGTACATGTCTTAGAATAATTTGACAAACTACGCAATTGTCGTTTTAATAAAAAAAACCGCAACTCTGTTAAAAATTGGTTGTCTGTAAAGTCGGTTTACGGACTATAGTTTTACGTGACAACGTTATAACAAAACAATGAAAACCACAATAACTTTTCACTTCACTTTATAAACTGTCGACGAACGGCAGTGTGAGATGCCACGCCACTAGTGGCAAAAAAAATTTCATGCGCGTTTCCGTGCTTCGGAGGGCACGTTAAGCCGTCGGTCCCGGTTGTTGTCGATCGATAACAGTCGTTAAACCTTGTCGGAGGCCTTATGGGCGGTTTGAGAATATCCGACAGCGGGTTGGCCACTAACCCGCATCTCCACCAACCCGCAATGGAGCAGCGTGGTGGAGTAAGCTCCATGTCTCCCCAATAATGGGGAGAGACCCGTGCCCAGCAGTGGGACGTAAAAAGGGTCGCAGCCATTTAATTGATTACTGATTACGATGTTTTCAATCACCGTGCTTGCCTGAGACAAACTCATAATTTCTCGAAGGTATGAGATCCACCAATCCCCACTAGGCCAGCGTGGTGGACTTATGGCCTCAGTCCCTCTCACTTGTTAGAAGAGGTCTGCGCCCGGAAGTGGATCAGAAAAAAAGGTTGAAAAAAAAATAGCATACTAACTTTTAGCTCTTGCATCCGCCCCCATGGTACGCTTACACGTTTTTTCCCATAAGAATCAGTTATTTTCCCAATAGCCTATGTAAATATAAATATAAATGTCTTTGGACAATTTACACAACGCCATCTGATTCCAATCTAAGCAGAGCTTGTACAAATGGTAATAAAAAAGCTGATAAACATACTTATATAATTCTAAATACATACTTAAATAGCTAAATTAACACCCAGACACAGAACTGGGTGGGAATCGAACCCACGACCTCACGCTTTGCAGTCGGCTCATAACCCCACTACGCCACGGAGGCTGTCACTGTCGAATAACAAAGCAATATCACACAGACGCAGGGATTCTTATTGTGGGGCTAGTTAATATGCAAAGTTGCATATTAAAAGCGCAAATATATAATATAATATAATATAAACTTAGGACAATTCACACAACACCATCTGATTCCAAACTAAGCAGAGCTTGTACTATGGTAATCAGAAAGCTGATAAACATTCTTATATGATTCTAAATACATACTTAAATAGATAAATTAATACCCAGACACAGAACAAATAGTCATGTTCATCACACAAATATTTGTCCTGGGTGGGAATCGAACCCACGACCTCACGCTTCGCAGTCGGCTCATCACCCACTACGCCACGGAGGCTGTCGGCGAATGCATTGTAAGTAGGTATATTTATTATTAATTTGTGTCGTACCTACGTAAAATATCCTGGGAAAATCTCACTTTTCTCGTAAAGATATTAATTAATGGTAATTAGGTAAGTAGCTTTATTTATCATTTTCTTTATGTACATTTACGTTCCAAATTTATGACTAATTTTGCCTCAAAGTTCTCCGAAAAGCTTATTACGTTACTGTAATTACTCAAATCACGTTTAAAAGTACAAAAGTCTATTCAAACTTTCGCAATTCTGTAAACTTCTAAATGTAGAGTCGGCAGTATTTGCTAATTTTGCAAAAAAGGTAGAGTTTAATAATCTCTTTATTTTTAGAATCATATCTTTTTTATGCAGAAATGTTTAAGTACTTCGATAAGACGTCATTCTTGTCAATTTAAGTAAAAATATAGATAATGTTAAATGTGAAATGAAAACCTTTTTCTAAAGGTCCTGTTATGACCTTTATTTGGCTCTAATATCTAAACCATAAAGGGAAGTATTACTTGTATATAATTACTTCGTTATCTGTACATTTGTCTGTCTGACACGATCATTTATCTACCTAGGATCATGATGTTAGTTGTTAACATACAAACTTTTTTTTATGTTAAATTGAAAAAGGAAAGCTCGATTAAAGTTCTGTGTATTTGTAATTCGATCACGCAATAAAAAAAAATGCCTCATTTTTGTAGTAATTACTTATTTCAAAATCATTAATAATTCAGACTCGGAAGGCATAAAAATGTAATATAGAGTTGTAGAGTCTCTCAGAAGAACAATTTTACTGTTCATTTGTTATTCAGTTTTATGCTAAGATGCCTCATTTTGTCAATAGTTTGACAAAAAATAGCCCATTTAGTGGCTAAAATCGGTGCAGCTGTAGCGTTCACCATACAACATTATTAAACAAATTTCTATTACCCTCAAAAGCGAATAATCAAACGCATGGCAATTACAATAATATGTCTGCAATTATTCCAACAACACATTATTCAATCGCATTTAAATAAAACCAATGCGGTCATTCCGAAAATTTATTCCGTATTCACTGGCCGTATTATCAACATTTTTCGGCCATATTATGCGGAAAATGATCATCCAGTAATAATTTTCATTGCGGTTTAAACTTGATAAAATCGTGTGGCGTGGAATGTAAAACTTCGCCTAACCGTATTCGAAGGGATCCATTGCCTGGGTTTTTTGAATGCACGCGAGAAAGGGAGAGGAAACGAAAATTGTATTCCGAATGCGTTTCGACAATACGAACCTACCTATTCTCGAACCAAAGCGGCCAAGTACGAGGGCGAGAACACTGACAATGCAGGACTGTCTATCTGGTTATTTTAACCGTCCAGGGAAAAATAACATCCCCTTGAAATTTAAACAGTACCACGAAAAGACTTTCCAATTCGGTCGAGTAATCTCCCGTTCGCGACCGGTGAAGCAACCATGCGCCGCGCATTCTTGACTCTTCACCAATCCGAACTAACTTCACGCCAGTTGCGTCCGGACCGTCACCGAGGCAAGACCTGTGTCGGTCGCCCCCGCGAAACTATCGTGCAAACAACACTCAAACAATACAAAGTGACTTGAAAACTTGCGTACAAACGTTATAACTTACTTGTGTGACGCGCGACCGGTGTTTAATATTGGAATGAAACGATGACCGAAAGTTTAAGTTGGGGTGAAAAAAGTTGTGGTCCGCTTCCACTGGGCTACAAAAAATATGTGTTGTTAGTGATGGTCTGATGGGATCGCAGTGCGTCCGAATTGTAGTTAGTGATGTGTACTGTGATATAAGTGATCGGCAATCGAGTAGATGATTGTCGTTTTTATGTGTGATATATGTATTAGTTTATTAGTTACCAAAGAGTCCTGATGATCTTGTACATTAGTTTGTGCTTCATATTGGTAGTTTTAGGTAAGTGTACAAGTGTTGTATTACATTATAATTAAGTGTATTATTGAATCGTAGGTTATCGGTCTTATTTATGGGCGATTCGACCGGTTTCTTGGGTAATTACGGAATACTTGTAGGGCTAAAAATATGTGGAGTTCGAGTAAGCTGTGTTCAGAACTCAAGTACTCTATTAATAATGTTTGAAGCTGTAAATCAATGTCAATGTTAAACTTGCTTTAAAGTCTTTAAACCACGGTGATAATAGCTGTAGGGACGGGGTTTCCGACGCGGAATAGAGCGTAATTCAAAATGTAGAGCTTTTTATCTTTGGAAAGGATTACAAATTTTAAAATTCAAAGCTGTCTTCCTTGGAAATAGGGATTTTCTCGTAGTTAACAGTGAAATATTTTGCGTTGGTAGGAAGATTTTTATTTCGCAAAATGATTTTGAGTGTTTGTTTAGGTTTTTTTGGATATTAATGATTTTGGTACATTTCTGTTTCGGATCTTAGTGTTACAATATTGAGGAATGTTTGCTTTTTCCTACCAATACTTTTTCTCTTTTATTGCCTATATAGGAGTTATTTTTCATTTTGATAAATAAATTATAAAACTAGCGAATTTAATGATTATGTAAAGCAATGTAACGTAAATTAAGGTTAATTATGGTAAAGCTCTGCAATAAAGACAATCTTGTTTTTTTAACATTTTCCTAATAAATTGTAGAGAAAAGAAATAAAATGACTCTACATTTTATTTCTCTAAATCTAAATAAAACGACTACATTTTATTTCTCTAAATCTAAATAAAATGACTCCACATTTTATTTCTCTAAATGTAAATAAAACAACTCTACATTTTATTTCTCTAAATCTAAATAAAATGACTACATTTTATTTCTCTACAATTTAGACAGTGAAATTATTTAATTTAAAGTCCGAAAATGTATAATTAAAACTATAAAAAGGCTAAAATTTAATAAAATTTTAAACTCGATAAAAACCGCTAAAGTGCAATTTTTTTCAATAAATCATTATAGATATTATCGCAAATGCTAAATCTTATTAATATTTATGTCGACTGCCTACCTAACTACTCGAAGTACTTACAGACAAAGACAAAGACATGTTTTACAAATATGAAATTAAATTGTTTACAATTAGTTGTTAATAATATAGGCTACCTACATAGGCTACATACATCTAGTTTGCCCAATTAACTTTATGAAGTACCTACCTATGCAAACAGTACCTGTACTGTATTTTTTATATGATTTAAATTTAGACTCGTTTCCAAAATAACTTAAACAAAGGATCTCATTAGAAACTAACCATCCACGTGAAACTAACTAAAACTAAACTAAAAGTAATAAAATAAATAAAAGTAAATACATTCTTAAAAAAAATAAAAAAAAATTTTTTTAAAAGGCGCATTAAAAAATATCTAATACATGTATAATAATATTGATATAAAAAGTAAATTTTTATAAATTGTGTTATAATTAAGTTCTTTTTTCTTTTATCTTTGTAATATACAATATGGTCAATATGCATACCTCATGAAGGCGTACTAAATATGTATTAACAGCTTTTGTAAACATCCATTATTTGTGCAAATAAAAATCTTTGTCTTTGTAAATTAAAACTAAACGTGTCGTAGAAATAAAACGTAAACTATTTTCGAGCATCGCTATAAAATGTATCTTGAACCTGGGACCGTCAATTAGTGCACCATTAGTTGGTTATATTATGTTTTCGACCACCAAGTTAATGGTGCGATTAAAAATAAAGACGGTTTAACTACTAATGATGGGCGATGGGGAATTTCTAAAACCGTTAATGAATGCCCATGGGCAAGGTTTTGGATTTCCAAATTTTCTAACTGTATTATTCGTGGTAGAATGGTAAGGACCGCTGTGTCCGACGTGGAGATACCGGGTTCAAATCCTCACCCCGAATCTCTGACAAAGAAATTTGTAATGTGCATATTTATCGCTGCTCCAGTGTGATGGAAAATGTTGTGATATTTAATTAATTACGATGTTTTTCATCGCCGTGCTTGCCTGAGAGAAATTCATAATTTCTTGAAAGCATGACGTCCACCAATCCTATGGCCTAAATCCCTCTCACTTGTGAAAGGAGACCTGTGCCCAGCAGTGGGACATAAAAATGGTGGGAAAAAAATTAAACTACTGAACCAATTTTAATGATATTTGGAACACAAATAGAGTGGACTTTGGGAAAGGACATAACATGGTTTTTATCCTACGGGAACCCATAAAACGGGTCCACGCGGGCGATACCGCTGGCGGAAGGCTAGTAATACATAAAATAACATTTTTGTATAAACTCGAAACTTTAGGAAAAAACATCGTGAAACTTGAGAACGTAGAATTCTTCTAGTTAATAATGTCTTATGGTCTCTAAAACCGATATAATGCCATTACGACGATACAAGAAAAATGTGGGTGTAAACAAGAAACCCATTTATATCCATCAACTTTTACCGCTAACCATAAGCTGCGTGTATAATTTCGTGCCCACCATCCATCCCTAATTAAAAAATCTGGCCAAGAGCGAGTCCGACTCGCGCACGAAGGGTTCCGTATCATTATTTATTAAAAAAACAGTAAAAAGTTACGTTTAAAATAAAAATTGTACGTGAGCCCGGTTTAAATGTTTGATTTATTTTATTTTCGTTTATTTTTAAAGGAAAGGTGGTAAAAAACCGCGGTCTTCGACGCGATCGATCCCGGGTTCAAATCCTCGGCGCGCACCTCTGTCAAAGAAATTTGTAATGTGAGCATTTATCGCCGCTCCACGGTGATGGAAAATATAGTGATATTTCATTGATTACGATGTTCTCCATCGCCGTGCATGCCTGAGAGAAATTCATTATTTCTCGAAAGCATGACGTCCACCAATCCGCACTTGGCCAGCGTGGTGGACTATGGCCTGAATCCCTCTTACTTGTGAGAAGGAGACCTGTTCCCAGCAGTGGGACATAAAAAAAGGTTGGAAAAATAATAATAATAATAATAAATAACTACATATTATGTGAATTATTTTAATTCTACCTGTTACCGTTATCAATATCGAGAATAAACGAGGGGGCATAGCGCATTTAAGGTGTTAAATATTTATTTTATTATTTTTTTTGTATTCGTTGTTATAGTCACAACAGAACTACCTGTCGAACTATCATGGTTTATGAGATACAGCCAAGTGTCAGAGGGACAGACAGACAGACAGCAAAGTATTAGTAAAAGGGTCTCGTTTTACCCTTTGGGAACGGAACCCTGATAACGATGAAAACGACTGATAATTTATGCTATTGCCAAAATATCGCTACTTAATAAATGCAAAATTTTGACACAAAAATATTTATGTAATTTAAGCGAAATTAATTTGATGGGAAACTGTTATATCCATTAATAATGTTAACGACTCATATAAATCATACTTCGTTTTATAATATTTCATATCTAATTTTAATGTTTAATATTGCAGCATCAATTTTATTTTATTATGGACATATTTGACTACTTGAATATCTATCTATAATCTATCTATCCCTTCATAGGCTTTTGGAAGCCCCCTTCTGGAGATTGGCCTCCCCTAAAGTTCGCCACTCCCTCTGGTCCTGTGGCCTCTGTATCCAACGGCTTCCCGCTGTCTTCTTCAGGTCGTCAGACCACCTATTTATTATATTTATTTTCAAATTTCCTTTCAATTCGTTTATTTGCTATTTCCTTAATAAATTGACTATTCAACACAAAAAAAATTCTATTCGAACCAGTAGTTCTTCAGATTAGCGCGTTCAAACAAACAGACTCTTTATTAGTATAGATATAGATATCCAATATCCAAAGGGGTCTATTGTAGGTCGATACTTAAATAAAAATATGATCCATACCTCTTACCCTAGTGAAAGGGTATAAGACCTAATACGAAAATATCTACTGACCTTTTAATATAATTGCCATACTGGTTTGATATTTAAATGGCTTAGATAATTTTACCACATTCCTTTCGTTTGCAAATGTGTTTTAATTTCATGCCAATTAACATACTTGAGAATAGATTTGATCAAAACAAAAAATATAATACTTCTAAAAATAAATGTTCTGTTTATAGTGGTTCTTATCTTTCCTTTTTACGAGAAGGAAATATATTAAATATATAAATAACTAAGTATGTTTTATTAAGTATAGGAACAATATAATAAGTTTTCATTATAAAACATTTTTGATACAAAAGAGAGCATAAAGCAAATCCTAAACATCATTTAATGTTAGGTTATTATCTTTTACTCAGTATGATTTTGACAATAGCCTCTTCTTTCTTCCATACAGAAATATATTAAGTAAACTCTTTTGTTCCTATTGTCATAATGACGATTCACCCTCAGGATTCCTTGTTTCGTGCGTGCCATGCACACACACTAAAATACCCATGCAAAGTTATATGCATAATTTAAATTCATTATTTAAATTTTTGATTCACTTGGAATCGAACTCCGCATTGGAAGGACTGACGTCGTTTGAAACGTAAAGTCCCGTGCCCAACATAGGGACGCAAAAAGGATAGCAGCCTTTTTTGATAGGGGGGGGGGGGAACCTTTAAAAGGTACGCTTAATGTACCTTGGGAGAGGATACCGGGTCATGTGTGATTTGTACCGCACTAAAATCGACTCGGGGACCTGCCTCTACGCTTGGGGAGGACTCCGGGATCTCCAGTGGAACGCACCGGTGTCTCCCGCGCGCGTCGGTCAGTGCGGGCCCATCCTCGGGAGAGCAGATGTGCTCAGACCTTCAGATACTTACGGCGGCCACGCACACACCGCCGTCCTTCCCGGGGCCGCTGGCTGGACGGATCGAGCTCCCACTCTCACCGCCCGCAACTCCGGCAGCTCCCTTTTAGTCGCCTCTTACGATCAGGCAGGGAACACCGTAGCTCTTTTCTCAATCCCGAAGCTACAGGGTCCAAACTCTTTTGTTCCTATTATCATAATGACAATTCACCCTCATAGCTAGGATTCCTGTTTCGTGCGTGCCATGCACACACACAAAAATACACAGGCAAAGAACGTAATTTAAATTTATTATCCATATTTGATTCGCTTGGAATCAATCTCAGCATTGAAAAGTCCCGTGCCCAACATAGGGACGCAAAAAGGATAGCAGCATATTCAACACTATCCATGTTATACTCATTTCTTTCATTTCATAAAATCCCCACGTCCTCACATAGCCGTAGTGTGTGCATATTTCATGCAATCTTAATGCCTTCTCGGATTAAGTTCTTGCTCTTTTCTTGGTCGGAGTAATCCTTTCCTCTTTTGAAATAAAATTCCTGCCTCGCTTTTGTTGAGGACTCTACATTGTCATCTACCTGACTGAGGAAGTCGTTACATCGCTAACGATTAACGGGATAGATCGCAGAGATTGTAGAGTCTACACTTTAAGTTTTGATGAATAGTGTTTTAAGCAACTATGGACACAAGTTTTACAAAAAAATATGCAAGTTAGTAAAAAATTAAAGAATTTTATAGACAAATAAAATTTAAATTTTGAAATTCAAACGTACTTTAACATATAATTTTTTAACATATTTAAATTTAATGTTTATCCGTCAATATTTATAAGTTCGGTAAATAACTTGAACTTTTGTGGAATTAAACTAATAGTTGATGACAAAATTGATGACCCGCGTGGCGTAATGGTTACCATGCCGGACTGCCAATCGGAGGGTTCCGGGTTTGATTCCCGGCGAAGCAGAAATTTGAATGATGAGTTTAAATTTCTGTTCTCGGTCTGGGTGTTAGTGTTTCTGTCTTTGTGTGTGTCCATGGCACCCACGACACAGGGTATAACTACCCTACTGTCGGGCTATCAGTGTGAAATGTTACAAAAAAAATTTAATACTATAAAGAGATTTTAAAATTCATGAAATTACATTTTTAAGTATAGAGAATATGTACATTTTAGATTGAAGTTAAAGTCCTTAAACTGATACAAGATTTTATATAATATTAAGTGTTGCTGGTTGCAATTGAAGTATTTAAGACAATAGTAAATCAAAACAATTAAGTGTCAATAAGAACAGAAACTATTCTATTGATAAAACAAAACAAAAATTTACCGAATATAACACAACATAAACAAATTCAATATTTTGATTTTGTTGTTTTTATTCACTCTTCGGAAACTAAATCGGTTAATAACAACCTAGTTAATGTGAATTTTGACGCTCAAGTCGTGAAACTACGTGAAAATTGCAAACGGTTAACTTTCGAATTTTTAGTGCTCTCGTAAAAGTAGTTTAAATAAATGTGTTTTGTTCAAGTATTGTGTAATCTGTGGAAGTATTTGTGAAAGCAAAACTAACCGTATTACGTTAAATTGATGAAAATGTTACTTAAATGTACCATTTACGCGTACATAAAGCGATTATATTTGATTGTATTATATAACGTCTATCATACTTAATATGGCAGTGTGATAGCATTGACACACACGATAGCTGTCTCGTGTGCTCCTTGTCGCCCCACAGTCATGCTGAATAATAAATACCCATTGTACCTGAAAATTTATTTAAAACAGGGCTGGAGTTTTTTTCCGCCCGCTTTTTTCTCCTAGCCCATATAAGCCTTAGCGCACCCAAAGCGGATGACGGTCAGCTGATGGCCGTACAACAATGACAAACATCAAGTGTATATTATTATATTTTATTACCCAGGATGTTAATAAACTATTTCATTTCATAAACGTAAAATTAAGAAAAAGGTAGGTGGTAGAACTATTATCGTTCGCCCGTCGAAGTACCACCGCTGCACCTACTTCTGCCGTGAACCAATTCTATTGTGTTTCGGTGGATAGGTGCAGTTGCCGGCCACACTTACATGAGGTGACCACCAGCCTTGCGAAGCTTGCGAAGTAAAGAATCAAATTGATGTAATTTGACGTCCCGAGTGGCGCAATGGTTACCGTGCCGGACTTCCGATCGGAGGGTCTCGGGTTGGGTCGGTCTGGGTGTTTATGTTCCTGTTTGTGTGTTTCTATGGTACCCACGACACAAGGTATATCTACCCTACTTTGCGTGTGAAACGTTATTATTATTAATAGTGTTAAGTAAAACAAAGAATTATTTTCTTAAGAATTTTATGATAAATGTAACAAATACAGATCAATAAATAAAACAAATTCGTATATTATTATAAAGAAAAGGCTCTGTTGGATATAAGGCTGATTTCTCTAAGATAAGTAATCATTTCATTCTATACTCCGATAAACGTCTCGAAAAAATATTCTGAATAATGTCAAGTTGGTATTATTTGAAGACCTAATAGATTGTTTAGTTAAGCAAATACTTTTCAACAGCATTCTATGGAACAATTTTCGTTTGAATGGAGATATTTTTCGGAATGTTGATTTTATATCAATGGAGTACAAAGTTACTGTTGATTTATACACGCCCTTTAATAGTATTCAAATCTTGTTCGAGGTCAAACATAGTTCACACACTCCGAATAGTAATCCATACATCAATACATTTATGTATGTATACATATAAAAATGAAATTGGAGTGTCTGTTTGTAATATTAAAACAACCGCACTACATGCATAACATATATTATACGGTACATGTACCAAAATAACATTTCTTACAATTTTTGTCTCTGTATGTCTGTCCAACTGTCTGACTGTCTGTTTGTTCCGGCTCATCTCTGAAACGGCTGGACCGATTTTGACGTGAAATTCTAAAACTAATGTCCACGCGGACGAGGTCGCGGGCGGCCGCTAGTAGTAAAATATGACTAACATACCCAACCACAAAGAAACTGTTTCACGACAGAAAGTGGACTGGCAAATCCTCAAACAAACCAATCAACACCTACTTGTTATTTCTTTCATCGCAATCACATTGAATGATTCATTTTAATTCATGACCCGCGTGGTGTAATGGTTACCATGCCGGACTGCCCATCGAAGGGTTCGATTCCCGGCGAAGCAGAAGTCTGAATGATGAGTCCCGCGTGGTGTAATGGTTACCATGCCGGACTGCCCATCGAAGGGTTCGATTCCCGGCGAAGCAGAAGTCTGAATGATGAGTTTAAATTTTTGTTCTCGGTCTGGGTGTTTGTTTCTGTCTCTGTGTGTGTCCATGGTACCCACGACACATGAGATGTTATTATTATTATTAGAAAGCTTATTATTGTATACCTCATATTTTAAAACAGGGCTGAAGTTTTTCTCCGTCTGCTCTTTTCTTCAGCTCAGCATTGCCTAAGCGCACCCAGAGCAGACAGAACAAAAAAAAATAACGTTCACTAAGAGATTGTAAATGAACCGTATTGTGAATAAAGAATATATTTCATTTCATTATGATTATTTTATTCAAAAGCATTTAAAATTGGCTGCATCTTATTATGCGTCCAATGCTGGGCATGGGTTATTCCCCATAATTTAGGATGCCTAGAGCTTACTTTACCAGTTGGTGACGATGAGGGTTCGTGCCGTTTTCGGATATTTTTAACCCGCTAATGAGGTCTCCAGCAAGATTATGCTAACTATCCATAACAACTGGTACCGACTGCTTTTAAATGCCCTCTGCAGCACGGAACCGAGCACTTTTGCTACTAGCGGTCACCCATCTCACATCAGACCTCGCTCGTTCTTATCTACGAAGACCGCTTGCGTTCTACGCCAGCCATTGGGCCATGTGCGTTTCATCTAAAATAAAAAAGCGTGAACTTCCAAGTCTATCTGATCTGATAACGTTATAAAAAGTCGGGACCTCATCCCGATGTTTTTAATCGGAATATTTTTTAGAAAGTGGACCTCGGTACCGTGATGAACGGAATTACGTGATCGTGAGCCGCTATCACGAACTGCGCCTTCTAAGGCTTTTATTTCAATGGCCTTGCTCGGGAGTAAGAATTTAATGGAAAAAATAGAGTGTAAAGTACGGACGGACAGATATTGTTGTTAGAGATGTGGAGCTTTCCGGGTTTGAATAGTACCTCTATTTTTGTTCCTTGTCTATTTGAATATGGGCTTTTTAAGTTTATTTTTTTAACAATTAATCTAATTTAAAAAATTCTCGTGTGACAGTGTTTGTAACAAAACTGCCGAAACGGCTTGACCGAGTCTTATGAATATTTGTGTGTAAGAAATGAAATAGTTTATTAACATCCTGGATAACAATATACACTTGATGTTTGTCATTGTTGTACGGCCATCGGCTGACCGTCATCCGCTTTGGGTGCGCTAAGGCTTATATTATTATAGGCTAGGAGAAAAAAGCGGGCGGAAAAAAAATCCAGCCCTGTTTGAAATTTTTCAGGTACAAAGGTATTTAATATTCAGTAGGTCTTAAAATATGAGGTATACCATTATTTATACATCCTAGGTAGGTCTTTGGAAAATTAGCGATTGCTATGAAAAAGCAGACTAAGTCGCGGTCAGCTAATAAATTATAATAAAGTAATCTCTCTTATGCAGTGTTATTTGATATGTTTTGTTCATTTGTCTGAGAAAATTTAATTATGAATTTTTCTGTTAGGTAAGTCTCTTTTCGATTTAGAACATTTAAAGAACATTTTTTATAAATCCTCTATTTTGATTAAACTACTTAAATAAAGCTTTAAATTATTTCTACGTTATATTAATTTTATTAGAAAAGTGTTCTAAAAGTTCTTTAAAATACTTTACTCATATTCAAGATGCTTGCAGTATTCTTCTAATTCAAAAAGCGAAATGTATGAGCTTCAATTTCACGATTACACGAATAAATAACTACTTACCTATTATTTTTATAATGTGTATGAAATCTCCACAAATAACATTGTGAGAGGTTGAATGTAGCAAGTTATTCGTTCAACAAGATAATCAGGTTTTTCGAAGTTTTTTAATAGACTAGGTATTTTTCCCCGTTTATTCATACATAAGCGGCTTTTCGCAAAGTTTTGCGATACTAATCTGGTAATCGTATCAAAATACAGTCTTTCTGTAAATGCCTTTATTTGGATGTAAACCTATTAAGTTTTATCGTATTTTGAAAACTCTTTTGATGACGCGGATTATGGCCTTTTGAGTACTTTTATACATCGTATATATATTTATGACTCTTAGTTATTGTGTTGACTTTTACGATATATTCACCTTTGCTATTAAATCGAGATATGGAATAAAATCTTGTGGTATTTTAACTTCGTTTGTTTTGTTGTTTGTTGTTTTTTGGCGATTTATCCATACTTAATATTATAAATTCGAAAGCAACTCTGTCTGTTTGTAACGCTTTCCCACTTAAACTACTGAACCAATTTAAATGAAATTTGGAACACAGAGAGAGTGGACTTTGGGCTTTCCCGCTCTAGGTCTAGGTCTAAAACATGCGATGGTTTTAATCCTACGGGAACCTATATAATTTTTAAAATTTTTGAGTGCTGCTGGGAGTTTTTTTCCGCCGCCTTTTTTCTTTCAGCTCAACATCTAGCCCAAACGGGCACCTAAAGGCGATGACCGGGAAAAAATGACTTTCATAAAGCGAATATTTTGTATTCCTAACATGAAATTTTTTTTCTTTTCTATAAAACCAGACCACGCGGACGAAGCCGCTGGCGGAAAACTTATATTATAATTTTTAGAAAACGGTATGTATGAATGAAATTCTCGGTCTGGGTGTTTATGACCATGGCGTCCACGACACAGGAAATCCTGGCTATGAATGTGAAACGTTCCTTTTTTAAGTTTCTATAATGAAAAATTGAGGCTCACAACACAAATGCAACCGTTGTTTCAAACTGTAGATTTTATCAACAGATTTGATCGATCGAACATGTCGTCCCCGAAACGACTTGGGACAGGGTCAAACAAGTCAAGATTGGGGATAAACCTCGTATCTTTGATATTGTATCTTACTTACATACATAATTGAAATTCCTTTTATTTTTAGTAACGATAAAATCTTAATTTATCTCTGATTATCGTACATCCATACCTTATATAAATTCGAAAGTAACGCTTCCACGATTTAACTATTGAACCAATTTTAAAGAAATTTGAAACACAGATAGAGTGGGAAAGGAGATAGGATGGTTTTTATCCTACGGGAACCTATAAAACGGGTCCACGCGGGCGAAGCCGCTGGCGAAAGGCTAGTTTTTCTGTAAAACATGTTAAGACGGCGATCGCTGTAATTGTCGTTTGAATAATATTTTAATGGAATTTTACATTAGTAATGCCGTTTTATACTTCTTAGGCCCGTAATATCATATTTACTGATTTAAATTAACATTTTTTTTGTTTTCTCCTTCAGAGAATTGAAATAGGCATTTGCCTTAAAATAGAAGCTCTTTCTACTTGTATTTTCTTTTTATCTCGCTCCTTTGTTTAACGATTAATTATGCCATATTATTTTATTTTTTGTTGAAATTAATTGAAATATCGTATTTGTTCGTGTAAAACAACTTTATTAAATTATATTGTACTTTAAACACATAATTGTTATTATAAACTTATTAAATACTCGAAGCTTGTATGCCTCAAAATACATTTAAAAAAAACACTAGTTTGCATTAACAATAATCGTTAAAAGTACAAGGTTATTTATTTATCATACAATTTTTTTTTCAATTATGGCATCGCATACTTACTTTGTGCATACTGCCAGCGTCAAGTATAATTTTTGCATCAATTTTTTGCCAGTTTCAATGAAACTGGACGAAGTACTAACAAAGTAAGTAAGTAAGTCGTCAATAATCATCAGTCAGTCTAGTCAGTCCAACACTCAAGTAAAGCGATGGCTACTTTACTAGAACGTGTCCGATGGAATTTTGGAGGCGAGCAGAAAAAACACATTTTAGCACTGTTATTCTATTTCACAAACACTCGTGCACTGTAATTAACCTATATCAAACAAAATGCCATCAACTTTATCCGATATAACTCAAAAATACACCAAGAAAATGAAAATAAAACAAGAGCACAATATGTCTTTTTCGACTTCCCGCCAAAACTCCATACAAATATTTGATTCAAGTATTTACTATGATAGTAGATGACATACCCGGATGCACATAATTTATGCATGTGTGTACGTATGTATGTGTTAACTACGTTAATAATGCAATTTGTGCAAGCAAAACCTTCTAGCCGCTTGGCAAGGTAAGCGGGCATTATAGTTCAACGACTTCTGTAAACTCCTTAAAGAATTCCCTTATTATTCTTTTTTATGTATATATAGTATTTTTATAATAATCATTTGGTAGAAGATTTAAGTATAATAGCCAATTTCGAAAATACCAGTAGGTAAATTAAAATTTTGCGTATTCGTCTAGAAAATTATATTTCACGCTAAAGGAATTTTAAATTAAAAAGCCTTGTAGTTTCATCTCAGGTTATTTGATTTACCTTTCATTGAAAGTGAAATTTAATTACGTCTGCCGAATTTTACTCCAAGAAATGTGATACCGCGCCAAGCGTATGCCGCCAGTAGCGCCATCTGTTGTCGAGTAGCGCAATTTATTTTAACGCCTGCCGGTAAGCGTAAAAGAAGTTAATTGTCTTTGGACGAATTATAATTGGAATTAATTAGTAATTCATTTAAAATGGTTTATTTTCGTAGGATATACATGTACATAATGACTTTTTTCTCTGTATTTAGGCCTTTGGATGATATAATTTTTAAGTTTGTCCAAAGTAAGTACTACCATGTTTTCCATATGATTGTTCAATTGGGTTCGGATATTTCATGTTTTCACGAACAATAGGACGCAACGAAAGGAAATTACAAATAAACATAAAAACAAGGTTCGCCCATCAGTGATAATACCGAAATCTTCCAATTTTCGTATACACAGTAACAGTGAAATAACAAGGCCTGCCCGGGGCGAAGGAAAAATTGTATTCGGCCGCGCTCGTACAGAGGAAAACATTACTACATCAAAGGCACTTGATTCACTCGGATATTTACTTAATTATTATAACAAAGACTGTAGTAATATGGCTATTTATGTACGCTCGATTAGATTTTACTGTGTATCATATCATGGACCTTGCTCGAAACAAATAAAAAAATTAAAAAGAGTTATAATCAGAGAAAAGAAATTAACGATCAAAATCGGTTCAATGTAATTTCTTACTTTCTTTTAAATCGTTTTCGCTTCGGAGTAAGTATAGAATGTCAATAATGTTTTATAATTAAGGTGGATGGATTATTATATTAATCTATACTAATATATACTGAAGAGTTTGTTTGTTTGTTTGAACGCGCTAATCTCAGGAACTACTGGTTCAAATTGAGACATTATTTTTGTGTTGGGTATTCCATTTATTGAGAAAGGATATAGGCTGAACACTAATTAAAATATAAACGCCTTATCCATACATCTCAACACATGTAAAGCGTTGAGACAGTTAAAATCTAACCGTTCTTTTAACCCAAGTTAACATCTTAAATACTCCATAAATCTGAACTTCAAACCGGTAATTTAAAGTGTCGCACTCTTAAGGACTGAACGCGATGTTTCTGGCTGGAAATAGCGCACTCCACCTAAGTTATGACTGAGGATACCATGTTTTAGATGTTTAATGGGATTGTCTGAAGATCGTTTTAAGTGATCTTACACGGTGAATGTGGGAATACATAAATATATAATATTAATATAAATGTTGTGTAAACAATATTTATATAAAATATACTGAAGTAACATGATTAATAAATGCTATAATTACTAATTTCGGAATCAGTAAAGTAATCCTTTACGTAATTTGGGTATTAACCCCTTTTTGCGTCCCACTGCTGGGCACGAGCCTTTCCCAATTATTGTGGGGGCCTGGATCTTACGCTCACGCTGATCCAATGTGGGTTGGTGGATTACGTAATTTAAAAATAAACTGTGTGCTGTTAATGTAGAAAATAAATTATTTTCTTTATTGTATTTATTTTAAAATCAAAGTACGCTGTTGATTTATTTAAAAACCTTACTTTTAACCTGACAAATTAAAAATAAACGCAGATTAACAGTGGTCAATGTGTAAGTCAGGATTTCGTGTAAATAAATGTATGACTGTGATACGCATTTTTTTTTAATTTTACTATCCGAGAAGCAACGTAATGTGTGGATCACGCAACTATGAAAGCTCTCGGCCGGATTAGACTGTGTTTGAAGGACATTTAAAACGTGGTATATATTTCCAACCCCTTTTGGAACTGATCGATGTGTCCGCTGAGTTTTATGTGTTTTCATTAAAAAATTAAAAGCCAAAGAGGGTAGCAGTTGGGAATAAACTTCCTTATAAAATAATTCCTTAAATATCTTCAAGCAATAGAAGATCTCTTTAGTTATATGATTACACAGTGAAGCAACTTCTCTGTTCTCTTTCTTTTTAGTAAGACGATACCACACTTAGAGGTGACCACTTAGATTAATACAAAAGTGTGACCATCATTCTTCGAAATAGCAGCGCAAGATTCAAGCCTTCTTTGAAATGGGTTGTTAAGTGTAGATCTGCCACGACCACATAATGTTAGGCTATAAGTGATAGCTGCTCCCTATAGACATATTATACACACAACTTCAAGCAAGGCTGCGTTTTCTAAGTCCGCTGTTACTCTGGTACTCCGGAGGCTGATGGTCGAATCAAGTTACTCTGGCCATTTTATTTCAATTAGGCTATATTTGTTGCTTTGAATGTTTAGGGTTTTTAATAATTCATAAACTACAGCTACTCCTATTTTCGTTCTGTCACGACCGAAAGAAACCTGCCTATTAATTATAAATAAATTTTTATTTTCTTAGAATTTTTTTTTCTTTTCCTCAATGAATTTATATTTAATTCGCACACATTTCAAAGAACGTACAATTAAGCTCTTTACGAATATAAATACTTTAAAATTCCTTTTTGGTTCGCTCATGAAAAAATTAATTTCAGTTGGTTTGCATCGTGAAAGAATTATATCAAATTACCCACATACTTGCAAATGTAAAGCTGCGTCCATGGCCTACTTTCCAGTCCTTATTTAAGCTGTGTACACACTTTCCGCGACGGACTCAAAAATTTTAATAAAACATTCTTAAAATGAAATTTTCTGGTCTTTCCATTTTTTTTCAGATCTAACTTTGAGCTTAAATAAATCATTATTAGGTAATAAAAGGCTGACAATACGAAACCCCTTCCAGAAATGGTATGACCTAGAGAAATCGATAATAAGTATTATTATAAATTTTGTATTCAAATAATTGCTGGTAATAGTGGTAATACTGAATTAGATGTAAGTATTTTATTGTTTGTTAACCTAAGACACTGCAAAATTATTTTTGATTCTGAAACCTCACATATTGCTAGTAATTATACAAAGCTTATATCTTTATGAGGTAATGTATGCCGTGTTAAAAGGTAATGCAATAATTTATTGAATTGCCAATAAACCGCTCAACTGATTAAATTCGGCATCCAGATAGATTAACAGATTATGTGGATAAAATTAAATAATGTACCTATTAAAAATATTCAACAGCATTTCCTGTGCAAACAAATGATTAAATTCGTCCAGGTAATACAAGTCCTATCATCGAAAACTAAGATATTTCTTTTAACATGTGCACATATTTTTATAGTAAGGAAGTAGGTACTTAAGCAACTTATATCATTTAACAAAAGTTATTTAAAAAAATGTGACAATAACGTGACAAATAATTTTAGCACCAATTTTATGACGAATAATATGTTAGTAAGTCAATCTCCAGTCAATTAAGCCGCGGATTTTTTTGAGCTTTTTAGGAAGTCCTACCGTTTTTTCGTAATTTATACAGCGTACGCAATATACTTAAGCTTACAAATTTAATGTAGCTATGTACTAAATTATACTCGTATTTGCAACATTTGTCATTGGATGCTTTGTTTCTTTTAGTCGTAAAGTACTTTTTATAGCCTTCGACTATCCTCGATAAATGAACTAGCAAACATAAAAATATTTTTTCGCTTCTAACTAATATTTCCTATTATTAGCGGTTTTAAACAAACAAACTCTGCAGCTTTATTATATAGAAGAATTGATTTTTATAACGCAATTTTGGTGTCGTAACGAAAAGATTGAAAATATTTCCGGGCTAAAGAAGAAACGTCGTGACACAATGTTGTTTTGTATTATCAGTCTTAAAGAACAAAGCAAAAACAACTTGGACGAGCTTTGCAACTTTTTAAGCGTAGCTCATTTGCATAGTCACTCTTGCTTTTCGGACGAAATAGAGCGTGGAAATTTGAAATTGGAATTTCCGAATTTCGTACTATATTTCGAACAGTTTTCGAACTAAGATGAAATTTCACTTAACGTATGTTAGAGAACTCGTTTTGTCAATAAGAAGATTATATTTTGTAAAACATTTTATAATTTTCGTTTAATTTTCTTCATTTTTTAAGTATGTTATTGATTTAGATCTTGAAAAAAAATAGTTCCTTTTTTAATTTTGATGAATCTGTTGTTTTTTGTTGAATCTTTTATCGTACGCTCAATCTTGACCAATTGCATATGCTTCCTAATTTTTAGCGGCGCTCAAAAATTTAATTTCAGCGCATTTTTATGTTTAATATATTTTAAGCCAAAACACCAGAATCTTGCGCTGTTGGCGTGGCTGAATATCACAAATCCGAGGCTTGTAGCTAAGTTTAGTGCAACAATGTTTTAAGCTAATATTACCAGCTTAGCAATGTTTTTGTCTTAGTATGTCTTAGTGTAAATTAATTCATTGGCTCAGTTTAGCTGTTGCCAAAAACGTGGAGCACGAAGCGAGCCAAATTTTGGTCCTCATTGTATAGGAGAGGTCTAAGGCTTGTGTAAATACTAAAAATGTTATAGATCTGTAGGTGTAGGTGGTAGAACTATTATCGTTCGTCCGGGGAAGTACCACCGCTGCACCCACTTCTGCCGTGAACCAATTCTATTGTGTTTCGGTGGAAAGGTGCAGTTGCCGGACACACAGGCGACCACCAGCCTCCGGAGTAGCAGCGCAACTGCATACGACCTCAGACAAGACTTACCTATGCTTGCTTGAGGTTGTATGTAGATGTCTATGGGCTGCAGCGAACACTTAAAACCACGTGGCCTGCATGCTCGGCTGCTACTCCATTAAAAAAAATTCATGATTCGATGGGGCAAGTAACAACACTCCACCCATTTCGGTGGTTAAGTGATTCAATTGTGTTTCGATGGAAAGTTGCGGCTGTCGGCCGTCACTTACATGAGTCGACCATATCAGCCTCCGGAGTAGCCGTGCAAGGCTCATCGGTTTTATCATAATTTTTAATAAAATTATGATAAAACTGACTATCGTTCCGATACCGATTTCCGTTCTTCCGAACACGTATTAAGTGGTTGATTTCTGTTATTATTGACTGTATTTATCTTGTCAAACGCATGACGAAAACGATTTTATTATTAGAACTGAAAGAAAATGCGTATGCTTGATAAATTACTAAGCAATACAGAAAGAAAAAGCGTGACCTTTTTATCTTTTAATGAAAATCCCAGCTAAAACAAGTCATGAAACTATAACAAACGTCGAACAGGGCTCTCATTATTTTTTTATGCTTCATTTCCGATAGCTTTCATGTGGTTTTCAATATTAAATGAAAATCAATATCATAATGTATAAAATTATTCAAGGAAGTACTTTCTGAATACGTAAACGTTGGGGCGCCATCTGTCGGCGAATAGCTTAAACTTGCGCTCTCATTACCCGAGACTTAATACCGAAAAGAATTTAATTCCCGTAAAGCTATTTTACTTTAAGTACCAATATAAACCAAACACAATTTTCTTTTAAATATTAGCTACGAAAACGTTTGTTGTGGACGTTTATCTTTAACTCGCGTTTACTTGACATCATAAAGCTTTTGGAATATTGGTTTTTTCTGCGACTGACGATTTATTATGTTCGCTCGTATCCTTCCTTTATAAACGATTCAAAGGTAAATAGTATCTGTTTTCTTTCCAATGTTTTCTTTCGCATACCGAATGTTATCTTTCCGTGCCACTTAACAGGATTTAGCTATTAGCGCTGTTTCATTTATTACGACTATTACATCTTTTTCTTTATTATTGTTTGCTTTGGCTTCTCGTTTCATTGCTGTAATGGAAGCTGGAAGCGATTAACTTTAAGAACTATATAAATTTTAAAAGTTGAAGTGATGAGAGTTCAATTCCATATACATATATCGTTGAAATGCCTATATTTGTTTAATCTGCAAGTAAATTTACGTGTGATATTATTATTGAAAATCTAATTATTAACACGCTTATATATTAGCTTGACCTGTATATATGTATGTAACGGAATCTTTTAACTTCATTTTCACCTACTTCTAAACGTCTGATTAACTTGAAAATTTGCACAGGAGTCAAGGGCCGATGACAATGCAATGATATGAAAAAAAATCCAACTAAAAATTTAAAAATAAATAATTTAAACTAAAAAAACACGCTTTTGTGAAAATGCGGAGTAAAACTAAAAAATAAGAGGAAAATGAATTTTACTGTAAAAAAGCGTGGGGTGCTTTTTGAGATACTATTGACACTATCCATGTATTAAGAACAGATAAAATAGATAGGTAGATAGGAATTAGAAAACCTTGCTGGAGGCGTTATGAGCGGTTTGAAAACAGCGATTTGGCTACTAACCCGTATCAATCCGCATACAGCATCATGTTTAGTAACTTCAAGTCTCTACAATAAAGGAGCATACCGGACGCAAAGAAAAAGCAACCCAGCCACATTTTTTTTTCATTGAAAGCTTTTTAATTTTAAAAGTATAAGGTCAGTACCTTATACTTTTAAGTTTTAAAAATTACTTTACTGTGTCTGGGATTACTGAGTTTTCTTAAGTACCTACCAAAACTCCCATTATTTCGTAATTATTACGCCAAAAAAACTTTTTGATAAGAGGGTGGTAATTTTTAGACGATTCACGGTGACTTTGAAGATGAAAACACTTTTTACTGATTCATGGTGTTTTTTTCCCAAACTTTTATTTACATCGTTTCGACTCATCGGTACAACATTTCCCTCAATCGCTATTAGCACTGTCATTTATTGCAAATCCCATATATTAGCGATTGTTCGTGTTTCGTCGTTATTGATTTCTACGTCACGATTATCATGTTTGGCCCCGTCCTGTTTCTCATTGTTTGGAATATCTGTTATTTATTGCTCTGCGTATTTGTGAAGACGAAAATGGTTATTTATGAGACGCTGGCTGGAAACAATATGCAAGATTGTGTCCAAATTTTTGTTGCGTAACTGTACTGTTCTTGTTTTATTGTCTTTCTTAGTAATAAGCTATGTTGATTCTAAGAGCTTTGTACCGGCTGTGTCAATATTACTCAGATTAAATAAAAAAGTTTTAAGTAGGTAACCCTGCGAACAAAAAAGTGAGCTCGGCTTTGTAAATATACATATGTGCATGGGTGGAAGTTGCGGTTATAGCACGGGTTGAAGATGTAATTTGACCCGGTCATTTGGAAAGCTCATTTGGAGCAGCGTAAGGGAGTAAGCTACAGGCCTCCCCAATAATAAAGAGGAGAGACCCGTGCCCAGCAGTGGGACGCAAAAAGAGTTGCAGCCATTTGGAAAGCTTGCGTAGGGACATAGGTCCAACACGTAAGAGGCCCTATTGAGAAACTTTAATGTTATCATATTGTTACACGTGGCGGATACCATCCTCGGCCGTATCATGTACAATGTTATATGACCCGAAGATAGTCCCCGCCAGGTGTACAGGATCTATTGGACGAAAAGGGAAAATTAATATTGGGTGTAGGCCCTAGTCTCTAGGGGGTAAAATAACGAGGAACTGGTATATGGGCTATGGAAAACAATGGAACACCTGCCGGTCAGACTAGAAAATAATCTAAAGTGAGGAAGGTGGTGACTCGCCACTCACTGAATGGGCCCCCATAAAATGGCGTTAATGCCTGGGAGCAACATTGGCGTGAGCAGCCAGGGGTGTCGAGAGGAGCGGCACCGATTTCACCATCGCGGGGAGATAAATCCAACCTTGAGCGGGTTTCCTCGCTATTACGCTAATTACTAACATTACACTTCCACCCCCGAGCATATAGCTCTAATGACTCCACTCTGGACGGCCAATTAAGGCAAGCCAGAGGTGGGGACCTCTTCCTCTGAATTATCACTCAAGCAAAGGGAGCAATCGGGTCCGTGGTGTCCTTACTCATCAACAGCTCGCCACAAGCCGTCCTGTCGGGTTATTATTATTCATTAAATGCATTCTATTCTGTTTAAAAAAATGTTTTTTTTTTGTTGAAACTAAAAAGACTGAATTAAACTCAGCAAGTCAGTGTCGACAGTACATCATCGTTGCCTCGCAAGTGCCACTTCGGGAGGGCCATTTTTTTCGAAAAGGTCGAGTTTTCACTCTCGGGCTTAAATAAATAAGAGCCCTAAGGCTAAAGGAATGTAAATTCGAAACGGCCTTGCGCCTTCCTTGGCCTGTTACTTGAAATATTCGGACGAAACGAGACATAAATTTGTGAAAAAGGAAGCAAATAAATAATTTATTTGTGTGACTTATCCTGTTAGGAATTTTATCAAATTTTTGTAGGGATATGTATAACTATAATTGTAATAGCTATAAGTATTACTCGTACCTCCATGTATATAATATACAAATGAGTGTAGATACAAAGAGTGAAATGTTTATTATTATATACATTTTACGTCAAAATATTTATGTACATTTTCTATTGCGCTGCTACTACGGAGACAGATGGTAGATGTAATTTTACCAAAACACAATATGTAATTACACATGTATGTATGTACGGCACAAATGGGTACAGCGATCGTACTTACTGGGTCGACAATGTAAATGCTACCCACTATAAAACTAATAATATGAAGCGCGCATGGCCCGGGGCGGTTAGCATAGAACTAAATCATAGCGATCTATGCGACTAAGCCAAACAAGCGCGGTCGGATGTAAAATGGGTGACTGTTAGTGACAAAAATTTCATGCGCGTTCCCGTGCTACGGAGGGCACGTTAAGCAGTCGGTCCCGGTTGCTGTCGTTAGATAACAGTCCTTAAACCTTGTCGGAGGCCTTATGGGCGGTTTGAAAACATCCGACAACGGGTTGGCCATTTATTGTTATAGCGGCAACAGAAATACATCTTCTGTGAAAATTTCTAATGTCTAACCATCACGGTTCGTGAGATACATATTAGTACTACCATACCAATATTCTACAAAGATTCTACAAAAAACAGAATTAAAATATTTTGTAAGCTCTTAATCTCTCAGGGGATTCCAAGTTTAATTATTTAAAGTATTTTCATACCAACCTCATCTAATACCTTTAAACGAGCAATTCTTGTATATATCTAAATATATTTTTTGAATCTCGGAAACGGCTCCAAAGATTTTGATGAAATTTAGTACACTGGTTGCGGGGATGATAAATCGATCCACAAATTTTTATTGATAGAATTTGTCGTTTTTTTTTAATGTTTATGCAGTTAAATATAAAATTACACTTACCGACATCTATTGGAAAATATAAATAATATTGTGGCGTAGAAAGCCGTCAAATGGCCAATATTTGACAATCCACCCTTCAAACAAATGACAATGTCGATAATTATGAAAGACCTCTGTAAAAATTTAGTCAAGTGAATTGAAGCTTTCTTGGTCGAATGGTTACGAAAGCCGACTACTGAGCTAGAGATCCGGGTTCAAATCTCAAGTAGGCAAGTTGCTTTTTTAATTTTTTTGTGACAATTTTTTTAATTGGGGGCTAGGTATTTCAAAAGGATTTGTAAATTAACACTAAGTCAATGAATGCTTTGCTTAAAAATAAACCAAGTAAATAAATTGTTTTTATCCGAGCAACGCTCGGGCGTCCAGGTACTTATATAATACGGTAGCAAATGAAGCTTACACCATTTTGGAATAAAAATAAGAACCCGAGTACATTAATTATTATACAAAACGTTAATATTAAGATGTATTGTCAGTTAGCGGTAATAAATGAAGAACGGGTACGGGTAGGACATACATCCAAACCGAACAAAGACTTGTTGGTGGTAGAATTACGTACGAACGGGGAAGTTCCTTAAGCTTCGGTATTAAGAATAGAGCTACGGTATCCCGTGCCTGATCGTAAGAGGCGAATAAACGAGGGCTTCCAGAATTGCTGGCGGTGAGAGTGGGAGCTCGATCCGTCAAGCCAGCGGCCCCGGAAAGGTCGGCGGTGTGTGGCTGCAAGTCTCTCCGTAGGCATCTGAAGGTGCAGGAGAGCACAATTGCTCTATCGAAGATGGGTGTGCGGTGCGTTCCACTGGAGATCCCGGAGTCCTTCCCAAGCGCAGAGGCAGGCCACCGAGGAGGTTTAGTGTGGTACAAGGTACAAATCTCACATAATCCGGTATCCCCTATCCCCAGCTGCCGGGTACCTTTTGAAGGTCGTCGTCCCACGATACAAAAAAGGAAAAAGGTTCGAACGGCGAAGTACCACCGCAACACCCACTTCTGCCGTGAAGCAATTCTATTGTGTTTCGGTGGAAAGGCAACCATCAGCCTTCGGAGTAGCAGCGCAACTGCATACGACCACAGACAAGACTCTTAGGCTCGCTTGAGGTTATGTATAGATGTTATGCTGCAGCGATCACATAACACCATGTTAAAACTGGTTGTCTGTAAAGTCGGTTTACGGACGATAGTTTTAACGTGATAAAGTTTATGACTTGAAAAATGATGATGAAAACAATGAAAAACCACATTAACTTTTCACTTCACTTTGAAAACAGTCGACGAATGGACGATCCGAATGCTCAAACCTCAACGTAATGTTACAAGCGCCGATCGTTACGTACAATGCGCGTAACGTTACAATGAGTCATCCTTTATCGTGTGTGCAGCCGGCGTTCATTGAATTATTAGATGTTGTCACGTCAAAAAAGAGACATTCAAAGTCTGTCTCAATTCTTTTAATAGTCGCCCAAACACTTGACTATTATTAAGAGCGTTACACCAAAGTCTGTTTGATACAATTCCAAGATCCCAACACTTGACTGCTCATCTGAAATTCCCTTTGTGTGTAGAGTGGCCTTCATACGAATGCCCCAATAACCTCAATCTAGTTCGTGGTGCGGGTATGTCACGTATCAACGAAACTTTCTTGAGTATCAAGGAGGAAAAGCTGTGGAAGAAAGTTATATAAGTAATGGAATCTGTGAATGTGAATGCTACAGCTGTTTTGACTTCACTACGGTTTTCAATGACATTTTTAATCGTATTATCCATTACAAGCTGTGCTTCACGCTTTCATTCGCGATGACTCCAACCCTTTTTGCGTCGACGGTTCTATCCACAATATTATGGTGTCCTGGAGCTTACTCCACGACGTTGCTCTAATGTGGGTTAGTGTCGGATGTTTTCAAACTGCCTATAACGCCTCCGATAAGGTTTAACGATTGTTGTGTGTCAATAACAACTGAGACCGACGACATTACGCTCTATAGGTATAGTCTGCTTTTTACGGCGACAAACCATATCGATTGTTTTCTCCTCCCCAATCTAATTATCTGTGAAAAAATTATGTCTTGCACTATTATACAAATATGGCATTTGACGATTTAATATATCAATATTTAAATATAATAAATCTGATCACAACGGTTATTCGGTAATCCATATTGACATCTATCCTATTCGAGGACAACAGAGTCCACAACTCCAAAAACTCTTAATCCAAGTTGCAAAGTTGACCCAGAACAGTCGGGGTATAATTCAGAACGTCTCCAATTATCAGTATCTCGAGCTCATAGCAAGCCGCGACGTCCTATTTAACCCTTGGAGATTTGGCTTAAGGCAGAAAACTACGAAAAGCTACAAGCGAACGAGAAACTAAATAAATTTTAACTCGAATAAATGATCAGGAGAATAAAGAGAAATTTTAAAGTATACCTAAGCAAATATTTTGAAAAAAAAATGAGATAATTTTCGAGTTGTAAGATCGCGAACTGCATCTGAGATCCGAATTCTCCGAATCCTGGTGGATCCTAAGGAAAAAGACGATTTTAAGTTTTTCTTTAAATATACGAAACGGACAAAAAGACAGACAGGCCGCGTGGTGTTAAGCGATCACAACGCTTTTTTTTACAGCTTTATTGATGAACCCCATGTTATAGTCCACTGGAAATGCCACAGCAATAAGGATGTCCCATGATTTACACGTCCTTGGTAAAAAGGAACAATTTTAAGTGCGTATTTATTAGCTTTATTGCGAAGAATAACATGGTGATAAAACTTGTATGTTTAAAACTTCTCTCTTATCTCTGACAAAGAAATTTGTAATGTGCGCATATTATCGCTGCCCCGCGGTAATGGAACATACTTTGATTTTAATTGATTACGACATTTTCCATCATCGTGCATGCTTGAGAGAAACTCATAATTTCTCGAAGGCATGATATCCGCCAATCCTGTCAGTTGATCAGCGTGGTGAACCATGCCCTAAATCCCTCTCACTTGTTAGAGGAGATCTGTCCCAAACATTGGGACATGAAACAAGTGGAAAAATCTTTCTTCCTACTATAGAACAAGTGCCGTAAGGGTTGAAGTTTGTCATGGAGGATTTATCAGTACTAACCATCAGTTGTGTGACATCTAACGGGATTCTGATAAATGTGGCAGTAATTAAACTAAACCTATTGTCTTGCATCCATTCTCGGTTAGATAACGCGACGGTAACTTGAGATGACAGTTAACGATGTTGGGGTTAGAACTAAACGTATTAAGATTGATGAAGGATTACGTCCTATAGTTAAACTTTGAGGGATGGAATACGTCGCGTGTTATAAATAGAGTGGGATGCGTAAGATGGTATAAGTCGGATGTGATACGTATTAGAACTAGTAAATGTAGTAGATTCGATACTTTTACAGTATGAATGTAAAATATTACTGGGATTACTGAAGGCGAAGTTTGTGTTAAAAATTAAGAAAAGTGTCGTAAATTCTTATTTACATAATTATATGTTGCCTTCATCTGGGCCTTCATGGGACCAAAAATATACAATAATCTACCGGACTTTCTTAAAATAAAAACTAATAACGAATTCAAAAGAGAACTCAAAACATATTTAAATAAAAAAGCCTACTATTCGGTCACTGAGTTTATAA
Organism: Pyrgus malvae; assembly: GCA_911387765.1. NCBI lineage: Eukaryota > Metazoa > Arthropoda > Insecta > Lepidoptera > Hesperiidae > Pyrgus > Pyrgus malvae. The sequence continues at coordinate 10,600,513 of OU426971.1, read as the reverse complement.
ACGATAAATAAAATAAATAATAATAAAATCATAAAATAAATTAAAATAATATAAATCAAACAAAATGAAATTACATAATAAATAATTTTGTCCGCGGCATAAAAACCTGGGAGGTTTTTTTTTCGCCAGCTTTTTTCCTCTCAGCGTACAAAAACCCATCCTGGTGGGTGCCCAAAGCTGATGACGGCGAACCTCGTATGGTTCAAATAAAATAAATTATTTCAAAAAGCACAAAATTGGGTTTAAGTTGAATTAATTAAAACTTTACAAATGTAAAACTACATACTTTAATGTTTCTTGTGGTGCCTTTCTTTAATAGTAATTTTAAGAATTTTAGTTTAAATTAAGTCATTAAATGTAATTAGTTTATTAAATTAAATAAAAATATGTACACCCTACGGGGTAAATATGGAGCTCTAAATATTTTTTGTAAAACCTTTTTTCACCCATATTTGTGCAAACAAAATATTTCATTTCATTTCATTTCATTTCTACACTAACATTATAAATTCGATATTTCGATATACGGTTGGATGGACGTTTGTTGCTTTATCACGCAAGAATAAGAAAGAAACACAATCATAGATACATACAAAGATAGAAACACAAACACCCAGACCGAAAACAGAAATTTAAACTCATCATCAAATTTCTACTTCGCCGGGAATCGGACCCGGGACCCTCCGATCGGCAGTCCGGCATGGTAACTATTACGCCACGCGGGTCGTCACAACAATGATTAATACACGTTCGAGTATGAGTCAAGCTATGCGTTTGCATTTATGAATCACTGCCAGATTTTAAAGTTTTTTGGGGCTGTGTGTTTAACTTTTTGCACGGAGTCACCTTAGATTAGGGTTGCCATCTCTAAAATTCGTCAACCAGGACAAGACGCGTTAAAACCCCGCATTTTAGAGCCCAAAACCCGGACATGTCAACAGCGAGGGGACAGTGAATTTAGCGAGTCGGTTCGTAGGTTGATCGCGGCGTGCGGGCACAGTGCGCGCGTCGCGGGCGGCCCAAGACCTTATTCTTTTAAAACCCGGACTACCGATGAAGTCCGGCCCAGACGCTCCCCGGATGCCCTCTAAACTAGGACAAATCCGGGGTAACCCGGACGGATGGCAACCCTACCTTAGATCCTACTGTTTAATTTTATATACTTTTTATTTTACCTGTCAAGTTTTTGTTCACCGCAATTAATTTAATGAAGATGTGCGGTTGATTATTTTCGAGGAGGTCCATTTTTAGCGTTCCGTAGCCAAATGGCAAAAACGGAACCCTTGGATTTGTCATGTCTGTCTGTGTGTCCGTCCGTATGTCACAGCCACTTTCTTCTGAAACTATAAGAACTATACTGTTGAAACTTGGTAAGTACTAAGTAGATGTATTCTGTGAACCGCATTAAGATTTTCACACAAGCATAGAAAAAAAACTATAAATTTTGGGGGTTCCCCATACTAAGAACTGAAACTGAAAAAAAAATTCAATAAAACCCACACGTGTGGATAGGATGGATAGGTCTTCAAAAATGATATTGAGACTTCTGATATCATTTTTTTCTAAACTGAAAAGTTTGCGCGAAAGACTTCCAAAGTGGTAAAATGTGTGTAACTGTAACTTCTAAAATAAGAGAATGATAAAACTAAAAAAATATCTATAATAACTTCCACCGAAAGTTGGTTTGAACGAGATCTAGTTAGTAGTTTTTTTTTTAATCTTAATATATATATATAAAGTAAAGGGCTTTCTTTGTACGTAAAGACACGGTTTTCTCTATTACCATTAACTCCAATCAACTTCCCGTTGGGGTGGTAAATACCCCTTAGTACGTAGATGATAGTAAGGGAGTTTGATCGCGGTGGGTGGAAGTGGGTGGAAAAAACTGGAAAAAAAAATCTGTACTTTTCTAACCAATAGGGACTTCTGGGTGGATCTCAAAATTTCTGGAATGATCTAGCAAACTGTTTTAATATATATAAGTGAATACCCAAGCGTTCCACGATACTAAATTATCTGTATCAACCTTTTTCTTGGTTTTTGACCAATTGGAACGTGTACATTGGGATTTTAATAAAGCAAATTAAAAATCATAGATGTTTAAGATCTTTTATTTGGCGACGTTTCGACACTCTCCGCGAGGTCATTTTCAAGCCTATTATGAACAACAGAAATGATAGTAACGTACAGTCATAAAAATTGAGAGTGTGAGAGCGGAGAGTGTCGAAACGTCGCCAAATAAAAGATCTTAAACATCTATGATTTTTTATTTGCTTTATTAAAATCCCAATGTACACGTTCCAATTGGTCAAAAACCAAGAAAAAGGTTGATACAGATAAACTGTTTTAAACTTAAATTTTATTGAGAATGTTCGAGAAAGTTCCAGAAACTTCTCGAATCATTTAGATTTTTTTAAATAATTTTAATTAATTGAGAATATTCGAGAAAGCTTCTCAAATGATCTGGAGATTTTTAAAATAATTGCATTTTTTTTTAATTAATTGAAAATATTCGAGAAATTTTCCAGAAACTTCTCGAATGGTCTGAAGATTTTTAAAATAATTGCAAAGTGTTTTAATTCATTGAGAATGTTCGAGAAAGTTTCAGAAACTTCTCAAATGATCTGGAAAATCCTACTAATATAATAAACGCAAAAATTTGTAAGTATGGATGTTTGTTACTCTTTTACGTAAAAACTACTGAATGGATTTAAATGAATCTTTACAATACTATAGCTTCTACATCAGAATAACACATAGGCTACAATTTTCTTATAGAACGAGTCGTGAGTGTGAACTAACATTGTAAATATAAATATCACGGCTGTACTCACGTGGTTTTATTCGGGGATGCCCGACTAGTTTAAAAACGGGTTATTTCGTCTGGCGTGGTGAATATTTCCTTCAGGTCGACGGGGTGGCTATGGGTTCCCCGATTGCTCCGGTAGTGGCGAACAACATTTTTATGGAGTGGGTTGAAGATAAGGCGTTAGAAACAACACCAGCAAGGACGCGATTTTGGTGGAGGTACGTGGACGACGTCTTTGCAATAATATCCAAGGATGGGTTATCGGAGTTTCTGGTGCACCTTAACAAAGTACATCCCAAAATCCAATTTACGGTGGAAACAGAGAAGGACGGGACTCTTTCGTTCCTAGATGTGCTTGTCTGCCGTGAACCCGATGGTAAGCTGTCTCATACAGTCTATCGTAAACCGACGCACACCGATCGGTATTTGCAGGCGGACTCACACCATCATCCGATCCATCTCTCTTCGGTGCCCAGGACTCTTATCGGCCGGGCTTTGAATCTATGCGCTTTCCAGCACGTTAACTCAGAATTGAAATATGTGAGAAACGTGCTGGAAATTAATGGATACTGAAAAATTCCTCGTTCCCCGGAAAGTTCGTGAAGCAATAGAGATTAGTCGTCGTCCAAATTTCAATCGCGATAGTGGTTGGACTGTCCCTCCAGCCTGGAGACCAATTCTACATACTACGTCACATTTCTGTGCAACGGACACTTTGGAGAGCGACACGGTTAGTACGGTATGCTTCCCACCGAAACTGTGCGCGCGCGCTGCTGATGACGACACGCAAGACAACATGAAGACTGCCCCGACTGTAACCAGCCTAACCTCACCGAACAATAACACTTCGGGCCGCACGAGTCGAGCCGCCCGGGCCGCGGCGCGCAGTCTCCGCCGTGATGTCACCGCGACCGGCGGCGGGAGCTCATGACTAAGGTCCTCGGTTAGGACCGAAACTAGTCGGGCATCCCCGAATAAAACCACGTGAGTACAGCCGTGATATTTATATTTACAATGTTAGGCTACAATTTATAAAGATATTATGTGAATTGTCCAAAATATCACGATAAGTGTCAAGTAAGTAGGAAAAACTCTACCATCTGCGAGCTATTCTGGCGTGCGCTGCCAAAACCGCTAGAGTTACACATTCGTAATGTATGATGGAAATGTTTATCTTAAATAGTCCTACAAAAAAGCCGGTCAACGACACTTCAGAAGGGACTTCACTTTATGCTAATGATACTCTCTAACGCGGGTGAAACCGCGGGTCACAGCTAGTACGTCATAAATCGTAAACCGTTTTACGGAACCCTAGATGCTTGAATCCGACTCGCACTTGGCCAGTTTTTTTTTAACTTCGAACGGAATAATGCCTGTTCATATTTGATTGTTCGGTTAAGTTCAATTATTTTTTGAATTGTAACGAAATTACTTCATTAGCGTTCGGTAGTGGGTCGCTGACGTAACGTAAATCAAATAGGGAGCCGCCAAATGGATTGGCTATAAGTAATACTTGGTACATATGTACAAGTCCGGAGGCCACTTTTAGTTGCCCTTTATGTCAGGTACCGGAGCTGACACAGGTAACAATACCGGGTTACGTGGGATATAAATTCTCACAGATTTTTTCTTAGAAACTTTAAAAACGCTTGTGTAGGACCTCAGCTCAGGTTTTCCTGCGAAACGCACAGAAGCCTTTCTTGCGCAACGCCCAATAAGGTCATTGTGTCAGCCACACACACTGTCGTATTTCCTGGGTTAACCCTATTATACTATCTTCTTGGTTTAATCTCTCTTATAAATAAATAAGATTTCACGATCATAGCCCCACAGTAGGGTAGATATACCCTGTGTGGGTACCATGGAAACATACAAAGACAGAACCAAAAACACCCAGACCGAGAACAGAAATTTAATCTCATCATTGAAATTTCTGCTTTGCCGGGAATCGAGATCAGGACCCTCCGATTGGCATTCCATGGTAACCATTAGGCCACACGGGTCGTCAGTTTTGATGGTTGCTTTTTACGGCAGAACGATATTAATCGTTTTCTACTCCCAAGTCCAATTGGAACTGGGAAAATATTATATTATTATGTTACATTACAACAAAGAGTAACTTCAAGTGGCCAGTTTTATAATTTGTCAATGTAAATTAATTCTTCAAACAAAAAAATTATACAGACTTTAACTACATAATGTGTGAAATTGTACAAAGATAATTAAAGTGGTTTCAAAAATTATTTTATTCAATATTATCATTTCAGCCTTCCAGCTGAGGCATTTCCAGTGCACTATGACATGGAGTTCTTCAAGGAAGCTGTAAAAAAAGCTCTCCTCCAAAGCCGGCAATGCTCGGGTGGCTACCCTGGGGTTGCCCGTGTCCATAGGCGACGGTGATCGCTTAACACCACGCGGCCCGTCTGCCTTTTTGTTCATTTATAAAAAAAAACATTTGTAAGATCTTCATCAGGTCATAATCGTTTCACAATTAAAGTTCACATTATAAAAAGTTAAAAATGAATCTGAATTTTCGAATAAAGAAGACCAATCAATAAACAATAAAAAAAACAATAGTCAATTTAAAAATTCATACTTCGAACGGACACTACACTTTTAATTAACGGTCCGTTGATCTAGGATACACTATCCAATTATTTTGGAAAAAACAATGGCGTACAGTTACCAATGATTCATGGCATTAATTTGCATGCGCCCGCACCGTCTGCGTACTCTGGGTAGACCACTTCGGGCAATGGGCCCCCAATTGGTATACTAATTGAAAGAGAATTGGACATTGACTTATTATTGAGTGTACTCGGCTACTAGGCTTATCAAGGTTATTAGAGTAATGTACAAGATTTTAATGTTGTTTATTTAATAAATAAAATTTTGTAGCAAACGTGAGAAATGGATAGTAGCAGTCTATGATTCGACCGAGGATTTGTCTTTACCCATTTCTGCTATGAAGCAATCCCGTCTTGGATTACCAAATCAATTGAGATACTTTTAATGAGCGGTCAAAACGTGACATGCTCATACATTTTATTTGAGAAAATGGTGTGTGTCGTCACAACTCATATATATAGTCAATTGACAAAATTTTTATCGATTTAATCACCGTTCATTGCCTGAGAATAAGTCATAATTTCTCGAAGGCACGATGTTTAGCAATCCTCACTCGGCCAAGGTGGTGGACTATGTCCCAAATCTCTCGTACTTGTTAGAGGAGACCTGTGCCAAGCAGTGGGACATATGAAATGGTTGTAAAAATATATTTCTAATCATAATACTTATTCAACGGTGAGCGCAATACAATTTAAACTTATTAAATCTTGCCACTAAATTGCTTTTCATGCTAAAAATAAAAGACAATCGTCACCAGACGCAGCACGAAGAAATTGAAGAAATAGAAAACAGGTCTATATTTTCGTTGTATCTAAGAATACATCTAAACAATATAACAGCCGTGAGTAGGGTTGCCAGGTGAGTCGTGAAAAAATACCGGACAACCCCAAACGGGGGTGTATGCTAGGTTGCAAAAAATACGGTTTTTTTCATACTAATATTTTTTATTTATTAATCAACATCACATAAGTCAACTAAATTAGTAACAAAATATAATGCAGTCATAAAATTGTGGTCGCCAAGACTATGCTAACTTTGAGCGCTTGTGACCAGTAGTACCGACTTTCCTCAAAATACCGGACATTGTTCTGTCCGGTGTGACGTTTTGTGACGTTTTGACGTCCGTTTATTTTTTACCGGTCAGGCCTCGAAAATACCGGACTGTACGCTTAAATACCGGACATCTGGCAATCCTAGCCGTGAGACATAACACGGCCGTCGTTCGTGACGTGCTATGAATTTTTGAAACTCGTTCTGCAAGCTACCAAAACAGAACTCGATGTAGGTAACACATATGTCACATGTGAATGTGGTGTGACTGTGTAACGATATGTAACTAACTCGTAGTAATAAAAATACATTGCTTTGAAGTATAAATTGTACACGTAACAGGCAGCAGCGCTTATGAGCAACGATAGCCGAGTGGTAAAAAGCCGCGGTCTCCGACGCGACCGATCCCGGGTTCAAATCCTCGGCGCGCACCTCTGACAAAGAAATTTGTAATGTGCGCATTTATCGTTGCTCCATGGTGATGGAAAATATCGTGATATTTAATTGATTACGATTCTCCATCGCCTTGCATGCCTTAGAGAAATTTATAATTTCTCGAAAGAATGACGTCCACCAATCCGCACTTGGCCAGCGTGGTGGACTATGGTCTAAATCCCTCTCACTTGTGAGAGGAGACCTGTGCCCAGCAGTGGGACATAAAAAAAAGGTTGAAAAAAAAACTCTTAAGAAAAGATAGATTCACGAAAGATGACCACTGCGCAGAAGGCATTTTAGGTCCCTTTGGAAATGTGGGGTGAATATGAATTAATTTCGTAATTGGCATTTACTTATTGTTTCTTAAAATTAAAATATTATTTTGTCTTACGTATTTTCTTCACGAGTTTACATGCGCAGACAGCTTCCATTTGTAGTCATCTTTCGTGAACCGAATAGTACACAGTACAGTGGCTGGCTGCCACCCTTTTTGCGTCCCACTGCTGGGCACGGGTCTCTCCCTATTGTTGGGGAGGCCTGGAGCTTACTCCACCACGCTGCTCCAATGCGGGTTGGTGGAGATGCGGGTTAGTGGCCAACCCGCTGTCGGATGTTTTCAAACCGCCATACGGCCCCTGACAAGGTTTAACGACTGTTATCTATCGACAACAACAGACGGCTTAACGTACCTTCCGAAGCACGGAAACGCGCATGAAATGTTTTACCACTAGCGGTCACCATCCTCCCACCTATCATACACCCGACCGCGCCAGTTTGGCTTAGTTGCATAGATCAGTAGAATACACAGTAATTGGTACCTACTTGTGTAAACAAAACAAAGGGCCGCTCAGTGGATCAACACAAACATTTTATTTTGTGATACTAACAATTTCAGATTCTATTGTTTTATTTAATAATGATTTTAGATTCCTTAGGGCATTCAAATGTATCGATCGCTGCATTGACAAAAACTGAGGCTTAACATGTCCACACTTAAAACTCTTGCAATTTGAAAGATTGCCACTACTGAAAGGAACGATTCTGAGATTGGTTGTCTATCTTGATATGCCCTCGACTCTGATGCATGAGTGATTGGAAGTCGACCATTTCGATTGACAACGATCAAAGGTTGCATCTACGGAGAGGATACTAAAAAAATCTTTGTACAAAATGCTTCAATATTTTGAAAATACTGCAGGCATGCAAAGTTTTCGTAACGTTCTATAAATTCATTAGAATCAAGTTTATTTGAAATTATGTATTTGTAATTAATAGAATCAGGCGTTACTTTGCGGAACTCCATTGTTATAAAGATAGATAAAACCACTTTGCAAAAATCCGCAATCAGAACGTATGATGGTGACGATGGTGTATACTTTTTTCATACAATAGCACCCCTCTCCCTCCCACATAGGATAATAATAAATAATAACGCTTCACACTCATAGCCCCACAATAGGGTAGATATACCCTGTGTCGTGGGTACCACGTGACACACACAAAGACAGAAACATAAACACCAGACCGAGAACAGAAATTTTGAAATCATCATTCAAATTTCTGTTTCGCCGGGAATCGAACCCCTTTGATTGGCAGTCTGGCATGGTAACCATTGCGCCACGCAGGTCGTCAAAAGGATACATGCCTAACTTACCTAACTTGATGAGATATTTGTCTTGGGTTGCAAGTTTACAAAGAAACAAATGTAAGTGAACGGCATAACACGGTTCATAAGATACAGCATGATGACAGACAGACGGATAGCGGACAAGCGGAGGCTTAGTAATAGGGTCCCGCTGACACCCTTTGGGTCCATCCATCCATCGATCAGCCTTTTAGAGTCCACTGCTGGACATAATTAGGAGGCAACTCATAAGAACAGCTAAGGAGTTTCATTAAGGACACGACCTTCAGTAATGAAGAATACGACAAGGAAGAAGCTGGACATAGGCCTCCCCTAATGTTCGCCACTCCGTCCGGTCCTGCGCCCTCTGAATCCAGCGGTTTCCCGCTATCTTCTTCAGGTCGTCAGTCCACCTGGTTGGAGGGCGGCCTGTGCTCCTTTTGCCGAGACGTGGTCGCCATTCGAGGACCTTTCTTCCCCACCGTTTGTCAGTCCTCCTAACTATGTGGCCTGCCCATTGCCACTTCAGCTTGCAGATTTTGAGAGCTATGTCGGTAACCTTCGTTCGTCTACGGATTTCATCGTTACGGATTCTGTCGCGTAGAGAAATACCAAGCATAGCCCTCTCCATCGCTCGCTGAGCGACCTTGAGTCTGTGGAAAAGGCTAACTGTAAAAGACCACGTCTCAGCGCCGTAGGTCGTCACTGGCAACACACACTGCTCGAAAACTTTCGACTTCAGGCACTGCGGTACCCTTTGGGTAGGGAACCCTATTAAAACATAAACTAAAACTACTTATGTTCCTGAGCTGCACGGACCGCGTAACTTCAAGAGGCCTACATGTTCGTATGCTACGTTTAAAACAAAGATGATTCTCACACGTGTCACAAAAGGAGATGACATGACACATGATGATGACAGACAGACGGAAAGCGGACAAGCGGAGGCTTAGTAATAGGGTCCCGCTGACACCCTTTGGGTACGGAACCCTATTAAAACATAAACTACATCTTCTTATGTTCCTGAGCTGCACGGACCGCTTAACTTCAAGAGGCCTACATGTTTGTATGCAAGGGCGTCGCCAAGGGGGGACAGGGAGGGGCAGCTGCCCCCCCCCCCCTAGAGATTCTAAAAAAGTTGCCAAATATAATGCAACCAAAGTCCTAAGTCTTTGAGTTGATTTGCTTGAAGTTCAAGCCTTGAACAATCATTCCCGTACGTCGAAACTCGAATGAATTCACCAATTCCACTCCTAATATTAGACTCTGTACTGTCACAGAATATATTATATGTATATAGTACTAAGATACTGATTACAATCGCTGTAGATGTAAGGCTCTTAGTACAAGTGAAAAGTTTCATGTGCTGTCGACTTGACCTACAATTCATACATACTTTTCTCATTCATAGAGAATGAGAAAAGTATGAATTGTAGTAGGTAAAGTCAACTTGTCCCCCCCCCCCCCCCTTGCACCATCGGCTGGCGACGCCCTTGTTTGTATACTACGTTTAAAACAAAGATGATTCTCACACGTGTCACAAAAAGCTTCTTAAGTAGTTGGAAATAAATTTTAAAAACAATCCCATGCACATAGGAATGTTAAAGATAATCTGCACTGAGCGACGGTTTTGGAGACGTCTCACCACGTATCTCCACCGTTTCCCGTTAACCGGGCCAAAGTTCAACCTCGCTTTAAACTGCCTCTGCCTCCAAACTCGCACTCGCGTCATCCATAAATTACGTCACACTTTAAAGGGTGGGGGGGGGGGTATCACCAGAATGTGACTTGTGTGACAAGGGGCAGGAGGGATCAAAAGCTTAGTGATGTCACATGTTAAAGTTAAAATACTCAAACGAGAAATTTATATTTGAATGCAAAACTTTAAATATTTACGATCTCCATCTATTTTTATCAATAATTTAGCATTCTGAAAGTGAAAATAAGGGTTTTGTTTTGATTATTTTTAAATAAATGCATAAAATTAGAAAATGTGTGACGACGTCACTACAGGGGGGGGGGGAGTTCTAAAAATGTGACGACCTGTGACAAGGACGGGGGAGGGGTTAAAAAGTCCTGAAATTCGTGTGACGTAATTTATGGATGGCCCCGGAGCGCGGTTGGAAACTAAAGTTAAAAATTTGGCAAACTTACTGTTTACGTTTCCGAACTTTTTTGGCATCTACAGCCGCGGCTCTAATTGTACCCAATAATTAAATTATTGCTGTAAGACCCACTTTTCCTACGCTGAGGTCATTGACCGGAATTTTAGATCGTAGACTTGGTCTACTGATTATTACGTTTCTATGAGTAATCTTGCGGCTAGTATAAAGTGCTTTTTACAAAACTAAACAAAATGAGGGCGGTCGGGAGTAAGATGGGTGACCAATTATATCGGAAATATAAAACGCCTTTGCATGCATCGGAGGGCACGTTAGGGCATTGCTCTTATTTGATGTCTATAAATGGAAGTAATAAAACCTTTTTGGAGGCCTTATTGGTGGCTTAAAAAATCTCGACGGCATGTTGACCACTTCAATTGATAGCGATCCCAACTTGGCTGCAACCCTTTTTACGTCCCACTGCTGGGCACGGGTCTCTCCCCATTATTGGGAAGGCCTGGAGCTTACTCCACCACGCTGCTCCAATGCGGGTTGGTGGAGATGCGGGTTAGTGGCCAACCCGCTGTCGGATGTTTTCAAACCGCCCATAAGGCCTCCGACAAGGTTTAACGACTGTTATCTATCGACAACAACCGGGACCGGCGGCTTAACGTGCCCTCCGAAGCACGGAAACGCGCATGAAATTTTTTGCCACTAGCGGTCACCCATCTCACACCCGACCGCGCCTGTTTGGCTTTGTTGCATAGATCGCTTGCGTTCTGCGCTAACCGCCGAGCCATGCGCGCTTCACCGCCGAGCCATGCGCGCTTCTGCGAGCGATCCCAACTAAACTATATTAAACCATAAGAATCTGTCTATGAGTACTGATCCGTGCCCAATAGTGGTACTTATACAAAAAGGTATGCAGTGCAGACAACTCATTCGGTACCGGTTTATTCAACTTAAACTTTGTTACATTATGACGGCATTAATTGTTATTAACGGGATAATGCCGTTATTAACATAGATTTAATTGCTGCGTTAATGTCCAAACAAAATTAGAGATGTAACGGTATAGCAAAATTTGCGTAATGACATTGACTCATTTCGTCTAATTTGAATTTAGTGAATTAATTATGGACGTTAAAAGTTACAAGACTAGCCATGACATTAAGAATTAAAATGCCAGGATACTTTCTAATTGATTGTAATTCATTAATACTTAAATGAAAAATACTCAACTGCCTCAAGCCTCAAATCCTAATTTTCGATAGCATGACTTTACCGGGCATGACTGAGAAAATACAAAATTTCTTAAACAAAGAAAGAAAGAAAACATATGTATTTCATGTTAGGAATACGAAGTTATTCGCTTAGGTAATGTTTTTTCCCGGTCATCGCCTTTATGTGCCTGTTTGGGCTAGATGTTCAGCTGAGAGAAAAACGACGCCGAAAAACACTCCAGCACTCTTTTAAAAAATAATTACATATTATATATTTGGGATAACGGAATGTCTATGGGTCGATTCTGGCCACTCGTGACAACTGATCGTGTGAGACACGTCCTTTTCCAAAACACAATAGCTTGCTTATTCATATTGCTTACCGACTGAAATGGGTGCAGGTATCTTACCAAATTCCATGTCAAATCCTAATCGACGATCAACAACTTAGTCCTACTTTCCGGGTTCGATTCTAGACTAATTGCTTGAGGCGGTCCAAATCCAAGATGGCGGTATCTACTGGTTCGTCTCGTCCACTTTCACTAAACGACCATTGTTTGAGCTACTTTCAATGATTTGACGGATTTTTTATGTTAAGAGTGTACCTGTCGGTGATAGCCTAGTGGATAAGAAGTGCTTTCAAACGTACAGAATTCTAATTTTTAATGTTCATTTTTTCTTGCGGAAAAGTTTCTAAACAAACTCACTAATCTTAAAGAAATTAGATTTCCATCGACTCGCATTATATATAGACCAAACCCTTCTTAAGATCAGTTAAGATTATTTGGTCAAAGATGATAAAAATAGCTATCAAAAGGAAATTCAGAATCATAGATTCTTGCCTATATTTAACCTTACTATTTGCTCATGTAAAAATAATACTGCAATATTACGAGTTTATATTTTGTACCACTGTGAATGCATCAATTTTTTTTCTGAAGGACATGTCATGTCTACTAACTCGCACTAGGCTGTATGGTGGCCTAAATTTGGGACATTTAAAATTTGCTCGTCCCGTTATTTATTTTATTTGTCTTTTCATTATCATCAACAATCTTTTTGCATTATTCGTTATGAAAATTATCTAACCACTGTTCAACTTCGCCGAAGATAAATTAATTAATAGGAACATTTCTTTACCAGCACTGGGCTCAAATCTTGGCGCACACTGTGCGTGACCGACATCTGAACTAATTGGCTTTCAATGTTTTCTATACTTTTAACAGTTTGGGTCAAATATCTACTATTTCCTCAAAATTTCTGACTTCAACTAAAATCAATTTATAAAAACGCTACGATACGAATTTCTCTATTTAATTATGTCAAGGCCCAAGAATTCCACCAAAGTACAAAACGCAAATTATAATAAACATTTCGCTTTTGTTTATTCAGTCCAGAGCTTAATTTCATAAAGGAAATGTCAAACAGTGCCAAGTTCCACTTGTGATTAGAGAGGCTATAAACACTCCAATTACGAGCATTGAGAACGAAAACACTGCGTTTGTGCGATCTGCCGCACTTAAGACCATTGTTGTATGTTAGGCTATATAAAATATACCCAAAAGAGTAACAATTCTCAGGCATGGGCAAAAGTTCAAAAGATAGTAAAAAATTACGACTTTTTCTTCAAGTTATTAGTTCCTTAAATTTTTAAGCGAATGATAGCGTTTAAATACACTTGAAACTGAAGTATTGGAAGTCCATTGCACGAATATATGCCGTCTGTGCAATCCGCCTCACTTATTAAGACCACTGTTGAATCTTAAAATCTTATCGTTCTTAAATACCTTTTTTTTCTGTATGATTTGCTCAAGTAATGCTCGTAGTTAACATAAAATTTCTATAACCTTTTGCATGTCGAAACTTTCTGCGAAGAAAAAACGAAAAAGTTATAGCCAAAAATAGGCGCAAAGCACCGTTTTGCAAGAAAGCGACAGAAACATTTTAAAATTTGGTGCTCGTTTGTTTTTCAACCGAATTTAATGTCGTTTTTAAGAGTTTCATTTATCATCAATAAATTCTTAGCTTACCCCGGGTATTTCTCTCTCTCTCGCTTTCCATCAGACGCGGCGCTATGCATAACCGGCGGAACTGGGTCGCGCACAGAGGAGCTTATGAATTCCGCGTCGCGCAACAAAATACTATTGAGCTGAGTTTCAGGAACAATGCCTGTCTGTTTGCGGTGTCTTGTGTTACAATGGAAAATTAAGAAGATTGTTTTGTATCAAGGAAATGCGTAGGAACAGGGCTTGCATCCGGCGACGCTTTCAATCGGATGAAAATTAGATAAACTATATTTCAAATCATGTAGGTATTTCTTAACTAATTTCCTTTTCCTAAAATCTAGAAACGAAGACAGCGCCTTCTGTGTGAAATGGAATTTTATCAATGTTTGGACTTCATACTTTGATGTACAGTAAGGTGCAGAAATGGTGTGGCATTAAAGAAAACTCGCGTCAACATATTGGTCGCACATGACCACATCAAACATGCTAAGAAAATAGATAAGAACGCGTGCCGGCCAAAAAATACCAAAAGAGGCTAACATTTTTAAACTCTGATTGTACAATAAAGGTCTAAGAAGAGCCCACGTCCACCAGACCTCTGTTTCCAGGAATTGAATACTTCCAACACAAGTAAAACGATTGGTAACTAAGAACTTTGTTCATGGTGGCTTTGATAAATAGAAGGTAGCAAAGCCGCATTAAATTTGAAGTTAGGTTCGTCAAAGTATAAAGTATAAATGCATTTTCTTCATAGTAATATTGGAATTCATGTCTTCAAAACGTGTCTTCAGAATGTCTTCAAAAACCCGGCACCTTGGGAGAGAATACCGGGTAATGTGGGATTTGATCGGCACTAAAGCCCCCTCTGCCTGCCCTGCCTCTGCGCTTGGGAGTCCTCCCCACTCCGGGATCTCAAGTGGAATGCACCGGTGTCCACCATGCGCGGGCGGCGCCCTGGAACGGGCCCATCTTTGGTAGAGCAGATGTGATGAAAGTTCTTCCACTTACAAAAAATATTTATTTCAAAGAGAAACTTTCAAATTAAAACAATCTCGTATTCCGTGGATCATTTACAATGAATTCAATTTATGATATTCGCTTACTGTCAGTATCAAGTACACAATCACCGGAAATCTGGGTCGGCAACAAAATAGTGGTGGCCGACCGTTTTAAGAACAATGGATACTATCTCGACCACTTGTTTCATTCGTAACTTAAAAAGAGTGAAAGCTAAGCGATGTATATTCTGTATACAATAGCAAATGTTGTTGTACTGATAACAATAATTTATTTAGCGTTAGATTTTTCTTACCTATCCTAGTAAATATTTAAAATTCAGTAATTCAAGGGAGAGATGCGCATTTATCGCTGCTCCACGGTGATGGAAAATATCGTGATATTTAATTGATTATGATGTTTTCCATCGTCGTGCATGCTTGAGAAAAATTCATAATTTCTCGAAAGCATGACGTCCACCGACCCGCACTTAGTCAGCGTGGACTATAGCCTAAATCCCTCTCACTTGTGATCACTTGTGAGAGGACACCCGTGCCCAGCAGTGGGACGTAAAGAGGTTGCAGCCATATCTGTTTTGGTACTGTACATTTTTTATCATTCAGCAGAAATACGTTTGTATATTTGTCGCTATATAAAATAGAAGTCAACCCGAGCATCGCTAGCGTGTTGGAAAATTGCCTAAATTGCCCTTGATTCTGGGACTCCTTGTGCCTGCTCTGTGTCACAGTTGCATTAGTGGACGTAAAAAGGGATTAAAAAAGACATTGCCTACTATTCAGAAATTCTATAGCTAATCGCGCACCGTTCGTCGTCAAACAACTAGGTTAGAAACAATAGGTTATCTTCCTCTGAACTCTGAATTTGATAAGTCGTGAGAAGTACAAATAGTTGAACGTGATACCCTTATGTCTGTTCCTAAATGTGCGTAATAATGTTTGTTTGTTAGTCGTCTGCGATGCAACGTGTCTTCGGAGAATTGAGACTACGTAGGTTCGTTTTACATTATATGGAATGGCGTGGACTATCAAATGCGATACAAAGATTTTTTTAATTGCTTGTAGGCTTTATATTTATCTCTGTGTTGTCTATAATATCGCTATCATGGTATTGAGTTAAGAAGTTGGTTCAAATGGATCACGAAATAGACGAATATATAATTACAGGACTACAAACTAATTTTGGTAACAACTCTGTCCTAAGACTGCTTTTTTCATTTCGGGTCTCCTGTCAGAAGTGTATGGCCACGTGCCTCCTCATCACGCTGGCCAAGTGCGGAATGGTGGACATCGGAAATTATGAGTATTTCTCAGGCCGTGCATCGGTGGTGGAAAATATCGTAATAAAATATCATGATGTTTTCCCTCACTGTGGGGTGGCGATAAACATGACATGACAAATCTCTTAATCAAAGGCCGGGGGTTTGAACTCTGTGTCACCGAATCGGAGACCGCGATCCATACCGCTCTACCATCGCTGATTGCTTATTAAAAACCTTTTTTTTTCGCCTTACAAACTATTTCGTATAATGGTATGCGTTAACGGACAAATAATTATCTGCTAAGATGGGGTACTTTAAATAATTATGTATGTAAGGCGATGTAGGCGGTTATTACTACATTTGGCTGCAACCCTTTTTGCGTCCCACTGCTGGGCACTGGTCTCTCCCCATTATTGGAGAGGCCTGGAGATTACTCCACCACGCTGTTCCAATGCGGGTCGGAGGAGATGCGGGTTAATGGCCAACCCGCTGTCGGATGTTTTCAAACCGCCCATAAGGCCTCCGACAAGGTTTAATGACTGTTATCTATCAAAACAACCGGGACCGACAGCTTAACGTGCCCTCCGAAGCACGGAAACGCGCATGAAATTTTTGCCACTAGCGGTCACCCATCTCACATCCGACCGCGCCCGTTTGGCTTAATTGCATAGATCGTTTGCGTTCTACGCTAACCGCCGGGCCATGTGCGCTTCTACTTTTTACTACATTTTGTCCTACCATAACTTCTTTTAAACGCTTTTTATTGTTCCACTGCTGGGTACTGGTCCCTCTCGAAATGTAAAGATATTTAGGCCATAGTTCTGACCAAGTGCAGGTCGGTGGGCATCACGCCATCTGGAGATTGAAAACATCTTATATAATGTTTCCCTCACCGTGGAGCAGCTATTAATACGTCCAGGAAATTTCTTAGCCAGAGATGCATTCCATTTTTTGAACTCGGAACCTCCGCCTCGCAAACTAACGTCCTTACAATAAGGCTGTCGCTATTTATCACTAAGTACTTATAATTATCTTAACAAGTGTAGGCTATTATTAAATGCTGAATAGTAAATATCGGATAACTTCTTGGGCTTATAAGTTATAATGATACGTAGAAACTAGTAATAGAAATAGAAAACGAGCTCTTGTATTCCCAACTATAGAACTTCTTAGAAATTCATCGTTCTTTGTTAAATTATTGAATTCCAATGTACAAAGAAAACGATACTCGAATGTTTATCTGTCTCAAGTTGGCAGATATTGAAATCACCTTTAAGACGCTTTTATTAGCTTGACCTATATGTATGTATGTAACGGAATCTTTTAACTTCATTTTCACCTATTTCTAGGAGTCTGATTAACTTGAAAATTTGCACAGGAGTCAAGGGCCGATGACAATACAATAATATGAAACAAAATCCAACTTAAAAATTAAAAATTGTAGTTTAAAAAAATAAAAAGCACGCTCTCGTGAAAAAACGAACTAAAATTAAAAAAAATAAGAAGAAAATCTACCTATTTTATTGTAAAAAAGTCGTGGGGTGCTTTTTGATATATCAAAATGATAATCCTTCTACTAATAGTACCTTATTCTTATAATAATACTACTATTGACACCACACACCCCACGGTTTTTTACAATAGATACATTTTCTTCCTTTTTTATCTTTTTAGATCCTTTTTTCATCAAAGCGTTTTTTAGTCTTTTAAACTACATTATTTTTTAACAAACAATCGTAGTAGGTTGTAGAAGAAGACTTCTACCATGAAGAAGTGAGTGCAGCAGGTAAAGGTACAGTTGTCGACCAGACTTTACATTAGATGACCATCAGAGCCTTCGGAGTAGGAGCGCAACTGCATACGATTACAGACAATCCTTGGGCTTGCTTAAGGTTAGATGTAGATGTCCATGCTGCGCCGAGCACTTACCACCACGTGGCCTGAATGCTCTGATCCTAGGTTCGATTCCCAGCGTAGGAGATATCTAAATGATATGTAACTTTGACGTCTTTTTCTGGTCTGTGTGTTTGTTGTCTGCACTACCCAGGGTATACTGCTTTGTGGCAGTGAGTTTGAAGTGAAATGTTATCAATTTATAATTTAATTAATTGTTTTTTGTTCACAGCGGACCCTTTACCCGGCAAGCACGTTCCACTAGAGAGCTATGAGAGCGAATTGGAGCGAGAGCACGCGTTGCCGACGTCCGTCCCGAACGCCGACATACTCAAGACTAACAGCAATCCCACTTATCACAAGCCCAGGTAAGCTTTGGTTATTTTTTTCTTTGATGGTGTGAGGTTCAATGCGCGGTAGCGTTTCCTCTTAAAAGTGTCTCCTCTAGATTGGCTCTACTGAATCTACAACATAAATAAATAAAGAAAGATTACTCATCGCCTTGTATTTTAGTGAAGCCACAAACACTACTCTAATTTTACACGAATTACACGAATGACGCACACACTTACTCATTAGAAAAATATGAGTATACAAGCTTGATTTAACAAGGTCTCTTCAAAAGGCAATACACAATAGAAACAAATTTTAAAGTATTATGAAGGACCTTATGTATGATCGTGAATAACATTGGTATTGCCTGTCATACAATAAAACCTCAATCAACACGCAATGGAGTAGTCCAGGCCTTCCTTATACATTGTAGAGAGAGGTCCGTGCCCAGCAGTAGGACACAAAAAGGGTTATAGTAAATACAAATATAACACTGTCCTATTATATATTAAAAGTATTTTAAAAATATAAAAGCCGACTGGGTTGGATAAAACAATGGTAGGTATAATATTCAGTGATTCGTAAACAAACATTAAAAGCGAGCAGTTAAATCCTCCAGTCAGCATCCCTCATTATCTCGTAATAGCTCGTTGGTTTACGCGTTTTTACGTAGCGAACTAAACGGCATGGAGCGGACCAAAGTTTCCTACTACCCGCTTGAATAATTTGAATTTTAAAAATGGAACGCTGAGTGGAAGCATAAGAAATATTTTGTAAATATTGCAGGTACATTTTTTTATGTAACTCCTAAAAGGAATGCAATGTTCTGAGCGCTTCATAGTTTCGTATTACCGGCTCGAAATAATTTTCATTTTAAAAATGGCGTAGGTAGGTACTGCTTTACTGGAAGTGTAAAAAAAATTTGTGAATATTGTGGATTTTAGCGAATCAAGGTTTTGTACTAAATATATGTAATGAATACTAAAAGAAGTGAGATAAGTTATTGCCGCTCAGAAAATGGCGCCTAAAAATCTGACATTGCAAAATTTACCTCATAAACTTATTTTGTTAATATTTTAGGTATATTTTTTTCATGTGTTACCTTCAAAAAAAGTGCAATGTTCTGTTCTAAAATTATATTTTGTTTTTAAGTCACAGCTATGAAAATTGCCAATATAAAAGAAAATTTCTTATATAATTTATTATACTATGCTTTCTTTAGATGTATTAAAAACTCGCTTAATTTTTTCTTATAAAATACTTTTGAAACTTCCTCAAAGCGTTCTAACTTGCTTCGTGTCGTTTTATAGTTCTACAGATATTTCGGCCGCGTTATAAACGACGCTTAACTTTAAGGGCCCCTAAACCGAATTTACGGTAATGATTTAATTTATGTCCAGGATTAGTAAGAGAGGGGTTTAAGGAAAATATCTTAATTGATTTTCGGTTAAAAACTTAAGGGTTTAACCGAAGAAGACTAATGAATCGCTTAGTTGAGAAAAGTAAATAATTCTTGGGGTCTGAGTGGCCTTATTTATTCTGAAAGTCAGGAAATTAGGTAAACAAACTTTTTTGGATCGAAGTTTTTTCGGTCGAAAAAGCTTTTTCCATAATGATTACCGTTATTATTTATTATTAGTGGCCGCCCGCGACTTCGTCATAAATGGACTATACAACACATTTTTTTTTTATTGGAACCATTAGTTCCTGAGATTAGTGCGTTCAAACAAATATACAAACGAACGAACGAACAAACTATTCAGCTTTATGTATAGATTAAAATATTGATTAATTATTGTCGACGCGTGGGAACTGTACGAAAAATTACACTAATAAATAGCCCTAGTGACAGTTTTTCTCAAATATCTTTATTGTACAGAAACCGACTTGCTACAGTTTTTTTTTTTTTTTTTTTTGATATCTTTGGACAATTCACACAACGCCATCTGATTCCAAACTAAGCAGAGCTTGTACTATGGTAATCAGAAAGCTGATAAACATACTTATATAATTCTAAATACATACTTAAATAGATAAATTAACACCCAGACACAGAACAAATAGTCATGTTTATCACACAAATATTTGTCCTGGGTGGGAATCGAACCCACGACCTCACACTTCGCAGTCGGCTCATCACCCACTACGCCACGGAGGCTGTCTTTTATTTATTATAATGTATAGATAGATAGATTAGACAAAGGAAAATATGGCGATAAAATCAATGACAAAACTATTCGTGAAAAAAAACGATCTGAGTATGCCAATAATGATTCCGAAAATGTTTGAACATACGGACGGAAGCTTACAGAGTAGGCCCTCAGGAGTTTAATCAATAACGCTATTGTATTGCGTTATGTAGTTGGTAAAACTTACATAGTTCGACCGGAGACGTACCACTGTTGCAGGTTTGGATCTAGAGATGCAGGGTGCGTCTTGACTTGTACGAATAAGTACGAAAAAACCGCGTTTCCATCAAAGAAAAAACTGCGTTTCTGTAAAAAGGTGTTTTGTGGTCATTTGGCAGCTAAGCAGCCAAATGCAGACTTAGGAAACATTTTCTTAAATGTTTTCTTAATATAATATAATAATAATATCTTTGGACAATTCACACAACACCATCTGATTCCAAACTAAGCAGAGCTTGTACTATGGTAATCAGAAAGCTGATAAACATACTTATATAATTCTAAATACATACTTAAATAGATAAATTAACACTTTATTATTATCATATTATTTATATCTTTTGTTATGTATTCATATATTGTTCTTATGAAGCGTCAGAAGCGTGTCATGCCTAGGCTACAACAATCTCTGCTTCGCCCAAAGGTACACTGGCAGAGAATGCTTTTAGCATTAAGTCCGCCCTTTAATACCATTTTGTTAAATGGCGTAATAAAGTTTTAAATAAATAGCCTGGGACGGCAAATAGTAATTACTATCGTCTTTAAAAATATACTCGAAAAATCGGCAGCTTACACCTATAATGTGTTGTTGGAGAAGGCGCGAAAGGTGCGGTTACCAGTCAGGCTTACATGAGCCTACTATCGGCATCCGAAGTGCATATATGAAGCACAACTACATATGACCCAAGGCTCAGGCTTGTATAAGTTTAAAGACCTGAAAAAATATCGAATACATGAGACTATCATTCATCGATCGTCACCCTTCACCAAAATCGAAAAGTGCAATATTATTTAGTACAAAAGAGCAATTGATTTCTGAAGCAGTATGTCGTAGCTGAATATTTTCCAGAATATTTCTGAAACAATAGAAATTATTAAAGGGTGTCTATACGAAACGGGTGCGATAAAATAATGTCAAGCATAAATCCAAACTTGAAAAGCCAACGGTAATCTCGAAAATTGGTACACAAAAAAACACTCCACTGAAAATAAATAACGTAACATTTCAAAGCCGAAATCTAGATAATATTGGATATATTCCCAGCCTTTGAGACGTCAAACGCTGAATGGATAAAGTATTTCGAATAATATTGCAATATTCTGTGTACTGTAAGAGTCGATACTCACGAGGCATGCCTCGTGCAGGTTGTAGCTGAGTCATGTTACACCATGGTGTAGCATGACTCAGCTACAACCTTAATATCCCACTGCTGGGCACGGGTTTCTCTATTAAGAAAGAAGACTAGTAGTAGTGTCCTCATCACTGGCCAAGAGCGATGTAGTTTAGATTTAGGATTTTACATGCGCTCGACAAAATTCAGCGTCAGGATTTGACCCCTCACCCATATTGTTGGAGTCCGAGGTCTTAATGTTTCACGGTAATTATTTCTCCTTATTTTAATGAATGACTAGATATACCTATTAAAATAAGGAGAAATTATGCACCATAACTAGGTAGTTGTACAAAATTTTCCGACAGTACTTCGTGTCGACCAACTCCACACCTGGTCTACATTGTGGACTATCGTTCACAGTCCCAAGAAGAGACTGTGTCCAGCCGTGGAGCATCATAAAGGATTATCATTTAGAATTTTCTTTTCGCTCACAAAAATCTTTTGCCTATGCTATATCTGTATATCTTTTATCTTTTGCACAGTGGCCGGTGAACGCAGACCTTTACATAAAAAGAAATCTCGGAATCCATTTATCCCGTTCACCGTTCTGTTCATCAATCAACGCTCTGTCAATTGGCAAAGTTTCAGTTGAAATGGCATTGGGTAGCCTTTATTTGTATTGGAGTAAGGTCGAGAATTAGTGAATGGGTCGTCAATAAAAGGGTTGCGTTGTGTAGTGTTTAATATATGTAACAGAAGTTGTTCACTTAAATTACGGTAGATATATTTTAATTTTAATTTCGCGTCATCTTGTTTGGCATAGTTGCCACGACATATACAATCGATATGAGAGGTCAAGTGTTAGTAGTTATAAGAGTAGACTGTACGTAAACCCTTACTCCGAAGGCTGATAGTCGCCTCATGTAAGTCTGGCCGGCAACTACACCTTTCCACCGAAAACAATAGAATAGCTTCTCGGCAGAAGTGGGTGCAGCGGTGGTTCATCCCCGTTAAAGTTCCACCACCTTTTTTGGTAGGGGGGGCAACCTTCAAAAGGTACCCAGCACCTTGAGAGATGATACCGGGTTATGTGGGATTTGTACCGCACTAAAACCCCCTTAGTATCCTGCCTCTGCGCTTGGGGAGGACTCCGGGATCTCTATTGGAGCGCACCGGTGTCACCACGCGCGGCGCCCAAGAACGGTCATCTTCGGGAGAGCAGACGCGCTCTGCACCCTCAGGCGCTCACAGCGGCATGCGGCCACGCCCCCACCGCCGTCCTTCCCTGGGCTGCTGGCTGGATGTGTCGAGCTCCCACTTCACACTATCCGCAACCCCGGAAGCCCCCTTTTAGTCGCCTCTTACGATCAGGCAGGGAATACCGTAGCTCTATTCTTAATCCCGAAGCCACACCTACAAAAACTGTTTCTGTATTTGACACATAAAATAATGTGGTTTAAACTTGTTTAACCATTGAAAGCCAGTTGGTTTCGGCTGTTCACAAGATTTGATTAGTGTTTCTCGAAGTCTCGTAACGACCGAGTCCGGAAGGCGGTAAAAGTTTGGGTTAACACAGTTTTCTGAAGTGTTGATCCATATGGGTTTTAAAGTAGTTTTTGGAAACCGTTTGTTTGTATGTTTTAGACGACTTTAATCGACATTTCTTGTGGTAGGTTGATACGTAATGATAACATTTAGCATATTTTTTAACATAGGATGTTCTTCTATATTTGTTTGCACGCTGCAGCTACTACAAGCTTGTTCTCACAGAAATGACATATTTTTCCCGAGTAAATAGTAGCCTATGTAACTTTTCAGCTGCCAACTCTCTCGGTACAAATAATCAGGTCAATCTACAATCTACTATAGGTAATTTGGACAATAACAACCTAGGTTTTGCCTTAGAGCAACGAAGGTATTGACTTTAAATGCTCTAAGGATTCTGCTGACAATACCCTGTGTTTAATGGACACACAAAAATATGAAAACAAACACCCAGACTGAGAACAGATACTAAAACGCATCATTACAATCTCTGCTTCGCCGGGAATCAAACTCGGGACCCCAGATTGGCAGGCCGGCATGGTAACCGTTTGCGCCACACAGGCCGTCATCCGTGATTCATCATTTGGATAACTCTCTCGTTAGGAATCGAACCTACTATGCTCATATTTGTCATAATGAAGGACTGCCATAAGGAAGGTTTTATGAACATCATCATTAAAGAAGAAATAATGAATTGTTTGGCTGTTATCCTTTTTGAGCCCCATTGCTGGCCATGATGTAGCTCTCCACAATTGGGAACGTCTGGTTCAGTTATTTGACTGTTCCCATATCTTCGTTGTTTGATACGACTTTTTACTAGTTCCTGAACATACCTATGAACACACTGACTAACAGAGTTTAGTACGGGTGTACAGCAAGAGTAGTGGTTAGCAGGGCAGTTACACAAACGAGTAGCGATTATGCAAACGCGGTCACGAAGATGCGGTTCGTGCCGCGGCTGTGGGAACTGCGGTGCCGTTGCTTAATTAAGTACATAATTACATTTCGAAAAAGGAGACATTACATCTTTTTAAAAAATGTTTAGTTGCAACCACTATTGTGGCCCACTGCTGGGCACGGGTGTCTCCCAATGAGACCTAGAGCTTTCTCTACAACGTTGCTCTCAATAACGGATAGTATCCAATTTGCTGTCGGGTTATTTTCAATCTTCCCGAAAAGACTGAAGACTGCTATATTTCAATAAAAACCGCGGAAGAAGCTTGAAGTGCCCACTAGAATCACGGAAAGGCGAGTGAAGTTTGCCACTAACCAATTTTACCAAAATTGTTTCGTTACAACACGTTTAGAGGTCCGTTACTGCGCACAGGTATCTCCCCAAGAGGCCTCCAGCTTACTCTAGAGCTGCTCAAAGCCAACCCGTTGACGAATGTCTCCAAATCAAACTTATGACAAATTTCGATGACTGTTATCTGTTTGATAACCACCAGGAATGACGGCCTTACTCTAGAGCTGCTCAAAGCTATTGTCGTATGTCTCCAAATTCCTTATGACAAATTTTGATGACTGTCATCTGTTTGATAACCAACGAGAATGACGGCTTGCCGTGCCCTCCGAAACGTAATAACTCTTACTCCCGAACGCATCCGTTTCGATCAACTACTGTATAAAATATATTATCGCTCTACACCTGCTACTACTACACTATTTTTCAGTTAAATGTTTAAAATAAAGTTTATATGAGTGTTTAAAATCATATCAATTAAATAGGTCAGTAGAACAGCGAAAACAAATTGGGGTAATTTATAATTATTCGATCCACCATACCTTACTTTTGGGCTATTAGTGTGAAAAGTTATTTATTTTAGGTAACGTCCTTACTGCCTGCCTTACTATTTCCACCAAACCGCATTGTGAGGTAAGCTTCACCACGCTGCTCCAATGCGGTTTGGTGGAAAGGATCCAGGCGTCCCTAGCTACAGGAGGGATGTTCCCGTGGTTTTATGCGCGTTATAGCGTGATGTTTCATAACCTCAAACCATCCTAAATAAATGGAGTATCCAACTCTAAAATAATTTTTCAATTCGTATCAGTAGCTTTCAAACAAACAAACTCTTGAACTTTTATAATATTAGTATAGATCTGTGTCCTGGTGTAGGACTCAAAAACAAGTAAAATTGCAGCCAATTTCTTCTAAAAACTGTCTATAACAGACGCCAAATATTTTTTTATAAATAAATGTCGACCAAAACAATACCACAGCCTTGCAGATGATAATAATTGTTAAGATTTATCCACAAACGTTAAAACCAGATCGCTAAGCATGATTGAAGCTATAATTCGGCCCTGTCAAAACAAGCCCCGGATATAAATTTCCGGAATGACAAGAGAATGACGTCAGATTTGTGTTGAAAATAAATCTATCATTTCAGATTATTCGGTTTTTGTAACATGATACTCTTGTCAACAATAGTTTATTGTTTGATCTGTATTATAGTAAAGCTTGATTTATTTTATAGGATTCTGTAACCACCATTTTAACTTGATGTATCTGCTTTCTAAACAAAAAGGTTGTTATCGAAAGATAGAAGTTATTGAACCTTGTTGGAGGTCTTATAGACGACTTGAAAACAAAACGTCTTACAGCGGGTTGGCTGCATTGCACCAGCATGGTGGAGTAAGCTCCAGGCCTCCCTAATAAGTCCCTGTAGCTTTGGGATTAAGAATAGAGCTACGGTTACCCCTGCCTGATCGTAACAGGCGACTAAAAGGGGGGTTCCGGGGTTGTGGGTGGTGAGAGTGGGAGCTCTATCCCTCCAGACAGCAGTCCCGGGAAGGACGGCGGTGTGTGCGTGGCCGCATGCCTCCGTAAGCATAGGAAGGTTCAGAAGGGCACATCTGCTCTCCCAAAGATGGGCCCGTTTAGAGGCGCCGCGCGCGGAGGACACCGGTGCGTTCCACTAGAGATACCGGAGTCCTTTTAAGGTAATGGCTAGAAATTTATCAAGTGATGCCCCGCGGGGGCCCGGTAATACAGCAGCAGCGAGGGGGGAGGTAGCGCTTCTAATATTTGAGCGTAGCCCCGAAAAGCTTTGCATGTACGGTACGGGTGTGTGTATATTAGTGACGCATTATAACAGTGGTTTGTTAGAAGATGGCGTATCTTCCCTTTTGTATTAATCTAAGATCATAACATAGTCATATCGTATCATACCGCTGAAGGTTTAAGATAACTATAGCGGGTATGATGTCATATGATGTCAATATGATGAACTAAGAAAACATACTTATTTCATCGCTTTTAATAAGATCGAGTGGCAATCGTTTTACTAGCACTGTAGACTCGGCATTTACGAACCTACTATGTTTTGTCATAAAGTGAAATAAAATAAAATAATAAATAAAATAAACGTTACACGCTCATAGCCCCACAGTATGGGAATTAATACCCTGCGTCATGGGTGCCATGGACACATACAAAGACAGGAACACAAACACCCAGACCGAGAACAGAAATTTCTGTTTCGCCGGTATGGAACCCGGGACCCCTCGATTGGCCACGCGGGTCGTCATAATAAATATATGTATAAAATAATATCTAGCTAATATTCGTACCATAAGCAATGTAAAAATAATCACCGGAAGGGTTACAAGCCAAACGGTAAACAGTAGGTATTTCTTATCAGATGAAGGTACCAGCAATCGCTAGATAAGAAAGGAAACTCGTTCACTTTTTGGCAATCTACACTACCTGTATGTGACAGGTTACGAGGCAGGCGATTTTGTTAGATACGTACCTACTACAGCTTATTATTTTCTTACAATAAGTGCAACCGAAGTTTTATTCTTAGTTTAACTTTTACCGCGGGTAATTTAATTAATTGTACTTGAACTTTCCCCCCTGAAACGGTGTATAAGTGACAAAAAATTAACCATTAAAATAGTTATTTAATTAAACTCAAAATGGCAATAATATTATGAATTGTGAAAAAATACCAAAAAAAAACTTTTTAACTGTTTTTATGCTAAGGCTGCTATTTCAAATTTACTAAATAACAGTAATAATAAAGTTGTTCAATTAATTTTAAAAACATTACTTTGTTTTTTTTTATATATGTATTTGGAAAATTCACACAACACCATCTGATTCCAAACTAAGCAGAGCTTGTGCTATGGTAATCAGAAAGCTGATAAACATACTTATATAATTCTAAATACATACTTAAATAGATAAATTAACACCCAGACACAGAAAAAATAGTTATGTTCATCTCACAAATATTTGTCCTGGGTGGGAATCGAACCCACGACCTCACGCTTCGCAGTCGGCTCATCACCCATTACGCCACGGAGGCTTTTAATAGAAGCAAGGTTTACGTAAAGAACTCAAAGCGCCATCTACCGGAGAGTAGCTGTAGCTCATATTCGAGTACAAAACGAATTATTTTTTTATATCACTACTCTACCGATTACTACCGATCGGAAGTCCCGGGTTCGATTTCCAGCGAGACAGAAATTTAAATGATAAGTTCTAAATTCCTGTCTCGGTCGGGGTACCTATTTGTACTTCTATCTTTGTAATGTGGGCCTGCGACTGTGAAATATTTGTCTTTTGTAGATTTATAGAAATTAATTGGGTACGTTTTGTATATAGGTATGTACTTACTAATTATTTTTCATCAAACACTTAATACAACAGCTGTCTTGTAATTCGATAAAAAGCTTTTTATAATTAAATCTTCCTAATTCTAGTCCTAATTGTGTTTCAACTAGGAACGGCCACAAGCTGGCATTTCCGAAATGCCGGCTTCATAAAAAAAGTAATTCTTTTATTGGGATGTCCATCAGGATATATAATAAAATCCCAATAAAGATTCAATCCCTGCCTTTAAAACCTTTTAAGAAGGCAGTCAAACAAGTCCTGTGCCGTAAGGCTTATTATAACACTAAGGACTATCTTAATGATAAAGGAGCGTGGGAATGAATCTCGCTCACACAAGGCTATTTCTTCATAGATTGTATTAGTTTTAGTAATTACTCGCATCTGTGAGCAGGTGGAAGTGGGTTGATGGTGTCTCACACGATCAGCTGTCACGTGTGACCATTATCGACCCATAGCCATTCTGTTATCTCAAATATATTATTATGTACTGTTTTTTTTTTAAAAGAGTGCTGGGAGTTTTTTTCCGCCGCCTTTTTTCTCTCAGCTCAACATCTAGCCCAAACGGGCACTTAAAGGCGATGACCGGAAAAAAATGACATTCATTAAGCGAATATTTTGTATTCCTAATATGAAATAAATATTTTTTCTTTCTTTCTTTCTTTCTTTCTTTCTTTATTATCCACCTGTCCATTTCAAATCAGAGGCGTTATTGTAACGTCCTAAGCTTCAGTAGGTAACGTAAGTTAATAGCTATTCCAAGATTTACTTGTATTATTTAACGATATTGTATTAAAGCCGGGATATTCTCAGAAAGTATTACCCGGGAGTAGTGTTACCATGCGTCTGGATAAAATAGGACACCGCGGATTCAGACTGAGCCCTTATAGGCCTACCACACGCACAAGCTTCACCACAGTTCTGCCTGCGCAAGCTTCTCGCATGAAAAAACTGTACACGGACGGCATTACCACACGGCACAGTTAAGTACGCGCAAGCCACATTCTTGTCGAAATCGTCAGCGCTGATACAATGTTTCCCAATGAAGATTTATTTCTTCTGCTACTATTTTTCTTACTTACTACTTCGTTCTTACTTTCTTTTCATTTTATTTATCATTTTTTCGTATGCATAGTTTTCTTTATTTCCTTCGATTTAATTTTCCAGAGTTCAGGCAAAGACATTTATAGACTTATTAATTCAGACAAGAACTCGCAATTTTGCGTACTCAAATCTGCCATTTTTGAATAACAAACGACTACGTACTGTACGTACCTCACCGAACAACGACTAGCCTCGACTGCGGCATGAACACTGAACGCCCAACCACACGCACAGGCAAGTACGCGCAGGCCGGGCTTGCGCAGTCAAAATTTCAAGCAAGTCGAAAAATGCGCAAGCCGCGCTGTGGGGTTGGCGCGTGATACAGTTTTACCAACCACACGCACGGTGTTCCGTGTACAAACTGGCCTGTGCAGGCAAAACTGTGGTGAAGCTTGTGCGTGTGGTAGGCCCATTAGTGTGAGTTTGTAAACGCGCAAACGTTACTACTGCCTCAGAGTTAAAATAGGACAGATAGATCTTAACCTGAAAGGAATAAGGTCGATAATTAAATTCTTAACGCTAACGCGATAGTAACGTTTTCGCGTGTGCACACTTACACTAAGGCCTCTGGTGTATTATTTTTTACGCGTATACGTCGTTTCAGAATACGCTTTTGCCGTTTACATGCGCGCTACTTTTAGCGCGACTTTTTTTTCAAAATTTTTTCGAACTTAGCAATTTTTCAATGTTTTCGCGTCCACCGGCACGGGCGAGATCACTCTCATGAAAAGCGCGCCTATGCACTCAACTATGCGCTCCCAAAACGAGCTTATAAATACTATATCTAAGCCATTCTAAGCATTTGAAGCATTTGTTTTCTGTATTTGTCGACCCGTGTGGTGCAATGGTTACCATGCCGGACTGCTAGCGGAGGGTCCCGGGTTCGATTCCCGGAGAAACAGAAATTTGAATGATGAGTTTAAATTTGTGTTCTCGGTCTGGGTGTTTGTGTTTCTGTCTTTGTATGTGTCCATGGTACCCACGATACAGGGTATATCTACCCTACTGTGGGACTATGAGTGTGAAACGTTATTATTATTATTATTATTATTATTTGTTTCGCTAATGGTAGTAAAGTGCAGAAAAATAACCAAGTAGATTTATTAAGTTTCTTAGCATTTTTTGTTTTTCTAATGGACTGTTTGCTGTGTTCACCTCGCAAAGGAACGAAGGGTGTCCAGCGTTTTTACCGAAATATTTGTTAAGCTAACTTGCATGGTCCGACTCAGTTGAAGAGCTGGTCACCCTACCCGGGACGGTGTCGGTTTAGCGAGACGCCCATTAATCCAAGCCGCCATTGTTCTCGCAGCTCGCGTTGAGAAGCTCGGCGTGTTTAAAAGTTTTACTTTTTAAATAAATGTTCACTTGCTGCCAGTCGTTCATAAATGAAGGTTTTTGTTACGTACATGATTACTTCATGTTATGGTGAGGAGACCCGAGTACCGATATTAAGTTTTTTTTTTCAACCTTTTTTTATGTCCCACTGCTGGGCACAGGTCTCCTACTCACAAGTCGATTTAGGCCATAGTCCACCACGCTGGCCAAGTGCGGATTGGAAGACGTCATGCTTTCGAGAAATTATGATTTTCTCTCAGGCATGCACGGCGATGGGGAACATCGTAATCAATTAAATATCACGATATTTTTCCATCACCGTGGAGCAGCGATACATGCGCACATTACAAATTTCTTTATCAGAGGTGCGCGCTGAGGATTTGAATCCGGGATCGGTCGCGTCGATGACCGCGGTTTCTTACCACTCGGCCATCGCTGCTCATTTATCAAGTATTAATTAAATTAACTATTATTATTTCTTTTTTATTTCATATGGATGGCCGAATATTATGTTTCAACTAGCATAGTATCTAACTACCACTGCACCTATTCCTGCTGGGATGTAAAACTGTTTAATTTCGATGATAAGGTGTGGTTGTCGGCCAAACTAACATGAGGAGAGAGGAGGTCTTTGGAGTAGCCCGACTAGATACAACCTCAGACAAAGACCTTTATTTGCACAAATATTTATTTTACTTTTAGCTTACAAAAGTTGATTACACATTTGGCTGTAACCCTTTTTGCGTCCCACTGCTGGGCAGGGGTGTCTCCCCATTATTTGGGAGGCCTGGAGCTTACTCCACCACGCTGCTCCAATGCGGGTTGGTGGAGATGCGGGTTAGTGGCCAACCCGCTGTCGGATGTTTTCAAACTGCCCATATTGCCTCCGACAAGGTACGACTGTTATCTATCGACAACAACCGGAACCGACGGCTTAACGTGCCCTCCGAAGCACGGAAACGCGCATTTTTTTTGTTACTAGCGGTCACCCATCTCACACCCGACCGCGCCCGTTTGGCTTAGTCGCATAGATCGCTTGCGTTCTACGCGAACCGCAGGGCCATGCGCGCTTCTTCTACGCTAACCGCAGGGCCATGCGCGCTTCAGTAAAGTTTTTATTATTTAACACTCATTGTAGTAAATAATAAAAACTTTATCATTGCAATTTGCGCATCCGAAAGAAAACAGCGCAAGTGACATCGGAGAAACTCATAAAAAATATTCGGGATAGGTACTGTCAAATAAATAATTCCTTTGCCCAATAACTTTTCTCGCCTACAAAATAGACAGTTACGAGTTCTGAAATCGAATATTCGACCGTTGTCACAGGCAAAAGTTTCGTATTGTTATTTCACGTTCCGACAATTTTAAGTTAAAAGACAAATATTTTTACTGTAATGACATAATTATATTAATATGCCCACCGGAATACAACATTGTATTGGTAGTCAACTTTTTTTATCATAATGTATAAAGCAAATATCATTTTTCTTTATATTAATTTATATACAACATTATAAACGACATTTTCATATATACAAAAACCTAGAACTAAACTTAATAAGCTATGTATATGTATACAAAACTTAAAGTAAAAATAAAAAAACATACAAAATACATATAAAAGGCTTATAAATAAAATACTTCATCTAAAAAGTCCATGTAAGGCATGGTACTCAAGACACTGGTGGCATTGCCCCTTTGTACGGCTAGACTGAGCCGTTTGGCAAAATAGCCAGCCTTCAGGTCACCACAGGCAAGGACAAGTGTGGTAGACATTTCTGATATGAATTTCTTTATATTCCATAATCTCTACTTCTAGCGCCGCAAATAGATAACTGTAGGACAAATTACTATATTTCCGATGCTAAATAACATAGAGAATTAAAAAGTTACTATGAATTTATTTAGTTTGTTCAGCCTGTGTCACATATCCACTTTACTGATAGTAGAACTTACATGATTCGATCGAAAATTATTCTGATAGGTTATTTCTGCCTTGAAGAAATCCTTTTGAGTTTCGGTGAAAATGTGGGATTACCGGCCAGATATACCCGAGGTGACAATCAGCCTCCAGTGGTAGCAGTGCAACCACATAAGACCTCAGGCTTCCATCCATCCATCCATCAGCCTTTTACTGTCCACTGCTGGACATAGGCCTCCCATAACGTTCGCCACTCCTCCCGGTCCTGGGCCTTCTGAATTTTTCCTATCAGACGGTCCTATTTTCGACCAATTCAAAACCGAAATGATAACTTTTTAACCACTGCATTTTACCGTATTTCTTCAATATCTCGCGCCATTCAGAATGTATAAAACGGGGCGATTCAATATTTCAGTTCAGGAAAGGCCGTCTCAATACAATTTCCCTCGAATTTCGTATTGATAAATTCGCATACGACCGAGTATTTCGAGTTAAATTTTTACCATATGTTTCATTAAAATGCGGTTTGAGTCGGGAAATAAAGGCATGAATAGAATAGCGTGGGCGTTCTGCCAATTTCTGTCATTTCCATTCTATGTCGATCGGCGGGCCAGAGATCTCTGGTGTGTTTATCGTGCGATCGCGGGAGGGGTCAAGATATACTGGTGAACGAGGTCAACGTCTCGCCAGCTAATTCTCGAAAGAAAATTTGCGTATAAACATTGATAAAGTGGACTCGGTCGCCATGTCTATTTGTGTTATTGACGAGATAGAGTTTTAGAATATTTTTAGAGCGTCTAAATTACTAAACGGAATGAAATATCGAGAAGGATTAGAAATATTGTTTAACACGTGTTTTAAAAGTTCGCTCGACAAGCAACAATCATGAAACATGCGTCTATAATTCAGTAAATAAAACAGTTCCAGTTTTTAACATTGATTTTTGTGTATTTAGCTAAGTGTCCGTTGAGAAGGACGTTGTTGTAACTTCTATCTATCTAATGCTCTTTTAAAACTTGTATATTTGTATAATAATATGAGTATGGAGTTATGAAAAAACAGCATTTTAAGGGATTATGACAAATAAACTTACGATGATTTCAATGAACAACAACAGGCTAACTCCTAAATATGTAGATGAAAACGACAAAACATTATT
The DNA here is from genome assembly GCA_911387765.1 of Pyrgus malvae. NCBI lineage: Eukaryota > Metazoa > Arthropoda > Insecta > Lepidoptera > Hesperiidae > Pyrgus > Pyrgus malvae. Next base: position 10,566,927 of record OU426971.1, on the reverse strand, counting down.
ACGACTAATTGAAGTATTTTAATGACATTTCTATATAACCAAGTTATCTAATATACAAAATTCTTCTGTCACAGTTTTATTGTTTATACTCCTCCGAAACGGCTTGACCGATTTTGATGAAATTTAATAAGTGGGTATGAGAATAAGTTTATAACTAATTTGTATACCCTCAGTACCTCACCCTAAAAAAAATATTTTTTTATTTTTTGGACGATTTTATTTTTATTTTTTTAAGGTGGGAATGGTGTTAGTAGGCAGTACGGAGCAGTGTTGGGCATTAATTAATTAATATTTTAATCATCTTAGTAATTGATTGAAAATTGAATTGCAATTAATTTAATCACAATTAATCTATTAGTTGCATATTGCAATTAATTTACTTAAATTTACTCATGTTATTTGCAAGATACAATTAAAATAATGCAATTAATAAATTTTAATTGTTGTAACAAAAAATTAAAATTAACAATTTAATAATCATCTTTCACAGTGAACCAACGATGAAATAAATGATCTTTCTTGTTTCTACTTGTTTCGCAGCGAAACTTTCCGTCGTATTTTCATCCGTTTCTGACCATCCCCTCCATCTTATATTATTTCTATCTACATCATTTAAATTTGGTTAAACTTTAATTAAAGGAACAATTAACAATTAATTAATTGCAAGGTACAATTAAGAATAACAATTAAGTATTTGTTAATTGAAACGTCACAATTAACAATTAATCAATTGTTATTTTTAATTGTACCTTGCAATTAAATTTTGCGCACCACTGGTACGGAGTTCGTATGATCAGCTTGTATTTTAATAAAAAAATATTTAACGTATTAAGAAAATCCAGGTGCAAACTTTTATAGTACAAAAATCAATTTACAAAATGCACGATGCGTTCTTAAGTATTCGGAATGCAAGGATCCGTTTATTGAAATTGGTCGTTTACGTATTCTTGTTCTGTCCTAGTATGTAAATTTATTAGTGCCTATAAATAAACACTAAGTGCGAGTCCTGGATTGAATAAATAAATGACTCAGTTGTTTACTAACCTGAGTATTGATGAGATTGAGGCTACGTTCGCTTCTATAGGTGTATTGTTACTCGGGGGAATATTTTATCATATATTTTCACTCTGTTTTGGAATTAACCTGTCTGGTTTTTTCCTATTTATTTTGCAGTTTAGAAAACTTTTAGAAAGCTTAATTCAAATTTAGAAAACTAATTTATTAGAAAACTAAATGCATATTCTAGAAAAACGTTCCGCAACAATTAATTTTAAAAACATAATTACCTGCAAAAGTTTATCCTTTCGTATTGTATTTAGCTGTGATTTTTTTCACGTTTCACTTGTTTCACTCAATGCTAGGCATGGTATCCCTAGTCCCTGTAGCTTCGGGATTAAGAATAGAGCTACGGTATCCCCTGCCTGATCGTAAGAGGCGACTAAAAGGGGGCTTCCGGGGTTGTGGACGGTGTGAGTGGGAGCTCGATCCATCCAACCAGCAGCCCCGGGAAGGGCGGCGATGTGTGCGTGGCCACATGTCGCCGTAAGCATCGGAAGGTGCAAGAGAGCAAAGCTGCTCTCCCGAGGATGGGCCCGTTCTGAGGCGTCGCGCGTGGAGGACACCGGTGCGTTCCGCCGGAGATCCCGGAGTCCTCCCCAAGCGCAGTGGCAGCCACCGAGTACCTTTTGAAGGTTTCCCCCCCCCCCCCCCCCCGACAACAAAAAAAAAAGGCATGGTATCCCTATACTTAGAAAAATTATGTTTGAAAGGAAAAAAATAATAAAAAATGGGTGTAAACATTTTAAAGATTCATAATCATCAACTATTTTAACGGCCCACTTCAGGGCAAAGTTTTCTTATTTAAAATGATTTTAGCTTTTAGGCCAATGTTTATTCACAATGGTGTCCAATGTCCAAGAGCTTATTGTATTTAGATTTTAATAGATGTCCCTATTTAAAGCGTATGCTCTGATTAGATTAGAATTAGCTAATCTAGAACGATTTGTGTTAATTGTTCTAAATTTTATTTTAAGAAATGAAATGAGTGCGTGGACTAATTCACGCTTATGCCAATACAGTTATTAATATGGGTATAACTAATAACAAATTGATACTTATATATAAATCTGAATAGTTGTTTGTTTGAACGCGCTAAACTCAGGTACTACTGGTTCGAATTGAAAAATTCTTTTTGTGTTGAATAGTTCATTTATTGGGGAAGGTCATAGGCTATATAACGTCATGCTACCAAAGTCCACGCGGACGAAGTCGCGGGCGGCCGCTAGAATGTTATGAATGCGAATGTGTGTTTGTTTGTCCTTTTTTTTCATGTCGTGATAGTGTGTGGATATAGTTAGGAAGCTGTACAATAACATAAGCTAGTTTTTGTCACGGTAAATTATCTTATTCCTATGCGGGTAAAATCGCGGGGCACGGCCAATACCATTATAGTTTATCTACATCGTATTCTACTAAAAATGTATAAATATTGTGGTAATGGTAACGACGTGCTTCCCTGTTTCGAATTATAAATAAACTGACACTGAAACAATTTTTGTATCGTACCTACTCACCACATTTTACTTCAATACCAAAACAATTTTTTATCCAACCAGTCTAACTTGACCTTTTACTGAGAGGACTTAAATACTCTCGTCTTGATACAAACGAGCACTCGATAGAATCGATAATATTGTCGAGTGCCGTCGACTCAATAAATGGTTTCATTGAAACTAATTGAATGCGTCTGCACAATCGTCTTGCGGTCAGTTTGTAAACAATACGCATATTGTGGCTATTGATCGATAGAACAATGAAGGTAGTTCAATGTTGTTATTGAGCCAAGAAGTTCATATAAATCTTTCAATGAGACGCTGGAATGGGGAAATAACGAATAAAATTACCGAAATTTTTCGGTGGCTGGGAATAGGAGTTGTCGATTTTTATGGCTCAATATTTTTCACATAAAACAATAAATATTTAAGGCTATAAGCTAATTATAAAACTTATGAAAGACGTTCGTAAATAAAGCAATACTCCACATTGTGTCAATCAACGCCAATTTTAAGCAGTGCCGGACTATTTAATTTTGAGGTCCTAAGCAATCCACGTTCTCTTTTCGATAGTAAGTTTAGAATGTTTAAAAAATACGTGTTTTTAATTCAACCAATTAAATTGCTTTTTAACACGCTTTTATTAACTTGACCTGTATGTATGTAAGTATGTATGTATGTATGTAACGGAATCTTTTAACTTCATTTTCACTTACTTCTAGGAGTCTGATTCACTTGAAAATTTGCACAGGGATCAAGGGCCGATGACAATACAATAATCTCATAACTTTATATTAAAGTCGTAACTAGGATCATCAGGATAAAATAAAATATACGAGGGCCGGCTGATAAGTTCGTGGCCTAAGGTACTTAATGAAACAAATATAAACTTTTATATTTTTAACACGTCTAAGCGTCTGGTTAACTTGAAAATTTGCACAGGGGTCAAGGGCCAATGATAATGCAATAATATGAGAATTAAAATCCAACTAAAAAATTAAAAATAAATAATGTAGTTTAAAAAAACTAAAAAACACGCTTTTGTGAAAATACGAACTAAAAAGTATAATTATACTTTATAATAATTTGTATGGATAACGCTTCGTGGAGTAGGAGAATTTTAGAAGTGGCATAACCAAATGCTTAATTGGGTTGTGGGCTAATACGAGCATTGATATACTAGAGGCTAATTTTATGGACCCACTGCTTGTCCCGGTCTCTCTTAAAATTAAAAAGGATTCAGGACTTACCAGGATGTCCAGGTGAGTTAGAGGTTATGACATGCTTTTGAAATTTTGTATAGTGTTTAGGCACGGCAAAGTAAAACATAACCTTAAGGTACCTACGAGGTCTGTACGGCAACCTCATGTGGTCCTTGAAATCCCTCGTCGCTACTAAGTACAGGCACAATTCCTTTTTTATTTGAACCGGTATATATGTGAACAAACTGGATGACTTTCCCGAACTTGACCTATTTAATTCCACTCCAAATATGTTTCAATCTAAAATAAGTAAGAAGTGGTTTGAAGTTCACTAATTTTCACTGATTTTTTATTATTTATTGTAGCTATTGAATTAAATGTAAAATTTAATAATATTGTTATGCAAGCGAACAAGCTTTCAGATTCGATATGCGAAAGCAAATAATTGGTGTTAAGATATTTATTTAGTTAGTATAAAATTGTTAAAACACTGTATGTTTTCCAAATATAATAAAATAAAAATAAAATATAAATAGTAATGAGGATTAGTTATCATTTGTCACTTCTTGTCTCATGTTCACCAACCCGCACTACAACAACCAACAGCAGAGTCGTGGAGTTAGCTCAAGGCCTCCAGGGCTCTCCAATAATGGAAAGTGATCTGTACCCACCCAGCAGCTGGACGTAAACCAGCCAGTGATTAATCGGCATGGGTGTGCGTCTTTTCTTTTTATGTCACGAAGTCTTACGCTAAAAAGTACCATTTTAGCCTAGTACTACAGAACGGCAATAGCCGAGTGAGCGTCGGGTTCAAATCCTCGGCGCTCTGACAAAGGAATTTGTAATGTGCGCATGGATGAAAAATATTGTGATATTTAATTTATTGGTTACGGTGTTTTGCCTGAGAGAAATTCATTATTTCTTGAAAGCAGAGTGGTGGACTATGACCCGAATCCCTCTTACTTGTTAAAGGTGACCTGTTCCCAGCAGTGGGACATAAAAAAGGTTAAAAAATGCTACAGAAGTCCTTATTCCTCATCTTCTTCCATTGCAGACCACCACAACACCACGGCGCCGCGTTGCTCGCGGGTGTGGGCGCGGTGCCGTCGTACGCGCCCCCCGGCAGAGCCTTCTTCACACCCCCACTGCCCCCCGAGTACCGAAACCCCTTCGCTGATAAGCCGACACTTAGAGGTAAGATATCATAGTTACTGTGGTTGAAAGATTCCTGGTATTGACTCCCGGCGAAGCAGAGCAAAAAGCAAGAGCCAGAAAACTTCAAAGGATCACGCAATCGCACGTTTGGTGGCGCAGCGATACCACCGATTGAAATATTAGAAGTTCTTTAGCTTAAGGTTAAATGTGTTTGCGATGCTACTTCAGTACCTGATGTTGCTAAATGTGAAGATATTCGAAAGGTGAAAATGATCACAAATTCCGTACGGGCAATAATTTGAGGAATCTTCCTTGAAACATCTTCAGTGACATCCAAAACATGGCAGAAAGTAGAAAAAGTTAATTAAATAAAAGAAGCAAAAAAAAAACTGAATAATCATAGCCACATCCAATACACAACTAAATTGGATAGATTTGACTACTTGAATTTAACATAACCGCGTTGCCACTTCGAAAAACTGATATAGAAAACCTCGAGTCATAACAGTAAATCCAATTGATGGAATTTTCTGTCTGGCACAGATGATTTAAGTTTTGAAACATCTTGCAGTCGCATTTTCTATGAATCGTTTCGAATTAGCCAGAGAGATAAGCTAAGACCTGCCCTACACGTTGCGAGAAATCGTTCAGAGATCGGCCGATTTTTCTCTGAACAGAGAAATCGGAAGCCCATAGTGACTCCACACGTCACCGATATCTGATTCGATCGTCAGTTTTCCGCAGAAGTTCGCACAATAAACATGTTATCAAGATGAAAAATGATGATGTCGCTCTTGCGTTATTTATTAATTTATTCATTTAAACATTAGTGTGAGGCATTTAGTACAATATTTGCAGGTCTTAATGCATAATACGAGTTCAAATAAATGCTACCTTTTCAGGCTTCACACATCATAATATTGTAAACTTACAAAATAGAATATTAAAACAGTAATTATGTAAGGAACTGAATATTTATCATTAAATGTCAATAATACAATTATAATATTGTTATATAACGACGACCCCTGTGGCGCAATGGTTATCATGCCAGTCTGCCGAGAGGGTCCCGGGTTCGATTCCCGGCGAAGTAGAAATTTGAATGACGAGTTTAAAAATTTCTGTCCTCGGTCTGGGTGTTTGTGTTTGTGTCTGTGTGTGTGTCCATGGCACCCACGACACAGGGTATATCTGCCTTACTGTGGGGGCTTTGAGTGTGAAATATTTATTATTTATTATTATAATAATGTCCGACAAAATAAACGAGGGCTGTTTGATAAGTCGTTTTAAAAAGTTAAAAATATATTTTTTGAAACAATTATTGTTTAAGTCTAAAATAATCGTAACTTTTCAACTTATCAGGTAGTTGGTTGTATATTCTAATTGTCATAATAAAACTATTTCCAGATGTCAAAGATAACTTGGTTCGATGTATGTATGTATGTACATTCATATAATTTGTGACTATTTAGAGTGCGCAATTTGCGGGTGTAGATTTCACTTGGATGCGATAGTAGGGGCCTAATTATGTGCTTAAAGGAAAAAAATCGAGGAGCATACATATTATTGCATAAAGCACGCTTTGTCCGAAAACAAGCGGGGTCCGAGACGAAGCCGGCAAACTGTCGAGTGCCGAGCCGAGTTCAGCCGAGCGATCCCGAAGCCGCCCGAACCGCCGACGAACGATTTCTCTGATGAAATTTCATACTGCCGTCGACGTACGAGAAATTGAAACGAATCGGAACGATTTCCATCCACACGTTGCGAGAAATCTGAAGAAACAGGTTTCTTCAGAGAAATCTGAAGTAATCTGACCGATTTATCGCAACGTGTAGGGCAGGCATAAGTTTGCTAATGCCACTATTAGTAGAATTAGAATTAATAGAATGTACCTCATTCCGTAGTAGAATGACCACCTAGAAGTCTCCAAGTTGGGATAAAGTGATGAACTTCTTTAACAGGGTTAATTACCGTGATTTAATATCGACTTGAATTTGTTTTGACGAACGTAAAGAGAGGGTTACCATGCCGGCCTGCCAATCAAGTGTCATGGGTTCGATTCCTGGCAAAGCAGAAATTGGAATGAACATTTTCAATTTCTGTTCTCGGTCTGGGTGCTTGTGTTCATATCTTTGTATGTGTCCATGGTATTGTATGTATCATTCGTTATATGTTTTTTGCTTCTTTTATTCGATTCACCTAACTAATGCTTTCGGTGTGATGGGGTGTGTACCCCACCAGTGGTATTATTCTAACGTGGGGCGTTGAGCATTATTTTTTACGTTCTGATTCTATCTAAAAAACGTTTTTTAAATACTTGTATTTTTCTATTCTAGGCACAAACACGGATGGGAATAACTACCTCAATAGGCGGCCCATCCCTCCCCCCTCCCTCGGGCCGGGCCATGAGAGAATTCCCATCAGACCTCCTGGACAGGTAAGCGTTTCATCTTGCATACACTTTTTTACACGCTACGTGTAAAGAGGATGCTGCAGCCCTTAGACATCTACACACAACCTCAAGCAAGCCTGTGGTCGTATGCGCTGCTACTACGAATGCTGATGGTCGCCACATGTAAGTCTGGCCGGCTACTGCTCCTCTCCACTGAAACACAATAGAATTACTTCATGGCAGGAGTGGGGGTGTAGCGATGGTCGAAGCATTAAAGTTCTCCCACCTACGACACTTAAATATATTTGATGCTTAGGAAGACAATCTGTAAAAATTCCTAACAAAGCATAAAACAACTTGAAAGGCTTAAAAGTAGAACCGATGTTCGATGCAGACAAAAGTTACGTGAATAAACTCTTCGTAAAGAACGTCTTACTAAGTACACTTAACTGATGTTCCGAAAAGACAGCGAAAAGTTACTTCGTAGAGAGAAATCATTAGAAGAGTTCTAAAATCAGAAAGATCTAAAGTTCTACAATCACACTTAATAGTGGCTGAAAGTTAGATGGATTTCAATTGCTGATATCATCGCAGTTTAATATTTGGATTTTAAAAAGGTTGTAGCTAAACGTTATTTTAAAACGCCAATCAAAGTCAAGCTTTACAGACAGAATCCATAAAATTTTAAATCTCAATGTAATAACCTCATTACGTCCAATAACGCCTTCATTAAGGAATCTCAGGGTCATTAATTGGGAACTTTTCTAATTTCAGGAGACATCTTCGCCACAAGTGCCGGCGCCTCCCCCCGCGCCACCCCTCCCCCCGGTCGGGCTTGAGCCGCAGAAGAAAAAGGCTCTTAACACACCTAGCCATAAGGTGTGTATTGGAATATAGGATACGAAAGTTACAGACCACAATGACATCGCAGGAAGTAGCATTTTCTCCAAAGCGGCCACTGAAGTTTAAAATAGAGACAATTTATATAATGTAGTAGATCAACCGATTTATTACGGAGAAAATATAGAAATTCTATTGTTATAATCCTAATAGTTCCTTAGCTGACCATTACATTAAAGATAGTTAAACTATAATAGTAGATTTGAGTAAACGTAAAAAGGCAAACTATATAGGCGTATAAATGAAGCTAAGTATTTCAAAGCGTAACACACTTGTGGCCTTTGAAGAATCATCGGTTGCCGAGGTGCGAAGTGTAAGTGTTAATTTTGGAAACAAACAGAAAGAAGTGAAGTTTTTCACACGGCAATGTAGGGCAACTAGCACCCAAACGAAATTAAATTAGATGTTATTTGTAAGACAAACTAAACAGCATGTAACAAGTATCCCGATAAAACGAATCATTGCTATATGTGCACAGTTTGAACAACGAATATTTCTTTTTACAGCCTGACGAATTAGATGGAGACTCGAAGCCCGGGACGGACCAAGCAAACTTCACAGACTTCGTCCCGAACTCTCTCAACATCCCGACGATATCAAGAATTCTGTCGGGATCCAATGGAAGGAAAGAAGACATCCCAGATGTTCTCCTACGTACAGTTACAGCCAAACCTCAGCACAACCAAGAAAAGACTTCAAAAAGTGACGTATACGTAACTAAAGAAGCGGGTGTCACTCTAAGTGACGCCAACAGAGATTCCTCCACAGAAGGAGTCTTAGCTGTACTAGATCCTGATATGAATAATTTAGATAGGCCTTTAATAGTAGACCAGAATGGAGAGACGAATACTAGAAGAAATCTACAGTATTCGACAAAGCAGTCAGACAGGAACGATAGCAGAAAGGACGAGAATTATACGCCCGCAACAACGATAGGATTCGAGTTGAGGGACCCTGAAATGTCCACGGAGAGGTACCACAACCTCGCGAACGTGAATTCAGATAAAAAGATTTTGAAGCAAGATCCGAAGCACAATGGTCCAATTCAGAGGCCAGGCGCAAATTGGCCATTCGCCTGGAACGTTCATGTTTATTTAGCGACGGTCATGTTTACCATTCTAGCCGTTTACTCCATATTTAAGATCATATGCTTCAATAAGTTCACGCATCTGTTTTCGCAGTACTATTTCATTATACTCCACCTTATTTTAGTGTTCGTCTGTCTCATGAGAATTTTCTACATGTGCTACGATCCTTACAATATCAAAAACTCTTTGCCGGTTTTTATCAGTGAGATACTACTTCACGTTCCCGAAATATTTTTGAGCATAGCATTCGCTTGCACTATACTATTCCTTCTAATATATAGTATCGATTTCAAGAACATGTGCTGTTCTTTCCTATTTCGTTCTAGGACTATTATCATAGGCGGTGGACTGCATCTCCTGTCCTGTGTAATGTTGCATATCTTTGAAAATAGTAATACAATTTATAGGACTTCACAGGGAGTCGAAAAAAGGGTATTAGGTCTAACGTGTCAAATTATATTTATCATTGCATGTCTCACGCTCGGGCTGTGCTACCTTTATGTATATAGAATGTTGAAATCTGTCCTTCAGAAGAAGAGCCATACTTACATTCACGGCTCGCAGACTTTGTACCAAGCGATACATATAAACTTAGCCACGGCTTTACTGTTCGTTCTTATGGCTACCTTGCAAATCTACGGAATCTTTGGGATTCATCAAGTGAATATGAATAAGTTTGACTGGTTGCAATGGGGCTACCAGTTCTCGTTGCGCCTCATAGAAATAATCATAGTAGCTCTGATCTCATGGGTCATTAGTCTTAAGGTCCGTATCATAGCGTCCCTTCAGCACGAAAAAGCTGACTGTCACAAAATATCTGGCTTAGGACTCTTCCCCTGCACAGCTGGTTCGAGCAATGAACAGTTCGAATCAGACTATCCAGCTATATGCAATACCAATACAAACCTTCACACGTATACGTTGAGAACAGGAAAGCCAATTTACGAAACAGCTGGCCAACATCCCAATATACCTGAGCAATATTGCGGAGGGGCAGCCATTGACCATCCAAGATTCCAACTGAACACTCTAGCGGTGAACTGCGACAATAATTCCGGTACCGAGAATTACTCCGGTCACAGTTCCATCGCAAACGCTGGTCACAGCAGTTCCACGGAATCTAGCAACGCGACTTCCAGCCAAGGGGTGACGAATCATTTGATCAAACATCATCCCAACATGACAGGGTACAATGGCATAGAGTCCGCTTCAGACGACCATTACTCTAACTGTGATCCCGCAATTCAGTCCCTTCAGGGCGACGATCCCTTGGACCACGAGTATAACGTTATACAGTACGGTAGCAATAGCGATTTCATCCGAGACATCAAAAACCAGAACTACAATGCCGGATCAAACCGCAGCTCACACAACTTCAAACACATGTCCTATGACAGGGTATCCTCTAGAACGAACAGCAACCCTCGCAAAAAGCATCGCGTGAAGAACAAGAACGTTCAGAACTGCATGACCATGGGCTACGACCCTTCCATGAGCCACCACTACCACCAGCCCCACATGCCGGATGAATACGGCAATTTCAACACCGAAAACGCCTCCTACCATTCTTCTGGCATCCAAACCCTCAACCCGAACAGGAGTTACGACGGCCCTTGCCAGCAAATCAGGAACTCCCAACGTAGAAACTCTCCATCCACTTCGATGGTCAATTCGAGTGGAAGCCAGAAGCGTGGAAAGGGAAACGGGTTCCCAGATAGGCCGAAATCGACTGACTTGTACGGATTCTCTGAAGATCCGAACGAAAGGGCGTATCCTTGCGCTTTGGGGAACGCTCCTCAACCCGCCCCTAGGAATTGTAGTTACGAAGCGTCGTATTCTCAGCCCCAAGACGAAATCAACCCGAACGAGGGTGGTAACAGTATGTTAGTTGCCCAGGACGGTTTCGTGAGGTTCCGGCCGCTTGAAGACGGCGCCTCGCAAACCTGATTTACAATTAATCTGTCGTACGCGGCAGAAAACTTAAGTTTCTAACGCTAACTTGTTCAGTTAGCCGTGTGACATGCCTCTCGACTTGTCACTGTATATTGTACATGTATAGTTAATATAATGCGATCGAGACGCGGTATCGGCCTGTTGTAAATAGCGTTTTTCTTATTTCTAAGGCCTTGTAACTAAGTATTGTACTTCTCATACGTGATTATGCCATTATTTTAACGATACGACGTGTTTAACGATAAGTTGACATGATTTTTGATGCTGTATTTGTAAGTCGAATGTTGACTAATTTATCGAGTTTGTGTCAATCGTAGTATATCGATTCCGAGACATGAAAATACGAAATCTTTTTTTATAGTGGTAATGTTGCCATTACTTTTTAATTTGTCACGTTTTTTGTGTTAATTGCGTTGACACTCAGAGTTTAAGAAGTGTTACTATAAATCAGAGTTATCTGAATTTGTTGCCATATTTTAAGACCTGAAATAGATAAAGAAATAGTTTTCCCCTCTCAAGAGCTTCGATTTGACCTGAGTCGATTATAAGTGACAAATTAAATATATGTGATAATTTCGTTTAAAATTACTCTGTCCATATTGTTGTAAGGTTATCGGATAAAATACGCCTAAATATATTTATTCATGTATCAACTTACACTGTGTGTGTACCAGCTTAATGTTTTATGTCCAATTATTTAGGATACCTGTTTTTCATTTATAATATCAATAGAATTTATGATGATAATATATAAAGCATGTTGTGTTATTCCCACGAAATTATTTTTATGTAATGATTCCTATTAATATCTCGATTTAAAGTTCAATTTAATTTTTGTGTGTGTCAACATTAACGGACTTTTGGATGTTACTGCTCCATCTATAGGACAAAATTAAAAGTTAAAATCCTGCACGAAACATTTATATCAAGTATTTATTTAAAAGATAGCAAGAAAAACTATGTCACAATATTCGTATAATTAAAGAACCAGACTGCAATACTAATGCACTATTAAAACGTGTCAATAATAATAAATAATACAGATGGATTAGTAACACCAAAACATTATAACAATAAAAGTGAAATGTACTATAAGTGTTACCATGTTACATGTTTTGTATTATTAGAAAGAATGACAGTTGAAATCTGACATTGACACTATGACCTAGTCAGCAAGGTAAAGATAACAAGACAATCCTGCCACTATCATTGTTGAAAATGCAAAATTATCACATAGGGTAAAATAATAGTGTACACAGTCACAAAATAATACTAATGTAGATAATCGTTTATATACGACGTATTAAGTACATAAATGTTCAACATAAATTAGAATTCAAATATCGTATAATGATGTTGGCACTACAATAGATAGGTAATGAAAATAATTGTAAAAATTAGGAAAAACTAAAGAATAATATTTATAATCAAATGAAACGGTTTTTTTGGATCTACGTACTTTTGTCGGTGACGTTACGTGCTCATAAAAAATTCCTATGTACATAATTATATTTAGGTATGGTACTTATATCACTTACCATACATAATGCCACGTTTTAATTTTATTTTTAAATTATAAGTCTGTATATAACTAAGGGTTACAAAAGGTACCCGTTTTGAAAACTCGGACGCAATAGCGTTCCATTTGTAAATTATATATAACGTTTTTTTTAAATATTTCCAAGACTGTACCTACTTTTATCATTTAACAAACAACAACTGACATTTACTATGTATAAATAAATAAAATGACATTAAAATGTGTTTTTATTTCTTGTATCACAACCCTAGTTCGTTTTTGTGTCATTAATACTCAAGACATCTATTCGTATGACGGTGAGATCAGAGTTATTGGCTGCAAACCTTTTTGCGTCCCACTGCTGGGCACAGGTCTCTCCCTATTATTGGAGAGGCCTGGAGCTTACTCCACCACGCTGCTCCAAGGCGGGTTGGTGGAGATGCGGGTTAGTGGCCAACCCGTTGTCGGATGTTTTCAAACCCATAAGGCCTCCGACAAAGTTTAACGACTGTTATCTATCGACAACAACCGGGACCGACGGCTTAACGTGCCCTTCGGAGCACGGAAACGCGCATGAAATTTTATTTGCCACTAGCGGTCACCCATCTAACACCCGACCGCGCCCGTTTGGCTTAGTTGCATAGATCGCTTGCGATCTGCGCTAACCGCCGAGCCATGCGCGCTTCTCTACCCACACTCGCTCTTGACACTAGCTGGATCCATCGTCCAAACGACCAGGGTAAGCAATCTCATGCTATAAACAACACTCGTCTGGATATTAGCTCCGTGTCTAAGATCGAGAATCGCACTCACACCGCATGCCTACTACTAAACAGTAGAGTGAACTAGCATACTACTCTACCGGTTCTCAGTACTCTACCAGTGTTAGTAGAGTAACTGTCTACATGTAAATTTTCATTTTGTTAGTAGAGTAAAGCTTTTAAGTCACTCGGTAAGAAACGCTAGAACAATGAACGTCGATTCGACTCATCGAGAAATAGTAAGGAACGCTCTAATAAACTTAACAGATTTATTATTGAAGGACTACTACTACTAAAAAAACTGCGTACAACTTTAGTAAACAATGCCATGTGCCTTTTGTAAACAAGTCTAAACTAGTTACTCTACTAATCGTTTACATAGGTCGAGTACTCGGTAGAGTAGAGTGGACGCCGGGGTGGGGGAAGGAAAGTGGCAGAGTAACTCTCCCATGGTGCTAGCCTACTCTACTCAACCAAATTTCAGTACTCTACTCTACCAGCGGTGTCTACATAAGTATAGTAAGTAGGATAGTTAGTACTCTACCGCTCTACTCTACCGTTTACTCTACCCGTGTCCAGCAGCCTTATCTGTGTACGTTACTCTTAACAAGAAAGTGTCACCTACAGTGAGAAGAGTGGAACGTATAATTAGTGCTGAAACGAGGATCCAGTGCGATACGGTTGCTAGCGTAGCTTTGCGTTGTCGGGTTCTACCCGAAGCGGGTCGCATACGGACCAATCCGTGTCGCTGTGAAATCATGTTCTAGATTCGAGATGTTCACAGATGTGTCTCCGCTCCGTGAGACCCGTACGGGCGTCGGTACGGGTCTCCCGGATAGCTATGACACCAGCCTAAAACAATTATAGATCGAATTGCAACAATTTAACTTCAACATTAAAATTTTAAATGAAATGATCGGCTGTGCCGGGCTTTTGTTAGTTATTTAAAATAAAGTACCTGGACGACCGAGTGTTGCCCGAGCAACACTATTATCCGAATAAATACATATACATAAACATATTTTATCCGAATAAAAACAATTTATTTTCTTGGTTGAATTTCAAACGAAACACTCATTTGCTTAGTGTTTGCAACGCCATCATGTTAGCTCCCAAATTTAAAAAAATCTTCGCAAAAAATATAAAATAGACGCAATATGGTTTCATCAAGGTTTGAACCCGGGTCTCTAGTTCCGCAGGCAGCCCATTTAACCATTCGGCCAAGGAAACTTTAATTCGATAAACGAAATTTTTAGAGCTCTTTCAAATCGACATTATCATTTCTTTGAACGTCGAATTGGCGGATGGCGTTTAACGGCGTTCTACGACTCAATATTATTAATACTCTGCAATAGTTGTCAGGAAGAGTCGTATTTTTCAGTTTAGATTTAAGTTGATTATCGCTGAAAATATTGTACCCGAAACCAGGGTACTAAATGTCATCAAAATGGTTGGAGCCGTTTCATTCAAAAAATATATAATCATAATCATTATTTATTGCGAAAAATGGTACGGAGGTTCTTAAATAGGCTAGAGTTACACTCAATATTTAAGTATATACAAGAATTGCTCGTTTAAAGGTATGATGAATTCTTTAGTCTTAACAAAAGGAGACTTTTTAGCTTCCACGGAGCTAGTCAGTCATAACTGCACAACGCGTTGCTTGAATAGAGGCAAAGAAGACTGAAGACCGGGCTACAGTGTATAGTTGATTGGAGCTTTGATAACCCCTCTGAATTAACCTCAGATAATCTGATTTCTAAAACTCAAACTTATGGCAAGTCGTCCCCATAGTAAAAGATATCTATCTGAACAATATTATTAAAATAAAAAAAGGTATGGGATCTTCACATTATTTATTTATTAATGCATTTTCGCCAGCGCTCAAATTATGACCAATTTATTAAAGTTATTCCTTTACTGACTAAACACATTTATTTAACATAGACAACACAAATATTGTTTAACATTTAATTTTATACAAATATTGTAAAATTATATTCGATTTAAATTAAAAATACAAGAACACATTCATGTGGTGGTCAATACAGACAAAAAATACTGGATAGAATGTTTTATTATTAAGAGGCCGTAAGTATACGAAATATTGTCGATTTCGCTGATTAACCTGATTTGACACATGAGATTTTGCAGTTAAAATACAGCATTTCCTAAGTTTTATTGCACAATTAGACTGATCATTTCAATAATACATAACAAAATACATTAGCCACTTTTTATTTTAATTATTTTGATTTGCTTATTAAACCTGAAGACTGTGACGGTTTTGTGAATTTTTTATGTACCTACCTAATAGGTGTAGAATATTACATATTTCCAGATCATTTTGAAACCTAAACGGATTGAAAAAAAAATGCTCCGTCAAATAGTCAACATTGCCCAGTTTCCAAATAAACTTTTTTTTTGTTTAATTTTTGTATGGAACCCCCTTCTTATTTTCTCATATAAGCCATTTTGACGGCGGGCAAAGCTAGGACTAGCTTCTAGCCAACAATGCGTTTATTTAGATTTATTTAGTTGCAACAATAAAATATACAAATTAACTGAGCTAAGTTAGAAGCATTCGCGCTACTTAGTTTTGCCATTTGCTATAGAAATGATCAGTCATATTTTGTAATAAAACTTATGAAAATACTGTACTTTAACTGGAAAATCTCCTGTGTAAAATCAGGTAAATCAACAAAATCGGCAAAATTTCGTATACAGCCTCTTAAGACAATGGTTTTAAGGTACAATCAATAAAATCGTTATATACATAGTTACATACAAACAAACATCACTACTACAGTTTTTGTTACAAAAACCCGTTAGTATATAATGATATACAACAAATATAGTCCAAAAACATCCAAAAATAATATTTATCTAATGTAACTATATAGAAATCTATAAACATGTGGAATGTATTTGTATACTTACCTTCCAAACGATTAAACGACTCAAAAATAAAACGTTAACGTTACAAAAACGTCTTGAAGGGATTGTCTAAAATAAATACACTTATACAGTATATATAAGTACGATAGTAATCTACTGAAGGGTAGGACTGCCATCACCTAAATTGCCGACGCCGGATAAACACGGCAAAAATCCCGGGCATTTGGTCGAAATATGGTTTTTTCCCCGGACATCTCTGGAAAATTATTTTTTGTCAACAAAAATAAAAACATAGTTATAATTTTTCAATACCCTTCTATCGTTGACTATTTTGCCGAGCTTTCATAAACGCGGGTTGTTGTGGATGAATTTTTAATCAAGATTTATTTAAATTTATCGCTTATCTAATAAAAAAATGGATTTCCCCTGACAAAAAGTGTGACACTTTTAAAAATCCCCTGCCGGACGGCCCCCGGACGCCCTGAAAACTAAGACAAATCCGGGGAATTACGGACGGATGGCAGCCCTACTGAAGGGTCACATAGTTATAATACGTCGACCTTCAACTTTTTTTTATGAAAAGGTGCTAACATGCAGGCCCCGCAGAAGGCGCGGTCGCAGCCTTCAATTTGGGGGGGGGGGAGGGGTTACTAAGAAATTTGGGGGTAGAGGTTTCCCAAATTGACTTGTTTCGCCTTCCATCTACGCATGACTGATGGATTTTGGGGGGGTCATGTCCCCTGTCCCCCCCCCGGGGACCGCGCCTGCCCCGCGGTGAAACGTGGTCGCAGAAGAACTTGTGAAGTCCAACAACAACAAAGTTAGAGATTCTATTTTCATTTCAATGAAAGTAGCAGATGAGCCATGATAGCCATGTAGTGGACACTACAGCCCATGGACATCTACACTATGTCAGGTCATAATACAAAAATGATAGGGCGTCTTTTGTGTAGCTGTAGACATTATGTCCATAATATAATTGTCAAATTATATTTACAAAAAAAACTCAAGTTTATACAAATAAACAAAGGAGATGTTTCAATCTTGGCTAGAAAACTCATGAATCGGTAAAAATACTTAAAATTAGTTAAAAGATGTACTTTTTCGGTACAAAACCAATTTAATTTTTAAAAATTTCAATATGGCAGAACAACAGATTTCACTGTCAACTGATTGTCACAGAATATTGATTTCAACTGTCAAAATGACATTACCGCCATTTTGTTTTTCTAATTGTGTTGCAATTCTAACTTAAAATTCTTGTTTTGGACCAATAATCCCAGTCGATTATAACAAAATGCTTAGTAAAAACCAGCTCTATACTATATTTGCAATTTCTTTATTTGGTATACAGATATCTGGCCATAGGTGCATATAATTTGAAACATCTCCTTTATACATAAACACCTAATCTAACCTTGAAAATCTTGAAAATTGAAACCTTCATATCATAAAAAAATTCATTGTGGATTAGCCAACGCATGTAAAATTCCAATAATAATTCACCTATCGAACTCTTGATTTCACCTGGCAATTTCACTGTACACCGCGAGAAGAATGAACGATTTCCGTTCATCATCCGAATCATCCATTCGTCATCGGGTAGAAGACGAGGAAGATAGCGTCTCAACACTTTCAACGTCACAATTTTTCAAAGCACTCTTTTTAGCCGAAAACTGTTCACCCAACAATTTCATGACTTGCGCATGAGTCCTGCTCCCATCCTTGAGCGACCCGTAGTTGTCCTTGACGTACGCCGCGAAGTCGTTCATGCCGCGCTTGCGAGCAGGGGTGGACACGACCACGCCCTCTTTCGTCTTCCTGTTCACGATGACCTCGAAGGTACCCCGGCAGTAGCCGCAGCATTTCTTCGTTATGTCGATGGATTTTGAGTGGCGTTTTATGCTGGAAAATTAATTAAAATGAAATTGAAAAGATTTTACAAAATATTTAGTACTCCATATTTACCCTTTAATTTAAACTTAAATTCTTAAAATGATTAGTACAGAAGGATACAAAAGAAACATTAAAGTAGTTTTATAGTTTTCATTAATTAGACTTAAACCCAATTTTGTGTTTTTTATAATAATTTATTTTAATTGAACCAGCCGGGGTTCGCGGTCATCAGCCTTGGGCACCCATTAGAATAGGACTTATTCTTTAAATTCTTAAAACAGTGTAAAACATGAAAGTATGCTGCCAAGTAAGAAACAATGATCAATGCGCATTTGAATTTTATTCTTGCGAATGGTAATATTTTTGAGTGACGTAACTATTGTGAGGAATGATGAAAATATAATATCTTAGACCCGACTTTGTCCAGATGGCTTGGCTGCGAAATGTCTTGCGTTCTACGCCGCAGATGTATACAGTGAAAAATCCAGATTTTAAAAATATGTACATATAAATAAGCGCATAGTCCGAATCGTCAACGACCCAAGATTGACTGACAGGCTGGAACCGCTTAGCTTGCGAAGAGACATAGGCTCGCTCTGTATGTTCTTTACCATGATTATACCACCAGACGAAGGTTAAAGTTCCACTGGCACTATCTGGACTCGTGGCTGTCCTCCACAGTCCGCTTTGCATGCTCTTTTTTACCACGGACGTGTAAGTCATGGACAACCTTCTAGCTGAGACATTTCCAGTGGACTATAATATGGGGTTCTTCAGGAAAGCTGTAAAAAAGCTCCCCTCCAAAGCTGGCAATGCTCCGGTGGCTCCCCTGGGGTTGCCCGTAGGCGATGGTGATCGCTTGACACCATGAGGCACATCTGCCTTTGTTCGTTTAACATTTTTTTTCAACCTTTTTTTATGTCCCACTGCTGGGCACAGGTATAATATGAAAGTAATAGATGTAATATGTAATTGACGACCCGTGTGGCGCAATAGTAACCATACCGGACTGCCAATCGAGGGGTCCCGGGTTCGATTCCCAGTGAATCGGAAATTTGAATGGTGAGTTTAAATTTCTGTTCTCGGTCTGGGTGTTTGTGTTTCTGTCTTTGTGTGTGTCCATGGTACCCACGACACAGGGTGTATATGCCCTGCTGTGGGGCTATGAGTGTGAAGCGTTATTTATTTATTTAATAATAGACTTACCTATATCCACATTTAGTGCATTTGTAGGAGTACTTAAAGTGTATCTCCATGTCATGACACCTGGATATTTCACCCAACTCCGGAAACACCTTCAGAGCTCGATGTGTCCTGCAAATTGAACATCATTATACCACATAAAAAAGATATCACTCATACTTTTTTTGCCCTAGTGTTCCTGAAATGAAATATTAGATACATTATTGTTGTAAGTCATTTTTAAAATGACTTTATTCATAGCTAAAAAAAAAGAAAAAACTAAGATAATGGTTGAGTTTACACAAAGTGTCATACAACATGTCATACAAGTGCCATATACAACAGCATTAAACATGAAAGCTACATAATAATCATATGTACCTGTAACAATTATAAATGGATACAGTTACATATTTAGAAACTGGCACACCACCTTGACTTATTCAAAACAATAAAAAGAAGCCACCAAGTTTGTGTGTTTTAAGAGAACATACATACATGTGTACAAAGGATAGATAAATAGAATTTATCCACATATTCAATTTTTTTTTCAACCTTTTTTATGTCCCACTGCTGGGCACAGGTCTCCTTTCACAAGTAAAAGGGATTTATTTAGGCCATAGTCCACCACGCTGGCCAAGTGCGGATTGGTGGACGTCATGCTTTCGAGAAATTATGAATTTCTCTCAGGCATGCACGCCAATGGAGAACATCGTAATTAATTAAATATCACGATATTTTCCGTCACCGTGGAGCAGCGATAAATGCGCACATTACAAATTTCTTTGTCAGATTTGAACCCGGGATCGGTCGCATAGAAGACCGCGGCTTTTACCGCTCGGCCATCGCTGCTCAATTTTGCTCATATTCCATTTACCACTTTTAATTTTTATCAATCCATATTGATTTCCCTTCATAAACAAACCTTTTAAGGGGCCGTATACAAAATTTTGCTGATTTCGCTGATTTACCTGTCATATTGTGCAATAAAACTTATGGAAATACTGTATTTTAACTGCAAAATCTCCTGTGTAAAATCAGCTAAATGGGCGAAATCGTCATTTCGTATACGGCCTCTTAAGCATTTTATTTGCGCAAAAGAATTTAGTAATAATTATGTATCAGTCAGCATACGTCAGACAGGCCTTCTGTGATGCCTATGCCTATGCCTGTGTCTTCTACATTTCTTTTTTATTTATAATAGCCATTCGCCAGCGGCTTCGCCCGCGTGGACCCGTTTAATGGGTCCCCGTAGGATAAAAAATAGCCTCAGGTTTCATTGCTATATTAAAATCATAGGTGTTTAGCCAGTTGCTTCAACCGCGGTGACCCTATAACCCGTTTTCACGTAGGAATGAAGCATTTTCTCGCGGTAAAAAGTAGCCTATGTTACTCAGGGTAATGTAGCTTTCTAATGGTGAAAGAATTTTTGAAATCGGAGAACAATAGTTTTTGAGTTTATTCATTATAAAGATACAAAAATACAAATCTTTCCTCTTTATAATATTATTATAGATTGTAAAGGAAAATCACTCACCACTTCTTCCACAAAGGCCCATGTCCGGCCCTCAGTTCTCCATCAATCAGCCAAGTAGCAGCATGACACAGTTCATGTATAAGTGTGTCCCTCAAGGCCTGAGGCCTGTCCACCACTTTGGTAGACAACTTGATGGTTGAGGTCCGAATGTGCTCACATTTTGAGTTCTTAATCAGCCTGTTTGTTGTTATTCTGAAATTGGAATTGATTTACGTAAAATTAATAATAATAAACAAACACACTCATAGCCCAACCGTAAGGTAATTAATACCCTGTGTCGTGGGTACCATGGACACATACAAAGACAGGAATACAAACACCCAGACCGAGAACAGAAATTTAAACTCATCATTCAAATTTCTGTTTCGCTGGGAATCGAACCCGGGACCCCTAGATTGGCAGTCTGGCATGGTAACCATTGTGCCACGCGGGTCGTCAAAAAATTAAAATACTAATACTAAAATTATTATATATTTTTGTTTTTTAGATGGTAGAACTATTATGGTTTGCCTGGGGAAGTACCACCGCTGCACCCACTTCTGCCGTGAACCAATTCTATTGTGTGGAAAGGTGCAGTTGCCGGCCACACTAACATGAGGCAACCACCGGCCTCCGGAGTAGCAGCGCAACTGCATACAACCTCAGACAAGACTTACCTATGCTTGCTTGAGGTTGTATGTAGATGTCCATGGGCTACAGCTGTATGCTCGTCTGCTACTCCATTCAAATAAAAAATAAAAATAAAATTATTACTTACCCAGCAGTTGTTCTCAGTTTTGTGTCCCACATGATTGGCAGATCAGCATCTAATGTGTCACTAAACACACCCTTGTTGAATTCTGTAAATAGCCTCCTAGATAACTTCTCCCGTAAGGTTTTGAAATTATCTATGTATTGTATTGCTTCTATATGAAGTCTCCAGGATGGCACATTATCTGGAAAAACAAGGTAATAACATACTTAGTACGAAGCGCGTATGGTTCGGCGGCTAGCGTAGAACGCAAGCGATCTGCGCAGTAAAGCCAAAGGGGAGTGGTCAGGTGTAAGACGGGTGACCGACAGTGATTTCTGTGCTTCGGAGGGCACATAAAAGCGTCGGCCCCGGTTGTTATCGATAGATAACAGTCGTTAAACATTGTCAGAGGCCATAAGCGCGGTTTTGAAATCACCGACAGCGAGTTGTCGGTGTGCGGACTAACCCGCAACCCACATTGGACCAGGATTAAGCTCCAGACCTCCCCAATAACAAAGGGGAGAGACCCGTGCCCAGCAGTGGGTTGCAAAAAGAGTTGCAGCCAACATACTTAGTTCATAGTCCATTAATTGGTAAATAATATCACACTTTGTACTATAGTACACCTTTATAAGCATGAATTGTACTCAATGTACCCCTAGTGGTACGGCCAGGTGTATGTTGAGAAGACCAGGAGTAAGGCCAAGGATACAATTAAACTTAATTTTGACCACTGTGTAGATGCCAAAAGCCCATTAAATACAAATATAGATCTTTGAGCCCCATGGGATGAATTCTTATTAAATTGTAGCCATACTAACTAAAAATTTAACTATCATACCTGCTAAAGAAGCTAGAAAGCTAAGTCTCTTCACAACCACATCTGCTGTTGGTGTAACAACTACACTTTTAACTTTCGCTGTCAGAGAATCAACATCATCCGTCAACTTATTAACTCTTTCATAAACCAACTCTGTTATTGTTTTCTGTTTCATTTTCTTTGTAGTACTGTTTGCTCCCTTATTTTTCAACAGCTTTGGTTCCGGCGTATTGGGAATCTTTTCAGTGTACAATTTCTTCTTAGATTTCTTATCTGTGTCACAGAAGTCATTGTTTCGCATAAGTTTTCTTTCTGATCCAGTCAGATAGAGCTCCCTATTTTTCTTGAGGTCATGCCTGATGTTCTCTTTGTCACTTTCATCATCATCATTGAACTGTAATTTCTTTGAAACTCCATTCATATAGTCATGATTATGTGTTACAGACTTAAATAAGGTAGGAATTGTCTTCCAGTGCTCACCATACAAGTCGCTAAGTAACTTCTTATGTGAGTTTTGTATTTTCTTAACCGAGCATTCTTGCATTGATTCATTAGCTATTTCTTTTGGTATTGATGGCACTGTTTCATGCCTTGGCGTTGCACAAATTATGCTCTGAGCAGGTGACCATCCTCCGATACTCGGTCTGGAGTTTTTAGTCTGTTTAGGAGACAACACTATCTCTTTGGATGAGTTGAATGAAACCTGGAAATATAACAAATAATGTAACAAAAAAGCGAGCTTTCTATCTTTTGTTGTTTATATTAATATAGGCAACTAACATAAAATACAAAAGCAAATAGAAGGTGCTTTTCAGTATTTACTTTTTCTGTACATATTTGATAGAATAGAATAATAAATGAAATGTTAAAGTAAGTGTTTAATAATTGATTAAGTAATTATGTCATAAAGTTATAAACATGTAGATAAAATATTATGTTGTAGTTGTTGTTGTTAGTAGGCACAAGAGTAAATAAGTGTAAAGGCTTTATTTGCCCTAACTATACATTTTTCATTCATTGATAATTGCATTAAATGATGGCATGAAATGAAATGAAATATTCTTTATTCACTGTACGGTTCCTTTACAAACTCTTAGAGAACATTATTTTTTTGTTCTGTCTGCTCTGGGTGCGCTTAGGCAATGCTGAGCTGAAGAAAAGAGCAGACGGAGAAAAACTTCAGCCCTGTTTTAAAATATGGGGTACACAATAGCTAGCTTTCTTACAGAGTAGCTATGTAAAACAATAAAATAAATAAGTGGATACATTCTATTCTAAAATACAAACTTGCTATTTTAAAGATTATATGTAATGCTTACATTTCCAGCTTTACTAGGTGTTTTCCGGACTGGATTATTTTCTGGCAAGTCATCTTCTTTTGTCACATCACAAGAGTCATTTATAACTATTGGTGAATATATCTTTGGTGATATTTGTACCTGCAACATTAATTATATATTACTGTGGTGAATTTCAAGTATGATGAAGGCATCTACAGTTCCACTTTCTATAGTACGTTAGCTATATAAAATTGATAAAATGTACTTACATTTTTTGGTAAATCCATACACAATCTGTCGAAAGATTCGTCAAGGATTACTATATCGCAGTTCCGACTAGCTTTAATTGTTTCTTTTTGGGAATCCAACCTGTTTTTCTTAAGCGATAGCTTTAAAAAACCTTTAAGAAATATTAACAAAAATTTAGTTGAATCAAAACACAACGTCATGTTGGCTCATTATTATTTCGGCTGTACTCACGATTTCTAGGCTTATTCTGTCTCGTCTGCAAATCCATCTTTCTTGTATCTCCAGTACTGTTATTTTAAAATATTACAGTTTGTATTGTAGTAGCCATGAGATTAAATAAATTGTCGGATGATAGAAAAAAATCCCAAATCAGCCGTTGAAACTTGAAATTAATGACATGACACTGAAAAAAAGCGCGGGAAATCTTGAACTTGGCGGGCGTATTTTTTCGGCGCAAATTTTGAAATAATTAATTTATATAGATATCTATCAGAGGAGTTGTAGTTTGAAGTTTCTTTTAGTTTGTATATACTTTTTATTATTTCGTAGCAGTAGTTCCTGTATATATTGGTAAGTTTTATTGTATTATAAATTTTCACAATGGAGGAACCCCCAGATCCTGGGGGTTCTATCCCACCTGTAGCATATAATGTAACAATATCAAATAATGATTCAAGCATGGATACGGATGCTTCTTCCACAATTAGTCAACGAAAACGTATTAGACACAAAAAGATCTGTAAGACGTGTAATAAAAAAAGGAAGAGCAGTCTTAACTCTGTACCTTCTAAAAACGACTGCACTTGTGATAGCGATGAAAACCCTATGGTACCCAAACAGAAAAGAGATGAAACAATTATTTCAAATACACCTCAATCCGATCAGATTTTCCGTAAGGTTTTCATTAAGTCTGATGTTTCGCCATATGTTATACATGTACAGCGAGAACTAGCATCCCCAAATGACTCTAGTACATTCCATCCAGTTGTGTTTGGTAAATATTTACAAAAGTATTCATTCAGAAATATTATCAATGGAAGTATTAAAAAGATTGGTCGCAATAGGATTTCGTTAGCCTTTTCAAATTACGCAGATGCTAATCTATTTTTAAATCATTCAAGTTTAATTACACATAATTTAAAAGCATTCATTCCAACCTTTAGTATCACTAGAATGGGTTTGGTTAAGGGTGTACCAGCAGAATGGTCCCCAGATGATATTAAAGAAAATATAACAGTTCCTTATGGATGTGGGGATATCATTAAAATAAGACGGCTTAATTACAAAGTAATAATGGATGGCTCTCCAGTTTGGAAACCATCACAAACTGTGGTTCTGACTTTTGACGGTCAAGTTTTACCCAAAAACGTTTACATGTGTTACAATGCACTATCTGTTGAGTTGTACGCTTACCCGACCATCCAATGCTATCAGTGTTGTAGGTATGGACATACAAAAACACAATGTAGATCCAAGCCACGCTGTTTCAAGTGTGGTGAGGCTCATACTGGTGATTCCTGCAGTGTAGAGGATGATTGTGCTCTGTGCTGCTTGTGTACTGGTACTCATTTTGCTATTAATAAAATATGCCCAGAGTTTGTAAGGCAAAAACAAATTAAGCTAACAATGGCCCAAAGCTGCATTTCCTATGCGGAGGCATCCAAAATGCACCCGCCCATCTCCAAACTGTACTCAGATGTATTAAAATCTAGCCAGCAAAAATATGTTATTGAAAATTCAACAAATAGTTCTTCATCAGTTCCCCGCCCAACTCAACAAATGAGGCCAACATCATACAAAAAGACTGTATTTTTAAGACCCCGCTCTCCAACTATCCCACAGAATGGATATGACCAGGCAGCCCATCAGGCACTTATCAGGGAATATGATATGCCCATTTCCAGGAATGGCAGTATTATGTGTGTTAACAATGTAAATAGTAATGTCAATAATAAACAAGCAAATATTGAAAAAGAACCTAATATAACTGAAACAATTATTTCTTTAATTAATCTTTTACTTCAAAATAATGTTCTCTCACCGTACAACGCTGCACCTTTAGTTGAAATACTGAATCAAATCGCGGTAAGCAATGGATTACCACGCCAAAATACTGCAGTGGAACTGCAGGAGTGTAGTGAACAAAAAAAGTGACCTTATATACATCATTAATAAGTATGACCCTTTAATTATATCCCTTTCGGAGACATGGCTAGTCCCGGATATTCCTTTTAGAATACCTGGATATTCATGTCTCCGAAGGGATAGATCTGATGGATATGGTGGAATAGCCACCCTTATTAAAAATTCTGTACACTTCTCTTCTGTCCCTGTTCCTACTAACTTTGATATACCCATTTTAGCAATATCAGTGGATAACATATGTTATGTTACAGTTTATGTTGCACATCCATCATTACAAATTTTAAATGATATTAAACAAATATTCTGTTCTCTCCCCCAACCAATTATAATAATGGGAGATTTTAACTGCCATCACCAAGCTTGGGGTAGCTCCGATACAAACTACCTTGGTGAAATCATGTTGGATATAATTGACAATAGTAATTTATGTATCCTAAATACCGGGAAACCTACTCGTCGCACTAATCCTCATGAGAAAACAAGCGCAGTTGATTTATCTTTATGTTCTCCTAATCTCGCCTCTCTATTAACTTGGGATACACTTTCATACACTTATGGAAGTGATCATTTCCCCATTATAATAAATTTCCCCTTATCTATAATCAGCTGTCACAACAAAATTCAATTTTCTCGGCCTAGATACAGACTAAATAAGAGTAACCTAACAGATTATAAAAATTACATGTTGTCTAAAATAGAGTCTCTTCCAAAAATCACTAGCAATAATGAACCTCATTGTAATGAATTATTTGTATCAACATTACAAAATGCAGCAAAACTAGTCTCCCCTAAAAGAAATAGCAATAGTGAACGTAAAATACCGTCACCACCTTGGTGGGACGAAGAGTGTACAGATGCAGTTAGAAAACGCAAGGACGCCGAAAAGCGATATTGCGCTGATATGACACCTGAAAATTTCAATAAGCTCTCTGAAACAATTATTAGCACACATAAATTTTTAAAGCAGAAAAAGTCGCAAGGATGGAGATCATATTGCTCAAAAATTTCTCCAGATACTCCGTCTTCTGTCGTTTGGCAAAATATTAAACGTTATCGGTCAGTTTTCCAGGAATCCTCAAAATCATTATCGCCTGCAATCGCTCATAGTTTCATGGATATACTAGCTCCACCGTATGTTCCACAGAAAAGCGAGTGTTTTCTTCCTTTAAATAAAACTTTTAATAATACTGGCCTAAACTCTGCGTTTACCATCGATGAACTGAAAGGTGTTCTGTCTTACCTTAAGGACTCTGCCCCGGGTGAAGACCTAATCCCGTATTCTTTTATTGTACACCTTAATGAACCTATGATCAGTTACTTCTTAGATTTAATCAATTCAGTAATGTTGTCAGGGAACATTCCTTTATCTTGGAAGTCGCAAATAGTCATACCATTATTAAAACCTGGAAAATCGCCAGATTGTACAAGTTCTTATAGACCAATAGCTCTTTCGTCCGTTTTGGCTAAAATTGCAGAACACTTAGTAAAGAACCGCTTAGAATGGTTTGTAGAACATAATAATTTACTATCTAGTACTCAATTTGGTTTCAGGAAGGGTAAAAGCACAATTGACAGCATTGCCATATTTTGTTCAGATATTCGAGTCGCATTTACTAACAACGAGTCTGTAGCAGCCGCTTTCTTAGACATTCAGTCCGCATACGACAGTGTCCTTCTACCGTTATTACGCGATAAAATGATACTTCTAAATGTCCCGGATATGCTTCTAAATTTCGTCATTAATCTTTTAACAGAAAGAAAAATTAAGTTGTTCATTAACAGCACCCACTCTATTGAAAGATTTCTGTGGAAAGGTCTTCCACAAGGTTCTGTTCTTAGTCCTTTATTGTACAATATTTATACGTACGAGTTAGCTTCTGCCGTTCCTAGACCTGTTAAAATTCTTCAATATGCCGATGATCTCCTCCTTTATGTAACAAATCAATCTATTCCCATAGCGTGCGACACCCTGTCTTTAGCTCTTGATTCGCTTAGCTCTTGGTTCCATTTAAACGGATTAGAAGTGTCAGCCTCAAAAAGTACTGCAGTACTGTTTTCTAGAAAACGGAATTTACCTTTGGTTAAAATACATTTCAACGATCATGAAATTCCGATAAAAAATCAAACCAAATTTCTTGGACTTATTTTAGATTCAAAACTCACTGGTCTACCTCACTGTGAATATATAGCTGCGAAATGTGAAAGAAGTATAAACATCTTAAGATGTTTGTCAGGAGTATGGTGGGGTGCACATCCTTATTCGTTGAAGTTAATATACAATGCACTGATTAGGAGCGTACTTGACTACGGAACTTTCTTATTAGAACCTGGAAATGTGGCTGGTTTTAAAAAATTAGATAATATACAAGCCAAATGCCTCAGGATAATAACAGGGAGTATGAAATCTAGTCCTATCAATGCTCTTCAAGTTGAATGCACCGATCCTCCTCTAAGTTTACGTCGTCAATTCTTATCAGACCGTTTTATATGTAGATCTTTGCAATTTTCAAACCATCTGCTATTTCCAATATTAGAAACCCTTTCTACAAAAATCTTTTCATCATCATTTTGGCAACACAAATCGTTACCTTGTGTTGTAAAAAGTTATCTTAAATTAAAATCTTTGCCATCTCCTATTTATCGATCAAATGTTTTGCCAATTTATCGACATCAGTACGAGTCCCTAATTTTATCGCCTGTTGTATGTTTTAACACTGGTATTAATAAAGACGACACTGCTATTAATACGCAATTTAATTATATCTTACAAAGCAAATGGAATGGCTGGAATCAAATATATACAGACGCCTCAAAAAAGAATAGCCGTGGATGTGTCGGTGTGGGTGTATATCACATGCAGTACGACATTGTACAAAAAATTAAACTTCCCCCTGAATCCTCCGTCTTCACAGGTGAATGTTTCGGCCTTTTAAAGGCATTAGAATATGTCTTAATAATGAAATTGAAAAAAACTGTAATATTTACAGATTCATTAAGCTCTTTACAAGCTTTACAATCAATACCATTTAAATCAAAAAACCATTCCATCATTACTGAAATCCGAAATTTCCTTCTGAAGTCTTCTGAACATAATTATACTGTGACATTTGCTTGGATACCAAGTCACAGGGGTATTAAGGGCAATGAGAAGGCAGATGAGATTGCGTCTGACGCAATAGAATGTGGCGACATGTTTCCATATCATAATTATGCTACTGATTTGATTGCTTTACCTAAAAAATACCTTAAAGAATCGTGGCAAAACATGTGGAATGAAACTTGTTTAAAAAAGGGTAGATTTTATTCTCTAATTCAACCAAGGATACCCAGAAAACCCTGGTTCTTTAAGGTGAGACTTAGTAAAAGTATCACGTCTACATTAATTCGATCTCGTTTGGGCCATGTTTGTTCTCCTCAACATCTAGCAAGACTTAACATTATCAATAGTCCTATGTGTACGTGTGGCGAAGAGATGGGGGATTTAAACCACATCTTTTTCGGTTGCCCTCTTTATGACCGCTCTTCCTTTATGAACTCCCTAATTTCTGTTTGCGTTCCTCTTCCTATTTGTATTTCTTCTTTATTGATTTTTAAAAATCCTTGTATATATCGTATTCTAGCATCCTTTTTAACCAAAAATAACATTAAGATTTAGTGTAGAAATAATTAATTGTTATATATTATACACGTACTATTGTAAATAATCATACTTGTAAACTCTCCTGATTCATATCCTCCAAAATTTCCGATCTTATTATTTTTTTGTAAATCCGATTTCCTTAACTTTGTCGTTGGCAAAATGGTCAAGAGACCGAGACGCCATTCGTTAATAAAAAAAAAAAAAAAAATGACATGACATCTTGTTGATGTGATTTGATCTGACATTTCTGTTCTAACTGACTGCTGACTGACATGTGACTGACAAATATGTCATTTTTTTTATTTATAATAATGGCATCACAAACTCTGTGCATATTGCCAGCGTCAAGTATAATTTATGCATCATTTTTTTGCTACTTTCGATGAAACTGGGCGAAGTTTTAATAGATAAAGTCAGTAAGTCGTCAGTAATCAGCCAGTCTAGTCAGTCAAACTACAGCGATGGCTTTAAGGCAAGCAGAAAAAAACATATTTTATCACTGTTATTCTATTTCACAACACTCGTGTGCTCAAAAATACACCAAGAAAGTAAAAATAAAACAGGAGCACAATTGATATGTCTTTTTCGACTTCCCGCCAAAACTCCATAAATGTGTTTCCACCTTAACGCAATGAGTTTTTTTTGGTATCGCATAATCTATGCATACTGCCAATACCAAGTAATAAATAACCATACCAAGGAATATGATTTTAGTCAAAGTCATAGTCAAAAAAACTGAATAAAAATGTTTATTTGACAGTGGCAAAATGGTGAGAAGAGCAAGACATGAACCGATTAGTTTACTACAAATTATAAAGTAGCTATAGCGCCATCTAGTACGCCTTTAACTAAATAAATAGCTGTATCTCATGTGATACAAGAACTGTAGGGCGAGCACGAACAATTTGCGAAAAAGTATTCGTATAGTTAACGTAAGCAATTTGTAGGCGAATTTAACAGCGCCTCTGCCGGACGTAAAAGAAACTAAATTCCGTAGCACGAACACAAAGTATTACTTTCGTAACGTTATCGTATCGTGACCTTGATCGTGACATAAACGATACTTGAGTATTTCTACGAAGATTGGTAGCACGAACTTTTTTTTGACGTACGTTATCGTATACGTATCGTCACAAGTATCGTGAACTTACGAATATTTTTTCACGTAGAATTATTTCGTGAGACAACTTGCGTTAGAGTTTTCAACAGTGATTTCCAGTGTTTTAAGTGATTTTTAACAACCAATTTCTACATAAAAATGCAAGGACAACGTAGCATTGAACGTAGCACATTATATTATTACCTTGCTGTAAGATTAATTATTGGAAGCAGTGGCGTAATGGAATATAGGCACTAGGTACGTAAGTTTAAAAAAATATAGGAAAATAAGCTTAATTTTTTTTAACCTTTTTTTTATGTCCCGCTACTGGGCACAGGTCTCCTTCTCACAAGTGAGAGGGATTTAGGCCATAGCCCACCACGCTGGCCAAGTACGGATTGGTGGACGTCATGCTTTCGAGAAATAATGAATTTCTCTCAGGCATGCACGGCGATGGAGAACATCGTGATCAATGAAATATCACGATATTTTCCATCAACGTGGAGCAGTGATAAATGCGCACATTACAAATTTCTTTGTCAGAGGTGTGCACCGAGGATTTGAACCCGGGATCGATCGCGTCGAAGACCGCGGTTTTTTCGACTCGGCCATCGCTGCTCAACTTAACATTACGTGACTATAATAAAATAAAATGAATCTAATGAAACAAAATTTTATTGTCAAGTAATGAAATATAATTTAAGCTTTTAGTGAAATAAGTCGCAGGGCTAAGCAAAGAAAAATGATCAATTTGCTAGATGTTACTGAATTTGAATTCAGAAAAAGATATCGTCTTAGTAATACAGCTTATAAATTTCTCTGTGATTGATAACCTTCGTCGGAGTACAGCTTTAAGATTAAGCAAAAGAATTAGCTTTGAAATTAAGGTGAGGAACCTACCTACTACATAATTATGTAATGCTAAAGACTCATTGGCTGCAACCTTTTTTTATGTCCCACTCGGGTCTCTTCCCACAACAGGGGAATGCCTGGAGCATACTCCACCACACTGCTCCAATGCATCAATCTGCATACCTCATTAGAAATATTAAAGACAGCCTCGAAATAAAAAGTATAGTAAAATACTAACAAATATACATATATTTGTTAGTATTTTTATAAATAAAGCCATCATGTGTGTTACATGTAGTAATTGGTATGACAATGTATTATTTTATAGGTTCTTTGTGCGCTTGCCGCTGTTGTCACAACTAACTCATAATACGATTTGAAATACAAACAAAAGAATAGTCACTTGACATTGTTAGTCGTTCGGAAACCAAAATGTTTCGAAAATATTTGTCTTTAATGAATCTTATCATAAAATACATGTTTTATGAAATGTTAATACAACTTTATGCAATAAAATAATGTTTTATATTGTTTTTGATGAAGTTTTAATCAAATATCCTCACAGAATTCGTGATTTTAAATAAGCTTCTAATTTCAGAACGCATCGTTCGTTCCTTGTACAGTGTTATTCATTCACTCGGGCCCGTCCTTGTTTACGTTAGGATGACATCACCTTCGTCATCGTGTCGAGTTCACGTTACGATGACGAAAGTGCTTCGTGCTGCTTACTATCGTTACACTGCGTAATCGTGTAGTAAGCTCGAAACGTTTACGTTACGAATACTTTAAATGTTCGTGCTCACCCTACTGTATACTTACTTGTATGTTACTATAATGTAAAATCCATATAAAATCTGAAGCTTAGTCTTTTTTATTTTCTTCTAGTTTCGAATACTTTCGAATACGAATCTACAATGAATTGGCCGGCTCAACATAATAGATTTAATGCAATCTTCAAGTTGCGAGTAGAAGGCAAATGTTCAGGTTTTCTTTTCCTAACAGGTCGTTATAATAATTTTAATACACAGAATTACATATTAATAAACATGTTACCATATCGGGATCCTAATCCGGGGTCCCGGGTTCGATTTCCAGTGAAGCAAAGATTGAAAATGATGAGTTACAGTTTCGGTTATTGGTTGGTACCCACGATGCACCCATTTATCTATCCTACTATGGGGCTGTGAGTGTGAAATACTTATTACCTACACAATACTGACTGGTATTGCGGAAACTATTATTCGTAACTGATACTGTGAAAGGTCAGGTACTAAGTACCTATTTCTGCTCTGTTTCACCGGAGTACTCCCGAGTCACACCTTAGTACATCTTCATACGCAGTCTGAACAAAAAGGCAAAAATTCGATTGAAATTTGGTTTTTGACACTGGCAATATAGGTTATATAGGTATTGCAGTCGGATTGTATATTCCGCCGTATTACATTCCGGCTAGCTATTTCCTAAAACAGGGCTGTATTGTAATGCGGCGCACTCTAGTTCAGCCGGATTGCAATTCAGCTAAATTAGCGAACGTTGTATTGTATGGGCTCTTCGCGTTCGTCAAAGCGGCGTAATATCGTGTCGCCCAATTGTCTATATGTTACAGCCAAAGTAATAAATCCGGATATTATATATTATCTAGCAATTTTTTATAATATCCACTCAATTGAGATAAAGTGATAATGGACAATGAATTAATCACATTAACTAGCAATTTTATATATCTTCCAAGGCTTGGATAATGTAATAAAACAAGTGGCTCTGTGACATCTCCGGCGCTGCGGGAAGACCACTCCTTCCGCCCCAGTGTAAGAAAGCGCGGTAGCTGCGCTCGCCTTCGCAGCTTCGGCTTATTGGCAGGTGCCGCGCTTTCTTTCGGCGGGCGGGGAGTGGTCATCCTCCGCGCCTCCGGCTTTTTATATACACTTTAGGGGTAGTACAGACAAGACCACGTGGATAGTGGGGTGCTCTGATTCGGATTGGGTATTTTTCGAATATAAATAATTATATTGAAAATATGTTTCGGGGACATTGCTTAGCTCAATGACACCTGCGGTCAAAAGTAGGATGGGTGGTCATTAACCAACATGTTGTGCAGTCATAAGAAGTAAGGGTGTTAATAAAGCTAAGCAATGTCGAGTGCGGTCAAAAGTAGGATGGGTGGCCATTCAGCAACATCTAGTGCGGTCATAAGCAGGATGGGTGTCAATAAAGCTCAGCAATGTCGAGTGCGGTCATAATCATATTTAGGGTGGGTGGCTACGAGGCTTCATTACAATGAGGCTAAACGTGAGCCGCTATATTGTAGAACGTATCGCAATAACAATCCGGCTAATCGTGGACCCGCCACAATACAGAACGACCCTGTTTTAGGAACCGGCTAGTTGTAATGTTATACGGCGGATTATACGATCCGACTGCGACATAGTTATACAGAAACAGACCGCGCGACGCCCGCCATTGCAGATGAAACGTTAAAATATATCGGCGAGAGTTTTGGCGGGATGTCGAAAAAGACATAATGTGCTCTTGTATTATTTTCATTTTCTTGGTGTAGATTTTAGTTATATTGGATAAAGTTGATAGCATTTTGTATGATATAGGTAATAAATAAGAAAATACCTAATAATAGTGCTTAAATATGTTTTCTGTGCTTGCCTCCAAAATTTCCTTTGGACACGTTTTACTACAGTAGCCATCGCTTTACTTGAATGTTGGACTGGCTCGACTGACTGATTATTGATGACTTACTGACTGTTATTACTTCGTCCAGTTTCATTGAAACTGGCAAAAAAATAATGCAAAAATTATACTTGACGCTGGCAAAATGCACAGAGTTTGCGATGCTGACATAATTAAAGAAAATTTATAAATTAACAGCAATCCATCTTACCCATCACCCATCTTAAGAATTTCTTAACTAACTACTCATAGATAATGTTATGATTCTTGACCTACTTACCTCTCTTTAGAGTACCTACTCCACGTTGCGTAAGCTAAATGAAAGGCAATTTTTATACCGTGAAGGCTTGTGGTTGCGAATAAAAGGAGAAACGCGAAACTTTAAGCGCGGTAGGAAACAAAGTACCTAGGTACTTAGGTGCAATGTTTCATGAGTCTGCTAAATTTAAATGGAAATTCACGTTGTTGTGTGTTGTTGTTGGGTTTGACGACCCAGGTGGCGTAATGGTTACCATGCCGGACTGCCAATCGAGGGGTCCCGGGTTCGATTCCCGGCGAAACAGAAATTTGAATGACGAGTTTAAATTTCTGTTCTCGGTCTGGGTGTTTGTGTTCCTGTCGTATGTGTCCTTGGTACCCACGACACAGGGTATTAATTACCTTAATGTAGGACTATGAGTGTGTAACGTTTAAAAAAAAGATAAGAAAAAATATGTTGTCGCTGAGTGTGGAGCAGGGATAATAAAGAAATTAACGCATTGTTGGTCAGTGATGCGCGCCGGGATTTTATCCCGAAACAACTATAAATAAATAAATAAAGAGAACACAAATTTAAACTCATTATTCAAATTTCTGTTTCGCCGGGAATCGAACCCGGGACCCCTCGATTGGCAGTCCATGTTAACCATTGTGCCATGCGGCTCGTAATTGTAATTCTACATATATATTTTCCATCACTTTGCCGTCAGCACCAGGCAGTATTTTTTTAAATAATGTCGTCCATTACTTGTAGTTGGCCAGCGTGGTGAAATTTAAATCCTTTTCGATATCGAGAGGAGTTGAGAGGAGACCTGTGCGTAGCGACAGCCAGACGTTAATAAAGAACGTTAAAAAAACAAATTCCTATACATTCTTTATTCGTGTTCCGACCTTACAGACGGTCAAGGACCTCTAAATTTAGGGAGACGCAGTCTCTAAGTGCGGTCTACAAAATAGTCGGGGTGCCAAAGAGGGGACTTTCAGATTTTCTCAAGCACGTTAGATTTAGTGGGGTATACCTTTTTTATTTGAGTGGAGTTACAGACGAGTGTGCATGCCACGTTTTGAAATGGTCGCTACTAACTATGGACATCTACACACAACCTCAAACAAGTATAGGTGAGACTTGTCTGAGGTCATATGCAGTTGCGCTGCTGCTCAAGAGTGCAAAGTCGCTTCATTTAAGTCTGGTCAGCAACTAAAGTACTGGAACACAATAAAATTGATTCACGGCAGAAGTAGGCACAGCGGTGGAACCATAAAAGATCTACCACCTACTAATACCTCGCACTCTGTTGAGTACTCTCAGAAATAAAACTCTATATAGGACAGCTAAAGTTATAATTTTTTTTTTCTCACTTACGCTTGTCAAAATTCTCAGATTACAATGTCACATTATCGTTTTGCGATTTTTTTTTTCAATTTTAATAATGGCGTTGCAAACTCTGTGCATATTGCCAGCTTCAAGTAAAAAATTTGCATCACTGTAGTCGTAGACAAAAGTCAGTTAGTCGTCTGTGGTCAGGTATCAGTCAGTCTAGTCAGTCAAATGTTCAAGTAAAGTGATGGCTACTTTACCAGAACATGTCCGATGGAATTTTGGAGGCAAGCCGAAAAAACATGTTTTCGCACTGTTATTTTATTTCACAACACTCGTGCACTGTTATTAACCTATATCGAGCAAAATGCCATCAACTTTATCCGATGTAATTCAAAAATACACTAAGAAAATGAAAATAAAACAAGAGCACAACTTGTTCCTTCAGACTTCCCGCCAAAACTCAATTTTATTTTACGAGTAATAATCGTAGAGCGTCAAAATTGACAGGTATGACACCATTCAGGTAATAAATTTACTAAACATTGGACCTCGCCTGAGAGTGTCAAAATGTTTTTTTTTAAATTCATTTTGCAGGTTTCTGTCCAACTCAACCTCTTATTCAGAATTTCTGAAATATTTTTTACCATGGATAATGTATTCGATATTAATTCGCCACGTGCGATATGACGATTATATGTATCAATGCTGGCATTACGTTTTTTTCTTGAACGCGGCCACGGAATCGTAGGTTTCGGATGCTGAATCGCTGCGTTTTGCGACTAAATCACCGGTCGCCGATGCTAAAAGTAGCTAGCTTTGCCCTTAAATGGAAAACTTAATATAATTTTTCCTTTAGGAAACCTAATTTTCACAAGACGCCTTTTACAGTGCAGAAAAGTTGAACGCCCCTAGTGCCTCCACACGTTACCGATATCTGCGTCGATCGTCAGTTTTCCGTAGAAGTTCGCGAAATAAAAATGCCATCCACGATGGAAAATGATGACGCATAACATAGCGGGGTCCGAGGCGAACTGCCAAACTGAGCGATCACGACCGCCGTCACACGACATCGACACGTAACGCGATAAACTGTGCAAACGCAAACAAGAATGATTTATCTAATGAAATTTGCTACTGACGCCTACGAACGAACTTGCGAATTAATTGCAACGATTAACCATACTACATACGTGCGATAAAACCGATCTGTACAGAGAAATCGCACGATTTCGATGCGAATCGCACGCAGCGTAACGATTTCTCTATACGTGTGTGGCGGGCTTTAGTAACTGCAAATTTAGCATCCCGGGCTTCCCTAGTAAAAGGGAAGGACGTCTGGAGTATTGATTGTTTAACCTTCTCATTGCAGGTCTTGCCCCTGAGAAATCTGTCTCGACGGGGTTATTTGATTGAGGGTTTCGCACCATAATAGGAACCCCTCCGGGATCACTTTACTCAGTTTATTAAATTGAGACTGCCAGTGGAGGACCCCGGGTTTGATTCACGACGGGACATTTTTCGCGATAAAAACTATCCTATATCCTTACCTAACGTAAGTAATGTCTAGGTAATATAAACTAAAAATTAAACTTAGTTTTACAGTAAAACTTTGTATACAAAGTTAATAACGATGACAAGAAAAAACTAGAATTACAGTTTTAATTATCTAATTAACGAGAAAAAATCTAATTGAAATCTATAATTAAAGAACTTGATAAAAGTAGTAGGTCATTTATATTTTTATCTACCGAGATAGACGAATCGAACCCGGGTCTCTTTGTAGATAGTCTAGCATGGTAACGAATGTGCCATACGGATCAATCCGAAGCTCGAAGAATATTTACGTCAACGACTCACTGGTGGTAATGAATTTCTCGACCCGTGTGGCACAATGGTTATATACCATGCCGAACTGTCAGTCAGAGGTCCCGGGTTCGATTCCCGGCGAGGCAAAAATTCAATTTCTCTTCTCGGTCTGGGTGTTTTTGTTCGTGTCTTTTTGTGTGTGTTGGTTCTCAAGACAAAGGGAATCGACAAGGAAAGAATAGAGGGGCTTAGAGCATCCCAGGTATTGACTCCCGTCAAAGTCATTACCTGCGATGCTCTAAGTAGCGAGGCTGTGAGTCTGTAGCGAGTGTGTTAACGTTAGGATAAAACCACGGAGCACAGCTAGTTAAATGTAACTTTTTTCCAACTTTATGTCCCACTGCTGGGCGGTCTCTTCTCACAAGTGACAGGGATTTAGACCAAAGTCCACCACGCTGGCCAAGTGCGGATTGGTGGTTGTCGTATCTTCGAGAAATTATAAATTTTTCTCAGGCATGCACGGCGATGGAGAACATGGTAATCAATTCAATATAACGATAATTTTCATCACCGTGGAGCAGCGATAAACACATTAAAATTTCTTTGTCAGAGGTGCGCGCAGAAGATTTGAACCCGGTATCAGTCGCGTTGGAGACCGCGGTTTATTACCACTCGACCTTAGCTGCTCCTAAATGTAAGTTAGCTACTGTTTAACCTCCATTTAACCGCTGATTGCAGAATAACGCGCTTATTAAGGTCACATATCATTACGTAAATGTCTAGTTCACGCATATTTTGATTATTCTTAAAATAAAGAAGAAATAAAAACAGCTATATTTCAGTTGCAACTTAAGTAATATTAATAATGTACTTTTTTAACCCTTTTTAAAGGGCACATGTTATA
Source organism: Pyrgus malvae (assembly GCA_911387765.1). Lineage (NCBI taxonomy): Eukaryota > Metazoa > Arthropoda > Insecta > Lepidoptera > Hesperiidae > Pyrgus > Pyrgus malvae. Next base: position 10,528,103 of record OU426971.1, on the reverse strand, counting down.
TCTTCTCCCTCGGAAACGTCGGGTTGGTGGATACGTATTGGCATGGCTGCAACCCTTTTTGTGTCCCACTGCTGGACACGAGTCTCTCCCGAATATTTGGGAGGCCTGGAGCTTACTCCACCACGCTGCTCCAGTGCGAGTTGGTGGAGATGCGGGTCAGTGGCCAACCCGCTGTCAGATGATTTCAAACCGCCTCCGACAATGCTTAACGACTGTTATCTATCGACAACAACCGGGACCGACGGTTTAGCGTGCCGTCCGAAACATGGAAACGCGCATGAAATTTTTGCCACTAGTGGTCCCGGCATCCATCTCACACCTGTCCGCGCCCGTTTGGCTTAGCTGCATAGACCGCTTGCGTTCTACGCTAGCCGCTGAGCCATGCGCGCTTCATTCGTTAAATCGTTACGTACTGTTATAACCCTGGTCTGTTAGCCTTATTCCTTACCTGGCCTGCCATCTCAGCACCTATCCTCTAGAACCCTCAGACGCCTGCTCCTCCTGGTCAGTCCTATTCCTACCTCCAACTCCGACGGTCGCATTCAAAATTAATTCAAGTTCGTTTTATTCCATAAATGTTATAAGATACTACAGCCCCTTTTAAAAAAAAAGGAAAGTTCACAAAAACTGTATATAGTAACATAGATGCGTTTTTTTTTCAATTATGGCATCGCAAACTCTGTGCATACTGCCAGCGTCAAGTATAATTTTTGCATAATTTTTTTGCCAGTTTCAATGAAACTGGACGAAGTAATAACAAAGTCAGTAAGTCGTCAGTAATCAGTCAGTCTAGTCAGTCCAACATTCAAGTAGCGATGGCTACTTTACTAGAACTTGTCCGATGGAATTTTGGAGGCAAGCAGAAAAACATATTTTAGCACTGTTATTCTATTTCACAAACACTCGTGCAGTGTAATTAACCTATATCAAACAAAATGCCATCAACTTTATATAAAGTGAAAATAAAACAAGAGCACAATATTATGTCTTTTTCGACTTCCCGCCAAAACTCCTAGATGCGTATTTACTTTTCATAAAATTATTCTCAACCATAGATTTTTCATGACTTTGACTTACGTAGTATATATATATAAAATCTAAGTTCTCAACCAACCCGCATTGGAACAGCAAGGTAGACTGAATTGATATTCTGAGTTAATTATTTATGATTGATTATTCGACCTTCTACTACTGTAATAGTTATAAACTCTTTGTAATTAAAAAATATTTTCTACTTTTTAGTTCGATTAGCTATAAAGCATTTTTTTTAGTTTTTTTAAATTATGGATAATTTTTATTTTAAATTTTAGTAGTTTTTTTTTTCATATTATTACATTGTTATCGGTCCTGGATAAGTATGCAAATTTTCAAATTATTCCGATATCTAGAAGTACGTCAAAATCTTGTTCAAAAGAGCTTGAAGAGTTAGGGTACGTAGAGTTAGAAGCTCGGCTCTACATAATATCTGACAATTATGATAATGCGAGCCATAGGTTTCGTTTTTCCTACATTTAAAAAGATTTTGGTAAGATTCTTTCGGTGGGACTTTTGGGATTGCGGTATGTATACCTGTAAACGAGCAATTCTTGTATATACCTAAATATATTTTACTAGCTGCCCCCGCGAACTCCGTACCGCCCTTAAATGTTCGGGGTGGGCCACCTTTATCAGTTTGGGGGGGAGGGGGGATGAAAAATAGATGTTGGTCGATTCTCAGACCTACTCAATATGCTCACAAAATTTCATGAGAATCGGCCAAGCCGTTTCGGAGGAGTATGGCAACGAAAACTGTGACACGAGAATTTTATATATATTTTATAAATCTCTGAAACGGCTCCAAAGATTTTAATGAAATTTAGTACCCTAGATTCGGGGGTGATAAATAGATCCAGCTAGGTTTTATTTTTAGAAATTTTAAATTATAAAAAAATATTTTTAGCGTTATTCAACCTAAATATAAACTGAAAAATACGACTCTTACTGAAATCTATTGGCGAGTATTAATAATATTATGGCGTAGAACGCCGTCAAACGCCATCCGACGTTTAAGGAGATGACAATGTCGATTAGAAAGAGCTCTATAAAAATGGGCTGACTGACTAGAGACCCGGGTTCAAACTTCAATCAAAACTGTATTGACTTTATTTTTTATTTCTTGTGATTTTTTTTGGGAGCTATTTCAGATGGCGTTATTGGGTAACACCAAGCAAATGAGTGTTTCGTTTGAAATTAAACCAAGAAAATAAATTGTTTTTATCCTAGCAACGCTCGGTCGTCCAGGTGCCATACCTAAATGACCTGAATATATAATTTGAATCTCGGAAACGGCCCCTACGATTATCATGAAATTTAGTGTGCAGGGGTTTTTGGGGGCAATAAATCTATCCAGCTAGGTTTCATTTTAGAAAATTTCGTTTAAACCGTGTTTTCAGCTTAAACTTAAACTGAAAAATATGACTCTTTATGACATCTATCGGCGAGTATATGTTATTCTATTTTTTTTAGTTGGGAGCTGTAGTAGATGGCGTAGTTGTAAGCCCACGAGTCTCTGAAAAATCAATTGATTATAGCCGAGCATCGCTCGGTCGTCCGAGTACTAATCTATTAAGTCACGCATAGCACTGGGGTTGGCCTTAATGGCTACCCAATTCCAAACCAATAAGATATTAAGGACCTATTTACGCAAACCGGAACCAATCCACACTCATGCCGAAGTTGAGTTAAGTACACAAAAAAGCTTAAAATTGCATCTTCTATTGACCCTGTAAAGATCAAAATGATCTGAAAATTTTGACAGAACAAAACATTTTCATGAAATGTTTACCAATCCACAAAACATCAGTTGTCTAATACATTAAACAGCTTTTTCTCAAAACATCATCATCATGTGTGGGTTGGTTCCGGTTTGCATAAATAGGTCCTATTATAAACAACTTTTTACTAGTTCGTCTGTTTTTCTTCAGAGTACTCGAACTGTTACGTCATACAATGGCTCCATCATGATAATAGGGTATCTTTCATATCCCTTTTTTCTGACAGTTAGATATCATCACCGATACAGGACGTAGAATGTGTATATATGCGGACTCTTTATTTTTCCTTAGATGAACTAGTAATCGAGTATGTAATTGTATCAGGCGCGGTCGCTTCAATTTTGGGGGGGTCGCCAGGAAATTTTGGGGGAGGGTCACTAAGAAATTTGGGGGAAGAGGTGTCCCAAATTGGCTTGTTTCGCCTTCCATCTACGCATGACTGATGGATTTGGGGGGGGGGGAAGGGTCATGTCCCCTGTGACCCGCCCCCCTGGGACCGCGCCTGAATTATACGCAGTACCTGGCGTTAAGTGGTCGCTGCAGCCTTTGGACGAGATTAACAATTGACCTAAATCAAAATCAAGTCTACTTCAGTGACGACTTAAGAGAATTAGCGGCTCTACATATGACTCTGAGACCGTATTGTTTTGCGAAAGGTGTCGGCTAATCCATGTTATGTTTGCGAGAAGCTAGAGTGGGAGCTCGAACATTTTAGCCAGCAAAACTAGGTGACAGTTCTACCAGGTGTTGAAGGGGATCTTCATGGTCCACCGGTGCATTTCATTGAAGATCTCAGTGTTCTCAATGTGCCTTTGTGCCTGGCATGCGCGGTCCCAGGGGGCGGGTCACAGGGGACATGACACCCCGCTAAATCTATCGTCATGCGTAGACGGAAGGAGAAACAAGCCAATTTGGGACACCTCTTCCCCCAATTTTCTTAGTGACCGCCCCCCCAAGTATCTTGGCGACTCCCCCCCCCTCAAAATTGAAGGCTGTGACCGCGCATGGACTGCCTGGTAACATATACATGCAAAACTTTTTTTAGTATAGGTAGGGATGGGTTCAAGAGTTACTAGGCGCAATTGTAGAGAAACTGGGTATTAGTATCGCATCAACACACTCTAGATGGTGGTTAGCGTCAGTCCTTGGAGAGAACCTTTGGAAAGAACACTGAGATCTTCAATGGAATGCACCGGTACCCTACATGCTCGGTACCCCTAAGGGCAAGAGTATATATATGCGGCTACGCACACACCACGTCCTTCCCGGCGCTGCTCGGATCGAGCACCCACTCTCACTGTCCGCAACCCCGGAAGCCCCCTTTTAGTCGCCTCTTACGATCAGGCAGGTGATACCGTAGCTCTATTAATCCTAAAGCTCCCTGGCCTAGGCCTGTGTTTGTGTGACCTCTTATATTTTCTTTGACCTCATGTCAAACTTTGAAGTACAATTTTCGATTCCAAATAGCATAAACATATTACGTAAAACTGTATATAAAGTTTCCCTTGTTACAAACTGAAACGCAGATAGATAATTGTCCGTCAATTCTTGATCATTCGCGCATGCACAGACGTACAGTCGTTAATATGAGATATTATGAGATTAAATTTTCTCAATGTCATTGTCGGCTGTAATTGCATACCGAGCAACGCTAATGTGGTCAAGTATCACTCGATATGGGCAAGAATGTTTCTATGGACGTCGGCAATATTTAATGCGAGTGGGGGACTCATTCAATTTCCACACAGTCACCCCTTACCCTTAACGCATGCGCACTAATCCAAAGTATTAACTAGCAAAAATGGCGTCAATTCTCCAACAATAAGCGAAATATTACGCAAAAATCAGTCCGTTTCAAATGCTTTCTCGGTATTGCAACCGCTAATTTAACTTCTTTAATTTAACTTCTTTACAATCAGTGAGGTTATGTTTTTTCTTGAAATTTCAAACCCGACAGTGACCTCTGTGTAAAGGCCAATCGGTTGACCACATCGCGTAGAGCCCTATTCTCGCCCCTCAGTACGTGGAAATGTGAGGGAAGGTATCGGGGGTAGCTCAACGTACACTAGACTCAGCTGTTTTCAAAAATCGAATGTCTGCATCTTCAAAATTCGTAGACGAAACGAACGCCAGTTTGACGTCAGCTTTCGTAGAGCGCGGACGGAAGTAATAGTTTCAGCCATGTGATGGTGAGTGCGTAATAACGTGGTGAAATAGTGACTTAGATCGCGTAGTTTGTTTTTAGTGTTATAGTTTTATTATTTTTACCGGTGGAATGCATCCCGGACCGTGCTTTGTATAGAAGTGTGTAGTGGATGTTGTGTGTAGAAAGAATTGATTTTTTATTCCCACTTTTGCATTTGTTACTTGGTCTTGCGTGTAGATTATTCCGGTGGAATGTCACGGGAATTTCTGTGGAAAAATCGATAAATTGCGAGCTTCCGCGTGCATTTTCCTGTCATGTACCACGTGGTGTCTATGTATCGTGATTTTCTTTAATTTTTATCAGGTGGACGGCTCATTAACCATTTCTAGCACTCAGTTTATTTGAAATTTTCTCTTTTTTTACTTATACAGGAAGTTTCTTATGAAATGTTAAATAAGCATAACATTTACGTATTTTAATGTTACGGATTAAACCTTAAACCATAATGTTAAACGTGAACAATGTCTGCATGTATAATTGCAATTAGATACAGTAGGTATAACAATAATTTCTTTAAAGAATACTTACGACAGTATTAATGAAAATTACAAATAAAAAGGATTCGTCATGAAGGTATGTATTATAATTAGAATTTATTTCGCAACATTTTTAGTCAGTAGTGAAATGCAATTTCAATATTTTTTTGCGGAATCTTGTTTTCGTAGCGTCGTAGGTACCTATTAAGCTATAAATTGATTGATTCTAGTAAAATTCCATTAAAAATTTCTGATTCGTTTCGATGTTTTCCTTAGATGGAATAGGCACCTACCTATATATATTATTATTTAAAAATATTGTTATAAATTAACATCATAAATTGAGCTACTATTTTAATTTTATTTTTAGCGTGTGTTCTGACGACGTAACTAATTATGTTGGAGTTTTAAAATTTGAAAGCCTTTTAAGAATATGCCGACAAACATGGCGATGTTTTAAGCGCCTAACTGCACTTGACGATTATTCGTTTTTAGGATCAACGGTCTTTGTGTTTTAACCTTTTTAATGTGTCATTACTGGGCACAGGTCTTCCCTCGGAACTAAAAAGGTATTAGGGTCGATATATCGTACGTTTTTTGACGTGATGACGTCTAATAAATCGATGAACGCCGGCTGCACGCACGAAAAAGTATGACTCATAGTAACGTTACGCTCATTGTAACTTTACGATCGGCGCTGCACGAGCAAGCGAAAGGCATGATCGGCTAACGTTCGACTTGCGCCGCATCTATCTCTCTTCCACTCGATTGGCCTATGCGTCCGAGGAGAAGAAAGACAGCGGCAGCACACAACTTACGTCTACACGTGTACTGTTTTGAAACTGTTTATAAATAAAGTGAAGTGAAAAGTTAATGTGGTTTTCATTGTTTTGTTAAGACGTTGTCACGTTAAACTATCGTCCGTAAACCGACTTTATAGACAACCAATGTTTTTCAACTTTTGCCTTACCATACGATTACCAAGCTCTTACCGAATGTCAAGTTACGTACCATATTTTGCGTTAAACATAACGAGGGTTAGTTGATGCAACCCAGTTTTGTTTCTTTTAACGGTTATATTTAACTTTAACAGACATGTTCCTTTAAGCTTACCGTTACCGCGTGTGATACAACTTGCAACCCAACCTTAAACTATAGTTCTCGACGGTACCTGCTGGACAAGTGCGACCAGTTTAATGACAAGTCTAACAGCCGTATTCAAGAAGCATACAGGTCGCGTCATGTAAAAATAACGCTGGAAGAAAGTGGATGGCGTACGTTTGCGCATGGGTACACTCGCACACGAAAGTCTAGGCCTTTTTTTTTTTGTATCGGGGGGGAAACCTTCAAAAGGTTGGGAGAGGATACTGGGTTATGTGGGATTTGACCGCACTTAAACCCCCTCGGTGCCTGCCTCTGCGTTTGTGAGGACTCCGGGATCTCCATAGGAACGCACCGGTGTCCTCCACGCGCGGCGCCCCAGAACGGGCCCATCTTCGGGAGAGCAGATGTGCTCTCCTGCACCTTCAGGTGTTCACGGCGGCATGCGGCCACGCATACACCGCCGTCCCTCCCGGGGCTGCTAGCTGGACGGGTCAAGCTCCCACTCTCACCGTCCGCATCCCCGTAACCCCTTTTAGTCGCCTCTTACGATCAGGCAGGGGATACCGTAGCTCTATTCTTAATCCCGAAGCTACAGGGACTACGAAAGTCTAGGCCTATGGTTTTATTTTTGAACTGATTATTGGTAGGTTATTGAAAAACCTCATACCACCAAATATACTGATAAATCACCTAATGCGCAGCTTGACCATCAGCGTTCTTTTTACATGACGCGAACTATACCTACTTGCTTAAGTACCAAAGCAGGCAACGCTATGCAAAGAGCGCTATTTGACGTGCGTTCGTTATGTCAAGCCATCGATTCATGTCGATTTTGACAACCGCATAGTAGCAGGCTTCACTCAAGTATCGTCTATGAATTCGTTTAGATGACCCTTTGCGCTGGCGAGCACAATTACTATAGTTACATATGCCTTGTTAAATAGCACTCTTATGATGTTCGATGCAATAATTTACAATAAATTTGCTGTCCATTCGGACAAATGATGCCCTAACAGGACGCGCTCATAATGCGGCCGTATTGTTGCTAGATCAGCAAATTCATCAAACATACGATATTCTTTTAAGTTACCTAAAATGCAATCAAAAGATAATTAAGGAACAGTGAAATCTGAATTAATGAAAAAAAAACAAATTAAGTTTATCCTTGAGTTATGTTGATAAGAAAAATAAGTTTCATTTGTTTGTTTACACGGCAAAATAAGACTCTATAAACGCTACATTTTTTTTAAATTATCACGACAAGATCTACACTAGCCTGCAATGTTATTCTTCTAAATAGGATTGCACACTATATTTGCACTTAATTTTGATAAAAAGATGGAGTCAATTGGTTGTTTATTTACCACGTTCAAGAGGTTTTAAATAAACTTCAGATAAGTATCTTACTGACCTAGCACTTTTAATTGATCTTCTGATTAGCTCTTATCATTGTCCGTAATACGGCATATCTACTAACCGTATCTAATACCTTTAAACGAGCAATTCTTGTATACTATACCTATGTAAATATATTTTTTGAATCTCGGAAACGGCTCCAAAGATTTTGATGAAATTTAGTACCCTGTTTTCGAGGCTGATAAATCGATCCAGCTAGGTTTTATTTTTAGAAATTTTAAATTATAAAAAAATATTTTTAGCGATAATCAACCTAAATATAAACTGTAAAATACGAGTCTTACTGACATCTATTGGCGAGTATTAATAATATTGTGGCGTAGAACGCCGTCAAATACCATCCGTCAATCCGACGTTCAAAGAGATGACAATGTCGATTAGAAAGAGTTCTATAAAAATTTCGTAAGCTTCCTTGGCTGAATGGTTACGTGGGCTGATTGCGGAACTAGAAGCCCGGGTTCAAACCTCAGTCAAAACCATATTGCGTTTATTTTTTTTATTTTTTGTTGGAAGCTATTTCAGATGGCGTTATTAAGTAACACTAAGCAAATGAGTATTTCGTTTGAAACTAAATCAAGAAAATAAATTGTTTTTATCCGAGCAACGCTCTGTCGTCCAGGTCCTCTACTAAGCGTTTATTAAATTGGTTGACGAACAAAGTTTTAATGGTTTGTAAAAATGTAATTCATTGTAGGTAGGTAGAACTATTATGGTTCGCCCGGGGAAGTACCACAACTGCACCCACTTCTGCCATGAACCAATTCTATTGTGTTTCGGTGGAAAGGTACAGTTGCCGGCCACACTTACATGAGGCGACCACCAGCTTCCGACGTAGCAGCGCAACTGCATACGAACTCAGACAAGACTTACTTATGCTTGCTTTAGGTTGTATGTAGACGTCCATGGGCTGCAGCGACCATTTAACACGACGACGAGGCCTGCATGCTCGTCTGCTACTCAAATAAAGAATAAAAATACATAGGTAACATAACATTTAGTGGACAAAGAAATTGTGTTGTCATATTCTTGTTTTGGTAGTCATTTGGCTTAATCATTGCTGATAGCAAAGCAAATGAAAATCACATTAAATAATAATTTAACAATAATCGAATTTGCAACAAGTTAGATTATATTTTTAAGATAATAATACGACTTTTGAATGTTATATTAGTGTCAACAGTAGGTCGGTTTTAAGAATAATAAGCTGTCTATGAATATTTAAAATATATTTAATGTTTATGCTTGATGTCAATAGAGGACTAATTAATAGTTAAACATGCAAAGTTTCAATCGCATACATCTGATACTTTAGACTTTAATAATAGGTGTTTAAAATACCTTTGAACGAGCAATTCCTATATTTTTTTTCGAATCTCTGAAACGGTTCAAATGATTTTCATGTTTAGTACCCAGAGGGTTTCGAGGGTGAAAATCGATCCAGCTAGGTTTCATTTTCAGAAAGCCATTTTATCCGTATTTTCAGCCATAATAAATTTGAATATAAACTGAAAAATATGACTCTCCCTGACATCTATTGGAGCATATTAATAATAATATTGTTGCGTAGAACACCGTTAAACGTCATTCGCCAATCCGCTGCGTTCAAACAAATGACAATGTCGATTTGAAAGAGCTCTATAAAAATTTCGTCGCTCGAATTAAAGCTTCCTTGGCTGAATGTTTAAGTACTCGTAGGCTAACTGCGGAGCTGGAGACCCAGGTTCAACCCTCAATCAAAAACATATTATTATATCGTTTTTTTAGGGTCAATTTTTTTAAAATAAATTGTGAGCTATTTTCGATGGCGTTGTTAAGTAACACTAATCTAATGAGTGTTTTGTTTGAATTAAGCCAAAAAAATCTATTGTTTTTACCCGAGCAACGGTCGCGGTCGGTCGTCTGGGTACTTAGTAGTATTTAAATTCTAAGCCGCACATTTAGACTGAGTGTAGTGACTTCCCGCAACTCATCAAGAGATGGCGCTACGGATATTCTGAAACACGCTATCGAAGTTTTCTGAATATCCGACCTAATTTTTTTTAACCTTTTTTATGTCCCACTGCTGGGCACAGGTCTCCTCACAAGTGAGAGGGATTTAGGCCATAGTCCACCACGCTGGCCAAGTGCGGATTGGTGGTCCATATATACTGACTCACCTCGCCTGGCGGGAGATCTCCCTTTGCCTAATGAGATTTTTTTATAAAATAAACCGAACAAAAAGGCAGACGGGCCGTGTGGTGTTAAGCGATCACCGTCGCCTATGGACACGGGCAACCCCAGGGGAGCCACCCGAGCATTGCCGGCTTTGGAGGAGAGCTTTTTTTACAGCTTTCTTGAAGAACCCCATGTCATAGTCCACTGGAAATGCCTCAGCTGGAAGGTTGTCCCATAACCTACACGTCGGTGGTAAAAAGGAGCGTGCAAAGCGGATCAGTGAAGTTAGCGCTGGTAGAGTAAGGGGGTGTATAGAATTGACCTCTACATAAAATCTGATATGTTTTTTACATTATGTCCCATAACATGTTATATGAAATTGTATTGGTGTGGTGAGATTATAATAAAGTTATGTGAATTTTGAAGTTACTTGTTGAAATTTAACTAGAAATTCGAGGCTACATTTTCCAATTCTGACGCTATTTCGAGCGCTGAAATTTAAGATTGTAAATGATCCAGACATGTTTATTGGTTCTTAGTTCAGATATTTTAGACTTTATTTACTTTATGACTGTAAGTTAATTATGAAAAAATTTAGTCCTTAGATATTTAGTGTCAAAAGTTATGTTAGATAAGTTAAACGTTAATACTGGCTTCAGCGTACTGGTACTCGTGATTGAATAGAAAAAGGGTCAAAAGATATACTTTTTCTATGAATGACGAGTACTGGGACACTGTCAAAAACTGACGATAATACGGACGTTTACTATCTCAGAAACCTTTGACGCGACATCTAAAAATTTTTTCTCACAAATTAGGAGAGATTTTTCAATACCCGGATAAAAGGTTTTGTCGAATAAATGTTACTCTCATACATATTTATGAAAAAGATAGCGATTAATAATAACGACTAATAACTTTATTTGGAAATTGAAAAATCGGTCCCTAACCTAATTAAACACTTATGTGTACCATCATTAGGAAATCTCTTCAAAAGTTTTTGAGTTTATTACGAACAGACAGACAGACGCGGCGGAAGACATTGTTTTCTAAAACGTAGTCGTTGCATCCAAAGTTGGTTGAATTCTTGTTCATAACGGACACAGACTAAAATTTTAATATTATTTTTTGGATGAACCTTTAAATCCATTCCAAAGCTGATGTCATTTTACTTCTTTATTTGGTCTGAGATCACAAATAAACACATAAATTAATTTACTATCAACATCCCAATTATTGGTAAGCCACTAGAATTAGAATATTATAGGACATTTAAAAACCAGATCGATCGAACCGGAATTGTTGTGTGAACACTATACATAAACGTAGGGCTGCCATCTCCTAAATTGCCGACGCCGGATATACACGGCAAAAATCCCGGACATTTGGGCGAAATATGTTTTTTTTTGTTTGGTGGAAAATTATTTCTTGCAACAAAAATAAAAACATCATTATAATTTTTTAATTCCATTCGATCGTTGACTATTTTGCAGAGCCTTCTAGAATGCGGGTTTTTGTGGATTTTTAATTAAGATTTATTTCAATTTATCGCTTATCTATTAAAAAATGGATTTCCCCTAACAACAAAAGTGTCACGTTACGTTACAAGTTACACCCGGACACTTTTCAAAAACCTCTGTCGGACGGCTCCCGGACGCCCTTCAAACTAGGACAAATCCGGGGAATTCCGGACGGATGGCAGCCCTACATAAGTGGTGAATGCTTCTAGAATTTCGAGATATTACTGTAATTCTAGTTCGTTTTCCTGACTAGTTTGTAGATTGTGGTTCTGTCGTGTTTTGCTTATGTAAGCAAATGAAATTTATTACTGTAGGACCTTGTATAAATTTATGACCGCTAGACGTACATACCTAGTGTTTTAATTTGGATCTGAAATTTTAGTAGACGAACACAGTATGACTATTATCTTAATATATATAAATTACGTGTCACGTTGTTTGTCCGCGATGGACTCCTGAACTACTTAACCGATTTTAATAAAATTTGCACACCGTGTGCAGTTTGATCCAACTTGAAAGATAGGATAGCTTACATCTCAATTTATAGTCGCAATATAATTTTATTTCTGATACTTTAAGGCAGGACAACGTCTGCCTGGTTCACTAGTCTTAATATATATAAATTACGTGGCACGTTGTTTGTCCGCGATGGACTCCTAAACTACTTAACCGATTTTAATAAAATTTGCACACCATGTGCCATTTGATCTAACTTGAAAGATAGGATAGCTCATATCCATATAAACTCAAATTAACCGAGCGAAGCCGGGCCGGCCCACTAGTCTTCTTATATATTTTTTGCAATGGCTTAATCGACGACCGTGAAAGCCACTTGCTAAAGTGGTCGCTGCAGCCCATGGTTGCAGCAAGCTTGAGGTCGTTCTTCGGAAGCTGATTGTCGCCTCATGTATGTGTGGCTGGCAACCACCCATACCACCGAAACCCAATTACTTCACGGCAGAAATAAGGATCTTAGAAGCCGTTTCCTCCCTATTTAGCCATTTTAACCTTATTATTTTCAGGGTCAAGTGTGATCTTTCAATGAAAAGTAATGGCAAGAAAACTATTTATTTCGAGCCTTTCGGCTCAGTTTTTTGTCGTCTATGTTGTAAATTGTATAACGATTTAAGGGAAAATAGTTGTGAAAAACTTTTTGGTACAAATAGAACATTTTTACAAGCTTTTTATTAGCTTGCAATGTTTGTTCGGATGGAATATTGCAACTCAATTTTAAATGAAATACTCGTATCTTTCAACCGATTGGGCTGAAATATGTAATTTTTATAGTCAGTATTGTAGTTATTAAAATGGCAAATTTTTTCGTACAACCTTGCGTATCAAATGCAAGGACTTCATTTGTATGGGAAGATGACTGTAGAGATGTGTATAATACAATACACAATGAAACATTTCATTCTTTTTAGCACTTGTAAATAAATGTTTGTTTTTAACTGTATTTTTGTGCTATAAACAGATCTTACTATTCCGAACAAAGCAAGAATGTGATGTTAAGTTTGCTTCTGTGACGTTATAAAGTTATGCTCAGTTTAAATTATTCCAGTCCAGTGATCCAGCGAGAATCCAGTCCAGTGCTGGACTGGATCTGTAACGTCTACATTATTTCAGTTATTTAGAAGCCGTTGAAGCGTGAACACTACAGTGGCAATGTCTATACATATAAAAATACTGTGTCAGCACTGGAATGGCTCTGAATTGGCCGTCTACATTATTCCAGTTGTACTGGATTGCTCGCACTGGATTCAAAAGTAGACCGCAAATCCAGTTACTTGACTGGAATGCTAACTGGATTCAGTGCATTCCAGTGCCGGTTTACCTTTTTCCAGTAAGCAATCCAGCGCTGGATTGGATTGCTGTACTGGAATAATGTAAACCGGGCATTAAGTGACATTTAACTACATGCACTGAGAAACATATTTTTCATTGTTTCAAAAACAAGACTTGTCAAAGTCGTGGGAATATTTTATGATACGAGCAGATGGACAAAAAGATGTCCTTATTTATGTTTATGATAATAATGTCGTTGTACAGTCACGAGTTACGTAAATCATAATAATCATAGTGGTTTATTGATGATATATGAAAGGCCCTGAAAACGTGCACTGTATAGGTACTTTGTATATTTTTCTTGTATATTACTACGAGTATTACTGATGAATAACATTATACTTAATCGTAATTTAACTTTATGTTATTTTTATTTATTTACTAGCCTTCCGCCAACCGCTTCGCCCGCGTGTATCCGTTTTATAGGTTCCCATAGGATAAAAAACCATCCTATGTCCTTTCCCAAGGTCCATTCTAACTGTGTTTCTGTTTTGTGTTATTAATTTTGTGATATTAAGTATGTTTTATATTTCATGTACATATGACTACTCTGTCGCGGTCTGTAAAGACAGGAGTAATGGTGATGAATAAATAAATAAAAAAAGCTAAAGAGTTTCGTTAAAAGCTCTAATCTGGTATTTGTATTGGATTAGTGCTAGATTGTCCATTTACCGCAAGGCATATCCAGTGGCAGACAGAAAAAGAGATAATCTCTAAATAACCTGCACTGGTTTATCGTAATACATTATTACATTTAACGTGACGTAAGAACTTGTACGTGATTACGTGATCTTTGTGTGAAACAATCTGAGAATGTGTACTACACTCCGTACCCAAATCGTACAAAAATATTGGTAAGTAAGTCAGCATTTTATTTGCTAAATAGCAATCTTTCAATAATACACGGTTAATACGTGAAAGTGAAATGACTGATACTTAATAGTATCTTATGTAATTTCACATTGTTTCAGCATTAAATCTATATCTATTACATATAATACATCTGTAACAAGTCGGTTTCTGTACATTGAAGATATTTGAGAAAAACTGTCACTAGGGCTATTTATTAGCGTAATAGAACCCAGAACAATGATTTTCAGAATTATTGTCTGTTTATCTGTTTGTCTGTTCGTTTGTGCGCGCTAATCTCAGGAACGGCTTATCGTAGAAGGATGCGGTTTTCATTGATGTATTGGTATTTTTTTTGGGTAAACATTTAGTGTTTGTTTTATTTAAATCGGTTCATAAATAAAAAAGTAACGTCCATTTCAAGAATTTATCGATCAGTGTTTGGAAATATAGCTGTTGATTTATCGAAAACTTCAGTTAATGTATTGATATTGAAGTTTTATAGTTTACAGTCCCTTAAATGATAACATGAAACTTATAAATGAAAAGAAAAATAGATAACATATAGAAAATAAACTCAACATAAAATGAGCTGGCAATAATATGGTAAACTGTACGACATAGGGTTCACGCTTTTTCGTACAGTTCCCACACGTCGACAATAACTAATCAATATTTTAATCTATACATACAGCTGAAGAGTTCGTTCGTTCGTTTGTAACTTTGTTTGAACGCACTAATCTCAGGAACTACTGGATCCAATTGAAAAAATCTTTTTCTGTTGGATAGAACATTTACCGGGGAAGGCTTTTTTTATAAATAAACCGAACAAAAAGGCAGACGGGCCGCGTGGTGTTAAGCGATCACCGTCGCCTTTAGACACGGGCAACCCTAGGGGAGCCACCCGAGGGCTTTAGGCTATTTCATCATGCTATGACTAATACCGAAGTCCACGCGGACGCTGTCGCGCGCGGCCACTAGTAAAGAAATAAAATGATGTCAATGACCATGTCATAGAGCAATCAGGTTTAGTGCGATAAAAATCCCACATGACCCGGTAGTTTTAAAAGTAATAAGAGTATTTATTTACTTTGAGCAGTACATAAATAGTTAACCCAGTATTTCTCTCAAGGTGTCGGGTACCTTTCAGGCGCCGTCGCAGCTTTCAAATTGGGGGGGTTAGGTCGCCAAGAAATTTTGGGGGGTCACTAAGAAATTTGGGGGAAGTGGTGTCCCAAATTATAAATAAATAAATATTTTTGGCCAATTCACACGACACCATCTGATTCCAAACTAAGCAGAGCTTGTACTATGGTAATCAGAAAGCTGATAAACATACTTATATAATTCTAAATACATACTTAAATAGATAATTAACACCCAGAAACAGAACAAATAGTCATGTTCATCACACAAATATTTGTTCTGGGTGGGAATCGAACCCACGACCTCACGTTTCGCAGTCGGCTCATCACCCACTACGCCACGGAGGCTGTCAAATTGGCTTGTTTCGCCTTCCATCTACACATGACTGATGGGTTTTAGGGGGGTTTATGTCCCCTGTGACCTCCTGGGACTGCGCCTGGTACCTTTCAATGTTCCGATAATCATGTAATCTCAAATCACCCGACCGAAGCCGGGCTGGATCAGTAGTAAAATTATATAAAAGAAACAGTACCTATGAATAGCAGAGTAGAGAAACAAGTGTATAACCTTCACAAACTGCAGTAAAATGTCCTTGAATTAATTATATAAACTCAAGGGCAGTCTAGTACAAGGTTAAGTTTCTATATACATGTAATAGTTACCTACAGACATTTCGCATAGAATAAAGATCTACAAGAGTGTACAAGACCTTCATATCAGTAAGTACTTTTCATTTACAGACTTAAAGTTCTATGCAGAGCTTCATAACGTTATAAAAAATATCAAAATATAATGTTATATAACGTTATACGTATTTCGTTTCGTTATTATTTTGACATTACTAACGAAAAGACGAATAGCGGTATTAAAAGAATAACGTTATGAAATATCAAAATCGAAATAAAATAACGTTATAATATCGTTATTGCTAAGCGATATTGCTGCGTCGTTAGCTTGCTGCATATGATAATTATTATTCCCCGTAAATATAACGTTATTTATATCGTTATTTTCTAAATAGCGTTTACTGATATAGCGTTATTTTAGTTAGTTTAGTGTTTAGTTGTAAAACGTTATGTTTTTTATAACGATATGGGAACAAGTAGATAATAACGTTATGATTTTATAGCGGTATTTGAAGCTCTGGTTCTATGTTTAATTTTATTGTAGTCTGTGCTCATTCATAACGAAAACTCGAACGCAAAATTTAATTTTAAGAAAAAGTATCAATATGCGAATAAAGTTGAATAAACGTTACACACTTATGGCCCCACAGTAAGGTAATTAATACCCTGTGTCGTGGGTACCATGGACACATACAAAGACAGAAACACAAACACCCAGACCGAGAACAGAAATTTAAACTTATTATTCAAATTTCTGTTTCGACGGGAATCGAACCCGGGACACCTCGATTGGCAGTCTGCCATGGTAACCATTGCGCCACGCGGGTCATCAATTTAAACAATTATAAAGCGAATGCGAATTATATATTTTTTTTTACCTACTTCTTGTAGTCAGTTTAATTTTTGTTTATTTATAAATTAATTCGAACATTTATTACGAGTACCAACTTTTCATTATAAAATGTCATTATAAAAAATTTAAAATACCTAAAAAACAATTACTTCATATCTATTTTTTATTTACAACTCAGTATTTGTGTAGGTTAGTAGTAGTTGGAAATAATAACCTGAATAATCTTAATATGTACAAATTACGTGTCATGTTGTTTGTCCGCGATGGACTCCTAAACTACTTAACCGATTTTTATAAAATTTGCACACCGTGTAGTTTGATCCAACTTTGTAACCAAAGATAGGATAGCTTACATCTCAATTTATAGTCGCAATATTATTTTTCATATCACATGTAATGAAACAACGAGTTTTGATCTCTGTTTTGCCAGTCGAAATAAGACAATTTCAAACCAATGCGAATGTGTCAATCAGAAACAACGTTGTTTCTGCCCTAGGGGAGAAACAACGTTGTTTCTACCCGGCACCTTCATTTATTTATTATTTACGTCTTTATTTCAAGTCTGCGCGAATCGCATTGACAACTGTCGTCAAATCGTTGTCAAAGGATATTACTGCGCTATTTGTCTGAAATAGTCTTACTTCGACTGGCTACAGAAATCAAAACTCGTTAATTCATTACATGTGATATGAAAAATACAGTGTGTGGCACGGGATGAAACACGATTTCAGACCAGGGCGATGACAGCCCTCGCTTCGCTCGAGCAGTCACCTCTCGCCCTCGTCAGAAATCGTCTTGTTTCACCCCTTGCCACACAATATACTATTATTTCTGATAATTTAAGGCAGGACAACGTCTGCCGGATTCGCTAGTTTATTTATAAATTTATGGTAGAAATGGCTATGGTAGTGATAGGTGCTACCACGGTCCAACCCACGGAGTTGCAAATAACGGTCATTCGTTTTCTCTATGGTCCAACCCATTCCATGGGCCAACCACACGAGTACCTACAGTATAAACAACTTTTCTAAAGACACTCATCGCCTCACACTAGATTTCCCTGTACCCTGTACCACAGAATTCATAATAGTACAGGTCCTGTACACCAGTGTACAGCCAGATCCGAAACAAAAATTTACTTGTCATTCAAATTTTCTGGGTATCGAACCTGAAACCCTCCGATCGGCAGACTCGTGTAGATGCGCCACACAAGTGGTACATGGCATCAAATTTTTTAAATAGAACACTTAAATAAACCCAGAGAATAACCAATTTCTGGGCACAGGTTTCTTCCCATAAGCCTGGAGCTTACTCGACCATGCTGCTGCGATGAGGGATGGTGGTAATGCGAATTAGTGGCCGACGAGCTTTCGGATTTTTTCGAACCGCACGTATGACCTTCGACAAAGTTAAACGGCTGATATTCGTCGATAACAACCGGGACTGATCCATCTTACTGCCGGCCGCGCCTTTTTCGTTTAGCTACGTAGATCACCTGCGTTCTAAGCCCTCCGCAGGGTCTTGCTTATAAATAAAATATTTTCAAAACTTATTTAATACCCACTATGTGGGAGGGAGGTGCTACTGCATGATAAAAGTATACACCATCATACGTTCTGATTACGGATTGTTGCAAAGTAGTTTTTACCTAACTTTATAACAATGGAGTTCCGCAAAGTAACGCCTGATTCTATTAATTACGTACTTGTTTACTTTTGTCACTAGACGATAGGAAACTTTGCATTCAATTTATTGATAGGCGTTTGGTTTCTTTAATACTAAAACTATATTTTTGTTGATTACTGTAGCCGGCAGCGGTTCTGACATGGTTCGGACTAAAATACATTGAAAATTTTAATAATTGTAACATAATAAGATCATACATTTGTGTTTTACATTATAGGTAGATATAATCTTTGTCGAGTAATTCAACTTTCAACGTGTTAAAATTAAATTCGTTGTAGATCATTCAAGTATTTTGTTATTTCCTTAAATAATTTTCACTCATTTTCAAATTCTTACAAGTCATATAAGCAAGGTATTGGTATTTTATAAATTTTATGTCGATAAATTCTATTTCTAAATTCGGTGATAGGAATTAATTATGTTCATAATAAGTTAACCAATCATAAATTTATAGAAGAATAGCTGTGCCCCGCGGTTTCACTTGCGTTAGAGAGGATCATTAGCATAAAGTGAAGTCCCTTCTGAAGTGCCGCTGGACCACCTGTTTTGTAGGACTATTTAAGACTATTTAACATTTCTATAATACATTACATATATTATGTACATACATAGGTGTAACCCTAGCGGTTTTGGCAGCGCACGCCAGAATTTCTTCATGATAAGTCTGCTTAGTGTTTCTAGTCAGTATCTGTATCACGGACATTTTGTTACACTGTTGATAGGTATTTATTTTTGTAGTTATATTTACTTTATATATATGTATTATATTTATATATATTATATAAGTATATTATATATTTACGTATCTATATATGTAGTATGAGAGTTTTTTTCTTCTTCATATTTGTGTTTGTAAGTTTCACTTTTCTTCATTAGGTACCACCATTCGTTGTTTCTCAAACTACCCCAGGTCGACTGGTAGAGAATGCTTATAGCATTAAGTCCGCCTTGTACATAATTTGTATTATGGTACATGAAGAAATAAATAAATAAATAGCTCACAGATGGTAGATTTTTTGCTAGGTACTTACTTGACAATTATTGTCATATTTTGGACAATTCACACAATATCTTTATAAATTGTAGCCTATGTGTAATTCTGATGTATAAGCTATATTCTTGTAAAGTTTCTTTTTACGTACTTTTTACGTGAAAGAGTAACAAACATCCATACTTACAAACTTTCGAATTTATAATGATAGTAGGATTTAGATAGATTTTAATATAATGTAATTTCGTTATCTTATTATTATCTTATTAACTATATCATTATAAATATGTTATCTTTTGTTTTGTTTCGCAAAATTACCTATCTAGTGTTTATTTTTAGAAAATAACAATGTGTTACTTAATCAAAACAATACTTTCAATATTTTGTAATCTTTTATTTTTGTAATTGGCGATATACATGTACAAAGTTTATTTAGTAACAGAGATAAGCGAAAAGAATTTCAGCTTTAGTAAAGAAATCGTATAAATAAAATTAAATACAGACAATACTAAAATTTTATATCATTATATGAAATTTATTTAAAAATAAAATAGTAAAAACAATGGCAGCGGTGGGATTCGAACCCACGCCTCCGAAGAGACTGGTGCCTTAAACCAGCGCCTTAGACCGCTCGGCCACGCTACCTGTTACGTAGTGTCTCGAAATAGTACAACAATTAACAATGAGCCATTACTGCAGTCTATAGTTGTATCAATCTTAATTGAACGTATTTAATGCATAATTTATAGACATGTATAACATCATGTGATACATTAGGTAAAATCGTAGCGAAAGATATAGAGGTCTGTGGGTGGAATAGTCAGAATTTAAGTTTTGGCTCTCGACTGAAACGAAAAATTTCACAAATTGTATTCGTTTTTAGTTGTCTTTTTAAACTTTTTTAATATCTTATTTACGTATTTAATCATATCGAATTAGGTACTTACAGTACGCTAAGAAAATGAAAATAAAATGAGAAGGCAACTCGTTATTATTAAGCGTACGTACTGCCTACCAAAAAAGTTATGAATGCCTACTTAATTACTGCATTTACTAGAATAAAAAAGAAAAAGATTTTTTTAAATTTTATATTAGGAATACGAAATACATATTCCCATAATGAATGTCATTTTTTCCCGGTCATCGCCTTTGGATGCCCGTTTGTTTGGGTTAGATTAAGCTGAGAGAAAAAAGGCGGCGGAAAAAACTCTAGCAGCACTCTTTTAAAATTATCGATGATCTTGACTTGAGGATGTATTTTGGCACTTAACCCCCTTAATCAACTAGTTATTGAATATTGGCTTTTTATGCTTGGCGATGTTTAATGAAGATGTTGGCATTGTATATCTTATTGTATATCCACTTCTACTTTTGCATCCAATACAAACCAATTATCTTAGTACACAATTATTAAGAGAAAGAAAACTGCCTAGTACACAACACAATAGGGCCATGGGCACTATGCACAAAAAATTCAAAATGCATTCCATAAAAAGTTTGCACTAAACCACGCTGGTAAAGCAGGATAATAGGCTTGATGACACTATTAAAGAATCAGAGAATAAACGGTTTTACAGAAAAATATATGCTAAAAAAGTTCTAAAATATGATCCCGTTTTAATATAAACATTAAGATTAATAAGATTTGCAATAAAATAAAAATATTAAATACAGCAATCGGCCATGTTATCTGAAACGCCAATCAAAAGGAATGACGTCACGTCTCAGTTAATGTCATCGTGTTGCTTGAAGTTTGACGAGCAAGCCGACGCCATGACACCTACGAGCGTTTTCGCGCTTAAAATTCAAATTACATAGCAAAAATTACATTAATTTACGTTCAAAGTTGAGTTTATTGTTGAAATAAACTTTTTTCGAAACTAGGAGACGTGTACCTACAATAAGGAAAGGTATTTGAAAATCTGTCATCATGCCCATTATAAATATATTTTTAAACACGATTTTTATTACTTTTTAAATCAATAAATAATTTGTCAATTGACTATAAACGATATGTGACGTCACAACTCATTTTCTAATCCCTACTAATATTATAAATTCGAAAGTAACTCTGTCTGTCTGTCTGCTACGCTTTCCCGCTGAAACTACTGAACCAATTTTGAGAAAAAATTGAACACAGATAGAGAGGACCTTGGGAAAGGACATAGGATGGTTTTTATCCTACGGGAACCTATAAAACGAGTCGTGTGGAGCCGCTGCCCCTTTTATAATTGTTTAACGGGATCAATCCAAAGCCATGCGCTTCCTCAATATTACTCGGGATACTCCATATTAGTGGTAAAAAACGATGGAAAAAATTTGGAGCACTTTCGAGGTGGAGCCCTGATTCGACAAATTTACCCAATAAAATTCATGCGCGTTTCCGTGCTTCGGAGGGCACGTTAAGCCGTCGGTCCCGGTTGTTGTCGATGGATAACAGTCTTTAAACCTTGTCGGAGGCCTTATGGGCGGTTTGAAAACATCCGACGGCGGGTTGGCCACTAACCCGCATCTCCACCAACCCGCATTGGAGCAGCGTGGTGGAGTAAGGTCCAGGCCTCTCCAATAAGGGGGAGAGACCCGTGACCAGCAGTGGGACGCAAAAAGGGTTGCATCCAAATTGGAAGCTGAAGTAAATTGCGTTGTTAAGTATGCCCATTGGCTTCGACACTCATTACAGTCATTACTCTCTGAAAAAGAAAATTAATTGCTTTTATCGGAGGAACGTTCGGTCGTCCGGGTACTTAGGTACTCTATATTACTTTGGCCGCAACCCTTTTTGCGTCCCACTGCTGGGCACGGGTCTCTCCCCATTATTGGGAAGGCCTGGAGCTTACTCCACCACGCTGCTCCAATGCGGGTTGGTGGAGATGCGGGTTGGTGGAGATGCGGGTTAGTGGCTAACCCGCTGTCGGATTTTTTCAAACCGCCCTCTCTAACCTAACCTAAACTCTATATTACTTTACAGACCTATTTTTAAATTTTGTTCGTTTAAATATTTTTATCACAGTAATAATTATTGAGTCTGCTTGGGGGCCGAAAATGGAACATTAGACATAGCATAACAAAAGGTGAATCTGGGTTCAAACCCTGCGCGGAATCAATCGATCAAGAAATTTTTCCTTCTTGGCCTTCCGCCAGCGGGTTCGCCCGCGTGGACTCGTATAATGGGTCCCCGTTGGTTAAAAAATAGCCTATGTTCTATTCCAGGCTTCATTGCTATATTAAAATCATAGGCGTTTAGCCAGTTGCTTCAACCGCGTTGACCCTATTACTCGTTTTCACGTAGGAATGAAGCATTTTCCCGCGGTAAAAAGTAGACAATGTTACTCAGGGTGAATGTAGCTTTCTAATGGTGAAAGAATTTTTGAAATCGAAACATTAGTTTTTGAGTTTATTCATCAAAAACATACAAAAATACAAACATACAAACATACAAATCTTTCCTCTTTATAATATTAGTATAGAGGATAGATTTATAATTTTGCTGTTCCGTTATATATTCTGTGGTTCCGTGAACAAAAACACCGTGATAAAACATAAGTGAGAGTTAGTTAATATAATCAACTACTTACTTGTTAAGTCCGGTAGCTTTTATATGTAGGTGGTAAATAAATAAAATAAACTTGTATGAATCGGGGAAGTACCAACCCATAACCATTTCTTCCGTGAAAGAATCAACCTCCGTGATTGACAGCGTCCGTGGCGTAGTGTGTGATGAGCCGACTGCGAAGCGTGAGGTCATGGGTTCGATTCCCACCCAGGACAAATATTTGTGTAATGAACATGACTATTTGTTGTGTCTGGGTGTTAATTTATCTATTTAAGTATGCATTTAGAATTACATATATAAGTATGTTTATCAGTTTCCTAATTACCATAGTACAAGTACAAGCTCTGCTTAGTTTGGGATCAGATGATGTTGTGTGAATTGTCCAAAGATATTTATTATTAATGAAACCCAATGGAATTACTCGTACATTGGGTTTAAATTTCTGTTCTCGGTCCGGGTGTTTGTGTTTCTGTCTTTGTGTGTAAGGGGAATTAATGAATGTATTAATTAATTAATTAATGTAATCTTTCTTTGTCATGGCACCAACGACACAGGGTATTTCTACCTTACTGTTATGTGAATTGTCCAAAGATATTTATTATTAATGAAACCCAATGGAATTACTCGTACATTGGGTTTAAATTTCTGTTCTCGGTCCGGGTGTTTGTGTTTCTGTCTTAGTGTGGTAATGTGTATAATGGGAATTAATGAATGTATTAATTAATTAATTAATGTAATCTTTCTTTGTCATAGCACCAACGACACAGGGTATTTCTACCTTACTGTTGTGTGAATTGTCCAAAGATATTTATTATTAATGAAACCCAATGGAATTACTCGTACATTGGGTTTAAACTTCTGTTCTCGGTCCGGATGTTTGTGTTTCTGTCTTTGTGTGTAATGGGAATTGATGAATGAATGAATGAATTAATTAATGTTATCTTTCTTTGTCATGGCACCAACGACACAGGGTATTTCTACCTTACTGTTATGTGAATTGTCCAAAGATATTTATTATTAATGAAACCCAATGGAATTACCCGTACATTGGGTTTAAATTTCTGTTCTCGGTTCGGCTGTTTGTGTTTCTGTCTTTGTGTGTAATGGGAATTGATGAATGAATGAATGAATTAATTAATGTTATCTTTCTTTGTCATGGCACCAACGACACAGGGTATTTCTACCTTACTGTTATGTGAATTGTCCAAAGATATTTATTATTAATGAAACCCAATGGAATTACCCGTACATTGGGTTTAAATTTCTGTTCTCGGTTCGGCTGTTTGTGTTTCTGTCTTTGTGTGTAATGGGAATTGATGAATGAATGAATGAATTAATTAATGTTATCTTTCTTTGTCATGGCACCAACGACACAGGGTATTTCTACCTTACTGTTATGTGAATTGTCCAAAGATATTTATTATTAATGAAACCCAATGGAATTACTCGTACATTGGGTTTAAATTTCTGTTCTCGGTTCGGCTGTTTGTGTTTCTGTCTTTGTGTGTAATGGGAATGAATGAATTAATGAATAAATGTAATCTTTCTTTGTCATGGCACCAACGACACAGGGTATTTCTACCTTACTGTTGTGTGAATTGTCCAAAGATATTTATTATTAATGAAACCCAATGGAATTACTCGTACATTGGGTTTAAATTTGTGTTCTCGGTCCGGGTGTTTGTGTTTCTGTCTTTGTGTTTAATGGGAATTAATGAATGGATGAATGAATTAATTAAAGAATTAATGTAATCTTTCTTTGTCATGGCATTGTATGGCAGGGTATTTCTACGTGTGAAACGCTATTTATTTATTACTTAAACACTACGCCACTCAAATCAAGCTTTCGATTATGATAAAAATTCTGAAAATAATTCTGTTCTGCTGATGCAATCATTTCTTATTTCGATAATTTCTAGATTACCAAGCATTCAAGGTTGAATGAGGCACCGCGGACATTTTAATATCAATCTTAAAAGATAAAGGCCTCTTTCACCACCTTCAAGTAAAGTGACAAGTACGCTAATGTCGGTTAAAGTCACCTGTAACTTCAATTTCAATTTCACGATGTTCGAGTAGCACTAATCATGTTATAAACTGATCCGTACTCATAGCTTTTACTTGCCAATTAATTTTTCTTGGGACGTAACTAATCAATACTTTACTTGGAGATGGTGAACGAGGCCCGTCTTCTACAATTTAAGAGAGGAGTATTGCCTTCTTGATAATTAATTATGATTTAAATAAATTATATAAAATTCGTCAACAATAATAGTTATATAAATGTCTTTTGTCTTCAATAATTATACTATTGAAAGAAAGAAAGAAAGAATAAATATTTATTTCATATTAGGAATACAAAATATTCGCTTAATGAATGTAATTTTTTCCCGGTCATCGCCTTTAAGTGCCCGTTTGGGCCATGTTGAGCTGAGAGAAAAAAGGCAGCGGAAAAAAACTCCCAGCACTCTTTTTAAAAAATGTATATAATAATATATTTGAGATAACAGAATGGCTATGGGTTGATAATGGTCACACGTGACAGCTGATTGTGTGAGACACCATCATTTATATGTATTGTATTATTATGTATTGTATTGATATTTTACTAGTGGTAGAACTATCAGTAATGAATTAACCAAAAGGATGAGTAGGCTGGTAGCTTCGGGGCTAAGAATGGAGCTACGGTATCCCCTACCTGATCGTAAGAGGCAACTAAAAGGGGGCTTCCGGGGTTGTGGGCGGTGATTGGGGAGCTCGATCCGTCCAGCCAGCAGCCCCGGGAAGGACAGCGTGTGGGTAGCCACGTGCCGCCGTAAGCATCGGAAGGTGCAGGAGAGTACATCTACTCTCAGGGGTGCCGCGCGTGGAGGTCACCGATGCGTTCCACTGGAGATTTCGATGTCATCCCCAAGCGCAGAGGCAGGCCATCGAGGGGGTTTTATACCCACATTACTTGGAATCCTCTCCCAAGGTACCTCTCCATCTCCTACCTTTGGAATGTCCCCCCCCCCCCCGATACAAAAAAAGGCTGAGGCCAACGGCGACAAATTTGAGCCATTGTTTTTGTTTGGCAGAATTAAATAACAAGCAAAGAAAATGCAGCCGGTTAAAAATATTGTTAGACATAGAGAAAAGTAGTCTCGAAAATACATATCACTAGAAAACAATATAATAGTACTGTAGTCAACAAGTTAAAAAAGAAATAAAGGTCCTAAAATAAACGTCGAAATTACCTAAATATCACAATATTTTTCAGCACCAGTTGAGCAGTGATACATACATACGCACATTACAAATTTCTTTGACAGAGCGCCGGGGATTTGAACCCGGTATCTCAGTGTAGAGACCGCGGTCTTTAGCGCTTGGTCATCGCTGCTCTAAGCACGGCTTATACCACCTGATTTTTATAAAGTTAGGTAAAAATTTCACCTGATTTTTATCTTGCTTAAGTCAGGCTTATACAACCTGCTTTTTACCTTACTTAAGTCAGGCTTATAGCACCTGCTTTTTACCTTACTTAAGTCAGGCTTATACCAACTGCTTTTTACCTTACTTAAGTCAGGCTTATACCACCTGATTTTTACCTTGCTTAAGTAAAGTGGAACACTTGACTCCTTCTACGCTCGTTTACTATTATACTATATCGATGGGTTATCTTTATCATGTTCAGTCGCACGTAGAGATACCGTTTCATGAGATCGTCGAAATAATTCGTTTTGATGGAAGAAATTTGAGCACAGGAAAACTGTTGAGTGGTGTTTGTGTGAAATATGAGAAGAAAGATAATATTAATGTGCAACTGATTCACAAAATGTTTTCGTGGCCTCGCTTTATTCTCGTATTAATTGTTGATTTAAAGACACTGTAATGATTACACCGATAGTTATTTTTCACTTTATTTTAGTAGGTACAAGACTAATATGCTAATAGACTTTGGTTACATAGCCTTACCCGATAAATGGACTATCCAACATAAAAATAATTTTTCAATTCGAACCAGTAGTTCCTGAGATTAGCGCGTTTCTAACAAACAAACAAACGCTTCAGCTTTATATATTAGTATATCTATACTTCTAGATTTTAACTTTAATGCAGCTGTAATCGCATATAAAACTAGCAGTTTAATTATTAAAGATTAAGTGCGTATGCCTGGAGCCTGGCCAAAGTAACACAAAAAAATTCATTTGCGTGCTTCGGAGGGCAAGTTAAGCAATTGGTCTTTGTGGTAATCGATAGATAACAGCCGTTAAACATCCGATTGACCTTTCGAAAACAGTCGACAGCGGGTTGTCCACTAACCGGCATCTCTTACCAACCCGCTTTTAAAGCGCGGTGAAGTAAGGTCCAGGCATAATGGGGAGAGCAGCTATAATTTTAATAGTTTACCGACACTCCATACATTTTTTGTTCTCAACAAACAAATGATATTTTCAAGTGCCCATTTCCATATTCAGCGACAAATGTATGCGCACATTAAATATGACAAGCCTCGATCTGTATGCAAATCCAGATATAAAATGTCAGGAAACGACTTTTAGATATTAGATGTCATTTCCACTATCTAATTCGGGCGCTACTTTGTTTCCATGAGCTATGACTAGGGATGCCATCACCTTAATTGCCGCCGGCTAGGCTAAACACGGCAAAAATTCCGGACATTTGGGCGAAGTATGGTTTTTTCCCCTGACATCTCTGGAAAATTATTTTTTGCAACAAAAATAAAAACATCGTTATACTTTTTTAATTCCATTCGATCGTTGACTATTTTGCCGCGCCTTCTTGAATGCGGGTTATTGTGGATGAATTTTTGATTAAGTTTTATTTCAATTATCTATTATCTATTAAAAAAATGGATTTCCCCCGACAACAAAAGCGTCCGGGTTACACCCGGACACTTTAAAATACCCCTGCCGGACGGCCCCCGGACGCCCTTCAAACTAGGACAAATCCGGGGAATTCCGGACGGATGGCAGCCCTAAGTATGACAGATTGTCAGACGATAACGGATAATTCCGTTATTAGACTACCTATTATAAATTCATGTTTTTCGGCACGTAGCGGATCACGTACTCGTAAGTGACAGATGTATAATGGGGGGCTTTTATTGATGGATACTTATAAAACCAAGTGTGAGTATGAACTTCTTAAAATCAAATTAAGAAAACCGGCCAAATGCGAGTCGGACTCGTGTACGAAGGGTTCTGTACCTTGATTTGTTTAATTATTTTATCATTAATATAATTAAGGTGTAAAGTTTAAATTTACATTTAACTAATTTAATATATTAATGTTGACTAACCTACCAATACATTGCTATGCCCTTACAGGGTTCATGCTAGCGCAAATAAAAATGTAACACCTAGTTTTATAAGCATGATCGCAATAAATGAATAATGTATTACCATTATTTATAAAAAAAAACAGCAAAAAAAAACACGTTGGTTGTATGGGAGCCCCCTTAAATATTTTTTGTACTATTTGTAGGTACTATTTCTCGACAACATAAATGCATCATTTGTGAAAAGTTCAACTGTCTAACTATTTTTGTTTCATTTTTACGCTTCACACTCATAGCCCCACAGTAGGGTAGATATACCGTGTCCGTGTGTCGTGGGTACAATGGACACACACAAAGACAAACATAAACACCCAGACCGAGAATAGAAATTTTTCTGTTTCGCCGGGAATCGAACCCGGGACCCTTCGATTCGCTGTCCGGCATGTTAACCATTGAGCCACGCAGGTCGTCAAACTATATATCTCGGTTCATAAGATACAGCCGGATGGTTACTGAAGGACAGACGGACATCGGATACTTAGTATTAGGGTCCCGCTTTAATTTTGGGCACGGAACCAATAAAACATAAGGCTGTGTAATTTTTGGTGCTTTTGGTGGTTGTTATGGACAGCCAATATCAAGCAAATTCGAGTCTTAGGTCAGTCAGAAGTAGTCCCTGTAGCTTCGGGATTAAGAATAGAGCTACGGTATCCCCTGCCTGATCGTAAGAGCGACTAAAAGGGGGCTTCCGGGGATGCGGACGGTGAGAGTAGGAGCTTGGCCCGTCCAGCTAGCAGCCCCGGGAGGGACGGCGGTGTATGCGTGGCCGCATGCCGCCGTGAACACCTGAAGGTGCAGGAGAGCACATCTGCTCTCCCGAAGATGGGCCCGTTCTGGGGCGCCGCGCGTGGAGGACACCGGTGCGTTCCTATGGAGATCCCGGAGTCCTCACAAACACAGAGGCAGGCCACCGAGGGGGTTTAGTGCAGTCAAATCCCACATAACCCGGTATCCTATCCTAAGGTGTTGGGTACCTTTTGAAGGTTTCCCCCCGATACCAAAAAAAAAGGTCAGTCAGAAGTAGGTTAAAGCATAGAAACGCGCATTTTATGCCACTAGTGGTCACCCATCCTACACTCGACCGCGCCCGTCTTGAGCTGCGTAGATCGCTTGAGTTCTAAGCTAGCCGCGAGGCCATACGCGCTTCATTTAAATAATATTAAGTTAAAATTAGATTGCGTGCTTAAACTTGAACCTTACATTATTAGAGCATTGACCGGTTGGTTGATATTTGAACTCTTGGTATTTGTAATAAACGATTTTATGTATTGCGTTGTAAAAACTTACATAAACAGGTTTATCTGGTATTAGTTCTATGTTAACCTAGGGTATGGTTCATTAAAACTTTATATAAAATAAAATAGTTAAGTACATTTTCTTCATATTTTTACCGACTTCCAAAAGGAGGAGGTACTGTATTCGGCTGTATGTATTTTTTTTTTTTATATATGTTCACCGATTACTCCGCCGTTAGTGGACCGATTTTCAAAATTCTTTTTTTGTTCGTATGCTTATACTCCCGAGGTGGTCCCATTGTCACCAAATCAGGATCTGATGATGGGATCCCAGGGAAATCGAGGGGAACTCTCAAATTTTATAGGCACACACATTGATTTTCTTATAGTTTCTGAAGCATAAGAGATATTTACGCATAGAAATCATCATCCCATGTTGCTGAGCTGATGATGGAAGGTACTGCGACAGTGAGGAGTTGAGAACAAATTCTTTCAATAAATAGTTTTTTATTCGAAATCTTACATTCCCGAGGTGGTCCAACTGTCACCAAGTCAAATTCTGATGAGGGGATTCCAGAGAAATCGAAGGGAACATTCAAATTTTATAGCACAACAAATGATTTTCATATTTTTACAAAGCAAAACAGACATTTGTGTATAATTATCGTCATATCATGTTGCTGAACTGATGATGGAAGGTACTACACGGTTAGGAGTTGAGAGCAAATTCTTTCAATAAATGGTTTTTTGTTCGAAATCTTACATTCCTGAGGTGGTCCAACTGTCACCATGTCAAAATCTGATGATGTGATATTAGGGAAATCGAGGGAAACACTGAAACTTAATAGGCACACACATTCTTTTAGTCATATTTTTAACATAATACAAATATTTATGTCTGGTAATTATCACCTGCTGTTGCTTAACTGATGATTGAAGGTACAACTCCTCAACGGTTAGGAGCTGAGAGCAAATTCTTTCTTTAATTTATACGTTCAGGTGGACTGATAGTAGTATTCTTTCAGACTTTTAGATGGCTATTAGATAAACATGATTATAAAAGTTAAATCTGTTTAAAGTTTAGAAGTTAAGTGAAAAAATTTCCAATTATGCTAATACATACAGAATTATTAAAATTACTAAAAAGAGTGAAATTAATTAAGTTTTTAACAAAAAAATAGAACCGACTTCAAACGGTAAAAAATAAAATTGTTCAGTACCTACTTCTTCTTGCTTATGGTAATGACTCTTAAAACTATTTTTGAAGTCGGGCCCTTAGTGAAATGTCCTGTCTTAGTAAATATAGTGTACCTTTCGTTCTGAATGGGCACCGACTCCAATATAGCTATAACAGTCATTACCATAAGCAAGAAGAAGTAGGTACTGTCCCACTGTCTGTACTGTCGGTGCCAATTTAGAACGAATGGTACGACATTTACTAAGGGCCCGACTCCAGAAATAGTTTTAAGAGTCATTACCATAAGCAAGAAGAAGTAGGTACTGAACAATTTTATTTTTTACCGTTTGAAGTCGGTTCTATTTTTTTGTTAAAAACTTAATTAATTTACTTTTTAGTTCATTTTGTTCACAAAAGCAGGCTTTTTAGTTTTTTAAACTACTACATCTATATCTATATATACATATAATAAATCTGTAACAAGTCGGTTTCTGTACATTGAAGATATTTGAGAAAAACTGTCACTAGGGTTATTTATTAGCGTAATAGAACCCAAAACAATGATTTTTACAATTATTGTCTGTTTGTCTTTTTATCTGTTTGTCTGCGCGAGTTCCCCGTGGACCAACCGTTGGTCCAACTAGTTGGACCACGGGGATTTTTTTCCCGCTGGACCAACTACTCGGTAGTTCAACTAAATTCATTCCCGGTGGTTTAACTTGTCAATTTAAGATCCAATTAGTAATAATATGGATAAGACCATCATGTACGACCACAAATTTCACCAATATTCATATGGAATTTTATATTATGTTTGTCTGTTCGTTTGTGCGCGCTAATATCAGGAACGGCTTAACGTAGAAGGATGCGGTTTTCACTGATGTATTAGTATTTTTTAGGATTAACATTTAGTGTTTGTTTTATTTAAACCGATTCACAAATAAAAAAATGGGTGCGTGTACTTATGTACGCGCGTGAGAAGTTATACTTCTTTGGCATCATTAAAAAATAGTTTTTAATTGCATGCAAATAATTAATTAGGATAAAATTATAAAAGGACTGGAAAAAAATAGTCAACACAGTCAATATAGTTCAGTTTAAATTTGAAAAATTAAATAAAAATTGTTCCCTCCGACTGTGATATTTGCGCTGGCAGTCGTTGAGAGAACCTAATGATGAAACCTACAATACACATTATTTGATATCCACTGTATATTGATAGCCATTGCTTTACTAAAATGAATAATCATACTGGTAACCATTTATCTAATATATCGAAATATTTCAGAAAAACATAAATTAGCAGTTAACGGCTTGTTGACAATTTCGAAAATTCTAATTTTAGTGGTCCTTCATTACCATATTGCTGTTGAATGCCAAGAATTATAAATATTTTTTATATGTAATTAAAAGTACTAAAATCAATTACCATATTGCTGTTGAATGCCAAGAATTATAAATATTTTTTATATGTAATTAAAAGTACTAAAATCAAACTAAAAATTAACCTCAACTACAGGGTGGGCCATAATAAAGTTCACTTTTATTTTTAAAATAAAATCGCAAAGCGCGGGAGGGGACGTGCAGGGAGGGTGTCATTTGGTGGCGCGTATTATTCAATTTTAGTAGCCATGAGTCACTTCACCGGGGAACAACGCGCGTTCGTTGTGCGTGCGTCTTTCGAGAATAATCGTTCCTACATTACCGTGCGACGATTATTTCGAGTAAAATATGGATTGCAGAGTATACGTCAGTGCCCTAGCACTAATTTAGTTAAACAGTGGTTGAAGAGGTTTGAAGAAACTGGTTCGACATTGCTAATTCGACGCCCAGGTCGTCCGCGGACTGCACGAACGGAACAGAAGATAGAGGAAGTCAGTGAATCTGTTCGAGCTGATCCGGTACTCTCAACTCGTAGGCGTTCAGCAGCTTTGGGGATTGCCCGTACCAGCTTAAGGCGAATCTTGTCACGTGATTTAAAACTTCATCCTTACAAGATTCAACTCGTCCAAGAATTGAACGAAGCTGACCACACTAAAAGATTTGAACTTTCATCTTTAATGCTTGAGCGTTTCTCTAGTTATGGAAACATCCTCTTTTCAGACGATGCCCACTTTCATATGAATGGTTTTGTAAATAAGCAAAATTGCCGGTACTGGAGCGCGGAGCAGCCGTCGTTGAAACATCAAAAGCCACTTCATAGTCGAAAAGTCACAGTTTGGGCAGCAATATCAGCTAGGGGTTTGATCGGACCTTATTTCTTTGAAAATGATCGCGGTCAAGCTGTGACTGTTAATTCGGAACGTTATGTTCGAATGCTGAAAGAGTTTTTAGGTCCAAAGCTCCAAGAATTTGATGGATATAACTCAATGACGTGGTTTCAACAGGATGGGGCTACCTGTCACACGTCAAACGTCAGCATGGCGGTCGTACGGGAAATGTTCCCCGAAAAAGTGATATCGCAGAGGGGTGATATTGAATGGCCACCACGAAGCCCTGACTTGTCCCCTCCAGATTTTTTCTTATGGGGATATCTCAAGAGTAGAGTCTTCAGTACTAATCCAAGAACCATTGACTAATTAAAACAAAATATTCGTCTAGAAATGGCAGCTATTTCAATAGTGACTTGCAAGCGAGTGTTCGAAAATTTGAGATCTCGTTTAGAAGAGTGTTCTCACCGATCTGGAGGACATCTTGATGATATAATTTTCAAATAATAAATTTAAAAGATCCCTGTACAAATTTTAATTATTAAACTCATGCCAGTAAAACCTGTTTTTTTTTTACAAAATTTTTAAAAGTGAATTTTACTATGGCCCAACCTGTACATTACGGTACAATAGATTTGATAGCGATACTGAGTTCCATGTGTTTTGTGTTAAATATTGTTGATGCGTGTTGAGAAACGTTCTATTGACGGACTCTTTTGGGGTTGCCATTTAAAAAAATATATGAGTCTCTCGCTACTGCCATCTGTGGTCTCATGGCGGTATGATTGATTCTGCACTGGGATTTACACTTTGTACTAAGTGAAAAGCCCATGGTAAAAACTAAAACCATGTGGATCATAGAGTACTATACTATTTTTAGCGGATGTGGATAAATATTATAAATAAATATGAAAACAGTGATCAGAGGCGACAAGCGTACCAACATGCGCGACTAAGAGAGGTTTTATTTCTATTTCGTTGGTAGCTTTTTTCCGAGAGTGGGCAACTTCATCCTGTTAATTTTGTGTTACAGTGATGCGCGCGCATTTTGAAATTTCACTCTCATCAGTTTTTCATAACGCGCCTAAAGAAGTTAACTTCAATATAACTTCAATAACTTCAATAACTTCAAAAAGTTTCATTTTTAATAATGGCATCGCCAACTCTGTGCATATTGCCAGCGTCAAGTATAATTTTTGCCTTACTTAATAGTCGTAGAAAAAATCTGTAC
Source organism: Pyrgus malvae (assembly GCA_911387765.1). NCBI lineage: Eukaryota > Metazoa > Arthropoda > Insecta > Lepidoptera > Hesperiidae > Pyrgus > Pyrgus malvae. Next base: position 10,493,671 of record OU426971.1, on the reverse strand, counting down.
GTCGTCAGGTGTCTGTCATTCTATTCAGTCAGATGTTCAAGTAAAGTGATGGCTACTTTATCAGAACGTGAGTTTTAGAGGCAAGCCGAAAAAACATGTTTTCGCACAGTTATTTTATTTCACAACACTCGTGCACTGTCATTAACCTTTAACGAATAAAATGGCATTAACTTCATCCGATATAACTCAAAAATACACCAAGAGAATGAAAATAAAACAAAAGCACAACTTGTCCCTTCAGACTTCCCGCCAAATACTCAGTCTGGATTCAGGGACTCAAAAATCCCAAAGGATCTCACAAACGAAAAAGAAACCCATAATAATAAGCTACATCTACCTCCTGCTGTTTTCTTAGTATATTTAAAACGTAGTGTGCGTGTCTTCGTGTACGTAGAAGGTAAAACGCGCAGTATCCAGCTTTACCAAGAACCTGTGTACACCCATGGCAACATCCAAACACGTGATTCCGATGCCGTCGCCAATCTCCAATCCAAGTGATATGGCCGTTAGCTATATACTTTTGACTGTATTTAATTATAGCCTTTTTTTTGTATCGGGGGGGAAACCTTCAAAAGGTACCCGTCACCTTGGGAGAGGGTACCGGGTTATGTGGGATTTGACCGCACTAAAACCCCCTCGGTGGCTGCCACTGCGCTTGGGGAGGACTCCGGGATCTCCAGCGGAACGCACCGGTGTCCTACACATCCAGAATGGGCCCATTTGGGAGAGCAAATCTGCTCTACTGCAACTTCAGGTGTTCACGGCGCCACGTGACCACGCACACACCGCCGTCCCTCCCGGGGCTGCTGGATGGATGGGTCAAGCTCCACTCTCACTGTCCGCAACCCCGAAAGCCCCCTTTTAGTCGCCTCTTACGATCAGGCAGGGGATACCGTAGCTCTATACTTAATCCCGAAGCAACTGGATAAAAAAATGGATGCTTAATTTTTGTTAGCTTGTTTTAACGAGTTTTTTTTTCTAAATTAATTTTTATTTGAAACAAGAGGGCCTAGGCGGCTCCAAATAGAATTGAAACCATTGTGAGCAGATGGAAGTTGATAGTGCCTCACACGATCAGCTGTCACGTGTGCCCATTATCGACCCATAGCCTTCTGTTATCTCAAATATATAAATGTAATTTTTTTAAAGTGTGCTGCTGGGAGATTTTTTCGCCGCCTTTTTTCTCTCAGCTCAACATCTAGTCCAAACGGGCACCTAAAGGCTGGGATAATAGTAAAGGAAGACCGGGAAAAAATGACATTCATTAAGCGGATATCTTGTATTCCTAATACGAAATATATTTTTCTTTCTTTCTTTCTTTTTATTACAAACATTTGCATTCAAACCTATCTAGCGTAGAAAATCCTTGAAGAATGTATATCTACAAGTCTATGAGAATATTGTATGAGGAAATCTTTCTCTATCATCTTTAAGAGTCTTAGACTAAGAATAATGTACTTGTGGTCTATGTTAAGAGTCTATTTTACTGTCAAATAAAATGTAAAACATGACAGATGAACTTCTAGCCTTTCTGCGTCTTTATTAATTGAGGAAATGAGGAAACAAATATTTGACAGGTAGGAAATGTGTATAGGGAAAATTGTAGTTTTACCATAGATATTTTTTCCCTCACATTTTTAACATATTTTCTCAAGTATTGCTGTTCTCTATAGTCTGTTTTGTATCGCCATTTGTGCCATTTACCTTCAAAAGGTACCCATGCACAATATCAGAAAGGCGCGAACAAGGACTGCATTTAAGGGTATGTTACGTAAATACCTATTAGCGACTAAATGATGAGTCAGTGTAAATACGCTTTCTGTCCGTCACCTTTTGGTATTATAAACGAGTGTCTTTATCTAGTCATGTCTGTATGTATGTATGTATGTATGTATGTGTGTTTGTATGTATGTATGTATGTATGTATGTATGTATGTATGTATGTGTGTATGTATGTATTTATACATGTTGGTATGTCTACATGTACTGTACATATACTTACCAGAATGTTTGACTAAATTATTAGAATTGTTAGTTACTTTCACTTAAAAACCTTCTCGTAGTATTCCTGCCTGTTAAGTTTCTCACCGTCACCCAGGGTTGACTGGCAGAGAATGCCATTAGGCATTAAATTTAACCCTGTAACACTTAGTTAAGGTGCTACAAAAATTAAATAAATAAAATAAATAAATTAGGACAGATACCGGGGCATGTGAGATTTGTACGGTGGCCTGCCTCAGCAATCTGGGATCTCCATGCACTACGCACCAAAACCAATCTTGGGCGATTGATACGGCTCTCCTAAACCTTCAAGAGCTTACAAGCGTGTGTCATTCCCGCCGCCGCTGGCTGGACCACTAAAGCTCCCACTCTTGCCGCCAACACACGACACACACAAAGACAGAAACACCCACACACACCGAGAACAGAAATTTAAACTCATCATTAAAATTTTTGCTTCGCCGAGAATCGAACCCTCCGATCGGCAGTCCGGCATGGTAACCGCCACGAGGGTCGTCATAAAAAAATGAGTAAAATAATAATGAAAAGTGGGAAAATAAATTGTATTGTAATTATTGTAACACATGCGCTGAATATTACTAAAAAAATGTATCAAAAAAATTTAGCAGTATTTGATTCTTATGCACTATAATTAACTCATAAAGAATGAGTATTAAAAGTCTACAAGACGTAGCTAAGCATTCTATTTCAAATAAGGGTATTACAGATCTATACTAATATATAAAGCTGATGAGTTTGTTTGTTTGTTTGACCGCGCTAATCTCAGGAACTACTGGTTCGAATTGAAAAAAATTTTTTGTGTTGAATAGTCCATTTATTGGGGAAGGATTGTTTGATTTGGCTATAGATTAGTAATTTTCATGCTATGACTATACCAAAGACCATGCGGACGTAGCCGCTGGCGGCTGCTATGAATGATAAAATAACTATCTGTGCCCCGCGGTTTCACCCGTTAGAATAAAGTGAAGTCTCTTCTGAAGTGCCGTGGACCGACTTTTTTTCAGGACTATTTAAGATAAACATTTCCATCATACATTACATAATATGTGTAACTCTAATGGTTTTGGCAGCGCACGCCAGAATAGGTCGCAGATGGTAGATTTTTTCCTACTTACTTGACACTTATCGTCATATTTTGGACAATTCACACAATATCTTTATAAATTGTAGCCTATGTGTTATTCTGATGAGCTATATTATTGTAAGGTTTCATTTAAATCCATTCAGTAGTTTTTACGTGAAAGAGTAACAAACATCCATACTTACTAACTTTCGCGTTTATAATATTCGTAGGATAATGAAGCATAGTACCTGTAGCTTCGGTATTAAGAATAGAGCTACGGTATCCCCTGCCTGATCGTAAGAGGCGACTAAAAGGGGACTTCCGGGGTTGCGGACGGGGAGAGTCGGAGCTCGATCCGTCCAGCTAGCAGCCCCGGGAAGGACGGCGGTGTGTGCGTGTGGCCGCATGCCGCCGTAAACATCGGAAGGTGCAGGAGAGCACATCTAACCTCCGAAGATGGGCCCATTCTGGGCTCCGCGCGTGGAGGATACCGTGCGTTCCTTAGGAGATCCCGGAGTCCTCCCCAAGCGCAGAGGCAGGCCACCGAGGAGGTTTTAGTGCGGTCAAATCCCACACAACCCGGTATCCTCTCCCTAGGTGCCGGGTACCTTTTGAAGGTCCCCCCCCCCCCCCCCCCCGACACCAAAAAAAAGGATAACGAAGCATAAAAAAATATTTCTATTCTTATTCTATTTAGTAATTCAATGTAATACTTAATGATAGAGCAGCGATGGGCGAGTGGTATAAAACCGCGGTCTTCGACGCGACCGATCCTGGGTTCAAATCTTCGGCGCGCACCTCTTACAAAAAAATACAATTTGAAATGTGCGGATTTATCGCTGCTCCATGGTGATGGAAAATATCGTGATATTTAATAGATTACGATGTTCTCCATCGCCGTGCATGCCTGGGAGAAATTCATAATTTCTCGAAATCATAACGTCCACCAATCCGCACTTGGCCAGCGTGGTGGACTATGGCCTAAATCCCTCTCACTTGTGAGGAGACCTGTGCCCAGCAGTGGGACATAAAAAAAAGGTTGAAAAAAAAACTTAATGATTATTACATTACATTTATGTGAATGAAATAAAATTTTGTCAATTTTTTAAATTTATATGTTGGTAAGTTATGTACTTTTGTACTCGTATATTCTGACAGTAATCATCCCGCGGTTTTCCAAAATGATTCAAATAGCAATCTTGATATACTAGTATCAAGATAGGACACTGATAAAACCAGATAAAACACGAAAATAGGAATTGCGTTACTTTGTTCTATTTTGAATACTATTATTTTGTCACAATTGACGATAACAATCATAGATTTATTATGATTTATGACTTAACTACGTCAAACAAAGTCTATGATAACAAAACTAATTTTATTGCGAATCATTGTACGTTTTGTAAAGCGTATTCGAGACCTGTCACCATCGTAAGCCATGGTACAATACAAAGAGCTTAGACTAAGAATAATGTACTACGTACGTACGCCACGCCAAAAATCGGTACAACCCATAGACTTAAACGATATTAGCGTAGTACGTAAGTACTATTACAGAAGTAGGATGGATGGCCAAGAAAACCACTGTATGAGTGTTGAGTTTTATTATGTATAACACTTTTATATATGTATTTTACATAAATTTTCGACGGAAATAATTTATTTATACACTTTTTAACTCAATCTTTAGAAATCAGAAAGAATGACAACTTAGCCCTCTTATTAAAAAAAAATGAAGATCACAATGATTCTGCTTTCAGCTTTAGAACCTATTTTGATATCCAGCAAATTGACGGGTGAATTATGCTTTAAGATCAGTGTTGCCAGTATTTAACAGTACATTATTCTTAGTCTAAGTATTAGCGCATGGACGACCTGACAGCCCGCTAATGCGTCACCAATTTTTATTTGTCAATTGCCTTTTTCTGTAAAGGACTATCGATTATAATGGTAATGAATGACCCTTAAACGCTTCACACTACATAGCCCCACAGTAGGGTAGATATACCCTGTGTCGTGGGTACCATGGACACATACAAAGACAGAAACACAAACACCCAGACCGAGAACAGAAATTTAAACTCATCATTCAAATTTCTGTTTCGCCGGGAATCGAACCCGGGACCCCTCGATTGGCAGTCCGGTATGGTAACCATTGCGCCACGTAGTTCGTAAATTGACCCTTTTGACCCTTGACCCAATTGACCCTTGGAAAAGATGTTGTCTTTCAGACAGTTCTTAAAAAGTTTTGAACTAAAACACGCTGTAATTGTTATTTGAACTGAAAAGAATTTTTTATTTAAATAATTTTTATTTTTATTTTAAAGGTATTTTTTAATCTCGATATGTCGAAGGCATATATAGGGTAAATATTATGATGATAGGACTCTCTCTTTTATTTGTCACTGAAAAATATAAAGTTTTATATATCTTTTGATTTTTAATTTCAATATCTTTTAATTTTTTTAATGGTCATGTACATGGGAAATGATTTAATTGATACTCTTTAGTAAAATTACTTACTTATACCAATAAATAGACTCGCCCGCGACTTCGTCCGCGTGGACTTTGGCTTGGTATAAACACAGAGTACTTTTTATCACAGACCACCCAGCTTTTTATATACACAAGAAAAGCCATAGCATGATTTTATATAGCCTATAGCCTTCCTCAATAAAAGGATTATTCAACACAAAAAAGAGTTTTTCAATTTGAAACAGTAGTTCCTGCGATTAGCGCGTTCAAACAAACAAACAAATTCTTCAACTTTATAAATTAGTATAGATAATGATGATGATGATGAAACACATCATTACAGAAGATTCAAATATCCTACACTAATGATAACAGTCATAATTCATGTCTTATGTTCAAAATGTCTTGTATTAATTTTCAACATAATTTATCTATAGTTTATATCATAAAGAAAGAATGCAAACATAGACACAGATAAAGTTGGAAGGGCACCTTTTACTAAAATTTGTGTTTATTCAAGTTTTTATTTATATTCATCAGAAAAATGTTTAATACAAATAGTAGAATTCTTCTTTGGATTCCAATCAACGCGCCCAATTGATCACAATCAATTATGTACATATCTCTTACTTCTTAAATTTTAAAGGAATCTTAAAGGATCCAGAAGATATATGTACTTACTTACTTACTTAAGTAAGTAAGTAAGTACATATATCTTAGTATAATAACAGTTATAATCATTGTTAACATTTAAGATAAATATCGATAATAATATCGATAAATTTGAGTCAAGCACTAGTGTACATGTAAAATAAATTGATGAAAAAAATAGTAACCATAATCATGTAAATTATTAATTAGTAGACGTTAAGCTACACAAAATATAAAAAGGAACAAAACGATTGATATAATTTTGGAATAGTAAAGTGATAAAAGTAATTTGAACTAAAAATAAAAGCATCATTGCAATGACGACTTCATAAGTATTTACCTGTAAAATGTGCAATTTTCATAGTTATTCCTATGATTCACACCGCAATTAATCACTGAACAAGTAACCATTGTTGAATAAAAGTATTTACGAAAAATGAATCACGATCCACGCAAAAAACACAAAATACTGTAAAACCGCGAAGTGTGCCGAATCGTGACGACTATCAACCTAGCACGAGTCACAGGAACATATTCGCATGTCTTTTTCTGTCTTGCTGTAACTCGGTAAAATATTTTCTTCTCCCTCGCACGTTGTGTTCGTCTATACGCTAGTATATTACGATTCGCGCAAAAAACAATAATGTTATAATAATAATAACGTCTTAACAACACGAGGTCCGTCTGCCTTTTTGTTCGGTTTATTTATAAAAAAACACAAAATACTGCGGAATCGCGAAGTGTGCCAAATCGTGACGACTATCAACCTAGCACGAGTCACAGGAACAGATTCGCATGTCTTTTTCTGTGTTGCTGTAACTCGGTAAAAGGTTTTCTTCTCCCTCGCACGTTGTGTTCGTCTATACGCTAGTATATTACGACTCGCGCAAAAAACAATAATGTTATAATAATAATAACGTAACACCACGAGGTCCGTCTGCCTTTTTGTTCGGTTTATTTATAAAAAAAACACAAAATACTGCGGAACCGCGAAGTGTGCCGAATTGTGATGACTGTCAACCAAAAACCAGTCACAGGATACAAATTCGCGTGTCCTTTTCTGTCTTGCTGTAACTCGGTAAAAGATTTTCTTCTCTTTCACACGTTGTGTTCGTCTATACGCTAGTATATTTACGATTCACGTAAAAAACACAAAATACTGAGGAACCGCGAAGTATGCCGAATTGTGACGACTGTCAACCAAAAACCAGTCACAGGGTACAAATTCGCGTGTCCTTTTCTGTCTTGCTGTAACTCGGTAAAAGATTTTCTTCTCTTTCACACGTTGTGTTCGTCTATACGCTAGTATTCTTACGATTCACGTAAAAAACACAAAATACTGAGGAACCGCGAAGTATGCCGAATTGTGACGACTGTCAACCAAAAACCAGTCACAGGATACAAATTCGCGTGTCCTTTTCTGTCTTGCTGTAACTCGGTAAAAGATTTTCTTCTCTTTCACACGTTGTGTTCGTCTATACGCTAGTATATTTACGATTCACGTAAAAAACACAAAATACTGAGGAACCGCGAAGTATGCCGAATTGTGACGACTGTCAACCAAAAACCAGTCACAGGGTACAAATTCGCGTGTCCTTTTCTGTCTTGCTGTAACTCGGTAAAAGATTTTCTTCTCTTTCACACGTTGTGTTCGTCTATACGTTAGTATATTTACGATTCACGTAAAAAACACAAAATACTGAGGAACAACGAAGTATGCCGAATTGTGACGACTGTCAACCAAAAACCAGTCACAGGATACAAATTCGCGTGTCCTTTTCTGTCTTGCTGTAACTCGGTAAAAGATTTTCTTCTCTTTCACACGTTGTGTTCGTCTAGGTACGCTAGTATATTTACGATTCACGTAAAAAACACAAAATACTGAGGAACCGCGAAGTATGCCGAATTGTGACGACTGTCAACCAAAAACCAGTCACAGGATACAAATTCGCGTGTCCTTTTCTGTCTTGCTGTAACTCGGTAAAAGATTTTCTTCTCCCTCGCACGTTGTTTTCGTCTATACGTAACCAAGACGCATTATATAGTTCATATAAATACTATACTATAATAAATAATTAAATAATATAGGTTTAACCTCAAAAACAAGGCAAACATCTCTTTAACCTAAGAATTTACATAGATAAAAGAAAATTAAAACAAATCACGTAGTAAATAAATCTATTTACTGATGCCATCTTTTATTTGACCTCTAGATATTTTCTATTTTTATAACGCATATATTTTGTACCCTCAGCACTAACAAGTAGTAGAGTTTGTTAAGAAATTAGACAGACGGACAATGAATTTTTTATATATAATAAAAAACCGAACAAAAAGGCAGACGGGCCGTGTGGTGTTAAAGCTCTCCTCCAAAGCCGGCAATGCTCGAGTGGCTCCCCTTATTATTTATTCTTATGCACTAGGGTTGCCCGTGTCCATAAGCGACACGCGGCGACATAACACTAAGCGGCCAGTCTGCTTTTTTGTTCGTTTTTTTTTATAAAAAAACTATAAAGGTAACTAAAGTATTATTATAAGGGTTTCTTCCTATTTTTTAATCGGTACCCTAGAAATAGAATTTAATAGTCTTATATAGTTACTGTTTTTGTGAATTTCCGATAGATTTTGTGCGTGACTCCACGACATTCGTTTGATTTGACTAGACTTTTGTATGTTCGTGAATATGATGTTACTATAATAACAAAAATTTTAAACGCAGATCATATTATATTGATTAATTTATTGTAAAGAAGTGGTGGGAACAGCGCCGTATGTAGATGTTGGTAACTGGGGCGGCTGTCATGGGTGCAGATCTGGGGAGGCGCATTTTGTCGACTTAGTAATTGGGCTGCTAGGACATTTTTTTCCTTCGAGACCTTCGAGAAATTATGAGTTTCTTTCATGCATGCACGGCGATGGAAAACATCGTAATCAATTAAATACTTATCACGATATTTTCTATCACTGTGGAGCAGCGATGAAGTGAATTACAAACTTATTTTGTCAGAGGTGCGCACAGAGGTTTTGAACCCGACATCTCCCGCGTCGGGGACCGCGGTCCTTACCACTCGGCCATTGCCGTCAACTCCTTTGCAGAAGTGGAAAGTTCAAATCTTGCCAGGGGCGCAGCACACTATAGCTACGACTCTGGGTAAGAATTTTAGTTGATTTTTCTTGTAGGTGGTTTTGTTAGTCCCTGTAGCTTCGGGATTAAGAATAGAGCTACGGTATCCCCTGCCTGATCGTAAGAGGCGACTAAAAGGGGGCTTCCGGGGATGCGGACGGTGAGAGTGGGAGCTTGACCCGTCCAGCCAGCAGCCCCGGGAGGGACGGCGGTGTATGCGTGGCCGCATGCCGCCGTGAACACCTGAAGGTGCAGGAGAGCACATTTGCTCTTCCGAAGATGGGCCCGTTCTGAGACGCTGCGCGTGGAGGACACCGGTGCGTTCCTATGGAGTTCCCAGAGTCCTCCCAAGCGCAGATGCAGGCCACCGAGGGGGTTTTAGTGTGGTCAAATCCCACATAACCTGGTACTCTCCCAAGGTGCTGGGTACCTTTTGATGGTTTCCCCCCGATATCAAAAAAAAAAACATGCTTTTGTTATAAGTTTTCTACCACCTAAGTTCAAACGCGGTTGCGGTATCGTACGGTACGTTTCAGCGCATTGAGGTGTGCAAAGCACAACCTTCGGTCCCTGCGTTAAGCTTCTACAAAGCAACTAAATCGATACTAAATCGACGATCTTCGAGGCCGTAGTATTTTATTTATTTTAAGTATAACCTTATTCTAAGGATACAAGGGTGTGCTTAATGCCTAATGGCATTCTCTCCCAGCCAACCCTGGGTGATATGGAAAACTTAAGGCACATACAAGTCTTACATTATAAACTAGTAGTATCTATCGCCAAGTTGATGCCTATGAGTTTTTGGCGGGAAGTTGAAAGACATGTGCTCTTGTTTTATTTTCATTTTCCTAGGACGACTATGATTTTATTGACTACTAATATGTCGGCAAAACGGCCAAAACTGAATGCAAATAAATATCGACTTGACATTGGCATGACTTGATGTCGTTACTGAAAAAATTTATACCTATTTCTCTTAGACTAAGAATAATGTACTTACCTATTTCTCGCTATTTCTATTGTTTTCTACGTGGGAGGAGGGGGGGGGGGGGCGTGCGCGTGTCATTTGGAACTTCGTGTCTACGTGCTAAATTGAATTTATGTACAAAAATCCCAATTGATAATCTAAAATCTAATTTCTTATATAATCGACTTATTATAATGAAAAGCATGTAATTAAGAAAGACTGTATCAATAAAGTCAATCAGCTAATTAGTAAACCTCGACTCAATAAGACCCTTGATAATAAAAGATATGAAGATAGGATCAATTTATCTGTTACTAGCCTTCCGCCAGCAGCATCGTCCGCGTGGACCCGTTTTATACGTTCCCGTAGGATAAAAACCATCCTATATCCTTTCCCAAGGTCCACTCTATCTGTGTTCCAAGTTTCATTAAAATTGGATGGTTGGTTTAAGCTGGAAAGCGTAGCAGACAGACAGACAGATAGAGTTACTTTCGAATTTAGTAGGGAAGTAGGGATTAATAATAATTACCTGGACAGCCTTTGCTCGGATTATGATACAGTTTTTTAAAATGCACTAAAATCCCCTTGGTGGCCTGCTTGGTGCTTTGTGAGCCTTCTGGCCGTTGAGGTGTGTGTGAGGTTTGTGAGTGTGGATTCTGGCCACTCCAGCGTCTCACATCGGTGTTCTCCAGCACCAACGGAGAGCAATGATGCACTCGCAAACCATTGCACTCTTGCAACCAAACTCTTGCACCAAAGATTCATAAGATTACATTAAACCACGCTATGAAAGCAGGATAATTGTGAGTTCATTTTTATACATAATTTTTATTATTTTATAGCAATAACTATTTAGTATATTATTGACTATAAAATTTTATGACGTCATAAATCATTTTCTTTATAACCTAACTAGCCAGGAACCTAGCTAGCTCGATTTATCGCACCCTAAACCCTAACATTACATGAAAAACGTAGAAGCCGTTCCGAGATTCCGGTTATATGTATATAGGTTACAGGTATATATTTATATAATAGAATTGCTCGTTTAAAGATATTAGATAGATATAGGAAAAGTAAATTTTAATGCGCTGTAAGTCTTTTGAAATTTATTACAGTTGTAAGTAACGGGAAAATACCTGCCATATAGTGTTTTCCTTAAATTGTAGCAGCTAAGTAGGGTTGACAAAACAAATAAATGTTTTAAGGTATATTTATGTAAATTCATATAATAAATGTAATGTATTTGCTAAAAACCAATATAATAGTAGTTTCCACGAATACTATGTAGCTTGGTGATGTAAATATCATGCAGGCGCGGTCGCTGCCTTCACTTTTGGAGGAAATTTCATTAAGAAATTTGAGGGAAGAGGTGTCCCAAATTGGCTTGATTCAGTAGTGTAAGCGGGAAAGCGTAGCAGACAGACAGACAGAGTTGCTTTCGAATGTATAATATTAGTAGGGATAGGTACGCACTAAGTTCGCATTACCAAATCTAATATCCTGGGACCGGCCTACTGGAAAATATTTCAGTGTGGAATAAGTAGTGCTCTTGTGTAACCATTATCTGAATTTTTTCCTTGTGACCATTTTTGTGTACAGAAATGAATAAACAATTATCCTGATTTTCAAACCTACCTACGGTATGCATTTTTTTATTCATAGTGTCAACATCCAAGCTGCAGTCATACAAATATTCACAACGAAGCATCTGACAACCCTAGCACAAAATCAAATCAGGTTTTCTGTACTTGTACGGTGTCCGATGCGCACGCGCAAGCAATAGATATCTCGTGCGAGTGTAACATGTCTATGCGGTGGTAAAGCCAACTTCTGAGCTTTCTGTGTTGTCCCACATGACATTATCTTGATTTTCCTTATTCATCATCAATACATCACCAACAACTCTATTAATGTTCCATCACTGGTGGTCTCTCCGATTTTGGGTTTCTCATTTCAGCTGTAAGCTAGAGTTATAAAATAAGTTGGAGTAACACAAACATACAGGTATAGGTGATACGGCCCGTGTGGCGCAACGGTTACAATGCCAGACTGCCAGTCGAAGATCCCGGGATCGATTAGAAGCAGAGGTTGAAATTATGAGTTTAAGTTTCTGTTCTTGGTCTGGGTGTTTGTGTTTAGGTCTATGTGTGTCCATAGTCCATGTGTCTACATGTACGACACAGGGTATATGTACCCTACTGTGGGGTTATGAGTGTGAAAAGTTATTTTATTTATTTTATAGATATAGTCACTGTAGCTTCGGGATTAAGAATAAGCTACGATATCGTAAGAGGCAAGTAAAAAGCTTCCGGGGTTGTGGGCGGTGAGAGTGAGAGCTCGACCCGTCCAGCCAGCAGCCCCGGGAAGGACGGCGGTGTGTGCGTGGCCGCATGCCGCCGTTAGCATCGGATGGTGCAGGAAAGCACATCTGCTCTCCCAAAGATGGACCCGTTCTGGGGCGTCGCGCGTGGAGGACACCGGTGCATTCCACTGGAGATCCTGGAGTCCTCCCCAAGCTCAGAAAAGGCCACCGAGGGTATTTTGTGCGGTACCTTTCCGGTACCTGTATCCTTTCCCAAGGTACCGGGTACCTTTTGAAGGTTTCCCTTCCCCCCCGATACCAAAGAAAAGGTAGTAAAACTTTCATGGATCAATCGGGAAGTACCACCGTACCTATTTTGCCGATTGTGTTTCGCAGGGAAGGTGCAGTTAGATTAATAAGACTATCAGCCTCCGGAGTAGCAGCGCAACTGCATACGACCACAGATAAGATTCAGGCTAGCTGGAGGTTATTTGTAAATGTCAGTGAACTGCAGAGTTAGTCATCTCATGAAGGCCTGGCCGGCAAATGCGTCATCACGTGTGATAAATCAACTCAAATGCATCCCAATACGGTCATCGTTAAATGCGATTATAACATGCTGAAATATGATTTCATTTGAAGGTTTCCATCATTTAACTAGCTACCATTAATTGAAAGAACTCCCTATCTTGACCTACCGTACTTTATGAATATTTTCCTCTAATTTTCCTTTATTGCTAGAGTTATTAAATTTTCTAAATAAGGCGCCTTGTATTTTCCTTTAAGCCTGACCTTCGAGTAACGGATTTACTGGCGTAACTCCAATTTAAGTTACAGAAATAAATGGTAATGATAGACAATAATAGAAATGCGGCATATAGGTTCGTGACTTGTATAAGTAATATTGCTATGGTAAGTGCTCCGAGGAACTGATTAAACTTAGCCTGCGTATCATTATACTACTAAACCATAGGAAGATTAAACTTTATCGGCAGTATCAAGCTCCGTGGCGATCTTATATCGTACCTGTAAATTGTATGCAAATTGTCCAAATCACCCTCTGTTTTGTCAGTTTGCTGGTTTTAGTTAGTTGCAAGGTTGTTGTGGGGTGCAAGGGAACATCACATCTGATTTTATAAAAGTCAGCACGTGGTGTATCTTGCTGAGAAACCGACGAGGCCCTGAATTCCGACTGATAGCGGGATAACCACACAAATCAACATCGGGCACTGTCAACTTCCTGTCAACTTACTGTCAACATTATGGGCAGCAGCGTCATGTCGAAATGTTCGAAATGTCCAGGTGTCTGCGATCGCCATGTCGCAAGCCCAGCGCGGCGATTAGGCTAAAACCTTCCAATGAGCAGTGCCACTAGATAGTAATTAAAAAAATTAAATTGGTTGTCAGTAAATTCGGTTTACGGACGATAGTTTAACGTGACAACGTCATAACAAAACATTGAAAACCACATTAACTTTTCACTTCACTTTATTAAAGTGAAGTGAAAAGTGAAGAAGGGCTGGAGCAGATGGTATGCTCGTGCTCTGATGAAGCCTCGATCAATCTTCTCTTGCCCGGGAACTGGTGTTGTCCTTCACAATACACTATAGGTACCTATTCATCACTTTGAGTCAGTTAAATCATAAACTAGATGGCGGCGATGCGGCGAGTCTAACCACGCATGGTGGCTTGCGGTGCGGTTGTCACGAAAGGACTTGCGTGCGCGTCGGCGGCCGGACGAAGACAGACTATAGTCGACGAACAACGCAAGCACAATACAAAGAGCGCCTTTATTCGAACGCAAGCCGAACGCTCAAGCCTCAACGTAACGTTACAATCAGCGCGTTACAATGTATCATCCTTTTTCGTGCGTGCAGCGTGTTCATCGATTTATTAGACGTTGTCAATGAAACCCTTCATACTCATATCCCCTCGCTAGTATTTTCTGTGTCTTGGGTACCATGGACACAAACAAAGATATACATACAAACAACCAGACCAAAAACAGAAATTTAAACCGAATTGAACAGACATTTCGACCATTGACACTCTCGGGTTTGCACTATGATGAAAATCATAGAAATGAACTATGTAACGATCCGTATGGCGCAATGGTTACCCTGCCGGACTACCGATCTGAGGGTTCCGAGTTCGATTCCCGGCGAAACAAAAATATGAATGATAGCTGTTGTTTTATCATATTATTATGTACCGTATATACTGTAGTAAAAAGTGGTTATTGCAATATTACAAACAGACACTCCAATTTTATTTATTTGTATAGAGTATAGATATATACAATATGATGGTTCAAGCGGGGAAGAACCAACGCTGTCCTCAATTCGGCCATGAGACTATTTGTTTTACGGTGGAAATGTGTGACATTATAAATGACAAAGGATTTATTTAAACGGAATCGTTTAAAATATGTGAAATTTCTTCTGGAAGTTATAATACTCGTACATAATTACTAGTGTATATGTTACGGTAAATTTGATTAATTGAAAATTATTAATATTTTCACAAAATTATTAATAATAACCACATGTTTTGGTAAATGTGAATAAACGATCGAAATTTATTACTTTTAGTAGTAATTATTAATAATTCACGACACATATTGGTAAATAAATAAAAACCCAATGTTTTTTGACCAGCAGGTATTTATTTATAATATTAAACACATATACACGAATTTATATGGAATTATTTTTAATATTTATGCGCTATTTAGTTATTTACAATGGTTAGTGGGTGCGAGGGGGAAGTGGGAGGGAGGTCTGGCTCCGTGATATCTCCGGCGCTGCGGGAAGACCACTCCCTCCGCGCCTCCGACTTTTTATATACACTCTAGGGGTAGTACAGACAAGACCACGTGGAAAGTGGGGTACTCTGATTCGGTTTTGGGTATTTTTCGGGTAGTACGTATGCGTACTTGCGCTATATATTATGGAACGACATAGTTTACCTACGTCACCACGAAGTTAATACTTATCTATTATTATTAATAATTACCTAAAGTCGAGGTTAAACACCGCCTCGCCCCGCAACCCTTGGCCACTTATTACATTTATCACTACTAGGGTTAAATTATTAATAAAAACCGACAAATGTGATTAATTTATCACTTTAACCTCGACTTTCGGTAATTATTAATAATAATAGATAATTATTAATAATCTTCAATTATTCACTCTTACCGTAACATATATATAAAATATTTGAATTTGAAGCGCGCATGGCCCGGCGGTTAGCGTAGAACGCAAACGATCTATGCAACTAAGCCAAACGGGCGCGGTCGGGTGTGAGATGGGTGACTGCTAGTGGCAAAAATTTCATGCGCGTTTTCGTGCTTCGGAGGGCACGTTAAGCCGTCGGTCCCAATTGTTGTCGATTGATAACAGTCGTTAAACCTTGTCGGAGGCTTCATAGGCGGTTTGGAAACATCCGACATCGGGTTGGCCACTAACCCGCATCTCCACCAACCCGCATTGGAGTAGCGTGGTGGAGTAAGCTCCCAGCCTCCTCAATAATGAGGAGAGACCCGTGCCCAGTAGTGGAGCGCAAAAAGAGTTGCAGCCAGCCATATAAAAGAACTGATGTTTCTATGATGTACGATATCTTCAGATCGAAGAGCAGATTAAGATCTACTATATGGCGGCGGCGTTCGAAAGGATGAAGTCATTGCAAGGAGTTCCGACAAATGTCTACCCGAGCCGAGGCGCAGCCGAAGGTGAGGGTTGACAGTCGGAACTCCTTCCAACGACGGTTCCGCACGTGTACTGAACAGCTATTTTTAATACAGTTGCGAAAAAATGAAGCAATTTAATAAAATAATAAAAACTCGCAAAGAACATTTTTGAAAAATGGCGCCAACCGTAAAAGAATACCAATATGCAGAGATTTTTTTTTCTTCATCCATTCTGGGTAGGCAAAGGGAACTATGTCCATACAGCCAAGTCTTCAGTAGATTTTTTTATTGATATGAAATGAAAATGTTAATGAGATGAAATTAAATGAATCCTAACCTAACTCATTGAATCAAATCATTAAATCTGATATTGAAACAAATTAGTAGTTTCTTTTTAGGAATATTTGCATGAATCATAAAAACTTCTAAAACTTCATGGTTGGTTTTTTTAATAGACATTATTTTGACAGTTGGGAAAGAGAACGCACGAGTTCGGAAAAGGTAAAGAAAAAGCACGAGTGTGTAATAGATTATTTACCCACTTCCCGAACGCTATACGTCCCTGCAATACGCCACTTTTTGAGCAACTGTATTAAAAAATAAGTTTTAAAAATTTATGGTTTAGTAACACGAAGGCACATATAAACACCAATAAGTAGAATAATTTTGTTCACATATGGTCCATAAAAAGTATGATTTATGAAACACTAGCCTGCATGAGGCTACGCCCGCCTGGACACATTTTATAGGTTCCCGTAGGATAAAAACTATCCTATGTCCTTTCCCAAGGTCCACTCTATCTGTGTACAAAATTTGATTAAAATTGGTTCAGTAGATTAAGCGGGAAAGCGTAGCAGACAGACAGACAGAGTTACTTTTGAATTTATAATATTAATATTTATATAGTAGGGATTATCATATATAAGTAAATAATTAGATTTTTGAACTCTAGGTTGCCTTTTAATATGACTATCAAGTTGGGCTGGTTACTTTCGTCGTGACATTATTCCGATTATTTCTTCTGTGCCGAGAACCTGACCAACCAACTGGAAGGTGGTTGGTGGATCCCTAGAAAACGTACTGGGGTTACCACCGAGTGTGGGCTCGTTAGATTCGTCTTAACGAATTCTGAAAATTTCAAGTGTGATTTTAGGTTTTTGAACTAATATTTTTCAAAAACTTCTCATTAAAATATTCCATGTTTAAAAGGAAGATCATAATAAAGTTGTAGGTGGTAGAACCATTATCGTTCGCCCGGGGAAGTACCACCGCTGCACCCACTTCTGCCGTGAACCAGTTCTATTGTGTTTCGGTGGAAAGGTGCAGTTGCCGGCCACATTTACATGAGGCGACCACCAGCCTCTGGAGTAGCAGCGCAACTGCATACGACCTCAGACAAGACTTACCTACGCTTGCTTGAAGTTGTATGTAGATGTCCATGGGCTGCAGCGACCACTTAACACCACGTGGCCTGCATGCTCGTCTGCTACTCCATTAAAAAAAAGAAAAAGAATTACCAGGACGATCGAGCGTTGCTCTGATAAAACAATTAACTTTCTTGGTTTAATTAAATTAAAATGAAACACTCGTTTGCTTAATGTTACTTAACAATGCCATTTGAAATAGCTCCTAATTTCAAAAAAAATCACAAAAAATTCCTAGTTAATATTATAAATGCGAAAGTAAGTTTGTTTGTTAGTCTTTCACGCAAAAACTACTCAACCGATCATCATGAAACTTTGTACATATATTCTTGGAGTTATCAGAAGTAAAATAGGATACTTTTAGAAAAATTAATGCGGGTGAAACCGCGGGCACAGCTAGAAAAAAATAAACGCAATATGGTTATGATTATGGTTTGTATCCGGGTCTCTAGTTCCGCAATCAGCCCCCGTAACCATTCGGCCAAGGAAGCTTTAATTCATATTTAGATATATAAAAGAATTGCTAGTTTAATCCGGTTTCTGAAGGTATTACAATACAATACAATACAATAATTCTTTATTGCACACCAAATCATATACCTACAAAGAATTTTAATTTACAGTATGAAATAGGTCTTATCGCTCAGGCAGCGATCTCTTCCAGGCAACCTATGCTCGGTAAAATAGGATAGAGGGGAAGAAGAAAGAGAAAAAGGGAAGGGTGCGTAAACTTAACATAAAATAAATAAACAACTATTATTAGATAGATTGAGTAGAGTACTTGCAATATTTCCATATCACGATGATGTCATTATCATTTTAAGCAGTAGCAGTAGCAGTTATCACAATAAAGTTTAATTAAGCAGTTATCATATTAAAATTTAATTAATACAAATCTTGTTTGTCACCAAATTACGTTAGATAAGTCTCTCTGAGTTGTTATTCTGATTGAAGATATGATTATAAGTTTTAAATTATAAGTTTGTTGATAAGTTTATTTTTGATCTTAGAGCATCAAGGTATGACAGGTATGTGACACCCGTCAGGGGAGTGGCCTTTACGGGCGAACCCCTCGTCCCAACGTGCATGCAACCAGGAGGCATGGTTATATTATATACAACTAGTGTGTGTGTGTGGCTCGGTTTCAGTGTTGTCGGTGCATAGAAAATGATGTTGTTAATTGAAATTTATATATTTAGAATTAGAAATATATGCGTCTGTAGTGATGAAAGAATATTTGTGAATTTGTGGCAGAATTAAAATGTGTGCGTCCCCCGCACCAGATTTAGCACAAAAATTATGTATCGAAGCGAGGCGCTATGTCGTCTCTACTGAAGGGTGAGTCAGTAACTTTGATGTTCTAAGTTGTTGATAGATTATAATTACTACAGGACCAATACTGTGAAGTTGTGTTTGGGTATAAAGTTAGGTGTGGCTTCTCGAACTTTTTATAGGATTATTTACCCATTTCCTATGTTACGTTGGGATTTATGTGCGGACTTCAATTATTTTTTTCAAATTTTTATAAATATACTAGCTAACCCGGCAGACGTTGTCCTGCCTTAAAGTGTCAGTAATAAAATACCCAATATTGCGACTATAAATTGAGATGTAAGCTATTCTATCTTTCAAGTTGAATCAAACTGCACACGGTGTGCAAATTTTATTAAAAAATATTAAGTACAATATATACAGGTACAGTAATGGCCGTTGTTGGCGGGAGCTCACAACACGTGTTTATTTACATGAGATCACTTAATTAACTGAGAGTTAAAGCTGTCTTTGTCAGATTAATAAATTGTAAATAAATAATGATTGCACTGGAAATTAATGATAAATTTACAATGACAGATTATTTTTTTTTATTCTAAGTCATGACAAAATAAAAATAAAAATCTTCCCAAAAAAAATAAAGTTTTTAATTAATAAATAAAAAATAAGGTTTGATCATAGAAGGGTGAAAATTTAGGGTTGTATGTATTTTAGTATAATGTATCATAAAAAAATAAAAACAAAAAATTTTGTCCAAAAAAATAAAAAATAAATTAACGTTCTGGGGCATCGCGCGTGGAGGACACCGGTGCGTTCCTATGGAGATCCCGGAGTCCTCACAAACGCAGAGGCAGGCCACCGAGGGGGTTTTAGTGCGGTCAAATCCCACATAACCCGGTATCCTCTCCCAAGGTGTCGGGTGCCTTTTAAAGGGTTCCCCCCGATACCAAAAAAAAGGAGGTCTAGGTAGGATTATTTTTAAGCCTGAAAATGAACAAAAAATAATGATAACTTTCATGACTCATGTTTAAAAGAAGCAGTCCATTTTCGCGCTTTATCATTACAAGTTCTTGTAGCACTTGTCGATGTGAAGACAATGATATCTATAAATAAAAAGACAATTTTCCAACATCAAACAAAGTGTTCACAGCAATACACTAGAACGATTACTGTTAATAATACTTGAAGTAATTCTGTGAGTAAATAGTCTTTTGTTATAATAATCGGGAGCACAAGAGGGGATTGCTTAATTTTCTCGAGCGCTTTAGATTAAGATACGGAGTATACACTATGTGCGAATACACTTGCGTGTATTTTTTTCTTACTTCCAGTTGTCAAAACTGTCATATTGAAAAATTACAATATCGTTTTGCAGCTCTTAAATAAAATAAAAAATAGACATTGGACTTTTGCCTGTTGGTATTTTAATGTATTTTATTTTATTTTGCAGATTTGTGTCAAACCCACCTTTTTAGTCATAATTAAATCGTCAGATTACTAAAATGTTACTTTCATGCATTTAAAATATTTTATGTCTATTTGCCACGCGCGATATAAAATGGTAAAGAGTAAAGACTTTACCATTTTATAACATATTTTTGCACGCTCTCCCTGCTAGTACAATGGCAAACTCAACATAATCTTTTTTTCGTTTTCGGACCTAATCTTCACTACCTAATGGATCTCCATGACGATTTTATTATATAACTAATCGTAAGTGTAACTGAACATGATTATTTACAGCCTCACTAATTATCTCACGGTACCCTTTAGACGTAGCCCTACTAGTTTCTCAGTAATTATCATTGACATACTCACGATACCCTTTAGAAGTAGCCCTACTAGTTTCTCAGTAATTATCATTGACATACTCACGGTACATTTTAGAAGTAGCCCTACTAGTTTCTCAGTAATTATCATTGACATACTCACGGTACCTTTTAAAGTAGCCCTACTAGTTTCTCAGTAATTATCATTGACATACTCACGGTACCTTTTAGAAGTCCTACTAGTTTCGGACCTAAACGAGGTCCTTCCTCATGAGCCGTCGCGAGCGGTCCCAAGTAGGCACGCGCGGAGACTCACGTCTCCATGACGCTCTAGTAACTGCATATTCAGAATTTCGGGCCCCCCTTCTGTAAGTGCGCAAATCACGTAGCGGTTTTAAGTTGAACGCAGTGAATTCGATCACGTTTTGCGGTACACAATACGAAATGTAATGGTTGTAGGGGAATATTGTGAATCATAAAAAATTCGTCATGGTTATTTGTCTAGTGAGCTACAATGTTTTAGCATGTTTTAATAGTGCTACAAAAAAAGATTCGTTTTAAATCTTAACAGAAGATAAGCGTATCGGGATTTCAAACTTAAAATAAATAAAAAAGCTGCAACTAAAGCTTTAGTTAGTTTTAAATTTAAAGATCATGTTTAATTTTCTTTTAACTTGTATTTCTGCTTTGTCATGCTCATGTTTCTCATAACACTTAATGATGGTAAATTAATTTAGTGATATTATAGACATTTAGTGTCCCCATCAAGTTAAAATCGGGACGCTTCCCTAAATAAAAAAAAAATAGAGTAAAAAGACACAAATCGACGACGACATATCTGTCTGTGACTAGCAGGGATGTTAATATGTACTTATATGAAAATTCGGATCTGGATATGAATAAAGGTGTACCCAAGTAACACGTTAGTGAAATTTGGAACTTATTTTGCAACCTTAGGTAGCATATAAGTGATGCAAGAGTGTATAACATTATTTATAGATGCAAACAGCACTCGAATTTGCAAATGAGTAACTCTTATCTATCTGAGTTGTGTAGTGTAGTGCTGTATCTTATTCTGACTGATTTTTGTTCATGCTTTATTACTTCTGGTGGCATTTACACTTTCAGACGCATAAAGGTTTTAATTTTCTCTCTTTTAGAACTCAAAGAGGCATATGATATTCTGTAATACCCCCTAAGGAACTGTGCCCTATTAGGTGGTAATTTTTCCTTATTTGGCATCTTTAGTACGTAGTATATACGAGTTATTTATCACCTGTAGTGGCTTAAGAGTTATTATTGCAGCTCATTTGGAACCTACTGTAATTGCCTTTGTGAGGTTTTATATAGGTACTCTAATATGCCACTGTAACGCGTATCTCGGTTACAAAAGATTGTTCTTGAAAACTGTAAGCATCAATTTTTTCTCATTTAGAACCATTTAAGATTTAACAGTTCTAAAAGATAGAAAAGTAGAACTTATTTTTAAGTGCGATTCAGTGTGCGGCACGTGTATATATTATGTTTGTTTATAAATTAATATATTGCTCTCAACAAATCAGTGAAAATAGGAACTGCAAGGTTTATTTTAAATCGCCATGAAGTCGCCATGTTTAAAAATGGAGTACTTTAAAAGCATCTTGTTAAAAAGTATTTTATTACAATAACATAAAATAAAATTAGTTTTGATAACTGTTTCTGATGTAGTTTGACCTTATACTTTTTGTAAAACCATAATTTTAGATTTTTAACTAACAAATTTTAATAATGTATTTTCTTATTTATTTCATCAGCGCATATTTACTAATAATAATAATAATAATATATTCATAAGCGATGAAGATGAGGCATGGGTAGTATTTTTATGATTGGTTCTATTATAGAAAACATACCCACCAAAACATTTTCATGTAAAATGTTTCTAAGACGAGTTCATATTGCTTTCTCTGTCAGGTGTCATCGATCATATACTATTATATCGATGCTCTGTGTAGAGCAAAGCTCCAAGACAACTTCAACAACTCAGGCTTTAGGTCCCTGGGTAGAACTGGGGACATAAGTTATAAATCATCAACTGATGATGATCATATTACTGCATTATACGGGACATTTCTAAAGTGCCGTATTTGTTTATATTTTAAATGATACATTTTACTAAATTTATGTCAAGATAATCTTTTCAATTTACTTACATTTACAGTAAGTATAAGTAGATAGAAAGCTATGAAGATAATCGTAAAATTTATACGGTATCCTTAAACATGAAAATAAGAAATAAGCGTTATTTTTCAGCACGGATTAGTCTTTATACTACGTCAATAAATTTATCCTTTAAAGATTGGACACGGGGAATTAAGCCTTGCGTTTGGGGCTTATTTTGACGTAATCGCAGCCATTTTGAATCTGTTAAGCACTGTCAGAACGACGCATCTGCAATACAAAGAAGGACTGCCTGCGTCACGAACGTTGATTCTTATTTCCTTGGCATAGGGTTTAATTTTTGAATACTAATGAAGTCAAACAAAGGAGAATGGAGGTGAAGTCCCTATCAGAAGGAAACCACGATTGGTTTGATAATGTATTTGTAGTACGGGACAATCCTTGATAGTGCGTTGACCCGTGTTTGATAGCTATCGTTTTAACGGGTAACTTATTGTGTCGATAACAGGTTTAGATAAACTTATATTACTAACTAGGTCACAAAAATATAACTTAGAGTGTAGTTATACAATTTTTTACCATCGCACCAGAGAGCTGAAATTTATTTTAGACGAGCGGACCCGGCCGACGTTGTCCTGCCTCAAAATATTAGAAATAATCAAGTTTGATCTTAAAACTTAGAAATAGTTGTAAGTAAATCAAGAATCGCGTTGCAAAGTTATATCAGTTAATTTAAACTTGACGACCTGCGTGGCGCAATGGTTACCGTGCCGGACTGCCAATCGAGGTGTCCTGGGTTCGATTCCCGGCGAAACAGAAATTTGAATGATGAGTTTAAATTTCTGTTCTCGGTCTGGGTGTTTGTGTTTCTGTCTTTGTATGTGTCCATGGTACCCACGACACAGGGTATATCTACCTTACTGTGGGGCTATGAGTGTGAAGCGTTATTTATTTATTTAATAACTTTAAACTCATAGGTTGCAGAATGTCTCTTATAGTACATAGTTCCATGCTCACTTGGATCAGTTTAAAGATAACTTGGGGACATATTCAGAAGATCAAGGGGAACGCTTTCACTAAAATGTGATGAACTTTAAACAACGCTATCAAGGACAATATAATGAAAACATGATGGGTATGGATGGACTACATTTGGAGTTTAATATGAGAAAGTCCGTGCTTACACAGAAGAAAAACTATTAATTTCAAATGCTTCTTTGTGTTTTTTTCTGTATTTAAAGGTTAATTATTATCTTTACTCATAGTTACAAGAGCAAACTTATGTAATTACATAAAAGTATTTATTCTATTACTAGCTGTGCCCGCGACGTCGTCCGCGTAGATAAAGACTTGTACAAAAGGCTTGATTAGAGTTGGATAATTTGTTCCTCCTCCTCCTTAGTCGTTCACTCTTGTCACGTTGAGTGGTCGTTGTTGATGAGGTTGCAATTTCGTTCGTGACCGCTTGCCCTCCACTGTCCCTTGGATTATTGTTACCTTTTATGAAATTACTTATGATACAAAAGTTCATATTATTATGTTGAGTAGATACATTCTTCCTGAGTCCTTACAATCTTACTGTACTCCTCTTATAATCGACTTTTCAGTCGTTATCATCAGTTTCTCTTTACAAATTAAACGTACTATAATAGCCTGTTTTTAAAGTGTTTAGATAGTACTGCTGTGCCCGCGGAAAGGAACATTATAATTAAATAATTTGTGCTGCAAATAATGCATAGATTCATTATCATTATGTAACTTAAATATATTGCAGAAAGGTGATGAAATGTCTACGCTATGTCAGGCGTGGTTAGTAGTTGGTTAGTCAAATTCTTGGTTGCTTACACGTTGGTTGCAATTGTCGTTAACATACTGTCGTTCATACTTAATGGAGGTCTTTTGAGCGATTTAAAACTTGCGACAGCAGTTAGGCCACTAACAATGAAGACGTCATCAACCTGAATTGGAGCAGCGTGAGAGGATCAGGCCCTACGCGATTAAGAGTCAATTGGTCCTATTAACAACCCTTCACACAGCATCAGAAATAAATATATCGATTACTAATATTATTCTGGGCGTGACCACCATGCCGTGCTGCTGCCGTGACGCTTTAGCATATAAGTATAACACCAGTGCCAGTACTGCGTATGTATGTAATAGCTCTTATTAAATTAACCACTGAAAACGTCTGCTCATTTCTATAACATTTTTTTATTAGACCCTCGGAAATTGCTTATTCGTTTATTCGAAATCACTTTTTTTATAAATAAACCGAACAAAGAGGCAGAAAGGCCGCGTGGTTAAGCGATCACTGTCGCCTATGAAAATGGGCAACCCCAGCGGAGCCACCCGAGCACTGCCAGCTTTCAAGAAGAGCTTTCTTTACAGCTTTCTTGAAGAACCCTATGTCAAAGTCCATTGGAAATGCCTCAGCTGGAAGGTTGTCCCATAACTTACACATCCGTTCAAACATCAAAAGGAGCGTGCAAAGCGGCCTGTGGAAAGTTCCAACCTTCGACTGGTGGTGTAATCATGATATGGAGACGTAGCTATCATTTTGAAAAGAACACTCAGCATAGTAAAGTCGGTAGAATACTTAGATTTTTTTTACGTTTCACACTGATAGCGCCAGAGTAGGGGAAAGTACAGTATGTAATGGGTACCATGCGACACACAGAGACAGAAATACAAACACTTAAACCGAGAACAGAAAATTAAACTCATCATTCAAATTTCTGCTTCGCCGGGAATCAAACTCGAGACCCTTCGATTGGCAGTCCGGCATGGTAACCATTGCGCCACGCGAGTCCAGGCGCGGTCGCAGCCTTCAATTTGGGGGGGGGGGGGGGCGCCAAGAAATTTTGGTGGGGGGTCACTAAGAAATTTGGGGGAAGAGGTGTCTCAAATTGGCTTGATTCGCCTTCCATCTACGTATATCTACGTATGAGTGAGGGATTTTGGGGGGGTCATGTCCCCTGTGACCCCCCCCCTGGGACCGCACCTGCGCGAGTCGATAATTATTATTGTCTATTAAATAAGGTCGATACCAATAATATGTGGATGTAACCACCGCGCCGCGCCTCCATAATACTCTACCACAAAGAGTACAATATCAGCGCCAGTTCCAAAGCTCTCTGTTGTTAATTTTTTTATTAGATACTTTATTAAGTAAATATACTCGTAATTAATTATTTGAAATAATCTCCACCAATCCACTTTGTAATAGTGTTATTGCGTAACAATGACATCTATCGTATAGCGTGTAAACTAAATTGTCGATATACCGAATTTGCAACAGATCACTAAATAGTTCTGAATATGAACATAGATGTCGGCAGTAGCCTCGTTTTGTTAAGGTTTTGTACATTAATTTTGTATTGAGGATTTCTTTGAATATGTTTTTTTGTTTGTTTTATTAAATATTTTGAGATGAAATCTAGCATAAGTGATTGAAAACTTGCTATCAGAATATTAAGAGATGTTAGTAATTATCGAAACTTGTGGTGTGACCGCTCGCATTAAATTTATTCTCTTACAAAAGTTACACACTTAAATTTAAAAACCCGCATTGGAGCAGCGTGGTTAACTAATCCTCCAATAATGGGGAGCCCAGGAGAGGAGCGAGACGTTAAAAGGATGCAGCTATTTAGTTTGTATCGGTAATGGTCGCTTCAGTCTTTAATTCAATTCTTGAAATTGACGTAACTTTTTTGTTTGTTAACCGATTTAAATAAAACAAACCCTAAATGTTAATCCAAAAAAATACCAATACATCAGTGAAAACCGCATACTTCTATGTTAAGCCGTTCCTGAGATTAGCGCGCACAAACGAACAGATAAACAGACAAACAGATAAACAGACAAACAGACAAACAGACAAACAGACAAACAGACAAACAGACAATAATTCTAAAAATCATTGTTTTGGGTTCTATTACGCTAATAAATAGCCCTAGTGACATTTTTTTTCAAATATCTTCAATGTACAGAAACGGACTTGTTACAGATTTATTATATGTATAGATTATTTAACACATAATTAATCAAAATCAGGCATACAGAACCCAGACTCATAAACCGTGTTTACTTGTGATCCGTACTTTGCCTTCGGCTACGGAGCCCTAAAAATCGTTTGTGCTGTCGGCCCTAACTAGGGTTGCCAGGTCGACAAACCAAATAGCCGGACAGACCAGCTAGTTTGGCCGGACATTTGGGTAGAAAGGCCGGATATCCTACATTATTGAGGATTTTGTGTCTATGTATTAAGAGGCCGTATACGATATTTTGCCGATTTCGCTGATTTAGCTCATTTTATACAGGAGATTTTGCAGTTAAAATACAGTATTTCCATAAGTTTTATTACACAATATGACTGATCATTTCATAAATAAACTATTAAATGAGCCACTTTTTAATTTTTATATCGTTATTTTGCTTAATAGACCTGAAGCCGGTGATAGTTTTGTAAATATTACTGTAATAGTTATAGAATATCACATATTTCTGGATCATTTTAAAGTCTAAACAGATCGAAAAAAATGCCATGTATTGCTGTAAAAAACACATATAAAGTGTATGAGCCACTTTTTGCCACTCTCATACAAAAAATATTAGTAAAAAAACATTGAAGTTAAGTCAATTTTGAGAGAAAATGGGCCAGAAATTGCATTTGATTTCGGCAAAATTGAATAATCTTACGTAAAATTTATTTAACATAAATACTCTTCAGTTTATAATCAATCCGTTTCCTGAAAAAAAAATCTTATTAATAATGATGATTCGGCATTAAACATCTTTTAAAGTAACCTAAATCTCGCATTATAATTCTTGACGCAAGCTATAAAAGTGTCTAATTTATTAGATTATTAATGAAATGAAAAGTTATATTGTGCAATGATACTTGTAGAAGTACTGTAATTTATCTACAAAATCTCATGTGTTAAATCGGGTAAATAAGCAAAATCGGCAAAATTTCGTATACGGCCCCTTAATAGGTACGACAACAAAACTGCGGCACTACGGCCTGCGGGAGCGACCGACAGTCGACTCGCCTGCGCTCGGCCATGCTCGGCGCACGCTCGTTTGCGAAATGTAATAAGCCTAACAAAAGCCGAACAAGCCGGACACCGTTTATTTTGGCCGGACACGCAATCAAAAAGCCTACTTATGTCCGGCTTTATCCGGACGCCTGGCAACCCTAGCCCTAACGCATTTGACATCTGTCGACTAAGACAACACCTGAACAAGTAGATACAGGGAGTTTTGGCTGGAAGTCGAAAAAGACATATAGTGCTCTTGTTTTATTTTCATTTTCTTGGTGTATTTTTGAGTTATATCGGATAAAGTTGATGGCATTTTGCTCGATATAGGTTAATGATAGTGCACGAGTGTTGTGAAATAAAATAACAGTGCGAAAACATGTTTTTTCGGCTTGCCTCCAAAATTCCATCGGACATGTTCTGGTAAAGTAGCCATCACTTTACTTGAACATTTGACTGACTAGACTGACTGATACCTGACGACTATCTGACTTTTTTCTACGACTACAGTGATGCAAAAATTTTACTTGAAGCTGGCAATATGCACAGAGTTTGCGACGCCATTATTAAAATTGAAAAAAAAAGTAGATACAGATTGTCAATTCGCTGTCGAGTTATGATGATGGAGGTGCATCATAGTATAAAAACGAAAACAAACATTAGATTTTTATCTTGGACACGAGTCGAATTATCGGTACAATCAAGTTTATCCGAATATATCCGAGATAATTTCTTTATAAAATCAATCCATCATATGGATTATAATATTTAATATTATATCATCTCTATCTGCTTATACTACTTGTTAACAATGAAGAAATATGTTGTAGGCAGAAGTGGGCGTAGTTTTGTTATCGTGTACATTATGTATTTACGGCCATTGGTACTTATTATATAAAAAGTAATTTACATGTAAGGTTTCGACCTTATCTTTTATCTATCAAGGCTACCTTCGGGAGCTCAAAACTTTGGATAAAATAAAATTGTTATGTTTACACCAGCCGCAGGTTATGTTCACTGTGATTAAAAGTTTTTTTCTTCAATTATGGAATCGCAAACTCTGCATATTGTCAGCTTCAAGTATATTTATTGCATCACATTTTTGCCAGTTTCGGTGAAAACGGGCGAGTAATTAAAGGAAAAGTCAGTAAGTCGTCAGTAATCAGTCAGTCAAGTTACTCAGACATTCAAGTAAAGCGATGGCTCCTTTATTAGTACGTAACCAATGGAATTTTGGAGGCAACATATTTTCGCAAAGTTATTTTATTTCACAACTCTTGTGCACTGTAATTAACCTATATCGAACAAAACGCCATCAAATTTATCCGATATAATTCAACAATACACCAAGAAAATGAAACAAGAGCAGTTTACGAGTACTTACATATGTCTTTTTCGACTTCGCGCCAAAAGACGTGATTAAAAGTTAGGTGATCAAGTCGATGACGTAGATCAAATTAATTTATATCTGTGGTCAACACAAGCATTTCTAACGAGGAATCCAAAGTCATAATGTTCATTCATATTGTAAAATATTCGTTCAATTTGTATGATAAAGAAACTACGACGTCATACCATTCTAAGGTAAAATGATTAAACATTATTGATTAGAAAGTTATTTAAAATCATACATGTTTAATGACTTACTCGTTTACGTCTACTTACGTAGTGGAGATTATTTAGCATAGTCATTGAATATTTATCTATAATTCATACGGAATCCATTTATAACAATTTACTAAAGTTGAAGTTTAATAGAGTGTGCCTTATATTTATAATAAAAGGTCTTTAAGTTACGCAAACGATCTACGTAGTTAAGCCAAAACGCTTACGCCAAACGGCTTTATATTCAAAATTTACAATAATGGCCAATAATAATAATAATAATTATATGTCAACAGTTACTCAATATAATATTAAAGTCATATAAACTTAATTGCTGTCCCTGGGCTGTGCACCCAAAACGTGGCTACATTACCCCATCCGTTGTATGGCTAGACTTATTCTTTGCCCTAGGTAAGAGCCAGCACGATGGTGATGAGACTTATGAGTACACTCAATTAACCTCCTGGATAGATGCTTAAAAAAGATCCTGGCATCAGATCCCCACAATCCCATCGTTTCGACTCCAAATTCGAGTATGTATACTGACTGACGGTACAGTAATGTTGGTGTTGCTATTGTTATTTTTGCCGTTTTTTTACGTTTATTTAGAAGTTTTTTTTATAAGACAAAGACAAAGACTTTTATTTCCACAAATATGGGTTACAAAAGGTGTTTTATACATTTGGTTCGCCATATTTACCTTCATGAGGTATGCAAATATTACAATAATTACAAACTTAATTTATAACAAACAAAAGATTATAATAATGTAATTAAAACTTTATATTTAATTTTCTTTTCTTTGTTTGAAAAAAAAAAGTCCATTTATTGGGGAAGGCTATATAACATCATGCTATGATTAATACCAAAGTCCACGCGGACGAAGTCGCGGGCGACCGCTAGTACAGACTAGCGGTCGCCCGCGACTTCGTCCGCGTATAATAGTAGTACAGACTAATATTATAAAGAGGAAAGATTTGTATTTTTGTATGTTTGTCATGAATAAACTCAAAAATTACTGTTCCGATTTCAAAAATTCTTTCACCATTAGAAAGCTACATTCACCCTGAGTAGCATAGGCTACTTTTTACCTCGGGAAAATGCTTCATTCCTACGTGAAAACGGGAAATAGGGTCAACACGGTTGAAGCAACTTGCTAAACGCCTATGATTTTAATATAGCAATGAAGCCTGGAATAGCACATAGGCTATTTTTTATCCTACGGGGACCCATTAAATAGGTCCACGCGGGCGAAGCCGCTGGCGGAAGGCTAGTACCTAATATACATGTATCTGCGGGTCGAGGAAGGAAATCAATGAAGTCTTTAATTTTTACATTGCGTTTAGAACTTTTAGGGTTTTGAGTTTTAACTAAAATGGAGCGTCAATAAAATCCATACTCCGTCTGGAAATACGTAATTTTATTACCATATTGACGTATTTTTACAAGTATTGCTGATTATCGTTATTATAGCAATAATGATAACTTACAATTATAATTCGTTATTTTTATAGTATATAAAAATATAGTATTTAACTAGATGTTGCCCGCAACTTCATCCGCGTATACTTTAGTTTCCATATTTATAATTATGACAAGCGTATCTGTGTGTATACCTTTTTTTTGGTATCGGGAGGGAAACCTTCAAAAGGATACCGTGTTATGTGGGATTTGTACCTCACTAAAACCCCCTCGGTGGCCTGCCTCTGCGCTTGGGGAGGACTCCGGGATCTCCTAAGGAACGCACCGGTGTTCTCCACGCGCGGAGCCCAGAATGGGCCCATCTTTGGAGGTTAGATGTGCTCTCCTGCACCTTCCGATGTTTACGGCGGCATGCGGCCACACGCACACACCGCCGCGCCGTCTTTCCCGGGGCTGCTGGCTGGACAGATCGAGCTCCGACTCTCCCCGTCCGCAACCCCGGAAGTCCCCTTTTAGTCGCCTCTTACGATCAACCAATTACGATTACTGTAGCTCTATTCTTAATCCTGTAGTTACAGGTAGTTCATTAGTAACCTTTTTTTGGTTTCGCTGGGGGAAATGCGTTACGCATCCCCTCCCGTAGAGGGGTATGTGGGACTCCCCAGGGGCAATACCCCCTGGTATACCCACTAAAAACCCCCAGCGGCACTCCGTCTTCGCCTCTTGGAGAGGGTCTGGGAATCCGGCAGAGCCTTTGCGTCCAGTCCCCCTTCGGCGAGCCCCGCCTTTATGGCGAGCCCTTCGCGCCCCCCCCCCTTATGATGGGTGGGGCAACGGGGACGGTCGAGAGTGCGCGATCGTCCCCGTATCCACTGATGGTGAGCGGTGCAATGCGGGCGGAGGAGCCTCCGCGCCTGTCGCCCGCTGCTCACCATCGGGAAGGTGAAGGCGGTCATACGCCCGCCTCCTCCGTCCCCTTCGCCGCTTCCGGAGCGCCGGCGCAAGAGGGTCTTCCTCTCGCGCGCGCTCCGCTGCCTCCTTCTGCGACATGACGGATTCGCAGAAGGAGGCAACCGCCGCCCACGCCCCCTCGCTCCCCAGCATTGCGCTCACAACGCTGGGGAGCGAGAGGTCCCGCCCGACCACCGCAACCAGACTGCGGCGCAGCTCGGACCACGACGGGCACACCTCGAGGGTGTGCTGCGCCGTGTCTTCCGCCGCGCCGCAGTCGTGACACGATGGGGCCTCCTCCCTACCGATCATTAGTAACCCTGTACCAACTTTAAGTAAGCGACAGAGTTATTGGCGGGACGTTGAAAACGACATAATGTGCTCTTGTTTAATTTTAATTTTCTAGGTTTATTTTCGGAGTTATATAAATAATTATTAATTGTTTATTTATTGACTAATCAATAAGGTAATTTTGAAGGTTTTTCCCGATAAAAAAGGCTTAGTAAAGAGACCCATCCACCAGTGAATATAGATAGGGTAATAACGTAGAAGAGGATAACTACGTCAGAAGGAAAAGTTAACGAAATAGAAAAAACGCGGGTAAAACCTCGCAGTAAACTAAGACACTACGTGCTCATAATAATCTATACTAATAT
Organism: Pyrgus malvae; assembly: GCA_911387765.1. Taxonomy (NCBI): domain Eukaryota; kingdom Metazoa; phylum Arthropoda; class Insecta; order Lepidoptera; family Hesperiidae; genus Pyrgus; species Pyrgus malvae. The sequence goes on along the minus strand of OU426971.1, from coordinate 10,461,072 downwards.
TATAAAGAGGAAAGATTTGTATTTTTGTATGTTTGTAATGAATAAACTCAAATACTACTGTTCCGATTACAAAAATTCTTTCACCATTAGAAAGCTACATTCACCCTGAGTCACATAAGCTACTTTTTACCCCTTTTTTCCAACGTGAAAACGGGTAACAGGGTTAACGCGGTTAAAGCAACTGGCTAATCGCCTATGATTTTAATATAGCAATGAAGCCTGGAATAGCACATAGGCTATTTTTTATCCTACGGGGAACCATTAAACGGGTCCACGCGGGCGAAGCCACTGGCGGAACGCTATATTAATTTATATAGGTACTGTATTATATTACGGATTGAGATTTACACCACGGCATTTAATTTAAATATGTATGCCTATAGCTTAAGAGATTAGTCAATTCGATAAAAAAACTTACTTAAATTAACTAATAACCAACATAACAACAAAACGTTGGATGCAGATGATATTTTTATAACCTAAATGTATTTTTGCCTTGGTGTGTCTGTAACTAATTTTTTTCGAAAATTTCAATCAGTAACTGTATTATACGCTTAGAATACATTTTGGAAATTAATAAAAGCTCTCTGCTAATGCGTTGAAGAAAAAAATAAACAATATTTAATTGCAAAAAAATGTTTTGAAGCATGGTCCTGCAGCTGGTGTAGAACGCTGGCGATCTACGCCTCCAACTGGAACAGAATCGATCGGGAGATGACTGACCGGTAGACAAATATCCTTGTCCTGGTTGTATCGATAGTTGTGAAACCTTGTCAAAGGCCTTAGGGGCGATTTGAAAACATCGGACAGCGTTGACCGTTAGCCAAAACCACACCAACTCGCATTGGAGCAGCGTGGTGGAGTAAGCTCCAGGTTTCCTCAATTAGGGCGAGAGACCCATAGGTACCCTTTTTTTGCTATCGGGGGGGAAACCTTCAAAAGGTACCCGGCACCTTGGGAGAGAGTACCGGGCTATGTGGGATTTGACCGCACTAAAACCCCTCGGTGGCTGCCACTGCGCTTGGGGAGGACTCCGGGATCTCCGCCGGAACGCACCGGTGTCCTCCACGCGCGACACCCCAGAACGGGCCCATCTTCGGGAGAGCAGCTGTGCTCTCCTGCACCTTCCTATGCTTACGGCGACATGCGGCCACGCACATATCGCCGCCCTTCCCGGGGCTGCTGGTTGGATGGATCGAGCTCCCACTCACACCGTCCATAACCCCGGAAGCCCCCTTTTAGTCGCCTCTTACGATCAGGCAGGGGATACCGTAGCTCTATTCTTAATCCCGAAGCTACAGGGACTCCCATAGGTACCCAGTCGTGTCATGCAAAAAGGGTAGCGGCCAATCTATATTATAGAGTGTCTATTTGTAATATTAAAGTAACCAATTTTTACTACATGCATATGAATGTATATACGGTACATATAACAAAATAATATTTTTACAATTTGTCTGTCTGTCTGTCTGTTTGTTCCGGCTTATCTCTGAAACGGCTGGACTGATTTTGACGGGACTTTCACTGGGAGGTAGCTGATGTAATAAGGAGTAACTTAGGCTACTTTTACTATACAAAAATTCTAAAACTAAAGTCCACGCGAATGAAGTCGCGGGCGGCCGCTAGTTGCAATTAAACTTGATCGTTAAACAGAGCGTATTCTGATATATGATAGCTACGACCTACGTTCTAGTAAACAACCCTGCCTATCCTTCGTTATTTTTATTTTTTATAGATCTAGTTATTTCAAATCCTTTGTTTTCTTTTATTTTTAGGGTTCCGTACCTCGATAAGATAAAACTAAACCCTTATAGAATCACTTTGTGGTGCATCCGTCTGTCTGTCAAGACCCTTTTTCTCAGGAACGCGTAGTGGTATCAAGCTATTTATATCAAATAAGGTCTACTGTCCCTTGGAGCTGTGAAAAAATCATGTTTCTAAACCAGCGCAATCAAAAGATACAGCCGTTTATGCCACAAATTTCGGCAATTTTTCGACTCTCGAAAGGGAATAGCAAAACCTACAGGGTACTTCCCGTGAACCCAGAATCTTATAGCAACATCTTATAGCACAGATAAAGGAAAAATTGCGAAAACCTATTGCGAAATTTTTTTAGTTACATCAGATATTAAAATAGTATATTTGATTACAAGTGCGAAAAGGCTGTCATTGCAAGGAGTTCCGACAAATGTCTACCCGAGCCGAGGCGCAGCCGAAGGTGAGGGTTGACAGTCTGAACTCCTTCCAATGACGGTTCCGCACCAGTACACGTGCGACTATTTTTAATACAGTTGCAAAAAAATGAAGCAATTTAATAAAATAATAAAATCACAATACACTCAACTAACTGTCCATCTAAACTCACAAAGAATATTTTTGAAAAATGGCGCCAACCGTAAAAGAATCTATGCAGTAGTACGTAAGTACATTATTCTTAGTCTAAGCTATGCAGAGATTTTTTTTGTTTTCTTCACCCATTCTGGGTAGGCAAAGGGAACTATGCCCATACAGCCAAGTCTTCAGTAGAATTTTTTTATTGATAATATGAAATGAAAATGTTTATGAGATGAAATGAAACCTAACCTAACTCATTGAGTCAAATCATTAAATCTGATATTGAAAGAAATTAGTAGGTTCTTTTTAGAAATATTTTCATGAATCATAAAAACTTCTTAAACTTCGTGGTTGGTTTTTTTTTTCTTTTTAATAGACATTATTTTGACAGTTGGGAAAGAAAATGCACGAGTTTGGAAAAGGTAAAGAAGAAACACGAGTGTGTAATAGCCCACTTCCCGAACGCTATACGTCCCTGCAATATGCCACTTTTTGAGCAACTGTATTAAAAAAATATTTTACGGAACCCTCGGTGCGCGAGTCCGACTCGCACTTGGCCGGTTTTTTCTACAGGATGTGTATAGATAGCAGTATGACTACGAGTGTGTCTGCATCCGCGTAGTCATACTGTAATGATAAACTATGTAGTATGACCACGAAGAAAAGAAACGCCGGTGATTTTAATGCCAGGAATCCAATCGTGATAAATTTTGTTTTATTTTTTAAACGACGAATACCTGTTCTAAGCACCACATATCCTAAGTGTTTTGGTATCTCGCCGTGCAAAATCATAGGGAATGTTGGCCGCAACCCTTTTTGCGTCCCACTGCTGGGTACGGGTCTCTCCCCATTATTGGGGAGGCCTGGAGCTTACTCCACCACGCTGCTCCAATGCGGGTTGGTGGAGATGCGGGTTAGTGGCCAACCCGCTGTCGGATGTTTTCAAACCGCCCATAAGGCATCCGACAAGGTTTAACGACTGTTATCTATCGACAACAACCGGGACCGCCGCCTTAACGTGCCCTCCGAAGCACAGAAACGCGCATGAAATTTTTTGCCACTAGCGGTCACCCATCTCACACCCGACCGCGCCCGTTTTGCTTAGTTGCATAGATCGTTTGCGTTCTACGCTAACCGCCGGGACATGCGCGCTTCCACAGGGAATGTACAGGTATGTAAGTACCATGTTCTAAAACAATGCTGTTCCTTCGTTATTTTAATACCAGGAATCGAATCGTGATTAACTAGGGTACCGGCCCTCGAAAGGAAAAAAAATCCTTATAGGATTACGTCGTTGTTCTGGTCAGTCCATCTATCTGTCGAGACCCTTAATTTCGAAATCGCGTTGAAATTAAAACATTATAACGTAATAAAATATTATTCTGCAATAAACGTACAATTATATTATATTTATATACAAATTTTATAAACACACATAGTTATTCTCACATATACATAGTAGGCATTCTCTCTCTCTCGCTCATACACACACACACACACACACACACCCACACACACATAAACACACACCGAAACTGTCATTTGAATTTTTATAAAAGTTCTGTCTGAATTTCTTTAAATAAGTAAAATGTAATTAACTTAGAAAGAGCGGGGCATCCTGACACAGGTATTATTTTACTTAAAAGGAACTCCACTGTGTAAACAAAATTATAATCCAATTTTGAGAAAATAAACAATTTTTTTTTTCAATAAAAGCCTATTCTGATACTCTCAAGGAAATCCAAATTGATAGGATATTTCCCTTTGTCCACAACTATGTTATTTGGCATGTAACATTTGTTTTATATTACGAGTTCACATCAGTTAACATAACAATGATTTTTATATATTTATTTTTGATTGTTAATGCATTAAACATTATACTTTTACAAGTGGGCCCTGCAGACGTTGTCCTGCCTTAAAAGTATTGAAAGAGGATTTGTTTTTTTTTTATTATCTTAAAGAGATTTCATGTCACTGTTTACAATTTACAAAAATTGTATTGTATTTTTTTTCAACATTCTTAATGTCCCACTGCTGGGCACTGGTCTCCTCTCTCACTTTCTCACTTGTGTAAGGCCATAGTCCACACTGAGCAAGTATGGATTGGACATGCACGGTGATGGAAAGCATCGTAATTAAACTTTCTATCACCGTGAAGCAGCGATAAATACGCACATTACAAATTTCTTTCCTTGCCAGAGGTGCGAGCCGAGGATTTGAAGCCGGTATATCCAAGTCGATACCGCTCGGCCAGCGCTGCTCTATAATGTTTTTAATCCTTTCTAACGCGAGTGAAGCCACAGGCACAGCTAGTACAAAGCTAGCTAGTCTTATACAGAACCCTCGGTAGGCGAGTCTAACTCGCTTTTTTTCCTTTTTTAAACCGAATAAAGCCAGTTCTAAGCAACACATGTCGGTGTTTCGGTAACGTCGGAAATTCGCAGAGAACGCACAATAGTTGGCTTGGAGCGATGACCGGGGTTCAAACCGGTATCTGGAATCGTCTTGCCTGTCTCGTACCCCTTGTACTGTAGTCCAGTTAGAGCGTATTCTGACCCCAGTTTTTTGTACGACTCAAACAGGGAAGAAGAAAGAAAGAAAGAAATAATATATAAATGCTTCACTAGCAGTAGTATACCCTGTGTCGTGGGTACCATGGGCACATACAAAGACAGAAACACAAACACCCAGACCGAGAACAGAAATTTAAACTCATCATTCAAATTTCTGTTTCACCGGGAATCGAACCCAGGACCTTTCGATTGGCAATCCGGCATGGTAACCATTGCGCCACACGGGTCGTCGCCCGCCGTACCATAAAATGGCGCGAATATCAATAGTACCTATTTTTTTTTATTTTTTTTTGTAGCAGGCAGACGAGCATGCAGACCACGTGGTGTTAAGTGGTCGGTGCCCATGGACACAACTTCAAACCAACCTTAAGTCTTTCATTTGGTCGTAAGCAGTTATAAAATATTTTCATTCTTAATAATGGCATCGCAAACTCTGTGCATATTGCCAGTATCAAGTATAATTTTTGCATCACTTAGTAGTCATAGAAAAAATCAGTAAGTCGTCAGGTATCAGTCAGTCTAGTCAGTCAAATATTCAAGTAAAGTGATGGCTACTGCACCAGAACGTGTCCGATGGAGTTTTAGAGGCAAGCAGAAAAAACATGTTTTCGCACTGTTATTTTATTTTACAACACTCGTGCACTGTCATTAACCTATATCGAATAAAATGCCATCAACTTTTTCCGATATTTCACAAAAATACACCAAGAAAATGAAAATAAAACAACAGCACAACTTGTCCCTTCAGACTTCCCGCCAAAACTCTATAAAAATAAATAAATAAATAATGCACCTGCACCTTTCTACCGGAAATCAAAATTCTAGAGGTGGTACTTCCCCGGTTGAACCATAAACTTCTACCACCTCTAAAGTTTGAAACATTATAAACTAGCTGCCGCCCGCGACTTTGTCTGCGTGAACTTTGGTATTAGTATAGCATGATGTTATATAGCCTAAAGCCTTCCCCGATGAATGGACCATCCAACAAATTAAATCCAAAGAATTTTTCAATTCGGACCAGTAGTTCCTGAGTTTTTTTTTTCAACTTTTTTATGTCCCACTGCTGGGCACAGGTGTCCTTCTCACAAGTGAGAGGGTTTTAGGCCATAGTCCACCACGCTGGCCAAGTGCGGATTGGTGGACGTCATGCTTTCGAGAAATCATGAATTTCTCTCAGGCATGCACGGCGATGGGGAACATCAATTAAATATCACTATAATTTCCATCACCGTGGAGCAGCGATAAATGCGCACATTACAAATTTCTTTGTCAGAGGTGCGCGCCAAGGATTCGAACCGCGGATCGGTCGCGTCGAAGACCGCGGTTTTTTACCACTCGGCCATCGCTGCTAACATGTTCCTGAGATTAGCGCGTTCAAATAAACAAACTCTGTAGTTTTTATATATGTATTAGTATTGATAACTGTATATGTATTTATTATTTCGCCATACTGAGGTATGAAAATAGAAGGAAAAGTAATGACTAATAATAACATAAAATTAGCTTATTACTCAATACTTTATATTTATTGATTTATGAATAACATTACCTATTGTTTCCTATTTATCGCACTTTATGAGTTTGTATCGAATCGTAATAGTATCGTAAACTTCAAATTTTCGCCCGCATTAAGGTTTAATTTTGGATAATTAAGTTAATTGTCGATATAGTCAGGAGCCTTTTACATTAAAAACATTCTCTAGAATGGTCTAATGCAATAGTATGAAACAGAGACGGCGTTTTTTTAATTTTATTATTTTTATTTAATTGGCTTTATTTCTTCTAATATTATTACTTCCGTCATTGCGTTTGAATATTATTACTATTATTACCTCTTTTCCTTGTTAATGAATTGTGTATTACTTTTAGGTTACGATGATTTAAGTTTTTTTTAAAGTACATATTTTACCTTGTATGACAGACAATGATATTATATATTTATAATTTTTTTCTTATTTATTTAAAAAAAACCCGTTTGAATTTCTGATTATAAATGGTGCGTCTGAATTCAAAATTTGTTTATCTCAATCTAAACAATAAAGTTTGCATAATTTTTTATATGTTTGCTATATAATAAGTACTGTTTATGGATTATTTTCGCGCAGAGGAATGTCAATTTTTTTTTCTTCATTTTTCACTATTTTTTAATTCGCCTCAACCACAACCTTTCCACCCAAAGCTAATTCTTCGACTGATCTGTCTCCAACGGTAGCTCTTATCAAAGCTGTCTTATCTTACTAATCCCGTGCCTTTGACTGGACAATACAGTCATTCGGGAACTCTCCTCAATTGAGCAGGCCATAAGCTTTGTTATCGTTATCACTGAGTCGCTCACCTGATATTAAAGGCTCTCTACACGGACCTTCACAACAGTTTACCTCCAACCGTGCCAGCATACACACCTGCCGGTCGAACGAAGACGCACGACCACGATACGAAAGATGTAATTACCTTACCTCCGTTGTCGAACTCCAGTGCACCGTGTAAATAATTACAATTCTTTCCAAGTGTTTAAGTGTGTGTAAATAGTTTTTTTAATTCATAAAATCCTGTGATATTAGTATTAAGTGCCTGGAAGCAACCGCAAGTAAGTACGTTTTGCATGTTTTCGCTTGACTTTTTGGTTTAGATTAAGGAATGCTTTTTGGTAACTCAGGTAAAAACGCAACAATAGACCTTTTCGTCCATTATATTATAACAGTAAGCCAGAAATACCAAGCCATTGATGTTTTTCCTCAAAATTCCTCTTTCAATATTCTATTTTACTGTTTCTAGTTTTTTGTGTTTCAAATTATTCCGCTTAAGTTAAAAAACAATTAATAGAAAGTAGTTTCATGATTATATTGTTTAATCAAATATTATTCGTGCAAAACAAAATAAGTAAATATTATTTATGTACAAATTAATTATCTGTACGTAACACACTTTTATCATAAGAATATATAATACTACATTTATTCTTATGCTTTTATGTTGTATGCATCCCTCAAGGTTATAACCTAGGACTAGCTTTTTACATTTTTCAAAGAATCTAATCGGCAATGATAAATGTTTCGGTAATTATTCATTACTAAAATATTTCAATAACAGTTTTATCTTCTAGAAGTTCGTCGTATGATTATTGATATTTACGTTCAAGGAATTAAAGGTGGTTTCAGAGTGTTATTGATAACTTTTATCTATCTACGAATTAACTATCACTTACTTTTATGAGCGCATCCCTCAAGGCTGTATCCTAGGGCTTATCAAGAAAATATATTTTATGTTTTTCATCACATTTGGTATGCGACATGTTTAAGCGATGTCTCTAGTCTGGTATTATCAAATTAAGGAAACAATAGATGTGAAAAGTCTCAAAGTGTTTCAGTTATAACGCACCTCACTTCTACAGTCAGTGTACAATTTTAATATTCGGTAAATATTTTCCTTAACTGAAATCTACGTTAATGATCATTGATACTATTATGGCTGCAACCCTTTTTGCGTCCCACTGCTGGGCACGGGTCTCTCCCCATTATTGGGGAGGCCTGGAGCTTACTCCACCACGCTGCTCCAATGCGGGTTGGGAGATACGGGCTAGTGGCCAACCTACTGTCGGATGTTTTCAAACCGCCCATAAGGTCTCCGACAAGGTTTAACGACTGTTATCTATCGATAACATATGCCACCGACGGATTAACGTGCTCTCCGAAGCACGGAAACGCGCAAGAAACTTTTGCCACGAGCGGTCATTCTTAGTTTTTATATTATAGTCAAATAAAATATTAAAAAGTATGATAAACATTGACATTGGCAAAATATAAAACACCGAGACACCATTCGAAAAAAAAATGACGCCTCTTGTAATACTTCATACTTGTCAGATTTGTCACATTTTATACAGATATCGTCCCGTAATGACTGGGACAATTAATTAAGATTTTACCAAAAAAAAAGAACCGACTAGATATAGACAGGACATTTTACTTAGGGCCCGACTTTATTATCAGGCCTTGTTGCCTGATAATAAAGAAGTTATTATTATAATTATTACCATAGGCAAGAAGAAGTAGGTACTGAACAATTTTATTTTTTACCGTTTGAACTCGGTTTTTTTTGTTAAAAACTTAATTTCACTCTTTTTAGTAATTTTAATAATTATGTATGTACCTATGTATAAGCATGATTGGAATTTTTTCCACTTAACTTCTAAACGTTAATGAGATTTACCTTTTATAATCATGTTAATCTAATAGCCATCTAAAAGTTTGAAAGAATACTACTATCAGTTCACCTGAACGTATAAAGTATTGAAAGAATTTGCTCTCAGCTTCTAACCGTTGAAGAGTCGTACCTTCAATCATCAGCTTAGCAGCATCAGGTGATAATTATCGGGCATAAATACTTGTATTATGTTAAAAAATATGACTAAAACAATATGTCTGCCTATTAAGTTTCAGTGTTTCCCTCGATTTCCCTAGTATCCCATCATCAGATTTAGACATGGTGACAGTTGGACCACATAAGGGGTATAAGTTTTTGAACAAAAAAATATATATTGAAAGAATTTGCTAACCTAACCGTCGTAGTACCTTCCAACATCAGCTCAGCAACATCACATGATGATAATTAAACAAAAATGTATTTTTTGCTTTAGTAAGAATACTAAGAAGAAAAAAATCAATTGATGTGCTATAAAATTTAAATATTCCCCTCGATTTCTCTGGGATCCCATCATCAGTTTTTGACTTGGTGACAGTTGGACCACCTCGGGAGCATAAGTTTTTGAACAAAAAAAACATTGATCGAAAGAATTTTCTCTCAACTCTTAACCGTCGCAATACCTTCCATCATCAGCTCAGCAACATGAGATGATGATTACTATGCACAAATATCTCTTATGCAAAATCAATGTGTGTGCCTATAAAATTTGAGAGTTCCCCTCGATTTCCCTGGGATCCCATCATCAGATCCTGATTTGGTGACAATGGGACCACCTCGGGAGTATAAGCATACGAACAAAAAAATAATTTTGAAAATCGGTCCACAAACCGGTGAACATATGTAAAAAAATACATACAGCCGAATGCATTACCTCCTCCTTTTGGAAGTCGGTAAAAATCGGCTTGCGCTAGTAATATATTTTGTATAGGTTAAAAGTATAATCTAACCCCTACAAAAGTTTTGATGTAACATAGATAAAAAATTACAGTGGAATTAAGCAACCGGCAGGTGGCTGTTTCTTGAAGTTGATTAAAACACAAGAACGACTTGAGGCAGGTTGTTTTCAAGTGTTTGAAATCTATGATATGCCTTAAATATACATTGAGCTGTAAATTTTAATTTAAATATTTCATTACTTACATACAGGTTAAGCTACTAAAAGTGTGTTAAAAAATATTTCGTTACCAACGTAAAATATTGAAGCTAAGTAAACTACAAAATACAATGAATCCAAAATATGCAAGTATTTGATCAAGTGTAAATAAATTAGAAGAAGGTATTGTCACAAGTAAATAAGACAATGACAGATGACGTATATAATAACATAATTATGTTGATTACTTATTTTAAAATAAGGTACTTACGTAGGTGATGTATGAACATGGCTGAAATTTTAATTTTATATGTTAGTATTAAAATTGGGTTTTAATTGGATTTATATTTCTTGCAGATGATATTAAAATACATTTATATAGGCATGCTTTTCCTGTGTATTATATTTTCCTATCTCAGTTCGTTAAGTAAGAATCACTTGCTACGCTCGATTTTTTGTTTGTTTGTCCGTCTTTTACGTCGCAACGGTGAAACGGTTTGATCTGATGTTTTGAACAGACAAAGAGTTGGGGGAGGAGAAAGAGCTGGAGAGTGACAAAGATTACATTTTAGTCGGGGAAATTACATCATTCCTATGAGGAAAACGTGTAGTGGAGCCACCGGCGGATAGCTACTGCATATTACATTTTTGGTGCCTATGCCGATGTCTATATTATAAACATAACTTATACTGCTTAAAAGACTGATCAAAATCCGACTTAGTTTCGGAGAAATTCGTTCATACCTCAATAATTACGAGCATACAAATTTACGCCTCCAAAACGCTCAAACTCAATAACGGCTGAACAAATGCCGATGTGGCTAATTTTGGTCTTGAAATATTAGTAAAAGTCCAGGGAAGGTTTTAACTATGGTGAGAAAATATGGAAAAATTGCGAAATTGAAAGTTAAGCAACTTATTTTATTTTCCTATATAAAATGTTAGTAACTTTCAAACATTGGTTCTACGCGCCATCGTCTAGAAGTTTGACAAAGTCTGAATCATGTCTGAATAACAATTCATCTGTAACTATTTGTTTTTATTTTTTATTTGATAGTAACATAAAAACTATTTGAGATGATAAAGAAACTAATCCTCTTCCAATACTTTTAAGGCAGATATATGTTTCAAAATTGATAGCTTTGAAACATATATCTGCCTTAAAAATTTATATTTTATTCGTATAAGATACGTAGGTTAACATTTACCTTTATGACGGTCGGTGAGGGAAAACATCGTTATTAAGTAGAGATAAAATTACCATGTTTTTTACTACCGTATGCCTCACAAAGAACACAAAGACATAATGTCCTATTTCCTGAAGAAATGAAATGAATTTTTTTTATACCCGGTGAGATTTTTTACAAACTCTTAATGTAAATTTTTCGCAGGTTTATCATCAAATACCCTCTTGCCCTCTACCAGAATATTTCTGCTCTAAAGATACAAAAGAACGGCTTTATAAAAATAGATTCACCTTATTCTATTACAAAAATAGTTCTCATTAGGCTAAATCTATTCGAAAAACCGTAAGTAAAATGGAGTCACCGATTAGCCTTAATAAGCTGACAGATAATTGAGAAGGAATTTAATGAATATTATCAAAGCAAAAATAAATGACCGTTAAAGAATTAAAATACTTAATTGTTATTTTATTTTTCTACCTAATTAGCGAAATAGCTGCTTATTTTTTTTCGATTTAGAAAATGTATTTTCATATCACATGTTATGAAACAACAAGTTTTGATTTCTGTTTTGCCAGTCGAAATAAGACAATTTGAAACCAATGCGAATGTGTCAGTCATCATCAGAAATCATCAGAAACAACGTTGTTTCTACCCGCCACCTTCATTTGTTTATTATTTACGTCTTTATTTCAAGTCTGGCAGAATCGCATTGACAACTGTCGTCAAAATCGTAGTCAAAAGATATTACTACGCTATTTGTCTGAAATAGTTTTACTTCGACTGGCTACAGAAATCAAAACTCGTTGTTTCATTACATGTGATATGAAAAATACAGTGTGTGGCTCGGGATGAAACAAAGACTATTTCAGACCAGGGCGATGACAGACAACTCTCGCCCTCGTCAGAAATGGTCTTGTTTCACCCATTGCTACACAATATACTATTCTTTAATAAAATACACGTAATAACTGCACGTCTAAGAATGATCCAATATGTTCTTAATTAATGGTCTGGTATTGTTAGTTATGTTGAATGAACTATTATTGTACTTAATCATTATGTTTTATTTTACATTTTGATTTATAACTAGCGGTCGTCCGCGACTTCGCCCGCGTGGACTTAAGTCTAAAAAAAAAGTAGCCTAAGTTACTCCTTATTACATCAGCTACCTGCCAGATCGGTCCAGCCGTTTCAGAGATTAGCGAGAAGTTTGTTCTGCTTGACAGACAGACAGACAAAAAATGTAATAAATGTTCTTTTATCATATTATTATGTACCGTATATACTATATAATATGGCTGCAACCCTTTTTGCGTCCCACTGCTGGGCACGGGTCTCTCCCCAATATTGGGGAGGCCTGGAGCTTACTCCACCACGCTGCTCCAATGCGGGTTGGTGGAGATACGGGTTAGTGGCCAACCCGCTGTCGGATGTTTTCAAACCGCCCATAAGGCCTCCGACAAGGTTTAACGACTGTTATCTATCGACAACAACCGGGACCGACGGCTTAACGTGCCCTCCGAAGCACGGAAACGCGCATGAAATTTTTGCCACTAGCGGTCACCCATCTCACACCTGACCGCGCCCGTTTGGCTTAGCTGCATAGATCGCTTGCGTTCTACGCTCGCCGCCGAGCCATGCGCGCTTCGCATACTATATAATATACATGTAGTAAAAAGTGGTTATTTTAATATTACAAACAGACACTCCAATTTTATTTACATATTTGTATAGATGTCATTGAGAAAAACAAAAATAAAATACATAAAAATCCAAATCACCACAAAATATACTAAAATCGCATCGCACGTAAATCACTCAAAATCAAGAATAAATCACATAGATTAACAGTAGCTATGCATGTGTAATCAATTTAAAAAAACGTGTAATCATTACATTGGCGCCGATTGCGTCAAAGAGCTAAAGTATCAATTTTTCATCACTTCTTACAGTACAATGCATAGTTACATGAAACATATATTTTAAATTATTTTCATTATACTATGAACATAATATTAAATTATGAGCAGTAAATAAAATAAAATAATTAAAAATTCGACCGTCCCGCGGGTGCACAATCACTGCCGTAGTTGAACCTATTTCTATGTATAACACTTGTAAATCTCAAAGGTAAAAACATTTATTATCATTTTAGTAATAATATTTAATAATTTTATGTAGTTTCGGATAAAGCATACGAACAAAATTTTAATAAGTTTCTTATTTCTAGAACACTTATAAATTTATCTCAAAGGTCACAAGGTCTCAAGAATGCAATTTTTTGACAGTCTGCAAAAGATTTTTTAAAAGTATTTTAAATTTTTATTTCTTATCATTTTAGTAATAATATTTAATCAATATGCAGTTAAGGATAAAGTACCTAGGTTAAAGGATAAAAACAAAATTTGAAAAATATCTGTAAGCATATACTTAATACACTTTTAGCTTTATTTTCATTATATTTGGTAATTAAATAAAAATGTTTTTCAACTATCACCATATTAAGATAATTCCGATAAATTCAGGGATTAGTAATCTAATCTAGGCTAACATTTTTTTTTCGTTGTCTATGAAAAATCTTTATATACTTTCTTCCTGGTCAATCTGTATTATTCATAATATATATCAATATTCTCTATATAATATACAGAAAGGTCCCCACGGCACGCTACTTATATTTTACAAAAAAAAAAGATTTGACAATTTTATATAAGTACAACACATAAAGCTTATAACATTAATCCTGTCTATTCTCTAGAATCAAACTTAATAAAAAACAAAAAAAAAATTGTCAAGAAAAAATATTTTATATGAGTTTAACACGCGTTTTGAAGTTGCGACAAGTTGAGGTTTACACACACTATTTATATTGATAATGTAGGTCCAAAGAATCAAATATTAAATATAATTTTTATGTTCTTTTATTGATGAGATATTAGTTTTATTGCCTGTTAGAGAAACCTGATTAGCCTGACTTACTTATTTAATATGGTTGGTATAAAAGTGTTTCTATAAATTTGTAAGGCTCTATAAATAGAAATTAGAATCCAATATACATTTGGTAGAGTTTGTTTTATTGCATTGATGTACAAACAGAAATGCATTGAAACTTACGCATATATTTATGACGCAAGCTTTATGAAGGTAGATAGGAATTGAAAGTCCGCTTAAATTAAATCTAGAAATTGGGCGAAGTCCAAAGCACAGGTAATATATTCATTGTCTTTACGTCAATATATAATGCCGAGCGGCGATGGCCGAGTGAGCAGCGATGGCCGAGTGGTAAAAGCCGCGGTCTTCTACGCGACCGATCCCGGGTTCAAATTCTCGGCGCGCACCTCTGACAAATAAATTTGTAATGTGCGCATTTATCGCTGTTCCACGGTGATGGAAAGTATCGTAATATTAAATTGATTACGATGTTCTCCATTGCCGTGCATGCCTGAGAGAAATTCATAATTTCTCGAAAGCATGACGTCCACCAATCCGCACTTGGCCAGCGTGGTGGACTATGGCCTAAATCCCTCTCACTTGTTAGACCTGTGCCCAGCAGTGGGACATAAAAAAAAGGTTGAAAAAAAATGCCGTGATTTATAGCCCTGTTTTTTTTCGTTTTTTTTTTTGGGTTTTTATGTACCTTTAAATGGTTCGTTGGAGGTTTAACGGATTAACACGTATATATCTCGTAAAGTCTCTGATACTCATTATCAGGACATCAACTTATATCGTGCCAGCGATGCCTTTGATTATTTTTACGCTGGAAATAGATTATAAAACTTTAATGCTACAGGGATTAGTCTGTCTGCTATTAAAATTATTTTCGTTGTTTTAACGACGCGTTACGTTAGGCGATAGTGATCGATTGATAATTAAAATTGCAAATATTGCAATGATCAATTAAAAGTTTCGAGAAATAAAAATATTGACATGAAGAAATGTTGATAAAAAGAATCTTAACAAACAAAATGACTACCCTGCGCGTTCTTTTTTCAATATTTGCGTTTGAAAATATGTCATACATATGTCAATTTTACAAACAAGGAAACAAGTATCAATATAACCAATAACAATCTGTTCAATTTAAACAAATTTTAGAGTTTTTCTTTTAATTATACTTATAGTGATTATTTCATATCACACATACACACAGTTAATAAATTATTTTCCTGAATTTAAACGCCCGGAGCAGCGATGAGCTGAGCAACGATGGCCGAGTGGTAAAAAACCGCGGTCTTCGACGCGACCGATCCCAGGTTCAAATCCTCGGCTCGCACCTCTGACAAAGAAATTTGTAATGTGCGAATTTATCGCTGCTCCACGGTGATGGAAAATATCGTGATATTTCATTGATTACGATGTTCTCCATCGCCGTGCATGCCTGAGAGAAATTCATAATTTCTCGAAAGCATGACGTCCACCAATCCGCACTTGGCCAGCGTGGTGGACTATGGCCTAAATCCCTCTCAATTGTGTGAGGAGACCTGTGCCCAGCAGTGGGACATAAAAAAAGGTTGAAAAAAAACGCCCGGATGAAAAAAAGCAGTAAATAACAATAAAAGTTAATTTCTTAGTTTTTTTACGATTATTACACAAATACTTTATTTAAATTCTGCTATACGATTTATCATAATTAAAGTTATCATACCAATTAAAATAATATTTTTGTTATATTTTTTGTCAGTTATCCTATTAAGGAACGATTTTTCCATTTTACTCTTATGACTTATGAAAGTAATAGCGATGATAAGAACTGACAAATAACTTTATCTGGGAATTAAAAATTGGTCCATAGTCGTGTTATTTAATATAACATTATATAAACATACTCTTTGGTGTAGCATACGAGTATTTTCCAACTTTATCATTAAAATAGCTTTATCATTATCACACAATGGAATTGCACGCTTATCTGAAGTGATGGGTGGAGGTTGAATATCCACAAATGATAACTAGTTACAATAACTTAGGTTAGGCAGGTAATCCTATTTAATAGCGCAGGCCGATTTTTGTCCTGGTGATAACGGGATCTGCACATATAAAAGTTAATGGCCTCATTTTAAAGAGATCCAGCCGTAGATGTGCAGAAAAATAAACATTTTAATAATAAATCAATTTATTTTATAAAAAACAACAATTTGATTACCCCATATAATGGTTCGTTCCTAATTTAAAAAATATAACACAAGTGAAAATTATTACAAGAGGCATCTGTCATTACTTTTTTTTTCGAATGACGTCTCGGACTTTTGACCATTTTGCTAATGTCAAAGTTGGGGTTTTATTACATACTTTTTAATATTTTATTTGACATTTATAATATAAAAACTCTTATGAATAATAAGAGACACTTCCGCTTCAGAAGTAAAATCAAGACAAAACCTATCATAAGTTTCGAAAATCCCAAAAAGAATCGGTTTGAAAAAAAAAACACGTATGTTTCGCGGGCGATCCACTAGTATGTACTGTTACTAGCTAACCCCGCAAAACTCTTTACCGCCTTTAAATATTTGAGACCACATTTAAGACTTAGGAGTTTGAAAACTAGATTCAAACCAATCCTTAGATCTACCGAGAATATACATACAAAAACTCAGTATCCGGACGACCGAGCGTTGCTCGGATAAAAAAAAATTTCTTGGTTTAGTTTCAAACAAAACACCCACTGGCTTAGTTTTACTTAACAACGCCATTTGCAATAGCTCCCAATTAAAAAAGCGCAATATACTTAGAATAATTACAATTACATGGTCTATAGAAACCAAGTTCGCGCGCCCAAATTTAAGCATGTTGATTGGTGCCATTAATGACACCAAACGCCGGGCCGCTCCATAAGAATTAAGGTTAAATTTTATCACAACACTTTTTAAAAACAAAAGAAGTCTAATAAAATAACTTTTCACAGTGTTTTCAATATTTTGTAATATTTTATAGTTAATTTGATCAAAATAAAAAATATATTGTTTGTCAGATGTGACAGCTGTAGGTATCTATTTAGTGCTTCAATTTTGACAGCACGCTTGTATGGGTCTCCATACGTATAGAATATATACGTAAAATAAATAATAATAAATACGTATAGAATGAGTGTCTACTCATTCTATACGTATTTATTCTAAGGCAATATGCTTAATTGAGGTTTGAACCCGGGTCTTTAGTTCCGCTGTAACCTACGTAACCATTCAGCTAAGGAGGCTTTAATTCAATTGACGCAAATTGACGCAATTGATTCAAATCTATCGCACGAGATATTTGGCTTGGACCTCTTTGTCAGAAGTTTCCTCATGCATAAAATATTCACCTTTCAAAAACCGACCACCGTCATTCAAGCCAGACTTTTTTTACAGACAACCCTATATTTATGTATTCACAATTATTATTAAATAAAGCTTATTTTTATATAAGATTTATTTTTTTAAACAAATATGTGAAAATAACTACATTATTGAATTTATCTGTTTATTAAATAATGCCAGTAGTTATGCCAGAAAAAAAATAGACAACCCATAGTTTGTATATTTTACAGGCTTCATACTTTCGATTGGTATTTTTTTTTCGTTCAACACATAAGTTTAATATTTAATAAAAAGTCATTTTTCAATTTTTAATTAATTATAGTCTTGCTAGGAATTTTTATGACTACCCACTCGAGATATAATATTTTCTAATATATTAAAAATATAAAATGGATGAAGGTCGTTTCTAGTCGTATCCTCTACTTTGTGGATGATGATAAAGAAAGAGCAGTGGATTAAAATGTTGCCCTATGTGTATTCTGTTCTATTCCAAGATTTTTCGGTAAATGATTTTTTCATTTTTTTTAAATATTTTGGCAGTCTATATAATAGGCATGATGACACTACATTTTACAGAAAAATATATGCTAAAAAAGTTCTAAAATATGATCCCGTATTAATATTATTATAAACATTAAGATTAATAAGATTTTCAATAAAATAAAAGTATTAAATACAGCAATTGGCCATGTTATCTGAAACGCCAATCAAAAGGAATGACGTCACGTCTCAGTTAATGTCATCGTGTTGCTTGAAGTGTGACGAGCAAGCCGACGCCATGACACCTACGAACGTTTTCGCGCTTAATTCAAATTACATAGCAGAAAATACATTAAATTTATTGCTGAAATTAACTTTTTTTCGAAACTAGGAGACGTGTACCTACAATAAGGAAAGGTACTTATTTAAAAATCTGTCATCGTGCCCATTATATTAAAACGACTAGGAATTCTCTAGAATGTCTGTATTTACGTCTTGTATTATATTTACAAGCTTTTATTTAGTTTCACCTGTTATACTAAGTGATTCACCATGTAAGTATTTCCTGTGTGATATCAAATTCAGTGAATTAAAAACTAAGTTTGAATGGAAAGATTTAAAGGATTAAAAATTATGGATTATCGTTAATACTTATCATATTTATTATCATTGTCACTGTATATAAACTTCAATTCCCAACGTCAACTTTTACGCTCGTGATAAACTTGCTACACTAGCGGATCCAGGAGGGGAGGGGAGGGCAAGGGGGTTCAAGCCTCCCCGTAAAACCATTTGGGTTCACCTTTGACCAACTTCAAAATTAAATAATACGTATCATGACTTTATCCCCCCCAAACCAGGCGCGGTCCGAGTACACGTATGATGCGACAGTCACAAGACCCCGTCGACAAATCAAGCCCACCCCCCACACACACACTGAAATCCTGGATCCGTCACTGGATTCGAACGAGCCTATTAAAGCCATTTTTAAAAGGTAAGCGTTCGAGTCGACTTAAGGACAGTTTTCGACCAAAAATTTTATACTTAAATATGTATTTTTCACTAATATCGTGGGAGAAAAATAAAAAATATGTCCCTTGTTTTGAAATCGATCAAAATAGCTCAAAATTTAATCTTAGGATAGAGAATACATAAGAAGCTTATAAAATAATCTCTGACGTCAATAAAGAGATAACTGATTACAATGATTTTTTTTACATTAATCACATTATTTTAACGCTAGAGCCTCGATTAAATAACATCTATTTACATAATAGATATCAATTTTGAAATGTGATTACTACTTATAGATATTTGATATAGCAGTGAAATGCCGCATTAGATAAATTGCCTGATATTTGACAAAATGTTCATATTGGCAGGTTTTGACAAATGAAATGAAATGAAATGAAATAGTTTGAAATGAAATAGTTTATTAACATCCTGGGTAATAATATACACTTGATGTTTGTCATTGTTCTACGGTCATCAGCTGACCGTCATCCGCTTTGGGTGCGCTAAGGCTTATATGGGCTAGGAGAAAAAAGCGGGCGGAAAATGGGTGGATTATTATAATAAAACTTACATGATATCTAGTTTGATCGTAACTGTACGAGACGTTGCATCTATAAAGATTTATACATATAAATAACTTAGTTCTACAAAAAACCTCGCTTAAGATTTGTATATAAATTAGGTAGAATTTACATGGTTCGACCGGGGAAGCACCACCCGTTGCACTCACTTTTGCCTTGAAACAATAGTGTGATCTGTTAAATCTGACAAAGACAAATACTTTTAATTGCACTATAAAATGGATTGTTTATTTATAATTTAGTTAGTTTATTTAGTTAATTTAGTTCCCCATTTTTATGTTCCTGCTTGAGGTATGCAAATATTACAAAGATAAAAATTAAAAGAGAGAAAAGCTTAAATATAACACAACTAGTCTTCCGCCAGCGGCTTCGCCCGCGTGGACCCGTTTTATAGGTTCGCTTAGGATAAAAACCATCCTATGTCCTTTCCCAAGGTCCATGTTCGAAATTTCAATAAAATCGGTTCTGTAGTTTAGGCGGGAAAGCCGACAGACAGACAAACAGACAGAGTTACTTTCGAATTTATAATATTAGTATGGAAGTATGGATTACAAAAATGTTCATTTACATCTATTTTATTATTATTTTTATTTGTTCCCTTATTACGCTTTTTATTAATAAAAACATTTATTTATATATTTATATTTTGGATCAGATCCCATCGTCGGCTTGGATATTTTATAGGGTGTTTGTACACTGAGAGGAAAAACCAGCGGAAAATAAACCTCTAAGTTTATTATGGAATTCCTATATGCCGCTATCTGCTTTTTATAATTTCTAATTATGATTCTCGCGTTTGTCTCTTTAGTTCACTTATATGGATATCTCAATAACAATAAATAACAGAAAAAGGGGTTACAGTCAATCAATAATTTGTAACATTATTGTAATTTTATGTAACGATATTTAAACAATCAGTAACGCAACCTATATTTAGTTACGAAACCAAACAGGTACGTATCTGATTTGAACCGTTCAACACGTATTTCATTTTCCAATCAGAAAATCGATTTCCAATTTGGTATCGAATGATATTTCACTGGACTTATTACAATAATTATTTAATACAAGCTTTGTCCGCTGATTTTATTCGCGTCTGAGTTTATTTTTTTCTGATTTCAGTTTTTTACCACCATTAGGTGCTTTAATTTGTTGCCCACACCGCCGTCCTTCCCGAGGCTGCTGGCCGGACGGATCGAGCGCCCACTCTCACCACCCACAACCCCGGAAGCCTCCTTTTAGGCGTCTCTTACGATCAGGCATGTGATACCGTAGCTATATTCTTAATCCCGAAGCTATATAGACTTGGAACCTACTTCACCACGCTGCTCCAATGCGAGTTGGTAGAGATGTGGGTTAGTTTAACGACTGTTATCCATCAATAACAACCGGGACCGATAGCTTAACGAGCCCTGCGTAGCACGGAAACGCGCATTTTGTCACTAGTGGTCACCCATCTCACACCCATCTGCGTTCGTTTCGCTAAGCTGTGAAAATCGCTTGCGTTCTACGTCAGCCGCCGGGCCATGAGCGCTTGCGCTTGTACGATGACCGACCTATAATTTCATTTCCCATTGTTTTTAGACAGATAAACTTAAGAAGGATGTACGGATATGGGAGCCTTAAAAAAGGGTCCCAATGACATCTTTTCTTTACGGAACCATAAAACACACGCTCCACTAATACGTGCATATCTTATTGTCAGATGAACTGACATGGTGGATTCAATCTCATTAATACCGAATGTAACTGATAATAATGATAAAAACTTTTTAATCACTTCATAAATTCTGCAACCATCAAATAAAAACAAAGATTATAAATTATAGTTTATTCTTGGCATAAGCTTCGCAAATATGTGTCTGATAAATAATGTCGTAATGCGGACTTTAAAATGATAAAATTCAACAAAGAAAATAATCCTCGTTTTCAATTTCGGAATTGTTTGTGTGAACCATTAGAGTTTTGTACAATATCTGGTTAATTAGGGAAACAACTATGGAAGTTAGGGAAATAAATTATCCTTTAAAGATATTTAAGTAAAATAAAATTTCATTACTTATTTAACTATTGGCCACTTTTTTCAAACGTATTAGATAATAATTACTTTATCATAAATTAATAACATACTTAATAAAAAAAAACAATTAAGATTAGCTCACACGTTAATTTTATCTCTTAGCAAATTTATTAAAGATTTGCAAAAACGTTTTAAGCAATCTCTTTTTATGTTTTTATTAGTATTTAGTTTAGCTCACGCATTAATTTTATCTCTTTGCAAATTTATTGAAGATTTGCAAAAACTCTTTTATCAATTTCATTCATGACAGATTTTGCTCAATTAATACAAAAAACAAACATACTTTCAAGATAGGGATATCATCTCATTTAAAATGTACTTATTTTGTTTTAGGAATAATTATTTAAGAGGCCGTATACGAAATTTTGCCGATTTCGCTGATTTAGCTCATTTTATACAGGAGATTTTGCAGTTAAAATATAGTATTTCCATAATTTTTATTGCACAATATGACTGATCATTTCAATAATAAACTATTAAATGAGCCGCTTTTTAATTTTTATTTCGTTATTTTGCTTAATAGACCTGAAGCCGGTGATAGTTTTGTAAATATAACTGTAATAGGTATAAAATATTACATATTTATGGATCATTTTAAAGTCTAAACAGATCGAAAAAAATGTCATGCATTGCTGTAAAAATCACATACATAGTGTATGAGGCACTTTTTGCCACTCTCATACAAAAAATATTAGTAAAAAAACATTGAACTCAGTCAATTTTGAGAGAAAATGGGCCAGAAATTGCATTTGATTTCGGCAAAATAGAATAATCGTTCGTAAAATTTATTTGACATAAATACTCTTCAGTTGATAATCAATCCGTTTCCTGAAAAAAAATCTTATTAATAATGATGATTCGGCATTAAACATCTTTTAAAGGAACCTAAATCTCGCATTATAATTCTTTACGCAAGCTATAAAAGTGTCTTATGTATTGGATTATTAATGAAATGAAAAGTTATATTGTGCAATGATACTTGTAGAAGTACTGTAATTTATCTGCAAAATCTCATGTTTTAAATCGGGTAAATAAGCAAAATCGGCAAAATTTCGTATACGGCCCCTTAACACAAAAAAAACAAAAGTACATATAATTTTAGATACATATGTAGGTGTAAAACTGAGTCTTATTTGAATATTTAAACAGAAATAACTCTTTTAAGTTAAACCTTGCTTTCACACTCCTCTCCTCTCCTCTTCTCTCCTTTGGGACCCTCCTCTACTCTTATCGATCCTCCACTGACTTCTGCGCCTATCTACTCTTCCAGTTACTATAATACAATACAATACAAACTCTTAAAAGCAAAAGACGGTCTTATGTTTACATAAGATACGTATTAGAAGCGAATTCTTTCCAATAAGTGTATTTACTCCTTCTTACGAGTTCTTTGTAGAAAGCACACGTGCCGGAAAACAATGGCTGAGTAAATATTAAACAAAATGGTTCATTTCGTCAGAACACGTGGTACGTCGTTTGAGAAAAGTAAACTCAGACTGATTAGTTGTGTGCTAATCTAACGTTATGAACACTGCTATTTGTAGGCGAAATAGCTGAGATAATTTTGTCTACGTCTACTCTTTATAGTCTAGACTACTTTTGTTGTTATTTGTACAGTACGTGTTGACAAAGTGCGTGAAAAAGTCATCCATAAATAAAGTTAAGTCATCCATAGATCTATCGTTACTTCAAGATTGCGCGTAATGAATAACGTAGGACTTGGCTGCAACACTTTTTGCGTCCCACTGCTGGGCACGGGTCTCTCCCCATTTGGGGAGGCCTGGAGCTTACACCACCACGCTACAGTCATTCCAGGTAACTTTGAATTGACCTTTAACTTTGAACAAAGTAGGAAAATAGATTTAACAATTTATTACATCGAAACTTTTTGATGTTTCAATATAATAACTGTATATAATGGATTGCTGAAATGTTATTGTACCAAATAAAAATTAAAAAAATAAACTGTTAATGCCATAGAGTAGAGAGAGAGTTCAGAAAGTGAAGTTGTTGGAAGTTTTTGAGCTCTGATTTGGAATCGTAAACTAGTCCACTTTGATTCATATGGCAAAACCAAGCTATTTGTTACTTATGTACATCAGTGTATGATCAGTGTACATGACATTTTTATAGATTAGGTTTTTAAATTTAATAATACCTTCTTTTTATTTTAACTAAACCCTAAAATATTAAGGTTTTTACTTTCTAAAAAAATTATTCAAAGTTACCCAAAATTCATGATAAATTAAAATTCGAGTTTTAGGGGAAATCATGGGTAGTTCTGATGTTTCTTCCGTAAATTTATTTTGTTAGAAAAGAAAACCAACTCAAAAGGACACTATTCATTCAATAAAATAAAGGTGTCATAAATTTAAATCATTTTTAATAATAAAAATAACGTAAAAAATGTTCAAATTTACCCGAATTGTACGTACTATTAATATTATAGCTTACTCCACCACCCTACTATTATAAATTCGAAAGTAACTCTGTCTGTCTGTCTTCTACGCTTTCCCGCTTAAACTACTGAGCAATTTTATTGAAATTTGGAACACAGATAAATTGGACCTTTGGAAAGGACATAGGAAGGTTTTTATCCTACGGGAACCTATAAAACGGGTTCACATGGGCGAAGCCGCTTGCGGAAGGCTAGAACGATTTAACTCAAAAATAAAAGAAAGAAAGAAAAGAAAATGAAAATAAAACAAGAGCACAATAAATATGTATTTTCCGACTTCCCGCCAAAACTCCCCGTTTATGCTGTTATCTGTCTAACACAGAGTAACATAATCGAGTTATAAGTGTTACCATATCAATTACTTTGCTCTAAAGATAGCATTATCTCTGGGTTTTCTATCGTATCACTCCTTAGAGCATCAAAGGTACTGACCCACCCTTCAGTAGAGACGGCATAGCACCTCGCTTCGATACATAATTTTTGTGCCAAATCTGGTGCGGAGGAAGAACGCACACATTTAAATTTTGTCACAAATTCACAAATATTCTTTCATCGCTACAGACGCATACATTTCTAAATATGTCAATTTCAATTGACAACGTCATTTTCGATGCACCGACAACACTGACACCGACACACACTCTCTAGTTGTATATAACTAGAAGGCACATTGTGCAGGCACGTTGGGATGAGGGGTTCGTCTATAAAGGCCACTCTTCTGACGGGTGTCATATCTGTCAAAATCTTGATGCTCTCAGTATCACTCATTCTATAAAAGATAAACAAAGTATATTATAAGTCTATGTACTCGTAGGAGACAGATAAAATGTCGATTGTAAAAGAAGATTTTCCAATACAACGTTATCCCGAGTTTACGGGAAAATTAAAACTTGGTCATCGTAAGAAATGTTATATTAGACATTTTTTTTACTTTTTTTACTTTTTTCTTACTTTACCGTTCGTAAGTTAACAATACTATTATCTTGTAGTTAAGGTATAGTACTGATATTCCCTTATAGTAATGATAAATTGGCAACGAGATAAGATAAATTATTCGCAAATCTTTTTATGTGAAGATTAGATAATTTGGTCCTATATACTATGTCAGTATATATATATGGCTGCAACCCTTTTTGCGTCCCACTGCTGGGCACGGGAATCTCCCCCTTATTGGGGAGGCCTGGAGCTTACTCCACCACGCTGCTCCAATGCGGGTTGGTGGAGATGCGGGTTAGTGGCCAACCCGCTGTCGGATGTTTTCAAACCGCCCATAAGGCCTCCGACAAGGTTTGACGACTGTTATCTATCGACAACAACCGGGATCGACGGCTTAAAATGCCCTCCGAAGCACGGAAACGCGCATGAAGTTTTTTGCCACTAGCGGTCACCCATCTCACACCCGACCGCGCCCGTTTGGCTCGGCTGCATAGATCGCTTGCGTTCTACGCTAGTCGCCAGGCCATGCGCGCTTCCAGTATACATATACAGAGTAAAAATTTGTAACTTAACAATATGTTACAAATAAATATTAATTTATAAATCCGCCAGCGGCTTCGCCCGCGTGGACCCGTTTTATCGGTTCCCGTAGGATATAAACCATCCTTTGTCCTTTCCCAAGGTCCACTCTGTGTTCCAAAGATTAAAATTGGTTCAGTAGTTTAAGCGGGAAAGCGTAGTAGACAGACAGAGTTACTTTCGAATTATAATATTATATTGTATGTAAGTAGGGATTTTTTAATAATTTAATAGCTGTACCCCTCCTTAAATTCCATAGATAGGTTTAGAAGTTGGAAATGGTTTTTGAACAATATGACGACCCATGTAGCACAATGTTTATCATGCTGGATTGTCGATCGGAGTGTCCCGGGTTCGATTCCCGGCGAAGCATAAACTTGAATGATAAGTTTTAACTTCTGTTCTCGGTCCGAATGTTTGTGTTTCTGTCTTTGTATGTGTCCATGGTATCCACGACACAGGGTATATCTACCCTACTGTGAGGCTATGAGTGTGAAACGTTATTAATATTTTTAGTAACAAGGTTCGAAACATTTAATCTAAAAGCAATGTTTATTAAATACGCACTATAAAAGGAAATATACAAAATATAAGGAAAAACAACAAGAAAACATTTTATACTGTGTGATAAAAGACAGCTTTTTATTTTTTTTTGTGTCATTTACTAATTATTGGGGCCATTAGCCTTAAAGCATCAAAGTTACTGACTCATCATTCAGTAGAGACGGCATAGCGCCTCGCTTCGATACATAATTTTTGGACCAAATCTGGTGCGGGGGAAGAACGCACACATTTTAATTTTGTCACACATTCACAAATATTCTTTCATCGCTACAGACGCATACATTTCTAAATATGTCAATTTCAATTAACAACGTCACATTCTATGCACCGTCAACACTGACACCGACACACACAGACACAATAGTTGTATAACTAGAAGGCACATTGTGCATGGACGTTGGGACGTGGGTTTCGCTCGAAAAGGCTACTCCTTTGACGGGTGTCATACCTGTCATACCTTGATGCTCTGCCATTAGCTTACCATGTGTCTACTACGCATTGGAATTTACGTATTGTTATATTTTTTTTCAATTATGGCATCGTAAGCTCTGTGCATATTGCCAGCGTTAAGTATAATTTTTGCATCACTTTGCCAGTTCCGTAGAAACTGGACGAAGTAGAAATCAGTAAAATCCTAAGTCGTGAGTAATCAGTCAGTCTAGTTAATCAGATGTCCAAGTAAAGCGATGGCTACTTTAAACAAATGTTTACTTGACATTGGCAATGTGCACAGATACGTTACCATTACTATTATTCTTTTTTAATTAAAAAAACTCAACATCAATGTGTGGCTTAGAGCATCAAGGTATGGCAGGTATGACACCCGTCAGAGGAGTGGCCTTTACGGGCAAACCCCTCGTCCCAACGTCCATGCACAATGTGCCTTCTACTAGAAGGCAGGCTAGAAGTCTTCTAGTTATACAACTAGTGTGTCGGTGTCAGTGTTGACGGTTTATAGAAAATGACGTTGTTAATTGAAATAGACATATTTAGAAATGTATGCGTCTGTAGCGATGAAAGAATATTTGTGAATATGTGAAAAAATTAAAATGTGTGCGTTCTTCCCCCGCACCAGATTTGGCACAAAAATTATGTATCGAAGCGAGGCGCTATGCCGTCTCTACTGAAGGGTGAGTCAGTAACTTTGATGCTCTAAGATGTGTGGCAAATGTTTTAGAATTTATAAGTGTTACACAGATAAAACATATATTGCGATAAGCAAGCCCTTACATTATATTGTGAAAGATTTGCTGTAATCCAGTCAAGCAACGCGTTATCGCAATAGATTACCAAGTTCAAGTTATTTTTACGTCTCTTTGTTATGTCTAGTCGTAAACCAATTGAGTAATTTTATGATTGACAAATAAAGTGGGTATTTTTCACTTTATTAAGTTGAATAAACTAAGAAGTTGTAAAACATTTGATAATAATCGGAAAGCTTGAGAGGGGATTTTTGCATTTTCATGAGCGCATCAGATTAAAATACGGGGTTTTATATAATTTTTCAATGTTCATTATTTTTAAAAATAATAAACATTTGGCGGTGTCGAAATGTAAAAAGTAGTAAAAAATCGTCAGATTAAATAAATATTATTTACTTACTTACCATGCATTCAATCTATGCGACCTTTTTTATTCGATATTTTACCCTTTCCTTTTTTATAATATTTTTGAAAACCCCCCACTAAAACGGCAAACTTAACAAACTTATTTTAGTTTTAGGACCTAATCTTCAAAAGTCCATAGGTCCCCATGACGCTTTAGTAACTGCAAATTTAGCCTCTCGGGATCCCCTACATTAAGTAGTTTATTAGTCTTTTGTTAGTTGTCTTTGTTCCTTTTTCTCGGGAAAGCAGAGAGGTCACTGCAAGTCTTTTTGCGTTCCCACAGCTGGGCACGGGACTCTCCCCTTAAATAAATAAAATAAATATCTTTGGACAATTCACACAACGCCATCTGATTCCAAACTAAGCAGAGCTTGTGCTATGGTAATCAGAAAGCTGATAAACATACATATATAATTCTAAATAAATACTTAAATAGATAATTTAACACCCAGACACAGAACAAATACTCATGTTCATCACCTTGGACATGACCTTGGACAGGCCTAGAGCATAGTTCTTCTACGCTGCTTCAATGCGTGTTCCATCCATCCATCCATCAGCCTTTTAAAGTCCACTGCTGGACATAGGCCTCCCCTAATGTTCGCCACTCCGTCCGGTCCTGCGCCCTCTGAATCCAGCGGTTTCCCGCTATCTTCTTTAGGCAATGCGTGTTAGTGGAGAAGAAAGGTTAGGTTATCAGGTTAAAATTATTACTTATGTATTTATTTATAACTCATCCTTCTTAATCTTAATATATATAATTCTTCTGTGAGTGTGTATGTCACTGAACTCCTCCTTAACGGCTGGACAGATTTTAATGAATTTTTTTGTGTGTATTCAAATGGATTCGAGGATGGTTTAGATTCACAATATGGGCCACTGGAAATGTTTTTTAATTTTTTTTTTTATTTATAAGTAGTTTTCCCATATAAATTGTTCCTATCTGTCAAACGTTTGTATTTCGTGCCGTGCCGTTCTAAACTTTGACACATTCAGAATAACAGGACAGTTCGTATGTCATTATTTGTTTTATATTTTTGTTTGATAGTAACATGAAGTCTCTTTAAGATAATAAAAAACAAATCCTCTTTGAACAACGTCTGCACCCGGGCGGAGCTGGGCGGGACCACTAGTAATAATATAAAGCTGAGCGTTTGTTTGTTTGAACGCGCTAACCTCAGGCACTTCTGGTTCGAATTTAAAAATTATTTTTGTGTTGAGTAGTCAATTAATTGAGGTAGGTAGGCTATATGCTATGTAACATCACGCTATGCGGACGAAGTTGCGGGCGGCTGTTATAGAACCATATTTTGTCATTTATCTTTATTCACAATTGTGGTTGCCCGAGAATCATGAAACTTAGACAAAGATTTTAAGCTATATAATAATATGTATAAAGAAAAAAAAAACAATCCCTTCTATTATTAATATATTATACTGCTGGTCAGAAGACTCCTTTCGGGAATGAAGAGATTTATAGTTTAGACCATGCTAGCTAAGTGCTGTTGTATGTAGGCTTAGAGCATCACAGGTACTGACAGGTATGACACCCGTCAGAGCCCGCCTTTACGGGCGAACCCCTCAACCTAGTGTGTTTGTGTGTCGGTGTCAGTGTTGTCGGTGCATCGAAAATAACGTTGTCAATTGAAATTGACATATGTAGAAATGTATGCGTCTGTAGCGATGAAAGAATATTTGTGAATGTGTGTCAAAATTAAAATGTGTGCGCAATGCCCTCTCCATTGACGGGTGAGTCAGTACCTTTGATGCTTTAAGGTTAAAAAAAACCTACCTATATAGGTAGTGGTATGAAAAATCGAAGCGCGCATGGCCCGGCGGACGCAAACGATCTATGCAACTAAGCCAAACGGGCGCGGTCGGGTGTGAGATGGGTGACCGCTAGTGGCAAAAAAAAATTTCATGCGCGTTTCCGTGCTTCGAAGGGCACGTTAAGCCGTCGGTCCCGGTTGTTGTCGATAGATAATAGTCGTTAAACCTTGTCGGAGGCCTTATGGGCGGTTTGAAAACATCCGACAGCGGGTTGGCCACTAACCCGCATCTCCACCAACCCGCATTGGAGCAGCGTGGTGGAGTAAGCTCCAGGCCTTCCCAATAATGGGGAGAGACCCGTGCCCAGCAGTGGGACGCAAAAAGGGTTGCGCCCATGAAAAATCGTTTAGTTTAGTCGAATAATTATTTCCATGCAACTATGTACGGAACTTTCTACGCGCAAATCAGATGCACTTTTGACCCACTTATGTCTAACCTAGATCTCATTTAAACAGCTCCAATGCCCCATTTTGTCTCAGCAACAGACAAATTATATAAGTTTGCAGGAAGAACGGGATGCGATCGTCTTACCTTAACAGGAAATTGCATTAGTACGGACATCTTCCGTTCCTTTCTAACTTTGCAGTTTAAAAATAGATTGTCATGTCTGCTGTAACTAGTGTCTGCGCTATTAGTTACAGAAGTAAAACATTTTAAACATTATTGGGTTCATCTATATCTACACCAACCCGCATTGGAGCAGTGTGGTGGAGTAAGCTCCAGGCCTCCCCAATAATGGGGAGAGTCCCGTGCCCAGCAGTGGGATGTAAAAAGGGTTGCAGCCATATCTACACGGACCAGTAACGGATTTAGATATTTGCCGCCAGTAGGCTATTAATTTTACACCAGGGGGGTTTTCCTTCTTCACTTTCACTCCTACTTTTCACCTCTGAAAAAAAATTTGCAAAAAACTTCTCAAAATTTAATTAAGCGTTGGTAAATCCAGCACTGGCACTAACTGACTAGACTAGTCAGATTATTTAAGTAAAGCGATGGCTACTATAGTAGAACATAGGAGTTTTGAAGGCAAGGGAAAACACATGTTTTTGTACTGTTATTTTATCCACAACACTTCTGCGATATTAGTAACCTGTGTCGCACTAATTGCTATTAACTTTATCCTTAGAGCATCAAAAAAGTTATTGACTCACCCTTCAGTGTCACACCTGTCATACCTTGATGCTCTAAGACTTTATCCGATAAGGATAAAATAAAATTTTTAACATCACCCCAAAACTCATAATAATACTTAGACTAAGAATAATGTACTTACGTACTATAGACAGAGTCCTATTTTTCATTACGGCAATTATGTAGTATGCTAAATATGTATTGTTTATATATACATATTTAATTACTTTTGTCTTATTACTAGTCATTTAACGTAAATATAGTGAATATCGTGAAAATAAACTTATATTTGTTCATTTTAAACATTGTCAAATTCGAAATTGTGTTGTCAGATCTTGAATCAAAATATCCTGCCCGTATTACTAAAAAATTAACCATCTTATTGAAATATAATAATTTTTAACAAAAACAGTGACCATAAATAATAAAATCAAAGATTATGTGTTACCTCATTAGTAGTTAGTTACAAGTTCAAGCGGGAGGCTCAAATCCCACCTGTTTATATATAACTATTTAAGTGGAGGGAGACCAGTAAAATGTTATAGGCTGGGTGGACATTATGAGCATTTTCCCGACATATTAAATTTCACTCAGACAGACTATAAAAAGGTACTCCATACATTTGGTATTTGGTATTAGACATTATGAGAAGTTTACCAGACGAATTTCATCTCATGTTGCTGTCATATTTTTTTCAGTTTTCCAACTGACGCTCTTGCCGAAAATAAATGGATTCAGGCCACTGGACGTATTGACTGGCAACCATCAATATAATTCCGAATTTGTTCGGTCTATTTTGAAAGCCATTTATTAACCAAAAGGATAAAGAAAAGAAAAATAATAATAAAATTTATACAAATGTACATTTTTATATATTGCGTTATAACTAAGTGTTTACTTTTATCTTTGTAATATTAGCATACCTCATTAAGGTAAATATGACGTACTAAATATGTATTAACAGCTTTTGTAAACACCCATATTGGTGCCATTAAAAATCTTTGTATTTGTCTTTTATTTTCTCCTATATGTATGTCCTGTAATTTGCTGACCCAATCAACTTTATGCCAGTCAACCAATCTAAACTCACAAACAACCAACCATAATGCACAAGCATATAAATCCTTTCACAGTTTGGTCTGCCAATGTTTATAGTTTACTTGCTTGATATTGTAGATTACCAAATTTGGGGGAAAATATGATAAGTGGGTAACACTGGCTGCGAAAAAGAGATGCCAACAAAGTGGTTACACCGACCCGCTGTCTTTAGGATTATTGGTCTTTGTAATAATATATACTATATATTAGAGCATCAAGGTATTGACAGGTATGTCACTGACAGACTGATATATACTCATATAAGGTTTGATCTATCCCTTGTAATATACTTACAGAACAATAATTGTTTTCAATCTTCATATGAGTACATATTTAGTATTAAGTAATCTTTATAGTTTTGGGTGACGGGTTCCGGTCAACCTTTATAAGGTAAGCGTCCTATCGTCAGTTTTTGTCAGTGTCCTGGTAATCGTCATTCATAGAAAAAGTGTAATTCTTGGCCGTTCTTCTATGATATGACGAGTACTAGTACGCTGTCGACATTATGGACTATTTTTAGAAAATGACGCCATTATTTTTCCAAAAACATCTCTTGTTTAATAAAAAAAGTAAATTCGTTGATAAGCCCACAAATTTTATAAATGCGCATAAAATAATAAAAGATAAGAATGAACTATGAATCGTTTTATAACATTTGTCAAATAAAAGATTATTATTAATATGCGTATTGCTTAGTCCAATTTATAATGTAATAAGCCTGATTCTAGTATTATTTCCAAGATACGATAGTGAAAATAATGCAATAAATTTTGTTAGGTGGCAAAGGAGTATAAATTAGTTTGATAAACGGCATTTTATTACCCAATACAGAGGTACTGATTACAAAACGATTCATATACTTAGATTTTTTTCTCACATAGAGTAAAATAAGAAAGGTAAACTAAGTAAATTAAGTAAGGCAAAATCCATAATGTCGCTAGTGTACCAGTACTCGTCATTCCATAGAAAAACGACCAAAAATGAACTTTTTCTATGAATGACGAGGACTAGTACATGTACTGGTGGTACTGGTAGAAAACTGACGATAATACGGACGTTTATCTTATCCTTAAAATTATTTTCTCAAGCTCTCGTTCTATTTATTCAAAATCCTCTCAAAGTTTGTAACAAAGTATAGCATTTAGTACAGTCAAAAAGCTTTCTGCGTCAACAGCTTCATTTTACCTTTTCAGGTTAGTAGGTTACCAGAAGCGTTACATTTTCCTATGTAGTAAATTTACTAAGCTTTACTTTAAGTCTTTTTTATTTTATTTTATTTATATCTGACAATATCCATAGTGTTGTTAGTTATATATATACATATATCTATGGTAGTAAAATTCAAAAAAATATTAATAATTATTCTTTATTGCTTTTGCGGCCGCCCGCGAATTCGTCCGCGTGGTGTTTGGTATTCTGGAGGGGTGCGGGTTATTTGGAACTCTGTGTTGGTATTAGTCATAGAATGATTGTTTTTAGCCTGTAGGGCTTTAGCCTTCCCCAATATAGGGACTATTCAATAATAGTCCATTATAACCTACCTACAAAAATATTTTTTCAATTCGAACCAGTAGTTCCTGAGAGTAGCACGTTCAAACATACAAATATACTCTTCAGCTTTATATATTAGTACAGATTGCTTTTTCAAAGATATTCTTTATGGTGGGGCAAGCGTTTTGATGAGATGGATAGCGGGATATAACGTAAGTTAAAACAGATTCTGCTAAATCATTTGATACACGCGTTTGCCAAAACGATCGTACACTCGCTCTGCTTTTACGCTTATTTGGGTTTTTTTCACTCAAACCACTGTGGGATGGGAGTGACATCTCTGACGAGGTAATAAGGGCGTCGAGTTTTTGGCGGGAAGTCGAAAAACACATGTAGTTTTCTTGCTTTATTTTTATTTTCTTGGTATATTTTTGAGTTATATCGGATAACGTTGATGGTGTTTTATTCCATATAAGTTAATAATAGTGCACGAGTGTTGTGAAATAAAAATAACAGTGCGAAAACATGTCTTTTCAGCTTTCCTCCAAAACTCCATAGGACACATTATGGTATTTGGAAAAGTAGCCATCACTTTACTTGAACATCTCACTGACTAGACTGAGTGATTACTGACGACATACTGATTTTTTCTATGACTACAAAGTGACGCAAAAATTATACTTGAGGCTGGCAATATTCACAGAGTTTGCGAAGACATTATTGAAAAAATAAAATAAGGGCGTCAACGCACGTCGTGTACTAGGTACATGGTAAAAGTTAGTTGATTCGCGCTTCGAACAGAATTTCGAATACGGCGGACTTAAACATGAAAATTTTGTAGTACTATCTTTTATTAAAATAAAAAAACAGAACTTAAAAGGAAATGAGAGAGTTTTGATATAAAACAAACATTTATCCTTAAAATGATTCTATTTTCTTCTATCCAATTTCAGAATTGGAAATTAGCACGGTTTCTGCTACGTAATTGAAATTAATTGTCAAATCTGCAAAGAAAAACGAATTAATCAGGTTAAGGTTAACGATAATATCCTATTACAACATATTTTCATAGTTTTTAAAGTGATTACAATTAGAAATGATTAAGCCTCCTTCAGACACGACACATAGTCGATTCTAAATCGAGGCATGGTTAAAATACGGTTAATAATTAATTATAACTTCTAAGAAACACTATAAAGTAGCAAAGTTCATGAAATATACGAACAATAGTTCTTCAACCACTTTTTATTAGTTTGCATAACAATGCAATATTACATAACAATACATTACTCTCCGTCATAGTACATATTATTATATAAATTAATGCTCTCTGTTCATTCTATATGACAGCTTATGGAATGTGCAATTGGTTTTTATTTATTGTCTCTTCGTGAAAACCACGTTTCATGGAGAAATTATGATTTTACTGTTCACGTGTTACTGATAGCTGATTGGTTTACAACCACTGCTGATGAGGTCATTGGCTTAGAAATTATTGACACTTTATTGACCAAGAACTCGTGACACGTTTACGTCAGTTTATGTTTAAACATCTTGAAATTTAATAAATGGAAATTAACTTATAGTTATCATCATTTTAAGGTTTATTTTGGCTGCAACCCTTTTTGCGTCCCAATGCAGGGCACGGGTTTTTGCCAATTATTGGGTATTGGAGCTTACTCCACCATGCTGCTCCGATACAGGTTGGAGATTCGCGTTTGTACGTCTATACGATCCGACAAGGTTTAACGACTGTTATCCATCGATAACAGCCGGGACCGTCGGCTTAACGTTCAAGCACACTTAGTCCCTCGAGCACGCTTAGCGAGCTAGCTTTATTTACACTTTATAAATTAATTAACGTTACACACTCATAAACCCACAGTAAGTTAATTAATACACTGTGTCGTGGGTACCATGGACACATACAAAGTCAGGAACACAAACACCCAGACCGACAACAGAAATTTAAACTCATCATTCATATTTCTGTTTCGCTGGGAATCGAACCCGAGACCCCTCGATTAGCAGTCCGGCATGGTAACCATTGCGCCACGCGGGTCGTCAGTTAGAATTTCTATAGACCAACATGTCATTAAATAAAAGAAATGGCAATGACTTATTATTATCTGTTTTTAGTTTTAATTGGATTTTATATCTTAATTATCATACCATCCATATTAATACATTTTCACTGTAGGCACCTTTTTAAATTTTAAGTTATAGATAGATGCATTATTTATAAATCGCCTAAAATCGTAAACAAATACTTCAATATTATATTCGCATTCTTAGAAGACCAATAGAACAGATTATAAAGAGGCTAATACAAAATAACGCGACACCACCCGGGAACAAATCCTCGGCGCGTACCTCTGACAAAATTTGTAATGTCCGCATTTATCGCTGCTCCACGGTAATGATAAATATCGTGATATTAATTGATTACCATGTTTTCCATCGCCACCAACCACCATTCCGCACTTGGCCAGCGTAGTGGACTATGGCCTCAATCCTTCTCACTTGTGAGAGGAGACACAGGTCTCATGGGCACAGGCCCAGCAGTGGGACATAAAAAAGGTTAAAAAACACATTATCTGACTTTTAAAATGTTGGCTATCATGGGCTACATTTATTCGACATACTTATTTGCTTTTTTACAGTCTGGTGAGATTACATTGTTTCATGATATAGATTACTCAGCATTTGCTGATAAATCTATTGGAGTACTTATGTTCCCGTGTTTTTCTAAGAAATTGCGATAAATGTCTAGCGTTCCTATTTGTTAAATTATTAATAAATAAATTTTAATCTGTGTAGTGTGTAATAATTGTAATTTGTTCTCGGTCTGGGCGTTTGTGTTCATAGTACCTACGACACAGGGAATACTATGATTGTATGTGTTTAAATTTAAAGTACCCGGATACATACAATTGATTTTCTCCAGAGACTCATTGGCTTAATGTTACTGAACAACGCTCTCTACTGGAGTAGCTCCCAATAAAAATATAGTATTACATACCTCGCTAATGGATGTCAGGAAAGTCATATTTTCCAGTGTACGTTTAAGATGATTATCGCTGAAAATACGGATAAAGCGACGTTTTCTAAAAATGAAACCTAGCTAGATTGATATTTTGCCCCCGAAATCCTCTGCATACTAAATTTCGTGAAAATCGTTGAAGCCGTTTCCGAGATTCAGATTATTTATATAGGTATATACAAAAATTGCTCGTTTAAAGGTATTAGATATGGTTTTCATTGTGTATGGCCGACAAGGCTGACGAACTACTATGGTACTACTCTAATGATGAATTATTGGATAATATCCACAGACTTTGTTGACCGTGTGGCACCAACAAATAATACTCGAAAGTATGTTAAGCAATGGTGATACCCACCATTCTTAGCCTTGCACTGACCGTAAACATTGACCCAATTGGGTAAAAGGCGAAATAATACCACCATGCATGATGTAATACAATAAGGGACTTGTATTTCATCGTAAAAAAACCTGCCAAGTGCAAGTCGTAATCGCACACAGGGAACTCCGCACTATCTTATTCATATATTCATTTATTTATTGCAATCTTATAAATGTTTCATACAAAAATAAATGTTATTCACGTACAAGGCTTTTTAGGTTGTTGCCAATACAAGAAGTATTAAAACAGTAATAAAAGAACTCTAAAAACCTCCAAAACTCCGAAAAAGTTCTTCGCAAACATCGTAATGCAATATTACAAAACTTATCCCTAAACTAGGGTTGAAACGTTTTTAATAATATCGATATTTCGATATCGATATATTTTATATCGAATTAAGTCGATACTGATATATCAATATATCGGTCTAGTAAGCTGATATATGTTACCCATGCGACACAGGGAATCCTAAGGATTGTTATCATTTAACTATGTATTTTATTTATAGTTCTGCTCGTTTGTTCCAGGCATGGTTGGAGCGCCCGATGTCGTCAAGCCGTCAGAGAAAACCGAAGACTACTCGCCCCACGTTAACGGCAACCCTGTATTTACTATCAGCGGTAAGTACTGTCCACTACCACAAGAACTTTTGTAGTCACTTCTGCTGTAAAGCAGTTCTATTGTGTTTCGGTGGAAAAATGCAGTTGCCGCCTTGCCTGCCAGACATACATGAGGCGACCATGAGCCTACTGCATACGACCACAGGCAACACTTAGGCCATGGGCAGCGATCATTTAACATAACGTGGTATCTCATACTTTTTTCCAACCGTTTTATGTCCTGCTGCTTAGCACAGGGTTCCCCTAACAAGTGGGACAGATTTAAGCCATAGACCACCACGCGGGCCTAGTGCGGATTGGTGGACATCATACCATCGAGTAATTATGAGTTTCTCTCATGCACGGTGATGGAAAACATCGTAATCAAGTAAATATCACAATATTTTCCATCACCGTGGAGCAGCGATGAAAGTTTTTAGTTCAAATACTTAATTGTAATTCTCTATGCCAAATATACTTCAGATTTCTCTATTTCTCGCTAGATGGTGCTATTTTCAATGGCGTTATAGTGCATCTTGATTCTAAGTGAATCTGAAAAGGTCGTGATCAAAATATTATTGTTAGTCAGAGTCAGTAGAGTTATGAGACTTATGAGCTATGTGGATGTTTCTGATGTCATCTAAAGGTGTACTATACGGATATTACGTACACCGTAAACCAGAGTAAATATTAATCCTTCCGTTTTACTGTCATTTGTGAGCTAAGACTGTATTATCATTAATTAAATAAGCGATTAATGAGGATGGCATTTGATTATCATTCTTAGCTCATTTGTGAGGAAATTAAAATTAATTGTTTTATCATGTGTACCGTATATACATTCATATGCATATAGTAAAAAGTGGTTATTTCAATATTACAAACAGACACTCCAATTTTATTATTTGTATAGATTATAATTGATTGAAATGAAATGAAATGAGACATCAGAGAGCTGATTTTTAATTCTGACAGAAATTATTTCAATCAAGTAAATGAAATAATTTCTTTCAGAATTAAAAATCAGCCCCCAGATCAGACACAAACAGTCCGTCGACATTTGTATCATTAACCTCTGCCTTTATGAAGTATCCCCCCTACCCCTATACCAAACCTAACATTTCGACACTAAGAGGTTGAATTTCGATAACCCTGAAAAATTTAAGTATTTAATTAACTTGATCTATTAAAAAATCCATACAAATATTAATCGCTTATTTCATATTCCGATGGGATTTTAATAAACTATTTTACTTTCAATTTTGCCCCAAATTATTGTCTAAATAAAAAAAAGTTTCATTGAATTGATTCCAGCCGTTTCCACTTGAAAACAGACAGACTGTCATTTGTCATTTTTCAGTAAATTCTAAATCAACCCAATTTCTTAGCAAAGAACCCATACAAGCGCTCTACGTGTAATATTGAAGCCATATTACAGGTCATAGCTGCCATGACCTGTTACCACCAAGTTACCAAGATCCTTGATTTTGAAAAAATGACTTTCTAATTTGCCGCACTGCCGATCGGAGGGTCCCGGGTTCGATTCCCGGCGAGGAAAAATTGAAATGATGAGTTTTAATTTCTGTACTTGGTCTGGGTGTTTGTGTTTCTGTCTTTGTGAGTGTCCATGGCACCCACGACACAGGGAATCCTGGTGTGGGGCTATGAGTGTGTAGCGTTATTTATTTAATTAGACCCTTACAGGTAACCACGGAGTTTTGGCGGGAAGTTGAAAAAGGCATATTGTGCTATTGTTTTATTTTCATTTTCTTGGTGTAGTTTTGAATTATATCAGATATCAGATAAAAATACTGGTAAAGTAGACATCGCTTTAGCTAAATATCAGATATTTGCTGATTTCATTACTGACGACCGATTTGACTTCAGTTATTAATGGCCCGATTTCAACGAAACTGGATACAAATTAAAAGTCCATTTGATTTAGCAATATCACCCCTAATTTCGCCCCTTCCCCCCTAATAGTAACATCGTACATAATATGAGATCATATTTTACATATGAATAACTTTGTTTATCCTGTAACTCGTAGGTACACAAATCAAAGAAAATTCCAATTACATATCTTTAAGTATTTATATAAATAGTGCAAAATAAACAAAGGTGCACTGAAAATAAATACCTTGTTGTATATGCAACAAGTAAATACCTACGGTACATAATACAAATGCATGTGTCATCATTTGAAAATATCCACAATCATTAGAACAGGACTAGTGGCCGCCCGCGACTTCGTCCGCGTGAACTTTGGTATGAAATTTTTCCTGAATTTTCTTTACTATAAACCTCACGCAGCCCGAGACCTTTCCAACGAATGCAAAACCGTGGAAATCGGTTGGTGCGTTCTGGAGTTATAGCGTCAGGAAGGAAAACACGACTTATTTTTATATAGTAGATAAAATTTACGGTAATAGCGACATCTAGTGTTGAATAGCTGTAACTTTCTTGTAAATGTAGCAGTGTTCAGAACTTTAGTTTTCTCAACTTTTCTGCTTTTTTCATAATATTTATATGAGGGACCCGTCTTAAGATCTCAGGTTTGAGACCTTTCATCACTACTTATCTCTATGTTTCTAATATTTCGGACTCTCCCACACAAGTAACATGATCATACGAGCGCTTTATGTATCTGTTCAATCATTAAGTATTATATTATTACTAGTCTTCCGCTAGCAGCTTCGCCCGCGTGGACCCGTTTTATAGGTTCCCGTAGGATAAAAACTATACCCAAGGTCCATTCTATCTGTGTTCCAAATTTCATTAAAATTGGTTCAGTAGTTTAAGCGGGAAAGCGTAGCAGACAGACAGACAGACAGAGTTACTTTCGAATTGATAATATTAGTAGGGATTACCTATTTTGCCGATATAGCTGAGACTGCACGTACTAAAAGATTTTTATACACCAAAAAAACTTTTATTTTGACCGCTTCGCTAACTAATTTTAACATTTGTTATCGGTTAAACAGTAGCATTTAGTTTATTGAACTACTATACCCGTAAAAACGTGTAAAATGTCATTGAATTCTATTTTCTTGTCCGTTTAACACGCGATGCCACTTATTACTTCTTAATTTGGTAAAATGACAATGGCATTAAATCATAGACTTAAAATAAAAGTCTATTCATTTAATATAGTACCTAATTTTAATATTTAATTTTTATCTGCTCTTTTAAGTAATTAGTGTTCCTTTTCATGCAACAAAAATTCGAATTTTAGAACACTAATTAAATTAATGAAATAAATATTAATTCAGTACCTGGAAACTTGATTTTGGTACTAATTGGGAGGGGGTTTATTTAAAGTTTGTATGAAAATTTTCTTATTTGGTATAAATAGGAGGAATAGAGGGTCCTGATTATAATGTATATGCTCATTTTTAACGCGAGTGAAATACTGCGAGACACAGCTAGTAGTAGCTAGTAGTAAAATATAAGTATAATATGTATATAATTAGTAATACTAAATAATAAAATAATAATCACTGACTGACTGACTAATATAGACACTTAAATCACACGATGAACGAAAGAAAGCAATGAATCCACACATAAAACAATTAAATGACATCAATCATGTTATTAATGTTATTATACACGATAAAATAATTAATATGATTAGAATTAAATCTGATCACTATGTAACGTCACTTCAGATAAATTGTATTAATTTTATTATCTTGTCTGGCTGATATGCTACCTATTTAAGATTAAATAAAGAAAAAATAATATTATTGAAATATTTATCTATTGAACTCCTCGTTTTTATTGATAACTAGCTGTGCCCGCGACGTCGTCGTCCGCGTGTATAAAGACTTTTATAAAATGGATTGATTAAAAATTAAAGATTATTTATTTGCATTGAATAAGTAGTAGGTAGATTATTCTTACATATAGTGAAATCACTTATAATACAATGTTCATATGTTCATAAGAAACTTAATGTATTTTTTCTAAATCCTTCAAACCTAAAACAGTAAGGAATGCTTACTGTACTGATCTTACTATCCACTTTTCTCACGTTTCGCTTGTCTCGCGCAATCAGATTCTCTTTACAAATATGTACCTCGTTTATTAAAGTTAAGAGATACTGCTGTGCCCGAGGCTTCATCTATGTTAAAAATAGTATCTTTAGTAAATTGGGTGAATTTATACTGCAAAGAATGTATAGACTCATTCTATATACATAGCTTTAACCTACTGCAGAAAAGAGGTGCACTATACAACTACTTGTAGTTGGGAGATAAAATTTCTAAACATCGTGCTTAGGATTAAACATTCGGAAAAATAATTGTAAGGTCAATTAATAAACTATAGGTTTAAAACTTGCGGACAGCAATTTGGTCATAAGTCATAACTCATATAACATTGTGAAAACTAAAGCAGAAGGCAGGGTCTCTACACAGTGTGCTATCTGTATTTGGAAATAAAGAATATTTTTATAAAGAATCTTTAAAGAATCCTTAATATCTCCATCAATCAACGTGTGTGGATGAGCCCTCAGCCCGTACGCAATAAAGAGACGCAAAAAATGAGTTAAGTTATCATTGGTCCAATTAACAATGTTCAGCATCATACGTATACCTACCCAACGATGGGACAACCCGCGTGGCGCAATGTTTACCATGCCGGACTGCTAATCGAACTGTCCCGGGTTAGAATCCGGGCGAAGCAGAAATTTCAATGATGAGTTTAAACTGTTCTCGGTCTGGGTGGTTGTGTTTCTGTCTCTATGTGTGTTCATGGCACCCGCGACACAGGGTATATCTACCCTAATGTGAGGCTATACGTGTGAAATGTTATTTTTTATTTTTTTTACACTATGTACTTACTTTTATTAGACTTAAGGCTTTTATTTGAAATTATCTCCATCGATTCACTTTGGAGAAGAAATGAATATTGCTCAATAACGCCATCTACCGTATGACATGTAAACTTTGTGGTTGATAAATCGAATGTCAAATTACCAAATAGGTAGATATTGAGATTAACAGTTGGTTCACTAAAAGTTTAACTATTCGTCACCTAGATGTCTGCAGTAGTCTCGTTTTGTTAAGGCTTTGTACATTCTGTATGAAGGTTTTAGATTCCATATCTTACAACATTAATGCTGGATGCATTGAGATTGTAAGATTTGGATTTCGGTTCATCGGAGCTTGAGGCCTCCTCAATATTGGGAGAGCTCCATGCTCAGCAGTGGAATGCTAAAAAGGTTGCAGCTTGATATAATGTAGCGATAATAATCGTTTCAGCTGCAGCCTGTTCATAATCTTCCACCCCAAAAGAAGACTAATAAGCTGAGCAACTAACTCAATGGAGCCTGTGATGTAAGGTTCCGCGGTGGTAAGGCTCGCGATGCGCTTATTAGGTACCTAGTCTAGCCATTCTCGGCCAACGAAAGAAAATACAGTAAGCTGATCTAAGTATATTTAATATAGTCGACAATATTAGTGAGAGTTCAAAATAATTTTAGGTACTTAAATTTAAACTTTTATTTATGGTTTTAAATGGGCTGTTACCGAAACTTTCATACTAATTCCCCAAAGTGCCTTTTAAGTTTATGTCGCGTATTGTGTAAATGAACATATTTTTTTTTATCACCCGATTGATATGAAATACACACTAATGTTACGGAAATTCATTCAACAATATATCAGTTAACACAACATTCAAAGAAGGGAAAAGAATTTGAGACTGAAATATTAAGTTAAGTTTAATTATTGTACGCTTGAGATACCAACTTTCGAATCCATTTTATTTGCTATTGAGGGGTAGTTTTGAAAAAAGCTTAAATAGAATACTTACTATGTTAGTAAATATTACAAATACAAAATTATAAGTATATTATTACTTTGCACAAAAATATTCTGTACATCAAGTTTCGACACTCAATTTTCAAAGAGTTTCAAAGAAAATTGACATTTAAAGGGTGAATTTCGGGAAATGCTGAAACACGTATTCTTTTATTTTGGTTAGAAAATATTTATACCAAATTTCAAGAAAATCTATTGAAAAAATCCAAGTTTTCCATACAAATTTTCATCGCTCATTTCACACCCTTAAAGGGTGATTTTTAAAATTATCTATAGCCTAAATGTTAGCGAGGACCAATATATATAAAACAAAAAAAGTTTCATCAAAATCCGTCCAGTAGTTTTTGCGTGAAAAGCTAACAACAGACAGACAGACAGACAGACAGACAGACAGACAGACAGACAGACAGACAATAATTTCAAAAATTATATTTTTAGCTTCTGTTACTTATAAAAAGACCCCTAGAAGTATTTTTTTAAATTTATATGCAATGTACAGAATTGACCCTGCTTACAGTTTTATTATATGTATAGATACAATTTATATTACTTAGACAATTCTAAGTGGTGTATTAATTTTTCAAGTTCTTACACATACTAAGAAAACCGGCTAAGTGCGAGTCGGGCTCGCGCATCGAGGATTCCGTAAAATATTTTTTTTAATATTTGATGTAACAAAAAATTACGGTTTTCGCTTTTTCTTTGCTATAAGACGTTGCTTCGTACCAAATTTCAAGAATCTTGAAATTTGGTATGAGGTTGTTCACGGGAAGTACCCTGTAGGTTTTGATTCCCTTGTGAGTGTCGAAAATCTGCGGAATAAACGGCTGTATCTTTTTATTGCGCTGGCTTAGAAGTTTTAATTTTTTCACAGCTCCAAGGGACAGTAGACCTGAGTATTTGATATAAATTCCAGCTTGATACCACCACGTGTTCTTGCGAAAAAGGGTCTTGACAGACAGACAGACGTACAACAAAGTGGTATAAGTGTAAAGGTATAAGGGTTCCGTTCTTTTTCTTTCGAGGTACGGAACCCTTAAAATTAACATAAGAATCTAAATAATAATAATATAACATAAAAATATAAAATAATTGCCTAATATTATGTAAATCACAATAAATTACTTTTTTTACCGTTGCGAAAGAAAAATTGCTTCAGAGTTAGTTTTACGCATCATTATCAGCAATTGCAGTGTTTACTTTAAATACTTCATAAGCGACTACTTCCGTCTAAGCAACATAAGATGAGCTGGCAATAATATGGTAAACTGTACGATTCACCGTAAGTTCACGCTTTTTCGTACAGTTCCCACACGTCGACAATAAATTAATCAATATTTTAATCTATACCTACATAAAGCTGAAGAGTTAGTTCGTTCATTCGTTTGTATGTTTGTTTGAACGCACTAATCTCAGGAACTCAACTGAAAATATCTTTATTGTGTTGGATAGTCCATTTATCGGGGAAGGCTTTTTTTATAAATT
This sequence comes from Pyrgus malvae, assembly GCA_911387765.1. Lineage (NCBI taxonomy): Eukaryota > Metazoa > Arthropoda > Insecta > Lepidoptera > Hesperiidae > Pyrgus > Pyrgus malvae. The sequence goes on along the minus strand of OU426971.1, from coordinate 10,416,200 downwards.
AAGCAGACTGGCCGCGTGGTGTTAAGCGATCACCGTCGACTTTGCACACGGGCAACCCCAAGGGAGTCACCCGAGGGCTTTAGGTTATATAACATCATGCTATGACTAATACCGAAGTCTATGCGGATGAAGTCGCGGGCGGCCACTAGTGTATAATATTAACGTTGCCGTTGATGACATGTAACTACTGATTGAATAATATAAGTAAGATGAGGCCCAAAAATTCGGGAAGGTTTTGGCCGAATGCATACTGAGTAGGCCCTCTGAATGAGTCCCTGTTCTCTGTATCCCTGCTTCGGGATTAAGAATAGAGCTACGGTATCCCCTGCCTGATCGTAAGAGGCGACTAAAAGGGAGCTTCTGGGGTTGTGGGCGCTGAGAGTGGGAGCTCGATCCGTCCAGCAAGTAGCCCCGGTAAGGGCGGCGGTGTGTTCGTGGCCGTATGCCGCCGTAAGGATGCTTACAGTGTGGTCAAATCCCACACAACCCGGTACCTCCCAAGGTGCCGGGTACCTTTTAAAGTTTTGCCCCAGTACCAAAAAAAGGTCCTCTGAATGAAGTGAAGTGGATGCTTAACGAAAAAAACTTTTTTCTTTGCTTATATTCATTTCTTTGCATATATTAATGTACGAGTACAATATTTAACGCGGTTTCACGGAGTTTTAAATAACATAGATACGCATTATCACCGCGTAATTTAGGCACAGCGCCATCTAGTGTGACGAAATCATACTAAATTATTTTTAAGTTTTGATTGATCCGTATCAATTTCCTTTCATAAACTATCATTTTATGCATATTATCTGTGCAAACTAATTTAAATATCTCCCAGTTTCGGCTTATATTATTTCACGTGTAGCGAGCACGTGAGTGTTATCTTCTAAAAGTCGATAATAACACAAAACAAAGAGCTCCTTTTGTGGTAATAAATTGACATTTTATTTAAAATATGAGAAAATATTATCATAAGTACGACATTTTTGTCAAGTGCAAATATCGTCAAGATAATATTCACTCTATCTGTGTTCCCAATTTCATTAAAATTGGTTCAGTAGTTTGAGCGGGAAAGTGTAGCAGACAGACAGACAGACAGAGTTACTTTCGAATTTATAATATTATAGTAGGGATTGGCTTGCTCAACAACGCCATCTACTTTAGCTCCCAATAAAAAAATAGAGTTTCAACATAATTATACTCGCCTATAGATGGCAGGAAGAGTACATTTTTCAGTTTATGTTTAAGAAAAACACGGATTAAACGGTATTTTTTAAAAATTAAACCCAGATCGATTTAAAAATGAAAACAAGATGGAAAGCTAGATCACTTTATTGCCCCGAATACCACACACTTGCACGCTAAATTACGTGAAAATCGTAGGAGCCGTCTCCGAGATTCAAATTATATACTCGTATTTAGGTATTATTAGGTACTTAGAATAATTACAATTACATTATAGCAGCGATACTCTAAGTGTGTTCCGCGGAACCCTAGGGTTCTGCTATACCCCTGTAAGGGTTCCGTAAGAATTTAGAAAAAAATCAAAACACCTCTCTTTAGTCGACCATTCTGACGCGGCGTATCATTTTACTATTTCATATTATTTACCGTATCATTTACGGTACTCTGTGGCCGTTTTTAAAAAAAAATATCTAAAAAAACTCGAGTATTTTGACGATCGCGCCTTGACACTAGTCAGTCGAGCGACGATTAGTGTTCGGAGCGATAAGTACTATTCTACGCAGTAACGATCGTGCATTATTTTAACCACACCATCCTGACAGAATGGAACGTTGGCTTAAAGGCGTTAAAATATTTAGTTAGCTATCGCAATGCACAAGTAGGTGAAGCGCATACTATCGCTGAGAATTTAATAAAACTATGTGAGTTAGACATAACAAAAGTATGCTCGATGAAAAACTGCAACAACATATTGGTGTGAAACAGGATTCTCAATCTATGCAGCCACGAAAACAAAATACCGCAATAGACTGGACGCTAAACCTGATACGAGTCTTCAATTGTCCTCTATCAAACCTGATAAACCGATTGATGAAAAATAAAAATCACTTTCCTCCCATTAGTTAATTTTTTTTCTTTGTCAATATCTTCTATTATTATACTTACTTGTTATATTTATAAGTACCTAAGTAATAAGTAACTGTTACATGGTAGGTACTTTTATTATTCTTATTAATAAAGAACACACTTTTAAAAACTATTGTTTTATTGTAGGGTTCCATCAAGTATATCGCTTTCCAAAAGGGTTCCGTCGCAAAAAAAGATTGAGAACCGCTGCATTATAGAAACCAAGCTCGCGCGCCCAAATTGAAGCATGTTGAATGGTGCCATTAATGGCACCAAACGCCGGGCCCGGCCGCTCCGTAAGACTTTAGGTTAAATTTTATCACAACACTTTTTAAAAACAAAAGAAGTCTAATAAAATAACTTTTCAGTGTTTTCAATATTTTGTAGTAACTATTTTATAGGTAGTTAATTTGGTCAAAATAAAAATATTTTGTTTGTCAGATGTGACAGCTGCAGGAATCTATTTAGTGCTTTAATTTTGACAGCGCGCTTGTATGAAGACACCCATTCTATACGTATTTATTCTAAGGGTACGTACATATATACAAGAATTGCTCGTTTCAAGGTATTATAGATAAACGGCTTAACTTACGGCTTAACGTACGTAACATTTTCTGAGAATTTTCGTAAAATTTCTTTTGTAGATTATTTAGATATGAACAATTTATTATGATCATATATTATTATTTCACAATTTTAATTCAGTGATTTATTCGTTAAGAGATTAAGTTTGTATTAAAATTGCATTTTCATTCTTTTTTTATTTTTTATTTTATTAACTTATTTTTTTATTAAAGATTTACGTCTGGATATTTTTTTTATTATAATAATATGTACTTACCTATATAAAAACGTGCATTCGTAATGACACGATAATGTAAACAGTACTTACAGTAACAAAATCAAATTACTTAAATCTGGAATACAAATATGTATTATCATGGCAGTTTTTATGAAGAATCTAATAAATAGAGCAAATGGTTCAGATCGTGTCAATTTAATTCAACATTTTAGTAAGTACCTGCGATAACTAAAAATTCATGTTGTTCCTTGCTTACACATTTGACCTAATATGTACTTCGAACGCAAAAAAATGTATTTATAAAAAAATCCAACTAAAAGATCAAAAATAAATAATGCACTTTAAAAACTAGAAAAACACGCTTTTTCTGAAAATACGAACTAAAAAGTAAAAAATGTGGTAGGTGCATGGTGTCAATAGTATCTCAAAAAGCACCCCACGCTTTATTTCACAGTAAAATACATTTTCTTCTTATTTTTTTACTTTTTAGTTCGTGTTTTCACAGAAGCGTGTACCTACGCCTCTGTGAAAACACGAACTTTTTGGTTTTTTAAACTACATTATTTATTTTTAATTTTTTTGTTGGATTTTTTCATATTATTGTATTGTCATCGGTCCTTGACCCCTGTGCAAATTTTCAAATTAATCATACGCTTAGAAGTGGGTAAAAATGAAGTTAAAATATACCGTTACATACATACATATATACAGGCCAAGCTAATATAAGCGTGTTAAAAATGAAAAGTTTTACAAAATCACACGTGTTAAATCTTTTCTATTGTTTTTAATTCTATTCCTACAAATAAAATGGCATTACAAGTATTACAACATCAAGCATATTCCAGTAAAATAGTGATGTATGTATTTGGTTCGTACACTAACGTGTAATATTAATAGAATTAGAACATAAAAAACGTTAACATTGAACTGTTAACGTTAATGTTAATATTTTTTTCAAATGTTGAATAACATTGTATTTTTTTTTCTTTAGATTTAAAAAAATATAAATATTTTAAGAATATTAACAAAGTACATGAAATCCATTGATTTAATTATCAGCAAATCGCTTTTACTGCCATTTTACGTCAAGATAACACTACATTATAAATATCATATAGTATTGATAATATTTTATTACGATCCTAGTATTCTACGGAAAAAGTAAAACATAGGGAACAATTATGGTTTAGCATCGCTTCTTAATATTTTTGTTGAAAAATCATTATAATGGCCAAATATGTAGAAATATTTTATAATTATTTTCTTTACTTTTTGTTTTATTAAGCAAACATAATTGGTTAAGTTAATGAGTATAAATAAAAAACAAGCAGTAAAAGGAAAATATTTCAACGCTTTAATAATAAATAAATATTTAGTTAAAAGTTAATTACTTAAAAGTTTACAGTATCAAATTCTATCTCAATTTTTGACCTTTCAGTGGAAAAAAATATAGAATATTTTTTGTGATTTCAGTAGAGCTTCACCAATTTTATGAAAAAAAATGTGTACTTTAAAAAAATAATTATATGCTAATGCACGTCTAACTGTAGGTAATTTACTATCAAATTTTTTAGTTTTAGCCTTATTAAAATGAGTGTGACATACAGAAAGACGTAGCAAATTATCATAGGAATAGAGCAACAAACCGATTACATATTATAAAACAGTGTTCTCTCCCTGATAATCTTATTAACATAACAATTGGTTCAATAGAAGTAACTACTTAGTTATTGCTCGCGCATAATTCTCTATTTACGCTAATGTGTGTATCTGGCTTACAAGTAAACTTCAATAATTTTATCTAAAAAGGTAAATATTGAGGGTAAACAGTAGCTTCGGAGTCGTGTGAGACTGAGTTCAGCACAATCGTTTAAGAAATTGATCTATTCGAACGTTTCGGTCGAAAATAGTTTAGTACTAACTTCATCTGAAATGTGATGACGTAATAGTATTATGTGAAAGGTTTATTGCAGTTTCATTATTATATCGTGTCGCGAGGTCAATTTTAGTTCAGTTTTCATCGCGATTTTTTTAAATAATAATTGATGATTTTTTAACCGATAATTCTATTTATAAGTGCGCGTGCTGTCTTATCTTATCATACCGTAAAAAATGTTATTTTCTGTGTATATAAATTATCTGTTGCGAGTCACATTCTAAATTGACAATGACAGTGTAAGAACAATGCATAGGTTTTTAGAATCGTTTTTTAAGCTCGTAAATTCGGTTTTTATGGAGGAAGCATTCACTTCCTTGAGGGAAACTAACACTTAATTTAATTCGTTAACTTCAGTTGTTGAGTGATCGTTTGGTGTGGTGGTGCTGGTGATAATATGTCGTTTAATATTGGAAGGCAATTGCAAGTAGCCATGGAGAAGTATTGGCGGAGAATGCATGGATACACCATCATAGGTAATTTTTTTCTTATTTTATTCAACCTGCTCAGTAGCCCACTGTTGGGCACAGGTCTTTTCTAAGAATTTAGGCCATAGTCCACCACGCTGACCTTTTTTAAAAGGTACCCGGCACCTTGTGAGAGGATACCGGTTTATGTGGGATTTGAACCGCACTAAAACCCCCACGGTGGCCTGCCTCTGCGCTTGGGGAGGATTCCGGGATCTCCGATGGAACGCACCGGTGTCCTCCACGCGCGGAGCCCAGAATGGTCCCATCTTCGGAGAGTAGATGTGCTCTCCTGTACCTTCCGATTGTCGATCGGTATCGGATCACACTCCGCCGTCCTTCCCGGGGCTGCTGGCTGGACGGATCGAGCTCCCACTCTCCCCGTCCGCAACCCCGGAAGCCCCCTTTTAGTCGCCTCTTACGATCAGGCAGGAGATACCGTAGCTCTATTCTTAATCCCGAAGCTACAGGGACGACAGCACGCTAACCTAGTGCAGGTTTGTGGATGTCATGCCATCGAAGAATTTTGTGTAACTCTCAGGCATGCACGGTGATGGAAAACATCATGAAGAAATCGTTTTATCCGAAAAATAATCATGTTTTTAAGGTTTCGTACCTCAAAAGAAAAAACCGATCCCTTATAGGACTTTATTGTCCGTTCGTCTGTCTGTAAGACCCTTTTTTTCAAGAACGCGTGGTGGTATCAAGCTAGAATTTGTATCAAATACTCAGGTCTACTGTTCCTTGGAGCTGTGAAAAAAATCAAACTAATAAGCCAGCGCCAGTCAAAAGATACAGCTGTTTATGCCGCAAATTTCCACAAATTTTCGACACTCGCAAGGGAATCAAAACCTACAGGATACTTCCCGTGAACTCAGAATCTTGAAATTTGGTACGAAGCAACTTCTTAAAGCACAGATAAAGGGCAAATTGCGAAAACCGTAAATTTTACGGAACCCTTAATGCGCGAGTCTGACTCGCACTTGGCCGGTTTTTTTATTGTAATGCTGAACAGTTTTATTATAATGTTTTCTCTCACTACGGAAAAGCAAGAGAGGTGCGCACCGGGGTTGAAATGGACCTCAGCCTAAGAGACCAATGTCTTGAATGAACACTCGTCTACCACAATTCATATAGTATTTAGTCTTGGACACTATTCACAGAAAAATTCAAAATGCATACCTCATAAAAGGTGGCACTGATCCACGCTTGAAAAGCAAGATAATTATAAATTTATTTTTGTACATGACTTTGATTACCTCTTAAATCAATAAAAATTGCGCCAGTTGACGGCAAATGAGTTGTGACGTCACTTATCATTTTGTCATATAAAATGTATGAGGATGTCACGTTTTGACAGCTCATTAAAAGTATCTCAATTGATTTGTAGTCCAGGAGTCCAGGACCGGATTATTTTTTATAATAAAAGTTCTTAAGATTAAGGAGAAGTAGATTATATTATTGGTAGCCGAGTGGTTAAACACCACACCCCACACCGAGGAGTCCCGTGTTCAAATACCGGCGCGCATCTCTAACAAAGTTATGTATTTATCTGTTGCTCCTCGTGAAGGAAATCAATCATATTTCATTATGATATTACCTTTCTATAAACCTTTCCACGATGACGAGCAATATACGGCTCGATAGGAAAGTAGATGGGTGACAGCTAGAAGCAATATTCTAAATCACACTAAAATATTAGTCATCGATAAAAATATTGAATAAGAGAATTCAAAATTCCCAAAAACATGAAACGGAGTGTTGAAGTAAGTTTTAGGTTTACCTGTCTAAAAAAATTATAATTCTAACGTAAAAAGGGTTGCAGACAAAGTTCTTATTAAATACCACTTTTAAGTTGTTAGTTACACTTGTAATGAATCGTTCCGACAACATCATATCATAACAAATAAAAAAATCTGGAACAATGCATTTAGATTGCACGGAGGCAACGCAAGGCATAAAAACTAGTAATGGTAAAAACTTAGAGCAACGCGACTGTCAGTGTGCTGCATCATCGCATGCCGTTGAGTTTCTTTCTCTCTGTGTGTGTGATAAGAAATGTTTCAGTGAGGCATACACAAACTTACACGGTGTGTGTGGACATTTTCAATTTTAGTAAAAGTATTTTAATGCCAAGAACATTGACAATATTTGATAACTTTGACATAATAATTTGTATTTATGAATGTAAGGGCTCTTATGACTTCATCAAAAAGGCGTTCGGCATCTATTTTGCTCCGACCTTCCGGCGCTCGAGTTGCTCTAAGTGCACAAAAAAGGCAGAAGGTCGTTGCCCCCGATCATGACTGTAAATCTATTGTAGCCGTGCCTTTGGTTGTTTTGTTTACATACAGTTAAATGCCTGCGGGTTTGGTCGCAAGAATACTATTTGGCGATTGTTTCATTTAAACTTTATGCCGTTAGTTTTATATATTTAATAGCTTTGAGGTTTGAAGAATGGCAATGAATTTAGCAATAGCAGAACAGGTACTTTTAAATTAAGTTTTTATGAATGTCATCATAAAATCTCCTCGCATATCAATCAGAATAATTTATAAGTATGACTATTTGAGTAAAAAATTATTAGCTATGATTTGTATTTGTACAACATTTTAGCAAGTCACGATAACTTTTTAAACAAATATAGCAGTCACTTGCCATACTGAAAAGTACTTAAAATTTATTTTTCATTATTTAATATTTTTTATTTTATTTGAATGGTGTAGCAGACGAGCATCCATCGAGCCACGTGGTGTTAAGTGGTCGCTGCTGCCCATGGACATCTACATACCTCAAGCAAGTACAGGTAAGTCTTGTCTGAGGTTGTATGCAGTTGCGCTGCTACTACGGAGGCTGGTGGTCGCCTCATGTTAGAGTGGCCGGCAACTGTACCTTTCCACCGAAACACAATAGAATTGGTTCACGGTAGAAGTGGGTGCAGCGGTGGTACTTCTCCGGGGGAACCATAATAGTTCTACCACCTAACATTTTTTTTAAATAGTTAGGTACTCGTTTAGTAAAGCAACTCTTTACCGCTTTCTTTTTTTGACAGTCAAATCAGTTCTTATCAAGTAGCTTACGTACAACATTGCATTTTGATCCATATATGTATAGAGAAATACTTTTGGTGAAATTGTGTCAAAAGCAAGGTTGCGCGACCTACTATTATTATGAGTGTACTTATATTGCGTTCGAAATGTTACGAAATTATAAGAACTTTGTGGTCTATTTATTTGTTTTATGCTATGACGGTAGAGTTGTACCGTTAAATACGGTTGGAACCACAAGACTTACATTCTAAAGAAAAACATGTCTGCACTGCTATAATTTTAAAATAATCTGTTATTCTGTACAACAGTTTAATTAGAAGACAAGTAACGGTACCGGTACGCCCCTTTTCTTAACATGCATCGATTGACAAAATATAAACACTCTAGAAACGGTAAAAATAAAAAATAAAGATATAGACACTCTAGGCACGCTTAATGAACAGCTCAGACTACCACAGGGTCTTAATGAAAATCAGCGCTGCAGTCCCTTGCAGACTGTGGCATTATACTGAGTGAGACACCTTTTCACGGCTTGCAGTAAGCCGTTTAACCATACCTTAACAATAAAGTTGTTACCAACATAATGTATGTATTTTAACTGTACTTTTATATGTATGTATTCTACATATGTATGTGTTATATGTTTTCTATGTATGTGTTCTGTGATGTATACTTAGTCGCGAATAAAGTTTCTTCCTTTCTTTCTTTATTTATTTGTTTCTTTCTTACTTTTTAATATCGAATCATACGTGTCAATATAAATATTTCTTTTAATTTTATTTTAATGAAGCGGCAGCCGACTGACATTAGTTTTTTTAATTGTATTTTATTTGCAATATAATGTGACAGCTTTATTTATAATTTTTATTTGAATTATAAGCAACGTTTAAATGAAGTATAAAAATGTCAAGAAAAAACGTTGCTAACAGTTAACCTGTTTAATCTGTGTCTTAACTTGCTGTAAAATCAAAACTTCCTCACTTATAAACACTGTTGAAGGGATAATTAATGCTGCTAATTGTGACTTTCAATCTTTCAATTTCAATCAGCTTTTATTATGTCAGCTATTTCTAGAATACTAAGAATGCTCGAAATGCCAAGATATTTTAAAGACTCTTCGTGACAAATTCATGTTCCTACTTGTTCTATGTTTCACAATCGAGACAAAACACATGACTTAATGGCGAGATAACTTCTCCAAAAATATTTGTAAATCTTACAAATCTTTATTGCACAGGCTGTAAAATATTACATCGTTACATATTTACATTTAACGTTAAATCATAACGCAAAAAGGCACTGTTTATTAAATCCCAAGTTACCGACCGGTTTATCACTCCAGGGTGCTCAGGCTCAAAAAAAAGAGTAATGGTGATCTATAGGTCAGAGACAGCCGTATGATTAGGACACTGGTCTCTCATGCAACGGGTCCCGAATTTAAATCCAGAATCGCATTTCTGAATAATGAATTAACTACGTGCGTAGTTGCTGCTCCACGTTGAGAGAAAACATTGGAATAATTCATAGCTATGTTTTTCTCAAGGCAGAGGCTTATCAAAGGCATGACGTCCATCAATATAAAATACTTCTGTTGATAACATTCGTGAAATTTTCAATTTCTTCCAACTTTTTTTTTATAAATGAACCGAACAAAAAGGCAGACGGGCCGCGTGGTGTTAAGCGATCACCATCGCCTATGGACACGGGCAACCCCAGGGGAGCCACCCATTTTTTACAGGTTTCTTGAAGAACCCCATGTCATAGTTCACTGGAAATGCATCACCTAAAAGGTTGTCTCATAACTTGCACGTCTGTGGTAAAAAGGACAAAGACAAAGAAAAAGACAAATGATTTATTTGCACAAATATGGGTATTACAAAAGTTGTTTTATACATTTAATAATCCGCCATATTTACCTCAGTAAGGTATGCAAATATTATATTATATTATTAATAAATAAAAGTACTGACTAAAATCTAGCTTAGAAATTTTAATTTATTTAAGTATTAAATTAACTAATCATCATATTATTGATTTATATTTATCCCATATTTGCGGAGGAGCGTGCAAAGCGGACTGTGGAGGACCACGAGTCCAGATGGTGTCGGTGGAACTTTAACCTTCGACTGGTGGTATAATCATGAAATGGTGACGTAGGCAACTTCAAATTAATTTTAAAACCCGAACATAGCATTACAGTTTAGCAAGTCTAAAGCTCAAAATTAAAACAGCTACATTTTATTTTGGAAGAACTATATATACACATAATATTTGAAATAAATTACAACAGTACCTAGAATAATTAGGTTCAGAAGGTGTAGAAGATTATCCGACGTTACTGTCTTTACCTCAGTAGGAATTACAGTAATTATAGGTATAATAGTTTTTGCATTCATTTTTTTTTAATCGACTAAAAAACTGATCAGGTTTTCTAGTCGACGCGTCTCAGCAAAAGGCACAGTTTGCCCTCCAACAAGGTGGACTGACGATCTGAAGAAGAAAGCGGGAAACCACTGGATTCAGTGGGTGCAGAAATGGACGGATGACGAATCTTATGGGAAGACTATGTCCAGCGGGAACTTCTAAAGATCCATCAGATCCACCAGGCTCTAGCGCATTGTTCTAGCGCGTTTGCGCGTCTTTTGTTAGTTTTTTGAAGCGCGTGTACTCGCAAAACATTGACAGTGCCAAAATTACGAGAGTGTAAGGCTAAAAGCACGCTGTTTTGAAACCGCTGTTACGATTTCATTCGATAATATTTCAATTGGTCCATTTTAAGGCTAGGTGATAAGGCAAAGGTAGATCTCCCGCCAGGCGATGTGGTCTGGTTCAGAGCTTGTAAGCAGAATAATTAAAAAACTTCGATAGCGTGATTCGGGATACTAGTGGCGCCATCTCTTGATGCGTTCGAAAGTAGCATGTTAAATCCCGTCTCGAGCAGTTGCGAAAGGTTGGCACACTTATTTAGATAAGATTTCGCTCATTTAAAGGTGATAGCAAAGAAATTACGATAAACAAAATCAACTGGGGGAAGTCCATGGTCTGATGTCAGCAACTCAGAAATAACACATTTGTTGATAAAGAAAAACGTGACTAGAAATCACGCGTGATTGTTCCAAATAAATCATTAGAATTAATAAATAAGTGCAAGTCTAGTCGAACACTGAGAGGGGTCTGTATGTACCAATTTACGGTTCTCGGATTTCACCCTTTTCCATAAATAATAATAATAATATGAAAGAAAGAAAGTTACCAAATTTTGTAAACCTAGTCTAGGCTTAGATTTCCTTCGTAAAATGGATTATATCTACATTACTAGTGATCTGGCCTGACTTTGCCCGGGTGATTTGTGTTATATGATTAAGTTTATATTATACATTTCTGTGCCTGCTAAAATAAATAAATAAATCAATCAATCAAAAAATAAATAAACGTTTCACACTGATAGCTCCACAGCAGGGTAGATATACCCTGTGTCGTAGGTACCATGGACACACACAAAGACAGAAACAAACACCCAGACCGAGAACAGAAATTTAAACTCTCCATTCAAATTTCTGATTCGCCGGGAATCGAACCCGGGACCCTTTGATTGGCAGACCGGCATAACCGTAACCGGTAACCATTGCGCCACGCAGGTCGTCGTTAATAATAAGATTGGGAACGAAATCACGTAGTAAATTCTTAGTGGAAATTTTTTATTCTTTCATTTAACCTTAAAATCCTAAAACATTGTTGTTTAATGACATATAACTGTATTTGTGAAAGATAATGCGTTAAATGTACACAGCGAGTTATGTCAGCGATTGGGTACACCGGGTCACCCATATTATATCTGAGTAAAGAGTACTATGACCTGTGTTGAAGCCAGATAAACAAGCTCTGGACTACTCTGGAGAATTTTCTTATGTAGTAGAACGTTTTTTATTTTTTACGTGGTGTTAAGTGATCGCTGCAGCCTAGTGACATGTACACATTATCTCAAGTAATTACTCAAGAGTAATTGCCTGAGGGCGTATGTAGTTGTGCAGGTACTCCGGAGGCTGATAATCGCCTCATGTAAATCTGGCCGAAAACTGCCTTGCCGAAACACAATGTTACTCCGCGACACAAATGGGTGCCTCCCCGGTTGAATTACACACCTGTTATAATACAGTATCTGGACGACCGAACGTTGCTCGGATAAAAACAATTTACTTTTTTGGTTTAATTTCAAACGAAACACTCATTTGCTTAATGTTACTTAATAACGCCAGCTGAATGAAAGAGCTCACAATAAAAAAAATATCATAAAATAATAAACGCGATATGGTTTTGATTGAGGTTTGAACACGGGCCTCTAGTTCCGCAGTCAGCCCACGTAACCATTCGGCCAAGGAAGCTTTAATTCAATGCCCGATAATTTTATAGAGGTCTTTCTAAACGACAGTATCATCTCTTTGAACGTCGGATTAACGTATGGCGTTTGACGGCGTTCTACGCCACAATATTATTAATATTCTCCAGTAGATGTCAGGAAAAGTCTTTTTTAGTTTATATTTAAGTTGATTATTGTTGAAAATTATTTTTTATAATTTAAAATTTCTAAAAATAAAACCTAGCTAGATCGATTTATCACCCTCGAACCAGGGTACAAAATTTCATCAAAATCTTTGGATCCGTTTTCGAGATTCAAAAGATATATAACAAAAAAATAACGTTCACTAAGAGTTTGTAAATGAACCGTACAGTGAATAAAGAATATTTCATTTCATTTCATTTCATTTCATATATTTAGGTACATACAAGAATTGCTCATTTAAAGGTATTAGATATGGCATATCGCAATAAAAGATTTTTATCATGAGACTAATCTATATATGTATGACGGCGTAGGGGATGGCTGAGCGGTACCGTCATCTTTATTTACCGCTAGCTATAGCTATAGCGTACACTATTTATCACTTCACTTTAAATTACGAAATTATTATTCCGGGACCCTTCGATTGGCATTCCGGCATGGTAACCATTGCGCCACGCAGGTCGTCTTCTTCAGTAAATACAATCTTAATAATATGTAAATATACATATGTATATAAAAAGTACGTAAAGACACGGCTATCTCTATTGCAATTTACTCCAATCAACTTCCCGCTGGGGTGGTAAATACCCCTTAGTACATAGATGTGAGGGAGTTTGGTCGCGGTGGGTGGAAGTGGGTGGTTGTAGGAGGAAAAAATCTGAAAAAAATCTATCCTTTTCTAACCAATAGGGACTTCTGGGTGGATCTTAAATTTCTGGAATGATTTTTGTTTTAATTTTATTGAGAATGTTCGAGAAAGTCCCAGAAACATCTCGAATCATTTGGATTTTTTTTAAATAATTGCAAACTATTTTAATGAATCATTTGGAGAATCCTTCTTACTAATATTATAAACGCGAAAGTTTGTAAGTATGGATGTTTGTTACTCTTTCACGTAAAAACTACTGAATGAATTTTAATGAAACTTTACAATAATGTAGCTTATACATCAAAATAACACATAGGCTACAGTTTATAAAGGTATTGTGTGAATTGTCCAAAATATTATGAAGATAAGTGTCAAGTAAGTAGGAAAAAATCTACCATCTGCGAGCTATACTGGTGTGCGCTCTCAAAACCTCTAGAGTTACACGTATGTATTGTATGTATGATGGAAATGTTTATCTTAAATAGTCCTACAAAAAAGGCGGTACTTCAGAAGGGACTTCACTTTATGCTAACGCGCTCTCTAACGCGGGTGAAACCGCGGGGCACAGCTAGTCTAATTATAAAATTAATAGTTATACAATCTAACTATATAGTTTTGTTTATAACATGCTACATTCATAGTTGTTTTTATCCAAGTCGAACACTTGACCTTTAGCCGCTCATTTAAAAGTAATTTCACACATACGGATATATATGCAACTCGTGTTCTACCCTGCAGTTTTATGTTGATCTTATCACGTGAATTAATGGTCGTAAGGCAACGATCTTTCGATACCACGAGTGTTAGGGCCTCTGCAGACTTGCTACTTTTATTTTTAACACGCTTATATTATGACCTGTATGTATGTACTGTATATGTATGTAACGGAATCTTTTAACTTCATTTTCACCTAATTCTAAGCGTCTGATTAACTTGAAAATTTGCACAGGAGTTAAGGGCCGATGACAATACATTTTCTTCTTATTTGTTACTTTTTAGTTCGTATTTTCACAAAAGCGTGTCTTTTTTTCTAACTACATTATTTATTAGAATCTAATCGCAGCGACTGACCGCTTTATATGCCGTTTGCGGTTGGCGTTTGAACAATAAGATACCTAATACATTTTTTAGTATATAATGATTTTATAGAATAGATTCTAAAAATTATTCTATAAATGTTACTATCGATACGTTTAATCTGTAAAAATAGTATATACAATTATTTATTTATTGTTTTACTTTCCATTGCATGCCAAAATCAAGCATTAGTATTATTTTAACAGAAACATTAATTTTAACAGAAACGGCACCATGAACGTAAGACCAGTATATTTTTAAATTGCTACTGACCTTTTTTACTATTTCTGCTTCCAAAGTTTTTTTTTTTAATTTATAATTTGTTATAATTTATTATTACAAATCAGTAAAACTGTCGACAGTTGATTGCCCGATCCAGAATCGGAGCAAAAGCTAAAACGTGCGATTACGATACCGCTAAAAATCATAAGACAAAGCAGCAAAGAGTCGCTAAGGCAAAGGCGATTGCATGCAAAATCGCCTATCGCTGAAGTTAAAAGTAGTATGTCTACGCAAGCCCTTAACACTGCTCCGATATAAGCATAAAGTGCATGTCACTACTAATCATGCTATTCGAACTAAAATCTTTTCCATTACTGCGATTTTAATGATTTATAAGACAGCCTTGGAAACAATTTAAAATCTCTTTTTTTATTTAACATTGTACATATTAGCATAAGCGAAATTACAACAAGCGTTCAGTGTGGTTTAGTTGCGCATACAAACATAATTATATTATATCGAGTCCCCATTGAGACTGGCTGCAACCCTTTTTACGTCCCACTGCTGGGCACGGGTCTCTCCCCATTATTGGAGAGGCCTGGAGCTTTCTCCACAACGCTGCTCCAATGCGGGTTGGTGGAGATTCGAGTTATTATTTATTGGCTAACACTCTGTCGGATGTTTTCAAACCGCCCATAAGGCCTCCGACAAGGTTTAACGACTGTTATCTATCGACAACAACTGGGACCGACGGCTTAACGTGCCCTCCGAAGCACGGAAACGCGCATGATATTTTTTGCTACTAGCGGTCACCCATCTTACACCCGACCGCGCCCGTTTGGCTTAGTCGTATAGATCGCTTGTGTTCTATGCTGTCCGCCGGGCCATGCGCGCTTCAGAGATCTTTATCTCTAACCCCTAAAATTGGTGTTTTGTTCTAAAATACACATACCCATACTCCCATACTTAATATTATAAATTCGAAAGCAACTCTGTCTGTTACGCTTTCCCGCTTAAACTACTGAACCAATTTTTATGAAATTTGGAACAAACATAGAGTGCACCTCGGGAAAGGACAAAGGATGGTTCTCGTAGGATAAAAACATATAATAAATAAATTAATAAATTAATAAAATTAACTCTGTCTGTTACGCTTTCCCGCTTAAACTACTGAACCAATTTTTATGAAATTTGGAACAAACATAGAGTGCACCTCGGGACCTTTCCCGTCCTTACAAAGGATGGTTTTTATCCTACGAGAACCTATAAAACGGGTCCAAGCGGTCGAGGCCGCTGGCTAAACGCCTTTCATTTTAATATGGCAATATCGTCTTATGTCGTATTTCAAATGAATGAAAGAAAGTTAGAGATAATAATAGTATGGAATAGCACATATGCTATTTTTTATCCTACGGGGACCCATAAGACGGGCGTCCACGCGTGCGCAGCCGCTGGCGGAAGGCTAGTTGTAAAATTAAAAGTAAATTAGTAATAAGTACTTAGTTATGTTTGTTATGTAACAATCATTTTTTTTACAAACGTAGTGTACTTGAGTTTATTTTTAGCTTTCGCACACCTTATCAAGATAAATATCGAAAAAAATATCAAGCTAAATATATATGAATACCTTTGTAAAAAAAACATATCTGTGCAAATAAAATTATTTTGGTAATTTTCTAATAAAAATAAATAAATTATAAGACAATATTTTAAAGAACAACAAGTATTATACATAATTATTTTGAATTGTCTTATTTACTTACTCCGCTGGCGCTACGACCATCTCGCAATTATAGATTTTGTAGAATTTCGAAAATACCGAATATAGACAACACACAGAAATGGTTTATTTATATCTCATAAGATAATACTAGGTAGTACGGAGCTCTCTGTATGCTAAGCGATTATGACTTGCGCTTGGCAGGTTCTTTAGAATGAAATACAAGTCCCTTATTGTATGGTAGTATTACGAGTAATTCGCCTTTTACCCAATTAGGTAGGTCAATCGGTCAGCGCAAGACTAAGAATGGTGGGTATCACCATTGCTTAACATACATTCCCAGTGGACTATAACATGGGGTTCTTCAAGAAAGCTGTAAAAAGAGCTCTCCTCCAAAGCCGGCAATGCTCGGGTGGGTCTCCTGGGGTTGCCCGTGTCCATAGGCGACGGTGATCGCTTAACACCACGGGGCCCGCCTGCCTTTTTGTTCGGTTAACATATAAAAAAAAAACTTTCCAGGATTATTTGTTGGTGCCACATGGCATAGCATTAAGCCCTTCTTTGCTATACTATACAGCACAACAGAAATGAGCTTTAAGGACTAAAGGACTTTCTGTAAGAAAGCTAATTATTGTATACCTCATATTTTAAAACAGGGCTGAAGTTTTTCTCCGTCTGCTCTTTTCTTTAGCTCAGCATTGCCTAAGCGCACCCAGAGCAGACAGAACAAAAAAAAAATAACGTTCACTAAGAGTTTATAAATGAACCGTACAGTGAATAAAGAATATTTCATTTCATTACATTTCATTTCAGTTCATTAAAATATCTTAATCTTCGGGCTCAAAGAATAAAAAAACCATCAACAAATTATCCGCCAAGTCTTCCGATTAGAATAAATGAACATTTACGTACCAAAATCAAAACACATAAGAAATCTATTCGTAAGTTGTTATCAAACTCGATAAAGATAAAATTTGCCTCTATAAATAAAGTTTGATGTAATTCTTTCCAGATGAAATTGGATGCCCAGACACGGCGTTCAGCATGGCATCCGTAAATTCGAACGGGGACCTGAAGAGCCCCGACCTGTCTGAGAAGAAGATCACAGAAGCAGACGCCGAGAAACAACCTCTGTCTGGAGTAAGTCAGCTTCGTACTTTTATTTTTGAAAAGAAAAAAATATCTTGACTTAAAAGATTGTACATGTGATGTGATGTAGTATCACTACATTGAAGGTGGTAGAACTATTATCGTTCGCCCGGGGAAGTACCACCGCTGCACCCACTTCTGCCGTGAACTAATTCTATTGTGTTTCGGGTTTCGGTGGAATAGTGCAGTTGCCGGCCACACTTACATGAGGCGACCACCAGCCTTCGGAGTAGCAACGCAACTGCATACGATCTCAGAAAAGACTTACCTATGCTTGCTTGAGGTTGTGTGTGGATGTCCATTTGCTGCAGCGACCACTTAACACCACGGGGCCTGCATGTTCGTCTACTACTCCTTTCAAATAAAAAAAAACTCATAATAAAATACAATCTTTTCGCAGTCATCAGCTCCGCCGGATTGATTGCATAGATCGTTTGCGTTCTACGCTAACTGTCGGGCCATGCGCGCTTCTTATATAAATGCGCGCTTATTGTATTTTAAATGTGTAAATAGCAAACTATCAATAGCCTATAACAATTTGGCTGCAACCCTGTTTAGCGTCCCACTGCTGGGCACGGATCTCTCTGATTATTGGGGAGGCCTGGAGCTTACTCCAGCGCGCTGCTCCAATGCGGGTTGGTGGAGATGCGGGTTAGTGGCCAACCCGCTGTCGGATGTTTTCAAACTGCCCATAAGGCCTCCGAGAAGGTTTAACGACTGTTATCTATCGACAACACCGGGACCGACGGCTTAACGTGCCCTCCGAAGCACGGAAACACGCATGAATTTTTTTGCCACTAGCGGTCACCCATCTCACACCCAACCGCGCCCGTTTGGCTTAGTTGCATAGATCGTTTGCGTTCTACGCTAACCGTCGGGCCATACGCGCTTCAATTATATAGTATATATATATGTATATCTTCTATAATAATTTATAGTATCAATATCACAAATTTTTCGTAATCGTATACATATATCGTATCGTAAGTATTTTACTAATTCAATAGTAGGTATTTCTTCGTACTGAACTGAAATCAGGCAGGCAGGCATCATCGATAGTATATGGCTTTTATCAGATAAAAACTATTAATAGTGACTAGTAATCTAGTCAACTCTAGTCGTGTTTTGCTGACGCAAAGTCGCCGCTATCGGCAGCGTTCGGTCGCTGCGTGCGTGAAAGCACGTGTTCCGAAATGCCGATTTTCCGAAACGCGCGATTCCGGTGCCGCGAAGTTGCCAAAACGCGTTGCAGCATCGATGCACACGCTAATCGCCGATGGTGAAAGTACCTAGTGTGCCCTAAGCTTTTTTTGTATCGGGGGAAACCTTCAAAAGGTACCCGGCACCTTGGGAGAGAGGATACCGGGTTATGTGGGATTTGTACAGCACTACAACCACCTCGGTGGCCTGCCTTTGCGCTTGGGGAGGACTCCGGGATCTCCAGTGGAACGCACCGGAGTCCTCCATGTGCGGCGCCCCTGGACGGGCCCATCTTCGGGAGAGCAAATGTGCTCTCCTGCACCTTCAAATGCTAACTGCAGCATGCGGCCACACACACAGCGCCGTCCTTCTCGGGGCTGCTGGCTGGACGGATCGAGAGAGAGAGAGGAAGCCCCCTTTTAGTTGCCTCTTCTATTCTTAATCCCGAAGCTACAGGGACCAGGGCACATTAGCCCTGGTCATTAACCATATTTTCACCAACAGAAAGCTACACTATCAGGAACTGATTTTTTTTCAACCGTTTTTATGTCCTACTGCTGGGCACAGATCTCCTCTAACAAGTGAGATGGATTTAGGCCATCCTGGATCAACGATCAACGATGAAATGCGCAAATACAAATTTATTTTGTCATAGGTGCGCGCCGATGATTTGAACCCGGCATCTCCCGCGTCAGAGACCGCGGTCCTTACCACTCCGCCACCGCAGCTCGGAAGTGATATTATGGTACAATAAATTTTCAAAAAATAAAAGATTCTTCAGATAATTCCAGTAGTAAACGCTAAGCACCAAAATTTTGTCTATAAAGTTCATTACTTGCTGTAATCTGAAAAAACTATTGCTGTACTCTAAAAAAAAGGTATATTTTTTATTTATTAGTTTGATTACAATTAGAAAGTATATTTTTTAAAATTAAACTAAAATAATACTAAAATTAAGATAAATAAAATTAAATCCAAATTTTAATCTACAATAAATGCCTACAATAATCAAAAACTAAAATATTTAAAAACTAATTTATATAAAAAGCCGCATCCAGATTGCTGCCATGAGGATGAGTGCCCAGAATACTGGCAGCATTACCTCGTTGAATAGCCAAGCTTATTCTCTGGCCGAGGTAAGTGCCAGCCCTCTGATCACCTCTGGAGGCAAGCCGAAAAAACATATTAATATATATACCACAATATCTTTGGGTATTACCTATAAAATGTTATTTTATCTAAACACGATTAAAATCGAATTTTGTTGAAATTGCTATCATAACATTAGAAAACCTTATTCATTTTAATGTCTTTATAATTAAGATTGATCATGCATGTGTAAATTATGTAAACTTTAAATTATTCGTATCAGAGGGCCCACTCTGTAAGCATCCGTCCGTAAGTTCTAACCGTAAATTTCGGAATCATTTTTAGCATACTCAGATCGCTTCTTTTTCATGAATTAATAATATAAGCGTTGTCATTGATGACATTAAGCTATTGAATGAATAATATTGCTAGAATTTCTTCAATCTAATCAAAAAATAAGGCCCGTTTCGGATACGGGCGTACAGAGTGGGCCCTCAACCTTTTTTAAAAGTTGCGACGACCGTTAATGTAACGTTATAAGTAGAAAAGTATAAGTTATTAGTTTGATGAACAGCTTTGTCTTCAAATTTCTAAAATTATTCGCATTTCGCAAGGGGTTATTGGCAGAAAGTCGAAAAGGACATGTGCTCTTGTTTTATTTTTATATTCTTTGTGTTTATTTTTGAGTTATGTCGGATAGAGTTGGTGGAATTTTGTTCGATATCTGTAATAATCTGTATTACTTTAGACAACTTCATGTCATTTTAAATAAAAAAAAAACAATAATAACTTGTCACAACTGTCAAAGAGTCAATATTTAATTTCAGGTGTAATGGATAATCCGAGTATAAATTTAAATAAAATAACGCTAATATTGAAGACGCTAATTTAAGACGATTTTAAGGAGTTTATTTACCTGTTGTAAAAAAGGAATAATTATAATATTGAGACATATATGTAAGCTGGAAACAGGAAACAAAGTTCAACAAAACATAGTTGTAAAACATTACCAAGAAAATGTATAAATTAAAGTGACCCATAGAAAATTTGTTCCAGAAGATTCGTCAAGAAATTCTTCTTTTTTATTAATATATCATTGAACATAGAGTTAACATTAAATAGAAGTGTTCTCCAGTGAAATGATTATTTACAATTCTTTTAAAATTGAAATTCTAGTAGATATTACAGGCCTGGCTTTTAGTATCATTAACAACAACAGGAGTATTTATTGTAGTTAACAAAACATATCAAAAATATTGGAATGATTTTCAAAGAGATCTTGAAGATAGGAAAGACGACGATATGCTTTGCCGCATACTGTTTTAAGTACATACATGTAGGTGTGTAGGATCTCTACCAACCCGCATTGGAGCAGCGTGGTGGAGTAAGCTCCAGGTTTCCCCAATTGAGATAAGAGACTCGTTCCCAGTAGTGGGACGTAAAAGAGGTGTGGAAGAGCTGTGTGTACTTCCAAAATACGCCCATTAGGGATGCAGCGCATGGAGGACACCGGTGCGTTCCACTGGTGATCCCGGAGTCTAAGGCGGAGCTGCGGTGAGGCAGACTGCCGAAGTATTTTTGGCGGTAAAAATCCGACTTAATCCGGTCTCCCTCCCAAGGTGCCGGCCGGGTACCTTTGAAGGTTTTCCTCCTATATAAAAAAGGACCAAGCAAGAGCCAACTACTTTCTATCGTCGTCATTTAAATAAAGTAAGAAAATATTTCAGTGTTTACCTTTGTCTTTATGAAGTGCACTCATTATCGTAAGTACAGATTATTGATTTAATTTCTTGTAATTCAAGACCGATTACGAAATACAATCAACCATTAAATCTCTGTTTCTGTTAATTATTAATTTGATCAGAATCAATTGGATAGCATTTGATTGATGTCAGTTTGTGGGAGCTATTAAAAGATAACATCTTTTGCTGATTTATTACGTCTTATCGCTAAAGTATCCCAAAATTAATTCTCGGAAAAGGAAATCGAAATCTAATCTTATTTTAAAATCGTATTCTATCTTTTAAAGGCACCATATTTGCGAAGTAGAACTTCAATCCGTTGTAAACAACACTACATTCCTATATCCCCATTGTGTCGTGGGTACCCAAGGAAACACAAAGATCTGGGTGTTTTTTACATATTCATATTTTCTACTCCGCTGATCGAACCCGTCCGGCAGTCTGGTATGGCAACCATTTCGCCATACGCGTCGTTTATTAAAATATATTGTAAGACCTTTTTGATAATAAAAGCTACTGGTCCGTCTACAACAGACCTACGCGTGACCAGGCGCGGTCGCAGCCTTCAATTTTATTCACGAAGAAATTTGGGGGGGGTCACTAAGAGTTTTGGGGAAGAGGTGTCCCAAATTGGCTTGTTTCGCCTTCTATCATTCCCTGTGACCCCTGGTGCATGCTAGCACCACATAGCGATTCTATTCTAACTTTCTTATACAATAATTGTACAGCTGTTGATATTAGTTATAGCTTTATTATAGTTACTGTACAAACTAATTTTATTGCTGTTATATAACAAATAATTATTTTGTAATTCGTTTCTATGTACTAAATTATCATACTACACTATGATAATTTACTATACGATGACCTAAATTTATGTTTTATTGTATGGCTAACCAAGAATTTAAACAAACATGTGATACACTTAGTAAATATTGCTAACAATAATTAATAGGTGATCGTGGAAATATGCTGGAAGTAATCGTGTCGAATGGAAATATAAATTTGTTTACATCCCTACTTAATTTTATTTAATTTTTTAATTATAATAATAATAATAATAATAAATTTTATTTCGGACTGCACATCCATATTTGGTTAGTAACAGAAATCTTAAAAACTATAAAATTATAAATTCGAAAGTAATTGTCTGTCTGTCTGTCTGCTACGCTTTCCCGCTTAAACTACTGAACCAATTTTAATGAAATTTGGAACACATACAGTGGTCCTTGGGAAAGGACATAGGATGGTTTTTATGCTACGGGAACCATCGACGGGAACCTATAAAACGGGTCCACGTGGGCGAAGCCGCTGGCGGAAGGCTAGTTAATTATAAAACAAGAAACATCATGTTAATAGTAATCAAGAAAGGTCTTTTATTAACCCAATATCCTGTTTAACACAAATTATCTCTGTTGTAAATGAAACTCTTCGCATTTGCATTTGTTGTTTTTTTTAATACAATTATGATGCGTTTTTTCATCTACTTTGAGTACAAGTTAAGTTTTATTTCCAACGAGTTTTGTAAGGTTATCACAATCAGTATCATTTACAATTTCATCTTGATCATCTAATTGTGTTTCATTGTATTACTTTTCCTGTTATAAATAAATACTTTTTTTTCTTTTTATGGATAGTGAGATAAATTTATTTTGATGAATACTTCCAGATTATCGTTAAGGACGAACTGAATACTGAACTTATACAAAATTTATCAACTTGCACCATTTAATGTGACATACATACATTATTGCGTTGCGTTGTTATTATTATTATACATATTTATATCTGTGAAGTAGACCGAGAGCCCTATTTCCTATATAATTTTGTCTAGGTATTTTATTATCATACCTCCATTATGTTATGAGGGTCTCGTATACTCGAGATTTGTACACTTGTCACTTTTGCACCTACCGAACTTACCTGTAAGTGAAATTTAATGGCCGATTAATGAAAGCTGCCCCGTTAACTTTACTCACACAAAAGCATTTTCATGTTGCGACAACCGGTAAAGTCACTCTTAATGCACGTGTGTTATGTAATGTACGCTCCATAGATAACACATTCGCATTTGTGTATTGCACTTGCCAGCAGAAATCGACATACATATATAAATTATGGACTATAAATAACTTATCGTCACGTTTTGTCTCTGTTATTTTCAGAAGAAGGAGGAGAGATGGTGGAACACGCTGATGCAGGTGGCGGTGCCGTTCTTCATCGCTGGATGCGGCACCATTGGAGCTGGTCTTGTCTTGGGCACTGTCAGGGTAAGTGTACTTATTGATTCTTTGGATATGGTAGAACTGACCGTGGTGACCGTTTGCCTTTTGGTCCGGTTCATGTTATAAAGGCTGATTTACATTGATCCAGTAGCTGGATCCAGCTTCACTGAATTCCAGCGCTGGACTGGCATCGCTACACGTTTACATTTAATCCAGAAAACATTCTTCCTCTATTGAGGTTGGTATGATATTTTGGTGGACTTGTACCAGACAAAAAGACGCTTGGTCACTATACGATTACGCGACGGAGGCTGGCGTTTACATGATATAGCGGTAGAACAGACAAGATTTCTAAGTCTTATTCATATGTGACTTGAGTATTTGGTCTATATTTATGTTTTTATTCTAACATTTATGTAATTAAATGTCTTTTTTTCTAGGATTGGGACGTGTTTAGGGAGGTGGCAGCTATTTTCGTCTTAGTCCCGTCTCTTTCCGGATTAAAAGGTGAGTTTTATCAGCTTAATTATCATTTATTTAGGTGTACACAAGTTCACCATGATGCTTTTCTTTTCCGTTGGACGGAACACCCATCCAAGTATCAGTCAGAATTCAAGGGTTGCAGCAACCACTTAAACGTTACACACTCATAGCCCCACAGTAAGGTAATTAATACCCTGTGTCGTAGGTACCATGGGCACATCAAAGACAGGAACACAAACACCCAGACCGAGAACAGAAATTTAAACTCATCATTCAAATTTCTGTTTCGCCGGGAATCGAACCCGGGACCCCTCGATTGGCTGTCCGGCATGGTAACCATTGTGCCACGCGGGTCTTACCACCACTTAATAGTGTTTCCCGCTGTCTTCTTCAGGTTGTCAGTCTACCTGGTTGCAGGACGGCCTGTGCTCCTATTTCAAACATAATTACTTACTTCATTTTTTTGACATTGGTCAGGTCAGCATTTTTATCGAAAAACGTCACAATCAGAAAATTTTTGATCAAGATTCAAGAAAAAGATTAAGGGAGCACGTAATTTGAGATAATATATACTTTTTATAATTACAAATGATTTATCATGTTCTAATATAATTTAATTTTAATCATAATATTTGAATATAATTAAACAGAAAACAAACGAATCCCTTCCGTTCACAACATTTTTACCTACCGAGATCAAACGACGACGTGTCGTAGTCATGATAGAATCACAAAATGCTATGACTATTTTCTAAATTGGGACGAGCGGTTCGCCCGTAAAGGCCACTCCTCTGACGGGTATCATACCTGTCGTACCTTGATGCTCTAAGCTTTAAGATAATAAAAAACAAATCATTTTTCAATACTTTTGAGGCAGGATTGCGTCTGCACCCAGGCGGAGCTGGGCCGGACCACTAGTCTCGTATATAAATCCATCGCTTAACATCATGCTACACAAAAACCTTTTATTCCAGTAAAACATAATAAGAGCATGAACTTATGAGATTACAATCTGTCATTGTAACTTCTAGTACATTCGCTTGCGTGATCACACGCTTATTACGCATTGTTCTTATGACAATACAAATTACATGACTGTTATGTGAGGGTAGACCACCATTCATCATCGTGGATTCGATGACGGCGAAGTCAGCTACTTTTAGCATCGTCAATTTAGTCGCTTTTTATGCCCGCCCCACACGTAACGATAAATCGTTGCGATTTTAGATTGTACTTATAAATCGGACGCCCCTTTGCCTCCACACGCCACCGATATCTGCGTCGATCGTCAGTTTTCCGCGGAAGTTCGCACAATAAACATGTCATTCACGATGGAAAATGATGATGACGCACTTGCGTTGATGGGCTTAATTATGTGCTTATAGAATAAAAAGTCGAGGAGTATACATATTATTGCATAATTGCGTACTTGGCGTGATACACACGTCCGAACATGACCGGGGTCCGAGTATTCATACTAATCTATGGGTCCGAGATGAACTGCCGCCGAACTGAGTTGAACTGACTCAACTGAGCGGGTCTGCTGAGCGATCTCGACCGCCATCCACACGTAACGATAAAAAAATTTGATGATTTGACCAAAGTTGACCAAACACACAAAAGTACATAAATAATACACATAATAGGTATTTTATTATAACCAATCCGATTTATCTCGCCAAGTGAATGGAATCCAAGACTTCTAATCGTAAAACTAGAAAGTTAGGGGCAATCAGGTTGAAGGTTAGACTGTCTTAGTGTCTTAGAATGCTTTTTTCAGAAACGGTTTTTTGTCGGATACAATAAATTACGAAAATAGTTTTATCATTTACGTTATTTTGTATTTATGTGAAAAATTACTAAGTGTTTTGTGATTTTCAACAATATTTAATTATGGATTTAAAGCGGTTTTTTTTTGTTTATTGTTTTTCTTTTATTTCGCAACAATGCTACAGATTGACCTCAACTTTTTTATGGGTATCGCTTGGGGGTTGGAGAGTGACAGGTAAATACTTAGATAAATATATAATACTAGCCTTCCGCCAGCGGCTTCGCCCGCGTGGACCCGTTTAATGGGTCCCCGT
This sequence comes from Pyrgus malvae, assembly GCA_911387765.1. NCBI lineage: Eukaryota > Metazoa > Arthropoda > Insecta > Lepidoptera > Hesperiidae > Pyrgus > Pyrgus malvae. The sequence goes on along the minus strand of OU426971.1, from coordinate 10,389,659 downwards.
AGGATAAAAAATAGCCTATGTGCTATTTCAGGCTTCATTGCTATATTAAAATCATAGGCGTTTAGCCAGTTCCTTCAACCGCGTTGACCCTATTACCCGTTTTCACGTAGCAATGAAGCATTTTCTGCGGTAAAAAGTAGCCTATGTTACTCAGGGTGGAAGTAGCTTTCTAATGGTGAAAGAATTTTTAAAATCGGAACAGTAGTTTTTGAGTTTATTCATTACAAACATACAAAAATACAAAATACAAATCTCTCCTCCTTATAATATTAGTATAGATAACAACTTAACAAGCAATATATGTATTTTATGTATTCCGTATCAATTTATCTCATAAAACTAATTCAAATCATTTTCCCCGTAATCTCTCAATCCGGAGTGAAGTACTTAAAAAAATCCACGATTTTTCACTCAGATGTGTGTGTTTTGTTTCGTAAATGATAAAACACTTTTGCAACTGTATATAATCGCAAGATTCCGAAACATTTTAATCGCGTTATCAACAGATATATGTATATATCTTATATTGTTTGTTTGTTCATGTGAGATCATTTTATAAATCGTTTGTCCTACTTTGGAAAGGGGGTTTCCGCTTGGGATTTTTTTTATCTGAAGGTATTTTTTTATCTTTGTATGATCAGCTCTAAGCGCGCATGGCCCGGCGGTTAGCGTAGAACGCAAACAATCTATGCAACTAAGCCAAACGGACGCTGTCGGTTGTGAGATGGGTGACCGCTAGTGGCAAAAAAATGCGCGTTTCCGTGCTTCGGAGGGCACGTAGCCGTAGGTCTCGGTTTTTGCTCTCTTTTATGTATGTATCTTTCATATATAACTAGGTACCTTTATTCCTCTTACTGTTTGATACATAATTTGGTACTCTTATTAACAAAACAGAACTAATGGCCTGTGTTAAGCTGATACACAAAGACAGAAATATGATTTGTTTATATTATCATCGCAATGTTTGCGTTACATGTGTCGGCGCGGTGTTTGTTAAAACAAGATCGAATTTGTATTGTCAATTTTATGGGTGTTTTGGCTTACGCGACTAGGATTACATGAATTTACATGACATCGTGGATAGCGTATCGTGATAGCGTAGAACGCAATCGGAGATGTCAAGGCGTTGAGTTCTCTAGGTGGTAATAAAATGAAACAATCTTACAATAATTACAATTATATAGAAACCAAGTTTGCGCGCCCAAATTGAAGCATGGTGCCAATAATGGCACCAAACTCCGGCACGCTCCCTAAGACTTAAGGTTAAATTTTATCACAACACTTTTTAAAAACAATAGAAATCTAATAAAATAACTTTTCACAGTGGTTTGAATATTTTGTAGTATTTTATAGTTAATTTGGTCAAAATTAAAATATTTTATTTGTCGTAGAATAAGCTTCTACCACGCTGCTTTAATGCAGGTTGGTGGAGATGCGGATCAGTGGTTGCGTCATTATCGGCGGTTTTCAAACAGCTCGTAAGGCCTCAAAACGATTTAATTTTTGTCTATCGACAACAATCAGGACCTACGGCTTAATTTGCCCTCCAAAGCACGGAAACGTGCATGAAATTTTTGCCACTAGTGGTCACCCATCACTCACTCGACCGCACCCCTTTGGCTTAGCTGCGTAGATCGCGTAAGCTGTACGCTAGCGATCGTGTCATGTGCGTCAATTTTAATTCTATTGTGTTACGGTGGAAAGATACGGTTGCCACCTGACTCACATCAGTCTCTGAAGCAAAAGCGCAGTTGCATAAATCCACCTTCCTGTCACCTTCCATCACTTGGCCTTCATGTTCTTGTTGCTTGTTGTGTCAAAGTAATAAAGAATGTTTTAGAAAATGTCATTATTAAGGGGCCGTATACGAAATTTTGCCGATTTTGCTTATTTACCCGTTTTAACACATGAGATTATGCAGATAAATTACAGTATTTCTACAAGTATCATTGCACAATATAACTTTTCATTTCATTAATAATCTAATACATCGGACACTTTTATAGCTTGCGTCAAGAATTATAATGCGAGACTTAGGTTACTTTAAAAGATGTTTAATGCCGAATCATCATTATTATTAAGATTTTTTTTTCAGGAAACGGATTGATTATAAACTGAAGAGTATTTATGTCAAATAAATTTTACGAAAGATTATTCCAATTTGCCGAAATCAAATGCAATTTCTGGCCCATTTTCTCTCAATATTGACTAAGTTCAATGTTTTTTTACTAATTTTTTTGTATGAGAGTGGCAAAAGGTGACTCATACACTATGTATGTGGTTTTTACAGCAATACATGGCATTTTATTCGATCTGTTTAGACTTTAAAATGCCCCAGAAATATGTGATATTCTATACCTATTACAGTAATATTTACACAACTATCATCGGCTTCAGGTCTATTAAGCAAAATAACGAAATAAAAATTAAAAAGTGACTCATTTAATAGTTTGTAATTGAAAGGATAAGTCATATTGTGCAATAAAACTGATGGAAATACTGTATTTTAACTGCAAAATCTCCTATATAAAATGAGCTAAATCAGCGAAATCGGCAAAATTTCGTATACGGCCTCTTAAGTTAGTAGCAGTCAACCTTGCACTTTGGAGTGAGTTAAAGATTTCTTACCGATAGCCCGTTGCCGGATGTTTTTAAATGTTTGACAAAGATTAGAAGCGACTATCTGTTCTGTCATCTGATGATAACAACCGGAATCGAGCGTGCCATTTGAAATACGAAGATTTTTCATCATAATTCGTGACATTATTTAATTTGGGCATAATATTACGTAAATATATTTTTAAGAAAGCGACGATTGTTCTTTGGCAAAGGGAGATCTCCCGCCGGGCGAGATGGTCATGTCGGGGAGCGAGCACACAACCTCAAGTTGTCAAGATGTCCGTGGGATGCAGCGACAACTTAACACCACGTGGCCTGCACCCTCACCTGCTACTCAATTCAAATAAAAAAAAAACTCAAGTTGACATAACGTTTTGCACGTGTCATACATACAACTCATACATAAAATGTTGTCTAAAGTATTATGTCTAGACTATCTACACAATCTCACGGACTAATTTTTATTTTTTTATTTTATTTATTTATTTCAAGCATCTTTGGCTCATAAAACATACACATAATACAATGGCAAAAACATTTCATTATAAATTACAAAATTTGCATTATTCTATTAATTTAAATTGAAATTATAATTATAATTACGTGTAATGACGTCACCTCTTTGATAAATTTTGTTATTTACCTTTATCTGTGATAAATTTCTTAGTTATGACTAATTAAATAAACAAACGCTATACACTCATTCCTCATTTCCTGTGTCGTGGGTACCATGACACACACAAAGACATGAACATCGAGAACAGAAATTAAAACTCATCAATCCAGTTACTGTCTCGCCGAAAATTGAACCCCGGATTCTTGATTGGAAGTCCGGCATGGTAACCATTGCGTCACACGGGTTGACAATTAAGTCGAGTCCCAAGAATTCTTTTCTATAATATAGCTTTAAGTTTAGTATTCCGCTCAAAGTTTTGAGGATACAATCTCACTGACCCAAACTGGGATTTTGTGTCGTGGGTACCATTTACACACACCCAAACACCCGTACTAAATTTTGAACAGATAATTAAACCTGTCATTTAGATCGCTACCTCGACTTTTTTGTTTATTTTATGATTATGTACAATTTTACATAAAGCGACCTCTGCCCAACTGTGCAACAATAAGTCGGCAGTAGCTCTCGTGGATTTCTATTGAAGTACTTAATTACTACATATTAACGATATTATAAGATATTATCTTCTACTACTACTACTACCATCTTAATATTAGGTACTATAATTAGATACTAACATATTTTGATATGAATAATGATAACTTGAGGAGTGTCTTTGTGTGTGTATGGTGTGAGTGTGTGTATTAGTGGGTATATATATTATGTGTGTGTGCCTGAAATTAACATTTTGAGATTTGCATAGCTTACACTAAGTTATGCCATTTAAGTTGATTATTTTTCTAATAAAAATATATTTTGTCCCAGGTAACTTAGACATGTGCCTTGCATCCCGTCTCTCCACGCAAGCGAACCTCGGAAACATGGAGTCGACGAAAGAGGTCATATCCATGGTCGTTGGAAACATATCACTAGTTCAGGTAATTAATTTAAAAAGACAACAAACGTAAACTGATAATTGAATAATAGAAAATAAAAATACCCTATATGCTACCCTGTGGAAAAGGGATTTATGATTTAAATTTGCTTTATCTGCATGCATTGTATAATATTTATAGCATAGCAAATAATTATATTAATATCATCACCGTTTTTTTTTCTACTCTGGAATATTTTTAAATAGTGTATTTTTGCTTAACTAAAGCATTGCTTTCGGTAACTTGCTTTAAATGAATAGAATCGAAAGCTTTTTATACATACCTCAGGTATTCGTACTTCCGAATAACGAAACAATATCTCTAAAACACTACTCTGGATAAGAAGAGTGTATTTCAAATGTATAATGTAAAGCAAGTATTAAATAATCTAATTTTTTCCAGGTTCAAGCAATAGTAGCAGCGACAGTGGTAGCATTTTTCGCGATCACCGTCAACGTGATAACAGACCGAGCCTTCAACGGCCCCTACGTCCTCCTTTTGATAGCTTCGGCCGTCTTCACTGCGACCACGACCTGTTTCGTTTTAGGTAAGGCTTGCTAAAGTTTCTCAAACATCATCGATCCACAGGATATAGAACTTCCATGGTTCGACTGGGGATGCGGCACCGCTGTAGCCATTTCTACCGTCAAGCAATTCTATTTTATTTCGGTGGAAAGGTCCGGTTGCACATCAGACTTACATGAGGCGACCATCAGCCTGCGAAGTAGCAACACAACTATGTATCTTAGGAAACACTAAGGCTTATTGGCCATTGTGTGTTTCTGTGTCATACACATCCATAGACTTCAGAGTCAACGTTCGTGTGACGATCCTTGTGGTACAATGGTTACCATGCCAGACTGCCAATCTGAGGGACCTGGATTCGATTCCCGGCGCAAACGAAATTTGAATGTTGAATTTAAATTATTGTTCTCGATCTGGTTGTTTGTGTGTGTCTATGGTACGCACGACACAGGGTATATCTACCCTACTCTAGGGCTATGAGTGTGAAAAGTTTATTTTTTAACATTTCGTTTGTGCTTGCTCGTCTGCTGCTCCATTTAAATAAAAATACAAAACTTTGACTTAATGCTCAACGACCCGCGTGGCGCAATGGTTATCATGCCGGACTGCCAATCGAGGGGTCTCGAGTTCGGTTCCCGGCGAAACAGAAATTTGAATGATGAGTTTAAATTTCTTTTCTCGGTATGGGTGTTTGTGTTCCTGTCTTTGTATGTGGCCTTGGTACCCACGACACAGGGTATTAATTACCTTACCGTGGGGCTATGAATGTGTAACTACCACGGCGGATACGTAAGTAATGTGTTAAATTTATTGCAGATTTCGTGATGGTGTTGGTGATATTTGGATCACAGAAGTTCAACGTGAATCCTGACAACGTGGCGACTCCGCTAGCGGCCTCTATCGGTGACATTGTGAGCAACTCTGTTCTGGCTGTCACTGCTCAGTACATGTTTGAACAAATAAGTAAGTCTTTTAAACTTTTAAATGGGACAGCCTCCGTGGTGTAGTGGGTGATGAGCCGACTGCGAAGCGTGAGGTCGTGGGTTCGATTCCCACCTAGGACAAATATTTGTGTGATGAACATGACTATTTGTTCTGCGTCTGGGTGTTATATTATCTATTCAAGTATGTATTTAGAATTATATAAGTATGTTTATCACCTTACTGATTATCGTAGTACACTGTACAAGTACAATACTGCTTAGTTTGGGATCAGATGGTGTTGTGTGATTTATCCAAAGATATTTTATTTATCTATTATTAAAACATTAAGAATTATTCTATTGATATATTATGAAATAGTTTCACGAATACAATAACTGCTATAGAAAATTTCATACCTTAATTACGAGTACCAACTTATAACCGTGGCAAAAAATGCATGCACTTGTTTATCGTCTAAAAGAAACTGTTGAACGATTGCAAAACAATTTGATATTATATTTCGGTAGAAAAAGGCAGCTATTTTCATTTTCTTGGTGTATTTTTGAGTTATATCGGATAAAGTTGATGGCATTTTATTCTGTATAGGTTAATTAAAGTGCACGAGTGTCGTGACATAAAATAACAGTGCGAAAATATGTTTTTTCAGCTTGCCTCCAAAATTCCATTGATCACGTTCTGGTAAAGAAGCCATTGATTTACTTGAATGTCTGACTGACTGATTACTGACGTCTTACTGACTTTACCTATTATTACTTGTCCAGTTTCACCGAAACTGGCAAAAATGTGAAATGCAAACATTATACTTTACGCTTGCAACATGCAGAGTTTGCGACGCCATAATTGAAGAAGAACGATCATGCAACTAAGCCAAATGGGCGCGGTAGGGTGTGAAATCGGTGACCGCTAGTGGCAAAAAAAATCATGCGCGTTTCCGTGCTTCGGAGGGCACGTTAAGCCGTCGGTCCCGGTTGTTGTAGATAGATAACAGTCGTTAAACCATGTCGAAGGCCATATGGGCGGTTTGAAAACATCCGATAGCGGGTTGGCCACTAACCCGCATCTTTTTTTTTTTTTTTTTTTGGTTTCGCTGGGGGAAATGCGTTACGCATCCCCTCCCGCAGAGGGGTATGTGGGACTCCCCAGGGGCAATACCCCTGGTATACCCACTAAAACCCCCAGCGGCACTCCGTCTTCGCCTCTTGGAGAGGGTCTGGGAATCCGGCAGAGCCTTTGCGTCCAGTCCCCCTCCGGCGAGCCCCGCCTTTATGGCGAGCCCTTCGCGCCCCTCCCTTATGATGGGTGGGGCAACGGGGACGGTCGAGAGTGCGCGATCGTCCCCGTATCCAGTGATGGTGAGCGGTGCAATGCGGGCGGAGGAGCCTCCGCATCCGTCGCCCGCTGCTCACCATCGGGAAGGTGAAGGCGGTCATACGCCCGCCTCCTCCGTCCCCTTCGCCGCTTCCGGAGCGCGGGCGCAAGAGGGTCTTCCTCTCGCGCGCGCTCCGCTGCCTCCTTCTGCGACATGACGGATTCGCAGAAGGAGGCAACCGCCGCCCACGCTCTCTCGCTCTCCAGCATTGCGCTCACAATGCGGGGGAGCGAGAGGTCCCGCCCGACCACCGCAACCAGACTGCGGCGCTGCTCGGACCACGACGGGCACACCTCGAGGGTGTGCTCCGCCGTGTCCTCCGCCGCGCCGCAGTCGTGGCACGATGGGGCCTCCTCCCTGCCGATTCGGTGCAAGTACGATCCGAAACAACCGTGTCCGGACAGTACCTGCACCAGGCGGAATGAGAGGAAGCCGTGCGCACGTTCGATCCAGTCCCTTAGGACCGGTCCGACGGCGTCCAGCGTCCGGCGGCCGAAGTGAGCGGCGGCGAGGTCCTCCGCCCAGTGAGCAATGACGGCATCGCGCGCCTGCTGTCGGACGGCCGCTTTCTCTTCCGGGGCCGGGCGCTCTCCAAGCGCCCTCCGCCCCGCCGTCCATTCGTACACCCTGGAAAGCACCTCCGCCTCGAGTTCCCAAGGCGGGGTGCCGGCCAGGGTGCACGCAGCCGCAAAGCTCACCGAGCGGTAAGCCCTGCCCACCCGCTGGGAACCCGCATCTCCACCAACCCGCATTGGAGCAGCGTGGTGGAGTAAGCTCCAGACCTTCCCAATAATGGGGAGAGACCCGTGCCCAGCAGTGGGACGCAAAAAGGGTTGCGGCCAATTGAAGAAGAAAAAAACAGGCTAACTGGAGGTTGTGTCACTTGTGTGTGGAGCTGTAGTAAAATAATGAGCAGATTTTTAATTTTGTTTTCCCAATCTATTCACAGAGGTATCACTATGGCAGCCAATAGCATTGATGTGCGTCTACTACAGTCTTCTACCGTTATGGGTCTTCGTCGTCTGGAGAAACAAGTACACCAAGAAGGTTCTGACCACTGGATGGACTCCGGTCATTTCAGCGTTGTTCATCAGCGGGTACATTTCTGTTTTTACACTATCTTATTGACAGCCTCCGTGGCGTAGTGGGTGGGTGAGGTCGTGGGTTCGATTCCCACCCAGGACGAATATTTGTGTGATGAACATGACTATTTGTTCTATGTCTGGGTGTTAATTTATCTATATAAGTATGTTTTTAGAATTATATAAGTATGTTTATCAGATTTTTGATTACCATAGTACAAGCTCTGCTTAGTTTGGAATCAGATGGTTTTGTGTGAATTGTCCAAAGATATTTATTTATTTATTTATCTTATCCTTTACATTTCAATCCTCATTCCCACAATTTCTAAGCTACGTTAAGCATTGTATTATGAGATTAAAAGACTGTTCTTTATCATTTCTGAAAATTACAAGTAGCTTTATGTAATTAATAATTACATCATTATCAGAATTGGTATTTCTGAACTGCTCATTGACGACCCGCGTGGCGTAATTGTTACCATGCCGGACTGCCGATCGGAGGGTCACGGGTTCGATTCCCGGCGAAGCAGAAATTTGAATGACGAGTTTAAATTGATGTTCTCGGTCTGGGTGTTTGAGTTTCTGTCTTTGTGTGTATCCATGGCACCCACGATACAGGGTATAATTACCATACTGTAGGCCATGAGTGTGAATCGTTATTTTTTTATTTAGGTTTTATTTTGGTAATTATCTAATACCTACTGTTTAATGTTTCATTGAATAAAGTCAACTAATCTTTTGTATTTTTCAACAGGATTGGTGGTATCGTCCTGGATCAAGCTGTGGACCGTTACCAAGGATACGAGGTGTTCCAGCCCATCGTCAATGGTATTGGTGGCAACTTGGTCTGCGTGCAGTCGTCCCGCCTCGCCACGAATCTCCATCAAACTGCCATCCCTGGAATTCTTCCAGAAAACACCAGGATTGTCGAATGGCCATGGAAGACGCTGTTCTTCGGAAGTGAGTTTGTGAATGATTATAATTTTAAATATATGGATCTTCATATCAACGCATGTATAAAGACAGTTTAAAGTGGTCTTCTCAAAGGTACTGCAAACAGGAAATTTGGGTTAGAAATAAAATTGACATTGTACTCCAAACACAGATGAGGATAACTGCCTAGCCAGGCAAAATGCCTACCGCCTAATGGCGGAGTGAAGTCACCATGAGGCAGGGATCCTCATGACTCTGCCCGGGCAAAGAGGTTCTTCGTCGCTCCCGTAGTCCCTTTGAGCATTCAATGTCGGTAGGAAGTCCCCTTCTACACGTGACGTGGAACGATATAACGTTACACGAGTTATTATCAATGCACTTTAGAATTGAGTTTTTTTTTATTTGAATGGAGTAGCAGACGAGCATGCAGGCCACGTGGTGTTAAGTGGTCGCTGCAGCCCATGGACATCTACATACAACCTTAAGCAAGCATAGGTAAGTCTTGTCTGAGGTCGTATGCAGTTGCGCTGCTACTCTGGAGGCCGGTGGTCGCCTCATGTAAGTGTGGCCGGCAACTGCACCTTCCCACCGAAACACAATAGAATTGGTTCACGGCAGAAGTGGGTGCAGCGGTGGTACTACACCTACAACCTACACCTTTATGAGTGCAATAAAAGTGCGAAAATAACTTTAAACTTATCTGTAATATAAGTCTAATCCATATCATTTACAGCGATAAAAAGTATCCTAAATATAAACTAGATTATAAACTGTCTAAGCAAATAATACATATAATAATGATATTAAAGTAAAGCAATTTCAATTACATAGTTGATTCCTATTTAATACTATTGATATACTGTCATAAATGAATTGACGTAAGTGTAGCGGCAATATTTTATGGACATTGAATTTGATAAGTGCTTAAAATACGATAACTACAGTAACCTTAGAGCATTAAAGGGTACTGACTCACCCTTCAGTAGAGACGGCATAGCGCCTCGCTTCGATACATAATTTTTGTGCCAAATCTGGTGCGGGGGGAAGAACGCACACATTTTAATTTTGTCACACATTCACAAATATTCATTCATCGCTACAGACGCATACATTTCTAAATTTGCCAATTTCAATTAACAACGTCATTTTCTATGCACCGACAACACTGACACTGACACACACAGACACACTAGTTGTATAACTATAAGGCACATTGTGCATGGACGTTGGGACGAGGGGTTCGCCCGTAAAGGCCACTTCTCTGACGGGTGTCTTACCTGCCTTACGTTAAAGTGCCCTCCGAAGAACGGAAACGCGCATGAAATTTTTGACACTAGTGGTCACCCATCTTGCACACGACCTCAGCTGTTTGGCTTTAGCTGCATAGATCGCTTGCATTCTATGCTTGCCACCGGGCCATCGCGTTTCAGCATACTTACTGCTCTTTTATCTTTTCAGCCTCTGCAGCAAAGGTCGCCAGGATGCTGTTGCTGCTAGCCGTGTTTGGACAGATCATATTCATGATAGTGGCCGACTTCGTGTTCCAAGGATTCGTCAGTATCCAAGTCGCTTTCGGCGTTACCTACGTGTCTTGCTCCATTTTGCAGGTAATTATCAATATTTTTTAATTGAAAATATCTAATGCAACGAATTGTAGATATTTTATTTAACCAAGTACAATAGGCTGTGGTTGTAGCAGTGATGTGTACTGACAAGGGCGCTTGTGTGCGCATGCTTCTGAAGCTTTAGCAAAAAAATTGTACAAAAATCTTTAAATAAATATTAAGAGGAAACGCGGCTTCAGCCGAATTAGGAAAATAGGTATTTGGTATTGCTATCGCGCTGCTTCCAGCCTTCCCTCGTAGAGTGCGATAGGGACAGATGCAGCTCAGATCCTATTATACCTACAAACTTTCTGACTAAATCGAGGTTTCGTATTCTCCTGTTTCCTCCTTCAAAATTGAGATAAATTAATAATTTTTTTTCACTTAAGTAGGTATATTAAGAAAAAGAATAAGTCTATGCCCTTATGTTTTTATTTGGTCGCAAAAACCTTTCAAATTTGTTTTACAGTTGTTGGATTAGGGCTGTATGATGATGTAAAAACCATACTGCACTCTTGCAAAGTATAAAAGTTTCATTCAACCTACAGGTCATGGTGCTCCTATACCTGGCGTACATCCTGATCCACTTCATGTGGAAGAAGAAGAAGGACCCGGACAATGCGGCGATCCCCTACCTCACCGCTCTGGGAGACCTTCTGGGATCCATCTTCTTAGGTCTAGCTTTCGTCATCCTCTCCATCTTTGGACTAGAGTACGGCAACAATGTACCGAATGGTACGTAAGCCACTCTGAATATGATAGTAGGATTCATCTTGTTTTTTTAACCGAGTGCAATACTTTTGTCGTATTAATCAATCTAGGTGAACTTTTAAAAGGCCTTAGTATCATGTATCGGCTAATCTTACACTAGAGATTTATCGTAATTGAAACGTTAAATTATTCGAATGTTGAATTGAACGAAATTTGAAATGTTTGAAAATCGAAATTTTTGAAGTTCTGACACTTTAACGGTCCTCTATTAGAGTATATTTGTATTTATCAAATACAAATATACCAAAACTGAGGTCTACCATTTTTTTATCTGTGATTTTTATAAGTATTCCGACACAGTTATTTTTAACTTGTAAACACAATGTGAGGAAATATTTATTTTTATTAGAAGAAAACGTAAGTACGTTTTTCAATTTATTTTTTAGACGAAGCTAGAAGTGACATCTGGTGGCATGCAATGGTAGCCCTCTGATTTGAATTAGCAAACCAAACACAATATTTTTAATTTTTTACGAGTTTTTTTAATTACCATCGTGGATTGTGTAGTTGAGGTTTTTAGACATTCTTGAGGATAGAACGGGGGTTTTAACTGTGATATGTATCCAAAAATGTGATTTATTGCAATTACTCTCGTTTTAAAAGTATTGACATCTTAACAAAAGATGTATAAAAACTGATGGTTTTGGACTCGTATCTAAAGAATGAAGAGAAGTTACTGGTATATAAAAATTAATTATATACAAATTGCAAATTTCTAAATAACTAATGAAATATTAGAATCTGATTCTGTTAGTTCTGTTGACACTTTTTTCTATATTATGTATTTAATGTATATCAAGTATGAATATTAAAATATCTATGTAGATATATAGAGAAAGACCGTGCAAAATGGCAATTAAGGGTAAGGGTGCGTTTCCATTGAAGCTGAGCAGAGCGGAGTATTGAAGCGGAGATATCCGCATCCTAATGCCCGCTGTCCTCCGCTGCGCATCGCCTCGCTGTATTTTTATGAATATCCGTTCAGCTCTGCTCCACTCCGCTCTTGCTGTTTCCATTGAAGCAGAGCGGAAATTTGGAGCATAGTAATTGGTCAATTCGTGCACCGCTAAGCACCGCTCCACCCAGCTCCGCGTCAGTGGAAACGCACCTACCCCAAGTAGATGGGATATGGTACTAGAAAAGTATGTATTTCCGTTTCACCTATAACTATCCAGTTGTGCTTCTCTTCAAATTGAGATAATTGAGTATTATAAGTCGATAATGCTACCTATTTATTGACATTTTATAATTGGTTTTAAACGCTGACATCGTTTAAGGAATTGTTAAAAACAAATAGACTTTTAAACAATATAAAAAACTGCATTCATTTTTAAAGATACTATTAAATTGAACTGACTGTCGTGTCCTTTAGTCTTTAAGTAGATAGCATATCGTAAAACATCAATTATCCTAGTAAAATGTAGATAATTATGTAAATAGCTTCTATTTAATATTATAGCGTTACTATTGCGAATCATGGGTCGTATTTTTCTTTTATTTTTGACATACACTAGTTAAATTTTTTTTTAACGAATTCATCAAATTCTTAGCTGAAACCGTTTTCGGAATATTGTTTTAATTACGTGCTACTCAAATTTTAAGCAGCGCCTCTGTTGGGCGTATAGAGAACTATTGAAATGCCACATTTATATTGTATGCTTTTTGAACTACGGTTTGCGATATGATCAGTATCATGCCAAAATAAAGGAGTAATTTAAGGCAATTTGTAAAGCTTGAACGCACACAAATTTCAAAGTGTATGGCATTTTATTTAGAAATAAACAGTGAGTGTGTGATGGTAAATTTTATGGCAACACCGTTGCTACTATTATATTAACTAAACGGTGTTACCATATTTCCTACTACTGCTATTACTTTTATTGCGTCCATTTGTCACGTGCTCCATTAAAATACCTTTATATTGCTATGATGAATCCACAGATAATATCTGGAAACCAAAGTCGTTCGTTACATACATATACTTGCGATTTTGTGTTAACCTTGTGTAATGTTTCTTTTCGATATTTACTGTAGCAGTTCTCTTATTTAGAAATTGAGATTTTGCTCGCTATTTCTATGGATATTATTATAATATTATAATCATTAGAAACAGTCCGTACTTAAATCATTTTAGCTTTGTAGTAAATTTGATTTTCTTAATATTGACACATTAATTGTTAAATTTTATCATTTTTATACACCAGCCATGATAGTTTATAGATCAATGTGGACTACATTTACTTTTAGTATTATAACGTATAGAGAAAAAGAGTACAATAAACACATTTTTAGTATTAAGAGGCCTAAAATAATTTATTGTTACCTATAATCTAAATTAGATTAAATGTTTCAAACCTACAGTAGATAGTGTGTTGTTGAAATTTAGTATGAAATATGTAAACTCTGTACATTATGTTATTTATATTGTTTAAAGCGGGCTACTCACGACACGATCAAGGGTCATCCCCACCCTTACACCCTCGATTGCCCCTGCGGCAGGTGTGACAGTAGCCCGCTTTACAGCTCGTAAGGTTAGGGTTTCCATTATAGACGCTAAACGCCACTGTTCTCCTTAAAAAACTCGTCAAGCGCGACACACGTCGAAAGATGAAATAAGCACAAAATTAGCGATAAAAGGGTGTATTTTCGGAAATTCATTATTACAAATACACCATTTTCTCTATTTATATGTATGTGTCGACGCCAATTTGAATTGAAATAAAACGAGATTTTCACAGTCTTTCAGACAATTATTTGCGATTTTTTCACTGCATTAAAATATAGATTAATAAAAAATAATACACAAATCCCTAGATCAAAGACTAAAATATAACATAATATTTTTTTCAGAAATTTAGAATATAATATTAATTGATAAAACTCATACAAAAATACCATTTTTTGGAAACCCTTGCCTTAAAAATTTCGACGGTAACTTTGGACTGTTGCAGTCATTTTTGAGAGCTGTCAAAAAACCAATAACTCAATGGACAGAGTAATAAGGGATGTTGAGATCTCATTTCAAACAGTGTACGATGTAGGGTGCATATTTAAAATTCCAGTTTAAAACTACTCCCAAATATTTAGCAATATTCATCAATACAGTATGTAAAAAAATATTTTTGCTATCAAAGATTGAAAATTAAAAAATGCCTATGTATATTCGTCAATAGTTGGTTGCATGTGATTATTGTAATATGTTGAGACTTAGCAGAACCTTCATTGAAAATGTGGTTCTTAAATCCCAAAATATTGTCGAACAGTCCGTTATACCTAACGACCAATCTGGTTACAATAGTAACCAGCTGGTAACGAAAGTGATTGATGACTAATTGACATTTTTTTAGGTAACTCACATATAAAGAATGTGCTGCATACAGGCCAGTGGCGGATCTAGAATTTCAGTGGGGGGCTTAATTTAGATGACGGGGGGAAGGGGGGTTGGATGATGCATAACGTGTCCGTACTTGTACCGCGCATGGTTTGGGGGAGGGCTTTATTTTAGCTTGGGGACGGGGGTTGACTTAACCAGGCGGTATTTTCATCAACTTGAAACATTGCTGGCATCAGTGTGCGACATTTTTACTATCCGCATGTGCTTTGAGCGCATCCTGATGGCGTGTGGATTTAAAAATTAGTCACGATACGTATAACTTGAGGTTTATCAAGGGTGAACCCGAGGTGCTTGAGCCCCCTAGCGCCCTCCCCCTGGGTCCGCTAGTGATACAGGCCCATAAACTTTGTAAACACACATTCATGGAGAACTGTACCTTTTTTAATGATGGTTCTTGCTACAGTCAATGTAATATTAAAAGTACACTGGTTTCGTGAGTGTTTGAAGTCTAAAACGCTCTCCATTACAAAAATATACGTGACACTAAAAAGTGACCGCATACTATAGATTTAAGCTATATTTTTGAATGAATGATGTGATACAAAATGAGATTTTAATGTGTATATAATAATTGTTATGTAGTTTGTAGGTGAAGACGTCTTATGATGGTTACCATTCGCTCAATCAGGAGACATTCATAATAAAATTAAAATAATAATTGTTTAAGCAGTATTTTAGTTTTACTCGTATTAGTTATAAATTATAATTTAAATAATTGTCCAAATTGAATTGTTGAATAAAATGATTTGTTTTGTTAGAAAAGTTAAAAAAAAAACTTTTTTCTACAAAATAACTTAATCACTCTTTTTACCTGTTTTCTCCCAAAATGTTCAGTGTATAAATTACATAAAGTCATAATATAGTCATGGCGCGAAACCGTCAGTGATCTTAAAATTTGGCCCTGTTGATTATTTTAGTATAATATTTTCCGTTTAGTACCGTTGTCGTAGTTAGAAGTATAAATATTTAAGTTATTACAAAACTGACAATGATTTTATAAAAATGACAAATATTTCGCGCCGCTCTCTACCTGTTTAACCATAGACTTATATACTATAAATCTATGTGTTTAACCATCACAATGTAATTTATATATTTTTATCAGTTTTATTCAAGTATTTCCAGTATCACAAGCATTCGTTACCATTTTTATGATCCAAGTTTTTTTAATGTTGTTATTATAGCTGAATGTATTGAAAACTGTAGGTAGAATATAATTATATTGACATTCCATTATTCATTTCCTAAAACGACATTTACTGATAATATTTATGTGATCCTATTTTATACTTCTTTGCTATAATTAATGTTTTCGTTGTATAACCTACTGTAACTTAATTATTAAAAAAACAAAAAACCGCACGCAACAGCCAAAGAACTTACAATTTTGGGCAAACACTTATTTTTTTTGAATGAAATTATTTTTTCTGAAAATACCATTTATTAAATTAAAACAAATTCATTTGTTTATATATGTATATTTATTGTATAAAACGCCATAGCTGTTTACTAATTAATTTTTTTTTAGATTTTCAATTACCATTTGTACAGAATTTAATGAAATTAGTTTTTTAATTGATGAAACCAGTAGGTATTAAAATAAAATTGTGACTTAAATATTGTGTTAAGGCAATTGTGGAAAGCGCAGAATACAAGTGCTTTCACATTGTCATTGACAACAAGATTGTTATTAGCTATATAATTTTATGTCTCAATGTATTGTCCTGATGTAATTGCAATTTTTATTTAAATATAAAGGAAATTAAATGTTCTGTTGTATTATTTTTATATCATCACCATACCTTCCTATTTACCTATAACCACGGAGTTCCAAATAACCTATAACTCTCAAACTCTCAAACTCTCTAAATAACATCTTTGCAGATAAAATATTTTTGCAAAATTCACTTTTCTGCAAACAGTACAGTCATCTACGTTACAGTGTGAGGTGCACAGTTAACTCGTCAAAGCCAGAGAATATCTGATTTAAATCTTAGTTACGGTAGATATTTAAATCTCAATCCGAGCTACATACATATATCATTTGTACGCTTTATCCGGAATTTCATTTGGTTGGTAGGTTCCATTCTAAGAAAAAGCGCAGGCCCCTGGCATCCCGTTAGTAAAAAGTAAAGTCAAGAAGTCTCAAGAAAACTTCTATATCGGCCAAAAATGCCCATCTATCTTTGTACCTCGTATGTATTATGTCTATCAATATTTTCTAATATTATAAATTCGAAATATTATAGTACATAGTTCTAATATTATAAATTCGAAAGTAACTCTTTCTGTCTGTCGGTCTGTCTGTCTGCTACGCTTTCCTGCTTAAACTACTGAATCGATTTTATTGAAATTTGGAACATAGATAGAGTGGGCCTTGGGAAAGGACATACGATGGTTTTTATCCTACGGGAACCTACCGGGTCCACGCGGACGAAGCCGCTGGCGGAAGACTAGTATCTAATAAAGATTATATTATCGAGAAGTTAAATTCGTGTAGAAATTAAATATCACTGTCCGAGATAGGAGATATGAATCATTATTATACAGACATTTTACAAACTGGACACATTTTCAGAGACCTAACTGCGGGCAATATTCCACATCCCACAGTTTCAAATGTCAAACCAAGACCAGAACAAACAAAAGCAGAAGAATAGGCATGATGACAGATTTTTAAATACCTTTCCTTATTGTAGGTACACGTCTCCTAGTTTCGAAAAAAAGTTTATTTCAGCAATAAAGTTAAGTTTTAACGTAAATTAATGTATTTTCTGCTATGTAATTTGAATTAAGCATGAAAACGCTCGTAGGTGTCATGGCGTCGGCTTGCTCGTCAAACTTCAAGCAACACGATGACATTTACTGAGACGTGACGTCATTCCTTTTGTTTGGCGTTTCAGATAACATGGCCGATTGCTGTATTTAATACTTTTATTTTATTGAAAATCTTATTAATCTTAAAGTTTATATTAAAACGGGATTCTGTAAAACCATTTATTCTCTGATTCTTTAATAGTGTCATCATGCCTAATAAAGCTTATGTATTTGTATATTCTAAGTCTATAATTGGAATCATAGCAATTGAAATGAAATATGAATGAGAAATAAAACTCTCATATTGTTTCAGTCACCTTATTTATTTTCTCAAATTAGACGCTTCAAAAAACAAGAATCACATAAATAGTAATGGCGGCGTTACCCACTTATTTATTTTTTAGCAACTACACTTCTCTCTTCACCTCGACTACTCTTCTTATCTTCCGATCTCTACGAGTCCTCCTTTATTTACACGCTTTTTATTAGCTTCACCTGTATGTTTGTATGTTTGTATATTTGTATGTTTGTAACCGACTTCTTTGGGCGCGATTTTGACCCACTTTAAACGGCCAGATTTCGTTCAAACTTTGTAGATTTATTGAGGACCGATGACAATACAATAATCTCATAACTTTATGTTAAAGTCGTAACTAGGACCATCAGGATAAAATAAAATATACGAGGGGCGGCTGATAAGTTCGTGGCCTAAGGTACTTTAACACGTCTAAGCGTCTGGTTAACTTGAAAATTTGCATAGGGGTCAAGGGCCGATGATAATGCAATAATTTGAGAATAAAAATCCAACTAAAAAATTAAAAATAAATAATGTAGTTTAAAAAACTAAAAACACGCTTTTGTGAAAATACGAACTAAAAAGTAAAAAATAAGAAGAAAATGTATTTTACTGTAAAAAAAAGCGGTGGGTGGTTTTTACCACTGTTACTGTTGACACCATGCACCCCACGCTTTTTTTTACAGTAAAATACATTTTCTTCTTATTTTTTACTTTTTAGTTCGTATTTTCACAAAAGCGTGTTTTTAGTTTTTTAAACTACATTATTTATTTTTTTTCTCCTTAAAAGTAATAGTTCTACATAAGCTCACCAGTCTCATCTTTAAGCTTCTTCTTAAAACTTTCCACCTAGGTTCAAACCTCCCGTATATTTTGGTTGTTTCGATGGAGAAACGTCCCTTATTCTTTTGCTCATCAAACTTAAAATCAGGCATAATTTTTTGATCAGAAAACCAGAAATATGCATTACTATACTACAATACATACTCACGCCATCTATACGGAAATAATTCAAAAACATAAGATTCGATAAAAACGCCATCTATTTTTGAATAGCTTCAACTTTTACAAAAATGTTACCATTATTTAGTTTAAAGTTAAAATCTGTGTTAGTATCAATATTCCTATTTCATAAGTATTTAGACACCATCTGATAGCCGTAACATTCTCATATCTTTATCCACTACATCAGATTATGTTTTTTCCTTTAATTCAAACGGCTCTGCTACCTGCTTAAGATTAATATTTTGTGCACAAGCAATTTATCTTTTTACACCTTTTATCTTATCCTTTTCGTTTGCCTTGCAATTATTATATTTTAGTACTAGCTGTGCCCCGCGGTTTCACCCGCGTTAGAGAGGATCATTAGCATAAAGTGAAGTCCCTTCTGAAGTACCGTGGACCGGCTTTTTTGTAGGACTATATAAGATAAACATTAACATCATACATTACATAGGTGTACCTCTAGCGGTTTTGGCGGCGCATGCCAGAATAGCTCGCAGATGGTAGATTTTTTCCTACTTACTTGACACTTATCGTCATATTTTGGACAATTCACACAATATCTTTATAAATTGTAGCCTATATGTTATTCTGATGTATAAGCTATATTGTGGTAAAGTTTCATTCAAATCCATTCAGTAGTTTTTACGTGAAAGAGTAACAAACATCCATACATCCATACTTACAAACTTTCGCCTTTATAATAGTAGTAGGATTAAAAGATGTAACTGCGTTATGTCCTGTCTAACAATTCAGCCTATGACCATTAAATTTGTCCTATTATGTATATAAATAACAATATAATGGTCATAGGTCCTAAAATTTGCCCTCTACTCTACATTTGCACTCTACTTTATTCGATATTTACGCTCATAAAAATTAAAACATAATTCCTTAAATAATCTGGCCGGCTATCTTACCCTTCCACCAAAATAATAGAATTTCTTCACGGTAGAAATAGGTACAGTTTTTTTTTTCAATAATGGCATCGCAAACTCTGTGCATATTGCCAGCGTTAAGTATTTTTACATCACTTAGTAGTCATAGTCTTAGAAAAAATCAGTAAGTCGTCAGGTATTCTTGTCGTCAGTCAGTCTAGTCAAGTCAGTCAGTTCAAGTAAAAAGCGATGGCTACTTTTCCAGAACGTGTCCGATGGAGTTTTAGAGGCAAGCCGAAAAAACATGTTTTCGCAATGTTGTTTTATTTCACAACACTCGTGCACTGTCATTAACCTATATTGAACAAAATACCATCAACTTTATCCGATATAACTCAATATAATGTAATTCAGACTTCCCGCCAAAACTCCATGGGTACAGTTGTGGGTGGGTCATCTCCGGTCGTACCACTACCAAACTTATGGAATAGTTTAAGGAATAGTCAGTTACCTTACGGTAAAAGTTATAAAACGTTGTTATAAAACATGTTTTAGTAATGTCGAGGCTGCTGAATGTAATAAAACATGTTAATATTAAGTTATTTTACAGGTTATTATCTAATATTACAAGAACAAAATAAAAAGAAGCGTTCGTCTCCTCCAAGCCTACTTAAATATTGCCACCTTCGCCGGCCGCGCGCCGTATCCGTTGCATCTCCACTGAATAATAACCTGTTAAATAACTAAATAACATGTTATGTTATATAATATGTACGCATCTTTACTTTAATATGTATATTAAAATATGCTATTCTAATAATATTTCAGTATTATTACTCGTATTAGAGTAGCTGTATTCTTCAACTAGCTGCGCCCCTAGCGGATAAACAGATGAACTACTAGTACATGAATATACAATATCGACTGTAGTTTACGAAAAGATCTGTAGGCATTACAAGAAAAAATCTTTTCGGTTGTAGTTTTTTTATAAAATAAAAGATAGATAATATACTGAACAAGCAGTGTTAAGTTATCTCCGAAATCCGTGTACTCACAGTTGAAGCAAGATTCAAGTCTTGTTAGAATCCTTTCACTGATGGTCCGGAGGCAGATGATAGCCTCATTTTTTTTATCAATAAGCCGAACAACTGCCTTTTGTTCGGCCGCGTAGTGTTAAGGGATTACCGTCGCCTATGGAGACGGGCAACCCTAGGGGAGCCACCCGAGCACTGCCGTCTTTGGAGGAAAGCTTTTTTTTACAGCTTTCTCTGGGAATTCCTCAGCTGGAAGGTTGTCTCATAACCTACACGTCCGTGGTAAAATGGAGCGTGCAAAGCGGACAATGGAGGTCCACCACGAGTCCAGATGGTGCCAGTGCAACTTTAATTTTCCTGTGGTGGTATAATCATAGAATGGTGATGTATGCATCCATTTGAAAAGTTTAGAACTGTATATACTTTACAGTCGGTAGAATACGCAGAGCGAGCCTGTCCCTTCGCAAGCTAAGCGGCTCTAGCCTGTCAGTCAATCTTGATTCGTTGACGATTGGACCTCATGTAAGACAAGGCACTTTTCAATCGCAACAAAATAGGATTATTTGAAGACAGTACTTCTCCAATGAAACAATTTTCTTTCAACCGTTTTTATATCCCACTGCTGGGCACAGGTCTCCTCTCACAAGTGAGAGGAACTTAGGCTTATTCAAAGGGTAAAGTAAATTATAAATTTCTCTCAGGCATGCACTGCGATGGAAAACACCGTAATCCATAAATATCAAGATATTTTCCATCACCGTGGAGCAGCGATAAATGCGTACATTACAAATTTCTTTACCAGAGGTGCGCGCCGAGGATTTGAAACCAGGATCTTTCCCGTCGAAGACCGAGGTTTCTTACCACTCAACTCGTGGTACTTGATGTAAAAACACAATATTTTACATCAACGTGGAGGTTATGTGAAATATTATGATATTTAATTGTATACGATGTTTTCCATCGCCTTGAATGCCTGAGAGACACTCATAATTTCTCGAAGGTATGATGTCCAGTGTCCGCCAATCCGGACTAGCGTAGCGTGGTGGACTATGGCCTAAATCCCTTTCACTTGTTAGAGGAGACCTGTGCCCAGCAGTGGGACATAAAAAGGTTGGAATCAAATCGAAATGTCGTCGGAGTAGCAGTCCAACTACATAGGACCTCGGAAAAACTTACGCCATACTAACCTCAAACGGTTATATGCAAATGTCCATGCGATCCAGCGACCACTTAACACAACGTGGTCCTGCATGCTCGTCAATTACTTCATTTTAATAAAACAATGAAGCGCGCATGGCCCGGCGGTTAGCATAGAACGCAAGCGATCTATGCGACTAAGCCAAACGGGCGCGGTCGGGTGTGAGATGGGTGACCGCAGTGGCAAAAAATTTCATTCGCGTTTCCGTGCTTCGGAGTGCACGTTAAACCGTCGGTCTCGGTTGTTGTCGTTAGATAACAGTCGTTAAACCTTGTCGGAGGCCTTGTGAGCGGTTTGAAAACATCCGACAGCGGGTTGGCTACTAACCCGCATCTCCACCAACCCGGTGGAGTAAGCTCCAGGCCTCCCCAATAATGGAGAGAGACCCGTGCCCAGCAGTGGGACATAAAAAGGGTTGCAGCCACAATAAAACAATGAGTAAGATTCAGGGCTTCTTTATAACAGGGTAAGATCTGAGCCCAAATGTGGGAGGTAGAAAATGGTCGTCATTTACGTCTAGTCTTGGAAGCAACTCGATATCGAATAAAGTTTATGGGACCAATATGGGTCTCAAACTAGATATCAGAAAACTATTAATTTTAGTACCTTAAGATTATGTAGAGAGCTCTCGATATAGATACGAGACTAATTTTTTTCTGGCAATATTTTAATTTCAAAAAGTTTTCTAAACAGCAGCAGCTTTACCCTTTGAATAAGCTTTGCTTTCCTTTGCTCTACCGTTACTCCCAAAGCTGCGAGCTGATCCATCTTCCACATCCAGCTGTCACATGTGGCAGCGTCAACTCTCCGCAGCACCGTTCGATCGTTAGGGGGCGCGCAGAGCGCATGCGTGGTGTTCCCCGCCCGATATCTGCCAGTAGCTCGCGGTCCGGCGCCAGAATACCTCGTCGCGCTACCCCGGCACACCACACCCGCACTCCGAAACCGCTATTTTGAAACAGACGAGACATAGCGCATGCGAGGAACGACCATCGATCCAACTCACTTCAAATGGTACCCGTATCTAGGTTAACCGGCTAAAATTAAAGGTGCGTTCCGTAGTCAAGGTTGACACCGCCGCCGGCGCAGCTCCAAAATAGCTTATTGTACATGGAAAATGGAAAAGCTGAGCCCCTACCGCCGAGGGCTTAGGGACGCGATTCGCTTGCGAGCGGGCGGAATTATGTAAGAAACGTTATTGTTTCGGATTCGATTGATTCTGTGCTCGGTTTGTACAACGATCGATTTGCCGTGAGTGACGTGTTTACGACTCGATCGGTCCCCCGGGAGCGCCTGATCGGTCAGTAAGTACCCGACGTCTTCGCATGTAAGATATATTTAAAACGAGCTTGGACAAACTAACACCCTGCCAAAACATTCTTGTACTACTCATTGTAATTTTCACGTTTTCGCCCGTAATTCTAGTTGTAACCGGACATCCGGATGATACATGTACGTACTTACCTCTATTCTGTTGATGAAAACCAATTGTTTCGTGTTTAGACGAAAAAACCGCACATTCTTACATAATCTGTGTTTATAACCTCATTTCCCACATGTAAATAGTTTGACCATGAAAATGGTGGCATTTGTGCATTAAATAGAGTTTATTTTATGTTTACAATGTCGTGAACGAAATTAGATAGTAAATTGGGTTTGGTTTTTCCAGTCACATTGGTTAGGAATCGTTCCAGGAAAATGCCGACAGATGGCGCTACTAGTACAAAAGCTCTGAACTCCTTTGAATACTTTTACAGTAAAGTACTGAATCAATAGTGTCATAGTAAATGCATATCAATGCATGCAATCTGATTTACTCAATAGTAATGATATAATGTAACAATAAGAAAGCACAAATGACTCGCTTTACAAGCATAACCTTAAAACCAGAGAAACATAATTTTCTTGTTAGTGACCTAATTTCTATGTAGTAACAGGAGTGTAGACACCGCATTAATTTACTTAATGATTATAAAATGATCATATTAGCAATCTTTAGTTCCGTAAATCATAAATATATAACATTATACACAGTGTTTAATTACCAAACTTATTATTTCGAAGTAACAGTAGTATAATTAAGTAATTATAGAGTAATTTAAATAAATTCGTGATTCTCCATTTCTTGCTGCTCTACGTTGAAGTTAATAAATAAATAAACGTAACACACTCATAGCCCCACAGTAAGGTAATTAATACCCTGTGTCGTGGGTACCATGGACACATACTAAGACAGGAACATAAACACCCAGAATGAGAACTTATACATTGCGCCACGTGAGTCGTCAAATAAAAGTAAAGTATTTTAACAATATAATATAACGGTCACACTTACATGAGGCGACCACCAGCCTCCGGAGTAGCAGCGCAACTGCATACGATCTCAGACAAGACTTACCTATGCTTGCCTGAGGTTGTATGTAGATGTTCATGGGCTGCAGCGACCACTTAACACCACGTGGCCTGCATGCTCGTCTGTTACTCCATTCAAATAAAAAAAAAATTATTATATCTTAAAGTTATATAAAATTTCTCAAAGACATACACTCTTAGGGCCTCGTTCACCATCTCCAAGTAAAGTGTTGATTAGTTACGTCCCAAGTAAAGTTAATTGGCAAGTTGAAGCTATGAGTACGGGTCAGTTATTAATATGGTTAGTGCGACTCGAACATCGTGAAATTGAAATTGAAGTTACGGGTGACTTTAACCGACAATTAGCGTACTTATCACTTTACTTGAAGGTGGTGAAAGAGGTCCTTAATATTTTTTTATTTCTGGACTTGGTTTATCTTCTAAGCCCAATCTCTCTCTCACACGATCAGCTGTCATGTGTGTCCAATATCGACCTATAGCCATTCTGTTATCTCAAATATATAGTAAATGTACTTTTTTTTTAAATAATGCTGCTGGGATTTTTTTTCAGCCGCCTTTTTCTCTCAGCTCAACATCTAGCCCAAACGGGCACCTAAACGATGTTCGGGAAATAATGATATTCATTGAGCATCTTTTTTTTTTTCTTTTCTTTTTCTTTCTTTTTTTAAATCTTCCTGCAACCTCCTTTCGTGCCATCAGTCCACCAGGATGAAGAGAGGCTTATGCTTCCTTTGGTGGCCTTTCTAAGACCTTTTGTTCTCTTCGATTTGCAATAAAATGTCCATCTGTAAAGAAAAATTATAATTAAGAATATAATTCGTAACCCAGAAGGTAGTCCCTGTAGCTTCGGGATTAATAATAGAGCTACGGTATCCCCTGCCTGATCGTAAGAGGCAACTAAAAGGGGGCTTCCGTGGTTGTGGACGGTGAAAGTGGGAGCTCGATCCGTCTAGCCAGCAGCCACGGGCCGTAAGCATCGGAAGGTGCAGGAAAGCACATCTGCTCTCCCGAAGATGGGCCCGTTCTGGGCCGTCGCGCGTGGACGGCACCGGTGCGTTCCACTGGAGATCCCACATAACCCGGTATCCTCTCCCAAGGTACCGGGTACCTTTTGAAAGTCCCCTCCCAATACATCACTAAAATTACAGCGATCTCTGTAATACAATTCGGGTATGGGGTTGTTAAAGCGCGCGTGACCGACGGTTAGCTTAGAGCGCAAGCGATCTACGCAGCTAAGCTAAGCGAGAGCGAGTGCAGTCGGATTTAAGATGGGTGATCGCTAGTGGCAAAAACTTCATGCACGTTTTCGTGCTTCGGAGGTCACGTTAAGCCGTCGGTCCCGGTTGATGTCGATACATAACAGTAAACCTTGTCGGGGGCCTTATGGGCGGTTTGTAAACATCCTACAGCGGGTTGGCCACTAACCCGCATGCATCTCCACCAAACCGTCTTGGAGCAGCGTGGTGGAGTAACCCCAGGCCTCCCCAATAATGGGAAGAGACCCGTGCCCAACGTATAAAGAGTTGCAGCCAGCCAGCCGACGCCGAGAATATCGCGACCTAGGTAGCTAATACCCACAGTTGAGTAGGTTACAATCCTAAAGTGCGATTACATAATATGGGCCATAAGTATCATCAATTCGATTAAATTTTTGGTAATCAGGAAAGGCGAGGTCTACGAAAGTCGTAGCAGGGATGCTACGACTACGAGTAGAGACTACGCCGTTAAACCTTGTGATTTGAATTTTCGTTTTTACGTAACTGAGGCCTTAGTGTAAGTCTGCACACGCAAAAACGTTACTAACGCGTTTGCGTCAAGAATTTAATTATCGACCTTATTCCTTTTAGGTTAAGATCTATCTGTCCAATTTTAACTCTGACGCAGTAGTAACGTTTGCGCGCTTACAAACTTACACTAAGGGCTCTGGTCTGTCAGCCGTATTCAAGAAGCATAAGTAAGCAGGCAACGCTATGCAAACAGTTCTCTTTGACGTGCGTTCGGTATGTCAAGCTATCGATTCATGTCGATTTTGTCATACGCATAAGAAAAGAAAAGAAAAGAAAAGAAAAGAAAAGAAAAGAAAAGAAAAGAAAAGAAAAGAAAAGAAAAGAAAAGAAAAGAAAAGAAAAGAAAAGAAAAGAAAAGAAAAGAAAAGAAAAGAAAAGAAAAGAAAAGAAAAGAAAAGAAAAGAAAAGAAAAGAAAAGAAAAATATTTATTTCCGCAAATATGGGTATTACAATAAATTGTTTTATATATTTAAAGTCCGCCATATTTACCTCAGTAGCATAGTAGCAGGCTTCATTTCTAGAGAGGCGTTCATTGTATTGTGACTCAAGTATCGCATCGCAATGAATGCATTTAAATGACCCTATGCGTTGGCTAGCACTATGAGACCTCATAGTATTGTTTATGAAACGGGTGTACGTACTTACAGCGACCAGAATTATTCGAAAAGTAGTGATAATCGGGTATTTGTAATAATTAGAATAATAATTAAAATGCCAAAAAAAATGTTTCGTGACTAAACCATTAAAATTTAGGACTTTAAGGTGTATTAGATACAAATACCTAAATACTTTACTCTTGTAGAACAATAAAATTAAAATAAAAAGTAAAATATTTTCGCTTTCAATTTAATACTGACAACGTCTCTTACAACAATGGTGTCATAAAGTAAAAAGGTAGGTTAGGTTATAGTAGCTCTAAAATTACGCCTCCTTACGATATATTAAAGCGACAAATCTGCGCAAATCGGTATACACGGATAAATCGCTACAATTTATCGTTACGGGTTTAAAGGCATATATGTATAGGCATAAGTTTCACAATATTTGTCGCCACGCCGAAATCTTTTTACGTAAGTTTTTATTTATTTATAAAATCGATGTCACTCCGCGCATTAGATATTCCTGAACAAAAAAAACGATATGAAAACGGACGAAACGGTATTTACTTATTATTGGTAAAATATTCCAGAAATATTTCTTAATCATTGGTTTAATAAGTCCAAGAATAGAAAACAATATTTCAGAATCGAAGGTCGTCCCCATATATTGACACTGAAGCGACGAAAACACCAAACTATTTATTACAAGGACACATATGAAGGGGACTCAATAATATGTCCTTCGAGTGGCAAACTTAGGGCTAAATTTAGGCTTGAAGCTAAACAATTTTTAATTGACTTTATTTTTATTATGATCAATTTATAGCAAATCAATAAAATATCCAAATTTGTAATTTATATACCTTTTTTGTATCAGAGGGGAACCTTCAAAAGGTACCCGGCATGTTGGGAGGGGATACCGGGTTATGTGGGATTTGACCGCACTTAAACCCTCTCGGTGGCCTGAATCTGCGCTTTGGAAGGACTCCGGAAAGAAGCAAGAAAGTTTTCTCCTTATAAATTTAAGGGAAATACAATATTTTTTGTTGTAAACCAAACAAAAAAACGCTCGAAACTTATTGTCACACAATAAAAAATTTAATTCCTTGTGTCGTGGGTACCATGTATATACACAGCAATAAGAACAAAATGAATTTAAATTCATCATACTTTTACCTCGTTGTGAATAAAACCCAGAACTTTATGAGTATATTGATGTGGTAACCATTGTCATTTAGGTCGTCAAATATCAGTCTCAGAACCTGTATAGTTTGATAGAAAATATAAATCCAGGAATATTAGTAATGTTAAGACGACGACGACCTGCGTGGCGCAATGGTTACCATGCCGGACTGCCAATTGAAGGGTCCCGGGTTCGATTCCCGGCAAAACAGAAATTTGAATGATGAGTTTAAATTTCTGTTCTCGGTCTGGGTGTTTGTGTTTCTGTCTTTGTGTGTGTCCATGGTACCCACGACACAGGGTATATCTACCCTACTGTGGGGCTATGAGTGTGAAGCTTTATTTATTTATTTAATATATCTTTTATCCTTATCTAGTCGGGCATAATGGAGCCTATAATCCTTCATCAGTAACCTAGATCACGTTAGCAGGATTATTAAAAGATGCTACTATCAATCATCTTCCGGAATCACAACGCAACGACCACATCACTTGACATGCATACATTCTATAAATAAAGTAACCTCGAACAATTGCGTTCCATTTCTGTATTATAATAACGGTTTTTAATTAAACACATTATACTTTGTCGGTAACGAGAAACCCTTTTGGGTTGTTAAGGGTAAAATCCTTTTACAAACTTTTTAAAAATATGATTTTCTCCATCGTACATTTTAATATCTTCCCCGAACCCGAATTTGCGACCTCTGACATTTGGCGAGGTTAGAAGGTCAACTGCCCGACGTTAACAAAAAAGCAATAAGTCTGCCAATAGGCTGACATCCAATTTTTTATTAATTTGTGTGATGATGCGAACAAACTATTTATTTTAACTGCATTTGTAGAACACGTACAGTGTTTGTTAATTTAAACTTTTCGTTTAACACTTATCCCACCTTGGTATTGAGATTTAATGTTTTTTCTTGCGTTTCCGCTGCGTGGTTTTCTACAACTAGTGGTTTTTTTTTGCTATTGTCTACATTCTCTTCTTCATTGTCATATATAATACATACATTGGAATAGTTTCAAATATCTGCTTGTAACGGTTCCAACGCATTAACAATTAAAAATCTTTTTTTTGTATGGGGAACCCCCTATTTTAACTAACTTTTTTTTATTTTTTTAGATTTTTTCCTACGCTTAAACACAATTACCGAGCTGGATTCCAAATTTCATCCTTCTAGATCATCTGGAAGTAGGTTAGGTTTAGGTACTATATGTAAGTCAGTTAGTGCTAAAATTTACGACTTTTTGACCTCCTTTATAACCGTTTGAGCTAGCTTCATGAAATTTGGGCTTCTAGATGTCCTTATGGATGTAATTAAACACACGTAGTTTTATTTGTTTACGTTAAAAATGTTTTGAGTTATAGAAGGGTCAAAAGTGGCACCAAGTGGTTCGTGTAAACCAAGTCGTTCCTTTGCTTGAACTTGACTTGACACGCTGCCGCGTGTCTAGATCAATATTTTCTTGGTCTTGACTTATGTTGAAGTCCTCGAAATACATACCTTTATGAAAAGGTTTATAGGTGAAAATATATGAAAAAAAATCATATTGTCAAACATTACACTGGGCGCTGGCTAGTCAGTTCCTTTGCTTGAACTTGGCTTGACACACTGCCGCGTGTCTAGATCAATATTTTCTTGGTCTTGACTTATGTTGAAGTCCTCGAAATACTTACCTTTGTGAAAAGGTTTATAGGTGAAAATATATGAAAAAAAATCATATTGTCAAACATTACACTCGGCGCTGGCTAGTCAGTTCCTTTGCTTGAACTTGGCTTGACACGCTGCCGCGTGTCTAGATCAATATTTTCTTGGTCTTGACTTATGTAGAAGTCCTCGAAATACATACCTTTATGAAAAGGTTTATAGGTGAAAATATATAAAAAAAAAACATATTGTCAAACATTACACTCGGCGCTGGCTAGTCAGTTCCTTTGCTTGAACTTGGCTTGACACGCTGCCGCGTATCTAGATCAATATTTTCTTGGTCTTGACTTATGTTGAAGTCCTCGAAATACTATATAATAACCCTTCTCATATAGGTTATGAGAAGGTTTATAGGTGAAAACATATGAAAATAATCATATTGTCAAACATTATTGTTGGTTCATACAACATAAATAAAGCAATTTCCATAATTAATAAAGACACATGAAGTAAAAAAGAATATCGGTAATTATATGTACCACTTTATTTGACAGTAGAATAAGAATTTTTTATTTACTTCAAATATTTTCTAAGAATGTACATAAGTGAAAATATTGTTATACGTTTTGAATAAAATGGCCCACCCCATTTTGCGTCCCACCGCTGAGCACAGGTCTCTCCCCAATATTAGGGAGGCCTTCAATCGCGGAGCTTTACTTCACCACGCTGCTAAAATGAACTTTGGGGTTAATTGGGATAAAGTGTTATTTATTATCATTTATTCTACTTATCACCAGTCAATAGACACGTCGAATACATTATTCAGTGCTTTGCTTAATAAGAGGTCCTACAAGCAATATTTGCAGCCCTACAGAAGGCAGACCACGCCCTCGAAAGCGGTTACGTGCGATCGACCTGCTCGCGAAATGTCAGAGGTCATGAGTATGGACCCGAATTTGTTTCAATTCCAAAAACTATAAGAGGATTACTAAACAGGATTCATAAGTAATATTACTTTCAGCTTAATAAGATTTTGAGCCCGTGATTATATTTGTACATTCCGTTAATAGTTTTTCGACAGTTGTTGGACTTACTTCTTTTTTTTTTTCAACCCTTTTTATGTGCCACTGCTTGGCAGTCTCCTTTCGTAAGTGAGACGGATTTATGAGTAGGCCATAGTCCACTACGTTGACCAAGTGCCGATTGGTGGGCATCATGCCCTCGAAAGTTTTCAGGCATCTACATTTTAATAAATTGTGTTATAATTAAGTTTTTTCTTTTATCTTTGTAAAATTTGCATACCTCATGAAGGTAAATATGGCGTACTAAATATAAATGGCGTTTTGTAAACACCCATATTTGTGCAAATAATAATCTTTTTCTTACAGTTTCAATTGAAAGAAGATTAATATTTTCAACCTTTTCCATATCCCACTGCTGGGCATAACTTATGGGAATAAGGTAATAATTTGCATGAACATATTTTCTTTTGAAAAGAAGAAAAGAAAAAAATATTTATTTCATATTAGGAATACAAAATATTCGCTTAATGAATATCATTTTTTCCCGGTCATCCTAAGGGCCATCCTTTTCAGCCTCATTCAGAGGCAAAAGGCTCATTCAGAGTTCCCTGTAAAAGCTAGAAAATTATTATATTACAACACAAGGAGGTCGGTTACATTCATTATTGTACTAGAATGCAATTGACCTCATAACCCCGCTAAATGTCAGAGGTCGAATAACGTTTCAGGCAATGTCAACCTTTTGAATTTCACAATTATGCGAATAGCAATACATGGCCAAGATTTTTTCCTGCGATAATTTACTAATATAAATACCGAACAAATCATTATTTACACTAAAAATGAATGAAAAAATTAAAAAAAATTAAAAAAGGATATGGGGTTCAAACCTCCGGTGCGCACTTCTGACAAAGAATTTTGCTAAGTAGCCTTAAAATTTGGAGGGGATCATTAATAAAATATGTCGGGTTTTTACACAAGGAGAAGGGCAGGGAGGGGTGTCAAGAGTTGTCTTTTGCTGCTTTATATCGCCTTCATCCATGCAGACGTGTCCGATTGGGCGGAGGGGGGTTCATGTCCCCAGTGACCCCCCCTCGGACCGCGCCTGACTAGAAATATGTATTATAACAATATGATTCTCCACGCTGATAGAAAATATAGTGTTATTTAACTAACTGTTTTCAATCACCATGCCTGAGAGAAACTCATAATTTCCCGGCCTAAATCCCTCTCACTTGTATGAGATTGTTGCTCAGCGATGAGAAATAAAAAGGGTTGAATTGAATAAAAAAAATACCTATTTCTATATAATATGGATCAATCACAAAAAATGGGTAAAATAATTACTAGGTAGATTCTATATTTCCATCATTTGTGTGCGTTTTCACAGCACAAGATAGATAAATAAGTCAAGCTAAAAGGCCGGTACAGTACAATCATACAAGGGTACATAAGTAGTTTATCTCAATCGTAATAGTTACGTCACAATAGGTTTTAACATAAATAAACTATGATCTTCATGTTCAGGATACGAAAACAAACACCTCAAATCAAATCAGTAAATTTTTTTTGAACTGAATGCATACAAAAAAATACATAAAATGACATAGAAGTTGCATGTGAGAAGTTTTTATTAAAAACAACTTTCCAGCCCACATTTCCTTTTTCATTTCAACGTACAATGCGTAGTATTTTTAATTTTCTCTTTACACTGAAAACAAAGGCTTTCGTACAAAATATCTTCATGTATTCGCAGTGTAGTTTAACGTCAAGATCAAAGTTTAATCATTAATTACCCATCATCATTACTCGTCCACCATTTTGAATTTCAAGTACATCATCCCTTTATACACACTGTCCCAATGATTTTTTATTTTATTGACATTACAATAATGGCGTCGGGGGGTGGTTTAAATCGCCTGATTTTTTCATAACGTGGTAAACTGGTCCCATAAAAAAAATACAAAAATTTCAACCCTGAAAATAGGAAATTTAGAGATGAAGAAAAGCAGGTACAGTTTGCAGGTTAGTTTGTGCGTTTTTAAGCGAATATTCCGCAAATTCATGACCGATAACCAATACAATTTAGTGTTATCAAATAACCTTTCATTTTTTTAAATTATT
Organism: Pyrgus malvae; assembly: GCA_911387765.1. Lineage (NCBI taxonomy): Eukaryota > Metazoa > Arthropoda > Insecta > Lepidoptera > Hesperiidae > Pyrgus > Pyrgus malvae. Next base: position 10,356,902 of record OU426971.1, on the reverse strand, counting down.
TTGTTACTTTTTATTGTACAAAAATATTAATTATGGCCTATTGTATTTTGTTTCTTTCTGTGCCGATGGTTTGTTCATCTAATACCTTTAAACGAGCAATACTTGAGAAACAGACTTTTGGAAACTACTCCAACTAGCGAACGCAATTTAGTATGCAGGGGTTTTTGCGGCAATAAATCGATTTAACAAGGTTTAATTTTTAAAAATATCGTTTTATCCGTGTTTTCAGCGATAAATAATCAACTTAAATATAAACTGAAAAAGTGACTTTTCCTGACAACTATCGGCGAACATACATATGTAATTCTATTTTTTTTATTTGGGGGCTGAAGTAGATGGTGTGCTAAGCCAATGAGTCTCTGAAAAAAATTAATTGTCTGTATCCGAGCAACGCTTGGCCATCCGCTTGGCTATTCCAATACTTTATGTGCTATTACTTCGATAGCGATATACCTTTCGTTGCCTACATAAAACTAATACCGCTTGTCAATTTTAAGTAAACAAATTAGGAATTTACGTTGATTTTTATTATGTTTTTCTCTATTTGTCTACGTTTTTCGGTAGCGAAATAAAACATGCATGGTTTTCTAACAGTGATAGGGTAAGGGCACAGTGCGGTTTCTTTTTTGTGTTAATTAAAATATCAACCTAACAAACCTAACTCAACTCATACGTTTTATATAAAGGGTTTACTTTTGTTCCTTTTGGCGGGGGCTTTGCCTTGCGAAATCCCCCTTAACCGAACGAAAGTCTCTGTCTTAATATTAAAGTTGCCCTCTCTGTATTTCTAGTCGCTCACTTAGTAATTTAGTCGCACAGCTAGAATTTTCAATATTTGAAATGGATTAATCACAACCCTTTTTTTATAAACTCGTTTTGGATTTTATTAATCAATATTCGTCGTTAGTTTAGTTAATTTTTCGTTTACTCAAATTCATACCGCTCAAGTTATTAAAACAGTATCTCATCATCAGTAACTAAGTTTTTTTTATTATTCCCCATATCGATATGACTACTCACACAATTGCATTTTAATATTTCGACTGACGTCACGATTGCTTCACAGACAATACACACTCGCAAATTTAAATGCGATTATTTTTTCATGAAAATTAAATTCCAAAAAAAACAATTATAGAAGGAAATTTGATTTAGATAATAACTTGTTCACAAAACCTTTTTTTATATCCTACTAGCTTACCCGACAGACGTTGTCCTGTCTTAAATATGAATATTGCGTTCGAATTGTATGGTAGTTAAGTATTCTTAAATTTCCTTTACGTGCAATTTCCTTGATTTTTATACGAACATTCTTCTGCCAATAACAAACAAAAGAAAAGAAGAATTAGCGAAATCGGTCCAGCCGTTCACGCGTGATGTCGTGACCAAGGGAAAAAGGGATTCATTTTTATATACAGAGAAGATAAATTAAATTCAAAAAATCCAATAAAACTAAATAAAAAAAATCCAATAATAAGATACGCAGTATTGCTTGTAAAACTATATGTTTTTCTGTCTGTGTGTTTCTGTCTTTGTGTGTGCCCATGGCACCCAAGAAACAGAGTTACAACCTTATTGTGGAGCTATGGGTGTGAAACGATATTTATTTATAACATTACTAGCTTTCCGCCAGCGGCTTCGCCCGCGTGGACCCGTCTTATGGGTCCTCGTAGGATTAAAGATAGCCTGTGTGCTATTCCCGACTATATCTCTAACTTTCTTCTATCCATTTGAAATACGACTTTAGACGATATTGCCATATTAAAACCATAGGCGTTTAGTCAGCGGCTTCGATCGCGTGGACACGTTTTATAGGTTCCCGTAGGATATAAACCATCCTGTCCTTTCCCAAGGTTCAATCTGTGTTCCAAATTTCAATAAAATTGGTTTAGTAGTTTAAGCGTAACAGACAGACAGACAGAGTTACTTTCGAATTTATAATATTAAGTATGGATTTATATTGAAAGTAAAAATCAAATAGATATAGTATCGAAATTACTCTCAGAAAAAACATTTACAGTAAATAAGTCCATAAAAAGTAGACATGTATCGTTACGGAAAATATTGCAATGAAATATTTCCCTCATCGTAGAGCAACTATAAATACCTACTCAATTAACAATTTCTTTCGCAAAATTTCGTGTCGTGTCAGAATTTGAACCAGGGATCTCTGCGTGAAACACTTTACTATCACTGTTTTTCACTTTAAATCCTACCAACTAATATTATAAATGCCAAAGTAAGTTTGTTTGTTACTCTTTCACGCGCAAACTACTCAACTGATCATCATGAAACTTTGTACATACATTCTTGTAGTTAACAGAGGTAAAATAGGACACTTTAAAAAAATTAACGCGGGTGAAACCGCGGGGCACAGCTAGTTAGTAAATAAAGAACATAATATGGACTACAAATAACATAGCTTTTATCGTTATCATTGTTTATTTCAAATTACTTAGGTATCTAAAATAATACACAGTTTACATGAAATACGTAAGTTTTAAACGGCTATTATTTTTTATGAATATTACGCCTATTAAAGTCAAATAATGCGGAAAGTTTAATTAAATACACATTACGTGATATTACTAGACAGCTCAGCAACAAATTCATTTATGCAAAATATTCATAGAATTGAATTCGTAATAGTAACAGTCGTTATTACAATTTAAACAATAAGTGCTATATTTGGTGTAATCTAATACCTTCAAACGAGAAATTCTTGTATGTATATACCTAAATATATTTTTTGAATCTCGGAAACGGCTCCAAAGATTTTGATGAAATATAGTACCCTGGTTTCGGGGGTTATAAATCGATCCAGCTAGGTTTTATTTTTAGAAATTTTAAATTATTACAAAATATTTTAGCGTTAATCAAGTTAGGTATTAACTGAAAAATACGACTCTTCCTTACATCTATTGGAGAGTATTAATAATATTATGGCGTAGAACGCCGTCAAACGCCATCCAACGTTCAAAGAAATGACAATATCGATTTGAAAGAGCTTTATAAAAATTTCGTTCATTGAATTAAAGCTTTCTTGGCTGCTGAATGGTTACTTAGTCTGACTGCGAAACTAGAGACCCGGGTTCTTCAAACGTCGAACAAAACCATATTGCATTTTTAAATAATTCCTTCAACTACATAGATTCCGCCTGTGGCACTGCCCGCGTGGGCTCACGTTTTTATATTATATTATTAACGTATTAAGGAGATATTTTTCGAAGACAAATACTTTTACTTGCACAAATATGGGTGTTTACAAAAGGTGATTTCATACATTTGGTTCGCCATATTTACCTTCATGAGCTATGCAAATATTACAATAATTAAAACTTAACCAATTACAAATATAAAAATGTACATTGAAATAGATTTATTTATTACTAGCCCAGCGGCTTCGCCTGTGTGGACCCGTTTTATAGGTTCCCGTAAGATAAAAACCATCCTTTGTCCTTTCCCAAGCTCCACTCTATCTATGTTACAAATTTCATTAATATTGGTTCAGTACTTTAAGCGGAAAAGCCTTACAGACAAACAGACAGAAAGAGATAATATTTAAAAAGTATGGAGATGACTTTATTTAACACAAATAATTAAATTCACATTATGTTATACTAACTATATACCTACAATAAAAATATATAGAAAATATAACATTATTTATATTAAAAAGATAAGCTTGTTTACAAATTTAATAAAATACTTCATCTAAAAACCAGTGTGAGGCATGGTACCCAAGACGGATATGATTATGATATGGATATTATACTTAGGGCCTCGTTCACCATCTCCAAGTAAAGTGTTGACTAGTTACGTCCCAAGTAAAGTTAATTGGCAAGTAAAAGCTATTAGTACGGGTCAGTATATCATATAATTATTGCTCGACCTCGTCGTAAAATTGGAATTAAAGTTACGGGTGACTTTAACCGACAATTAGCGTACATGTCACTTTACTTGAAGGTGGCGAAAGAGAAAAAAGGGTTGCAGCTAATACGGATATTTACCGTACTTTGAAGTAGAGACAGTAAAACCTACAAATGTTTTTACTTGGCATTATATATTTGAGAAACAAGTAATTTCATTATACTTTTAAAGTTTCAATTAGTCTTAAAGTGAACAGCAAATATACTTTTCATAACTTTTTACCATTATTTAGTCAAAGTTTTCAGACCGTGAAGGACCAAACTTTTTTGTTCTAACAAAAAATAATATCTTTGAAACGAGTGGAGTACTTTTTAATAGTGAATTTAAACCGACTTTTAAATTGAGGAGGTTGTTATCCTAGTTGTATTTTATATGTACACTAGCCTTCTGCCAGCGGCTTCGCCCGCGTGGACCCGTTTTATAGGTTCCCGTAGGATAAAAACCATCCTATTTCCTTTCTCAATGTTCACTCTAGTTCCAAATTTCATTCAAATTAGTAATTTAAGCGGGAAAGCGTAGCAGACAGACAGACAGACAGACTGACAGACAGAGAGTTAGGTACTTTTGAATTTATAATATTAGTATGGAATATGGATTTGATATTTCAAAACACTGGCCCGGCTTAACCGATTTGCATGTCTTAATACACTATCCGTTTGGGCCTTATAAGTTAAATTGTTGTCGATCGATACCCAATAAACCAATCCGGTCTTGGACTACCAAGTCAATTGAGATACTTTTAATGAGTTGTCAAAACGTGACATCCCCATACATTTTGTATGAGAAAATGATAAGTGACGTCACTTATCATTCAATTGACTTCATTATTATTAATTTAAGCGGTAATAAAAATTATGTATAAAAAAGAATTGACAACTATATTGCTTTCCAAGCATAATTTAGTGCAACCTTTGTAAGGTAAGGATTTTGAATTTTTTTGTGCAATTAGTGTCCAAGACCCTATTGAAAACACGAGTCACTAATTTTGTCCTTAAAGGTGTCCTAAGTGTCTTTGTTCATTGTAATATATTATAAAAACGTTTCAACTTACCTGGTTGGCGGAATGGTCCGAAACTAGTCGTGCGATCCCGAAAAACCTAATAACTTAAAACGCAAATTTTTAAAGCTTTTGAACGTTTGTATCATGAGCATTACTTGAGATGAAAAAAATATGTAGCTACATAAATAGCCCCAAACTTGGTTCCCTGTATCGAGAGTGCCATGGACAAAAAAAAATCTTCATTAAAATTTTTGACTCATTGGAAGTTGAACCCAGAACCGTCGAAAAGATAATCAAGCATTGAGGCATACCGGCCGTCAATTTTTTTTCAACCTTTTTTATGTCCCTCTGCTGGGCACAGGTCTCCTTCTCACAAGTGAGAGGGATTTAGGCCATAGTCCACAAGCTGACCAAGTGCGGATTGGTGGACGTCATTCTATTGAGAAATTAGGAATTTCTCTCAGGCATAAATGGCGATGGAGAACAACTTAGTCAATTAATTATCACGATATTTTCCATCACCGTGGAGCAGCGATATTTATTATACTTTTCATACTAAAGACATCTTTTTTATTTTAAATTATGTTTTATATGAACATCATAAGATGAATTAATGATATGATTGCAAAACAATAATTAGTCGCAATTTTACTGACTAACATACAATCGGTATGAAGTCGACACGAGATCAGTAACGGTCGTTACTATGCTCCCAATACTATTCACATATTTATTTATTCAGCCGAAATCACGGCTTTATTGTGAGCGGAATTTGTAATTACATGCGTTTTTAACTTGTGATTCATTGGTTGGCATCAAACAACATTTTCGGTTCACGTATTCATACGATGTGTATAAAACTTTAATAATGGATGACCCAAAATAAGCACATGACTTAAAGCAAGAATAAATGTAAATATGAGTAAGTACATAAATATATGGCTTCAACACATTTTGCGTTCACTACTGGTTCACACTAATGGGGGGGCCCATTATTGGGAAAGCCACGCTGCTGCAAGAAGCCATCCGACAAGGTCTCCCATCGACAGCCTCCGTGGCGTAGTGGGTGATGAGCCGACTGCGAAACGTGAGGTCGTGGGTTCGATTCCCACCCAGGACAAATATTTGTGTGATGAACATGACTATTTGTTCTGTGTCTGGGTGTTAATAATTTATCTATTTAAGTATGTATTTAGAATTATATAAGTATGTTTATCAGCTTTCTGATTACCATAGCACAAGCTCTGCTTAGTTTGGAATCAGATGGTGTTGTGTGAAGTGTCCAAAGATATTTATATTTATTATTATTATTTATTTAGGGTTTAACAACCGGATCGACAGCTTAAAGTGAAGTACGGAAACTTTACGCGCATGAAATGTTTGCCTCCAGCAGTCTCACTCTTGACCGCGTCCGTTTTACTTAGCTGTGTACGTCGCTTCATTCTACGCCAGCCATGCGCGCGTTATTGATGGTAGACCCTGTAGCTTCCGGATAAATTCCCTGTAGCTTCGGGATTAAGAATAGAGCTGCGGTATCCCCTGCCTGAACGTAAGAGGCGACTAAAAGAGGGCTTCCGGAATTGCGGACAGTGAGAGTGGGAGCTCGACCCGTCCAGCACGCAGCCCCGGGAAGGACGGCGGTGTGTGCGTGGCCGCATGCCGCCGAGAATATCTGAATGTACAGGAGAACATATCTGATCTCCCGAAGATTGGCCCGTTTTGGGGCGCCGCGCGTGGAGGTTACCGGTGCGTTCCAATGGAGGTCCCGAAGTCCTCCACAAGCGCAGAGGCAGGCCACCGAGGGGGGTTATAATGCTTTACAAATCCCACATAACCCAGTATCCTCTCCCAAGGTGCTGGGTACCTTTTGAAGGTTTCCCCCGATACCGATATCAAAAAAAGGTATATTCCCGGTTGTACCATGCGAGTTCTATCACCTACAGATTTATTTTCCAACCTTCTTTATGTCCCACTCCTGGTCACAGGTCTCCTCTCACAAGTGAAAGAGATTTAGGCCATAGTCCAACACACTGGCCTAGTGCGGATTAGTGGTCGTCATGCTTTCGAGAAATTATTAATTTCTCTCAGGCATGCACGGTCATGGAGAACATTGTAATCAATGAAATATCACCGTGAAGCAGTGATAAATGCACACAAATTTCTTTTACAGAGGTGCGCGCCGAGGATTAAAACCCGGTATGGGTCGCTTCGAAGAGCGCGGTTTTTGACCACTTGGTCATCGCTGCTCGATGATAACTACAGATACTGTTATCGATATCACAACAAATTTGGTAGCTTTAGTAAACAGTAATAACTCGGAAATATTATCTTTCGATATCTCACCTGCAAGTTAACATTTTTCAGTTGCCGATAAAAGCGTTTAGTTATCGTGGTTCTATTAAACGTTCACCAGTTTAACAAGACTCGTGCACCCGTTCTCATTTCGTATTTTCCTCTATTGATGTTCTAAAGTTAACTAGGTGGAGGCTCTTCTTATGCTGGTCGTCAACAATAGGTACAATGGTTTATCGGTCACCAGCGCCATCTAGTGGACCGTTGTTTAGTTTAAATAGACATATAGGGCAAAAGCAATGAAGCCTTAATTAGGTCGATAGGGGTGGATTTTATATGAAAATAACGCCCAAAAGGGTTACAGGGTTTATAGTAAATCACCTGTATGACAGGAGACGATAAAACTAACATGGCTGCAAAATTTTGCGTTCCTCTGCAAGAAACTGGTCTTTGAACATTTTTGGTTGAAAGTGGATGCAGATACAAGTTAATGGGCAACATACTGCCATATCTCTTCAAACTGCCCGTAAACTTACAAGGCTTAATGACCATTGTTATAAAAATACATCAGAACATACTCTTAGAAGTACCTAGATTTGCTTTGTTTAATCTAGATAAAAAAAATATCAAAAAATCACGCTCCTTAAATCTTAAAACGAAAACAAGAAAATAGTAAAAATATATAAATTTATATACTTTCCAATTTCCATGAACAATAAGTACCTAGCAAAAGTTAGTCTAGTTTTGAAGGCTGAGGTTGTGGTAGTAATTAATAGTACCTGGACGCCCGAGCGTTGCTCGGATAAAAACAAATTTATTTACTTGGTTTATTTTTAAGCAAAGCATTCATTGACTTAGTGTTACTTTACAAATCCTTTTGAAATACCTAGCTCCCAATTAAAAAAAATTGTCACAAAAAAATAAAAAACGCAACTTGCCTACTTCAGATTTGAACCCGGGTCTCTAGCTCCGTAGTCGGCTTTCGTAACCATTCGACCAAGAAAGCTTTAATTCTCCTGACGAAATTTTTATAGAGGTCTTTCATAATTATCAATATTGTCATTTGTTTGAAGGGTGGATTGTCAAATGTTGACCATTTGACGGCTTTCTACGCCACAATATTATTAATGTTTTCCAATAGATGTCGGTAAGAGTAATTTTATATTTAACTGCATAAACATTAAAAAAAACGACAAATTTTATCAATAAAAATTTGTGGATCGATTTATCATCCCCGCAACCAGTGTACTAAATTTCATCAAAATCTTTGGAGCCGTTTCCGAGATTCAAAAAATATATTTAGATACATACAAGAATTGCTCGTTTAAAGGTATTAGATTTACTTGTGTTCATTTGATTACTTCATTTGATTCATTTTTTAACAATGGCATCGCAAACTTTGTGCATATTCACAGCGTCAAGTAAAGTTTTTACTGACTTCCAAAAGGAGGAGATACTGTATTCGGCTGTATGTATTCTTTTATATATATGTTCAGCGATTACTTCGCCGTTTGGACCGATTTACAAAATTCTTTTTGTTCGTATGCTTCTTATACTTATTCCCGAGGTGGTCAATCCGCCCATAAGGCCTCCGACAAGGTTTAACGACTGTTATCTATCGACAACAACCGGAACCGACTGCTTAACGTGCCCTCCGAAGCACGGAAACGCGCATGAAATGTTTTGCCACCAGCGGTCACCCATCTCACACCTGACCGCGCCCGTTTGGCTTAGTTGCATAGATCGTTTGCGTTCTACGCTAACCACCGGGCCATGCGCGCTTCATGGTTTAAATTAAATTATATAAATGTAAATTATATTAATAAAAATTATAAGCGTTTTTTTTTCTTTTTCAGGTGAGTCGCACCATCTGTGATGAGGCAGTGTCTTTAAAAGGTAACTGTTTGTCGTTTGTAACAACTTTTTAATCACTTTTTGCTTATTATTGTCACTATTATCGTTATCCCTATCCGTTATACCCTATTTTTAAACTTGGATACACGCATGTCTTCACATACATAGCGGGTGCTATGCCATAGGAGTTTTGGCGGGAAGTCGGAAAAGATATAATGTGCTCTTGTTTTATTGACGTGATAACGTCTTTAAAATCGTTTTAGTCGGGTGACATGTTCAGAAACTTGTGTCACACCAAAACCTCACGAGCGCGATCGCAGGTATAACGAGAGAGAGACGGACCGATCTCCCGTCTCATCTCGAGCGCTGCCAGTCATTCCGTGAAACTTGTCACGCGGAATCCTCACGAGCGGAGGCTGGCATAGCGTTCGAGTGAGTGGACCGATCTTCCGTTTCTCTCACTCTAGCGGCATACAAACGAATGGAGATTTTCTCGTGCGGACGTTATCACGTAAACATCTCGATCGTAAACCTACTTTACAAACAATTTGCCGTTTTTTGATCACTTTTTGCTTATTGTTGCCTCTATTATCGTTATCCCTATCCGTTATACCCTATTTTTAAACTTGGATACACGCATCTCTTCACATACATAGCGGGTGCTATGCCATAGGAGTTTTGGCGGAAGTCGAAAAAGATATAATGTGCTCTTGTTTTATTTTTATCAGATAAAAGAATAAAAAATTATACTTGGCGCTGGCAATATGCAAGTTTGCGAATTTTGCGATGCCATAATTGAAGAAAAAAATATAGGTATGCCATAATCCTCAATGTAGGACTTTTGGACTTTTACTATTACATGATTTAATTTAAAACTACCACTATCATTTTAATGACCTGTGTGGCACAACGGTTACTATGCCGGACTGCCATTCGTGGGTCCTGAGTTCGATTCCCGGCAAAGCAAAGATTGAAATGACTAATTTCAGTTTCTGTTCTCGATCTGGTCTGTATTGTCAATGAATGAGTACCCACACCCTACAATAGGGTATTTATACCCAAAGTACCCATGGCACAGGGTACACGACCTACTCTATTGTAGGGCTAAGAGGGTGAAACGTTATTTAAACCGCAGTAATACTTTATAATCCCTAAGAAATATTGAACTTCTTATATCAAATTAGTTGAAGTAATATTACCACAAGAAGCTGTTTAAAACCACATTTCCCTGTGAGGTATGCTGGTAAAATCAGCCAGGATGGGTCCGCTTAGGACTCATGCGCAAGAAAGACACCGGTTTCACTGAAGATGAGCGAGCCCCTTGACTGCAAGCCTTTTTGAGTCCCACTTCTGGGCACGCGTCTCTCCTTATTGTTGAGGAGGCCTGGACTCCTGGAGATTACTCCACCACGCTGCTTCAATGCGGGTTGATGAAGATGCGGGTTTAGTGGCTAACCCGCTGTCGGATAAACCGCCCACGAGGCCTCCGAATAGGTTTAACGACAATTATGCATCGATAGCATCCGGAACCTACAGCTTAACGTGCCTATTAGCACGGAAACGCGCGTGAATTTTTACCACTAGCGGTCACCCATCTCACACATGACAGCACCCGTTTGGCTTAACTGCGTAGATCGCTTACGTTCTACTCTCGCCGCCGGGCCATGCGCACTTCATAAGAGCCCCTCACTCCTCTAAAACCTGCATTATACAGTATTTCTCCCAAGGTACCTTTCTTAAGTTTCCACTTCGTAAAAAAGTGATCTTGAACTTAGGTTACTTTATAGAATTACGTTAGGGTAGGTTTTCGTAAGTCACATGCCTGCTGACCATCAAGACTTTACTATTAAAAAGGCCTGTCCAACATTAATCGGTATCGTGATACATCGAACTGTGTCCGGCCTGTGTAGGGTGACCAGGATTGAAACTATTTGGAGACTCCTAGTACTTAACAGAAACTATTTTAAGTAATATTTTAAAATGCATTGACGTATATATATAAAAATTCAGTAGAGTTTTATGTACACTTCTTTTTCTGTCTTATTTTTAAATTTTGGAACAGTGAAAAACTATGGATCTGGAAGCTATTTGATGTTTATCATAGATTTATTGTATTAAATTAATATTTTATATACCTTATTTACGAATGTAGTTTTTAAATGTTGTTATTTAGCTTGCCCTATGTAAACATTCACTTACTAATAAGACAGATCATTTTAATATAGTTCAGTGTTAACATTAATGATAATCTTTTTATGAGAGTTAGAATACTGACCACATGATTTCTTGATTGATTGGACCCTTTTTTACCGCAAATCACTTATATTGCATTTTGTTGGAAAGATGCGGTTTCCGGCTAAATTCAGATGATCGTCAGATTCCGCCAAATCAACACAATCCTCTTCGATCCAAGACAAGACTCATGCTTGATTCAAATTGCACCACGTGATCTGCATGCTCGTCTTAAACTCAATTAAAATAAAAGTAAAAACATCTACCAGGACAAATCCCCCAATCCATCTAACTCATACTCGCCCTACTGGCGTTCCATAAACCGAGCGATCGAAGTCAGTTATTTCGGTAACAAAGCGTTCTGGACAATCTCGACGTTTTATACGACTACGGGCAACGCCATTAAAAGTTTTAAACAAAAAACAGACGCCCGGTTTCAGCAAGACACTTGTAGGTACTTCCTCTATTGTTGTTAAGGGAATAATAAATAACGCATACCCTTAGAATAAATACGTATAGAATGAGTGTCTTCATACAAGCGCGCTGTCAAAATTGAAGCACTAAATAGATTCCTACAGCTGTCACATCTGACAAACAAAATATTTTTATTTTGACCAAATTAACTATAAAATACTACAAAATATTGATAACACTGTGAAAAGCATTTTTATTAGATTTATTTTGTTTTTAAAAAGTGTTGTGATAAAATTTAACTAAGTCTTACGGGGCGGCCCGGCGTTTGGTGCTATTAATGGCACCAATCAACATGCTTCAATTTGGGCGCGCGAACTTGGTTTCTATAATGTAATTGTAATTATTTTAAGCGCATACCCATAGCCCAGTCTAAGTTTTCTTTTCTCGTTGGTGTTATGATGTGTTCAACAACACACAGAGAACAGTGAGAGTTCTACCTCACTGGGAATCGAACCAGGGGCCGTGGATTGGTAGTCCGACATAGCAAAAACATCCATACCACAGGCGTAATAGCTCCACGAAAATCACAAGGGTTTCAGGAAAACTTCGAAAATACTTTTCGTCTAGAAAAGGGGAAATAAATGCCATGATCCGTTCGCTCTAAAAATATTTTTTAAACCTTTTTTATGTTCCACTGCTGGGCACAGGTCTCCTCTCACAAGTGAGAGGGATTGACGCCATAGTCCACAACGCTGGCCAAGTGTGGATTGGTGGACGTCATACTTTCGAGAAATTATGAATTTCTCTCAGGTATGCACGGCGATGGAGAACATAGTAATCAATTAAATGTTACGATATTTTCCATCACCGTGGAGCAGCGATAAATACGCACATTATAAATTTCTTTGTCAGAGGTGCGCGCCGAGGATTTGAAGCAGGTATCGGTCGCGTCGGAAACCGCAGTTGGGTACCTCGGTCAAAATATAAAAGTTCTCATCCATCCATCAGGCTTTCATAGTCCACAGCTGGGCATAGGCCTCCCCTAACATTCGCCACTCTGTCCGGTCCTGCGCTATTTGTATCCAGCGACTTCCCGATGTCTTCTTTAGGTCATAAATCCACCTGGTTGGAGGGCGGCTTGTGCTCATTTTACCAAGACGCCAGAGTAACTATTAGAGAGCCATTTGGTATATTGTTTTATTTGAATGTTGTACCACTTATTAAAAGGATTCGATTTAGGTACCTACTGAATTATTCTTGATCATGGCTCAATGTACAACGAAACAGTAAACAGAACTGAAACATAAATCAGTAATAACAGCTTTAATTAACCTTCAATAAACTAGGTAAGCGCTGTTAACGCCACTATAACTGTGCTATTTTCTTTAATGCTCTGTTATTTTGTACACAAAAGGTTGAATAAAAAAGTAACTCATTAAAAGTATGGAAGTATATATCTGTGTCTTTTGAGCAAAAAAGGAACCTATATCCTCACTGCGTTATCTGTCTGTTTATTCAACGTTTCTCATAAAAAGGTTTATCTTTAATATCAAATATTTTGTTAAAAAACTCGAACTTCTAAATCAGTACAATAAAAAAATCGGTCGTTTGTTTTGAAAATTTTATCTTTCTAATAGGGAATTTAACCCTTCTGGCTACTACCCATTGATCAATTATATTGTCAATTATTAAGACATGCAATACAAGTAAAAGGAAAAGCCGACAATAAAATTGTTTATTTTTTAAATATACGGTGGGATTCCCTATGCTGTGGGTGTTAAAAACACACATTAAGAGAGGAACCCAAAACCCCAGACCGAAAACAGAAGTCTAAACTCATCATTCTTTCCGCCTCGCTGGGAATCAAACCAAGGACCTACAATCGGCAGTCCGGTATGATAACCATAGCACCATCCGTCCGGCCGATACAAGCAAGTGTAGCAAAGTGTGGCCCGCCACCACACTTTTGACCGAAGAACATAAAAACTTCTTATGGCAAAAACGGGTTTCGTGATACACCTTCAATCAAAGCCGCCTTCTAAAGTATATTTAAGTAACTATCGAGATTAATAAAAAATAAGCAATAATACTAATAACGCTTCGATCACCATCATGTTTTAATGATTTATCGATCAAACCAAAACACCTTAGGCGCGTCACACGCGTCTACGGAGTAAGATATTCGGCATCTGGCGTCAGTCCAGCTCGCAGTACCGAAATAGCCCCAGCGACACTCGTTAATTGCCCTTACAGCTTTTGTACTGTGTTTTCGAAAAAAATTCGATACTTAAACACGTCGGTTTAAGTTTAGATTGGTCTTCGAAATGTGAAGGTTTTGATAGTTTCTCAAAAGAAACTGTTACTACAGAGATAAAAATAACCAACGCTCTGTTATAGATACTACACTTACAATATTAGTAGTGCAAGCCTAGAGTACTCTTTTTGTATCGGGGGAGGGGGGGGGGTAACCTTCTAGAGGTACCCGACACTTTGGTAGAGGATACCGGGTTATGTGGGCTTTGTACCGCACTAAAACCCCCTCGGTGGCCTGCCTCTACGCTTGGGGAGGATTCCGTGATCTCCAGTGAAACGCACCAGTGTCCCACGCGACGCCCCAGAACGGGCCTATCTTCGGGAGAACAGATGTGCTCTCCTGCACCTTCCGATGCTAACGGCGGCATGCGGTCACGCACACATCGCCGTCCTTCCCGGGGCTGCTGGCTGGAGGGATCGAGCTCCCATTCTCACCGCCCACAACCCCGGAAGCCCCCTTTTAATCGCCTCTTACGATCAGGCAGGGGATACCGTAGCTCTATTCTTAATCCAGAAGCTACAGGGTTTAAGCCTAGAGTACTAAAGGAAAATTTCAGACAGACATAGGCTTCCTCTAACTAGTTGCTAGTATGGTCCTAAGTTTTTGAATCACACGGTTTTCCGCTGTCTTTTTGATCGTCAGTGCGCCTGATTGGGAGGCGACCTGCAGTGCGGTAGGTATAACCGTGGGCGGCTGCCAATGGTGCCCCTAGCTACGGCTCTGACGACCTGTGCTCTTTTTGCCGAAATCTTTTTGACATGAGGGACAATAAACAGTCCCGTAAAACGTTGATAAAAAATAAAAGACGACCCGACGAAGATCTTCATGATGACGAATAAAATGATTTTTGAAATACATACTTTCCATTTTTTGGTACATTTTTAGATACTCATAGTTGCGAGTATTACCAGCATTCTGAGCACGCACTCTTAGAACAGCAATCTGGATTCTTCATTTCATAGTTAATACTTAAATACTATGCAGTTTTAATTTCTATCTTTCTTTCTTTAATTTAACTTTAGTTTATTAATTGTTTTATGTTGCTGTTTTTTAACCTATTGACATTAATATGAACAATTTTTTGAACAATTTAACATTGTTAAGAGGAAACGCTAGCGTATTTCCATACAAACGTATTCTCCTATTTTCTGCCTGGATAATGCTTCTAGAGGAATGTTTTTTATGACAATATCTAAGTCTGCTAAAGCTATGCCCCTATGTTTTGTTTTTTTCAATCAACTAATAAGATCAGAAAATATGACTCTTCAAAAATCGTAGAAAATGCCTCTTTCATATAGTCCTAATCCAACAACTGCAAAACAAATTTGAAAGGTTTTTACGACCAAATAAAAATTAAAAAAAAAAGATATTTATGAAAAAATATATTTAATAAACTCAATTTTGTAGGTGGGAAGAGGAGAATACGAAACCTCGATTTAGTATGAAAGTTATAGGTATAATCGGTCTGAGCTGCATCTATCCATATCGCACGCGGCGGATAGCGCAGGGCGCAGCGCGATAGCAATAGTTCAAATTCGGCTGAACCCGCGTTTCCTCTTAAGTTATTATACAAGCTATTGCAATTATTTTTCTAATTATAAGTAAAAGTATAGACAAGCTACTGTTAATAATTAGAGATTAGGATAGTAAGTGTAATTCCCACGCTATGTTATAATTAAGACATTAAAGATCGTTGTTTAGAATTTACGCCCACCCGGTACCTAAACTAATACAAAAAGTCTCTAAGTGCGAATCATACTTGCCCATAAAGGGTCCCGTAGTAGCAAGCTTATTTAACACGACTAGCTTTAATCCGTGTTTTACTCGTGTTAGAACCTATTATATACCTATTATAGTTATCCTATACATTATAATGTATCTTCACATGGAAATATTATGTTTTACCGCAATGAAAACTAACCTATTTCAGTCTCTAGTCTCTTAACTATCTCCACGCTTAAAAATCAATTCATAAGATCACTCCACCGCGACTAAGTAGGAGAAACAAACAAACACATTTTCATAATATTAAGTGTTGAAAATACATAGGATTTGTTGATGAAAAGAACTCTGTCTAAAAAGTCTAAAAAGTAGAAAGTTATGTTAGCGATTGTACGAAATGTTCTATATCTTAAACACTATTGACTGCTTCCTGACGGATTTTCGTAGAGTGTTCTTAGGAGAGAAGCATTTGATTTTTTATAAATTTTTCACTCACTTGTTCAAAAAGTTACCCCTCTAACTTGTACACATTTTAGTTTTTACCAATTTGCTTATGTGACATGACGAATTTAAAAGGATTCCTTTATTGCTATTAAGGTACGGAACCATAAAAATGAGACCAAATTATTATTGATACCAGGAAAATCCTAACAAAATACCTTAACAACGTAAATCCGTGAACGAAATTAACATTGCTGAAATTTGTAGGAGGTCAGATAAGAAATTGTGATCGATAGTCTTTAACTAACACCGAAGACACGTTACGAGAAATGATTTTTTTTTCAATCCTGATTATTTTCTCACTTAAGAGCGGTAGTCTCATGTCAAAATTTAGAGGGATTCAGGCAACACGATAACAACGATGACCCGTGTGGCGCAATGGTTACCATGCTGGACTGCCAATCGGAGGGTCCCGGGTTTAATTCCCGGCGAAACAGAAATTTGAATGATGAGTTTAAATTTCTGTTTTCGGTCTGTGTGTTTGTGTTTCTGTCTTTGTATGTGTCCATGGTACCCACGACACAGAGTATATTCACCCTACTGTGAGGCTATGAGTGTGAATCTTCTATTTTTTTATTTTTTTATTTAACAGTCCACAGCTGGGCAAGTAGGATTTAGTGCACTTGAATAAAAACACATCGATAAAAGTATCGTTATAAAATATATCAATGTTTCCCTTACTCGACTTACTTAACGACTAAATTACTTAGCTTAGTCGAAATAATAAATTAGATATATTAGATAAATTATGTTCGATTGTACAGATAAAAAAATTATAGAATACCGAAGACAGCGTAATGTTATAATATTTTAATGTAAGGGTTACGTTGAGCCTACTCAGAATTGAAGCCTTCCGCCCTTAAATTGGTTAAATAATGAAATTATTCCCCAGAGTCTGACTGCTTCTTGGCTTAAGAGATGGAAGATGTCTGTTTCATTTTTGAGTTAAATCTATCTATATCACGATAGCTTTTGTTATTCTTTAAATAGGTATAATACATTTTTACCGACGAAAAAACCTGTCTAATTAATCAACGATTCTGAATTCTGTTGGTTTATAAAAAAAATGTGAGACTGATTCCAAAAATATTTCTACAAGCTGCAAAACTACTCGTAACTAGAAACTAGCTTAGCTACGACATATAGAATACTCATGATTGAAATTCAAAAGTGACGTTTCGTAATTTGAAAGTCAGAAACGCCACTCGCGCGGTTTTACTCGTTAATTATGAAAATGATTCACATTCACCCCACACTTTTAGATACCTTAAAAATGCCTTCTGCAGGCGCGGTCCCAGTAGGGGGGGTTACAGGGGACATGACCCCCACCCCCCAAATCCATCAGTCATGCGTAGATTGAAGGCGAAACAAGCCAATTTGGGACACCTCTTCCCCCAAATCTCTTAATGACCCCCCCCCCCCCCCAAACTTGAAGGCTGCGACCGCGCCAAGCCTTCTGCGCAGTGGTCATCTTTCGTAAATCTATCTGTACTAGAGATATACAGATCACATCATGGTGACACTGAATCCACTGCGGGCTCCAATGTGCAAAGACAAAGACATTTATTTGCACAAATATGGGTATTTACAAAGTTGTTTATATATATTTAGTTCGCCATATTTACCTTCATGAGGTATGCAATAGTTTACACCACTGCCATGCGGTCTGAAAGCTCCCAATGATGTCCACGTGAATTATTTTGAGGTAGCACCGCGTGTTCATTCGTGTGGAACTGAATTATGAGCCTGAAAATCCACAAATTTGATTATCGTTTTAAAGATAGTTACTTATTATTTTATTTAAATGGATAATTTTTATCTATATTAAGTAACTAATATAATATATAAAGCTGAACAGTTTGTTTGTTTGTACGCGCTAATCTCAGAAACTACTGTTTCAAATTGAAAATTTATTTTTGTGTTGGATAGTCCATTTATTGAGAAAGGCTTTAGGCTATATACTCGGTTATTTGCCGCGATGTTGCCCTCTCTGCCCACACACTGCTCTACTCGCGCAATTAATCGCGACGCTCCTCACTTGTCATTTGCCTTGGTGAGACAATGGACGTTGAAACGGTGGCAGCGTGCGCTCTATGCATTTTTAGTATAGCTAATTATATTAATGTAGTAAAAAGAAATATACATCGTCGTCGTCGTCCTCGCCAACGCTACACTTTTTCATTTGACCATTCCACGCTTGGCGACGACATAATTTCCAATTTTGCATACGCGCGCGAGCGCTCGATGCGGACTGCGACCGCGCGATTATGTGGCCATCCACTCGCACTCGTATTGCCGGTCCTTTGACTCACGCGCAAAAACCGACAAAATAGGGAGCAGTGGGCAGGACGAGGAGCATGACGTGTGGCATGACGAGTAATGTTGCCACACTATGTCTCTGCCTCCTTTTCTCGTTACTTCCCATGCCACTCGTCGAGTGTGTGGCAGGCGTATAATGCCCCTGCCAGACTATGCTCCTTGCGCTGCTCATCGCTCTGCTCCTCGCGCTGCCGTGATTTGCCGCGATGTTGCGCTCTCTGCCCACATACTGCTCTACTCGCGCAATTAATCGCGACGCTCCTCACTTGTCATTTGCCTTGGTGAGACAATGGACGTTGAAACGGTGGCAGCGTGCGCGCTATGCATTTTTAGTATAGCTAATTATATTAATGTAGTAAAAAGAAATATACATCGTCGTCGTCGTCCTCGCCAACGACACTTTTTCATTTGACCATTCCACGCTTGGCGACGACATAATTTCCAATTTTGCATACGCGTGCGTCTTGCGCGAGCGCTCGATGCGGACTGCGACCGCGCGATTATGTGGCCAGCCACTCGCACTCGTATTGCCGGTCCTTTGACTCGCGCGCAAAAACCGACAAAATAGGGAGCAGTGGGCAGGACGAGGAGCATGACGTGTGGCATGACTAGTAACGTTGCCACACTATGTCTCTGCCTCCTTTGCTCGTTACTTCCCATGCCACTCGTCGAGTGTGTGGCAGGCGTATAAAACAGGGCAGTATATCCTGTTTGATTATTCACTCGACGAGTGGCATGGGAAGTAACGAGAAAAGGAGGCAGAGACATAGTGTGGCAACATTATCGTCATGCCACACGTCATGCTCCTCGTCCTGCCCACTGCTCCCTATTTTTTCGGTTTTTGCGCGCGAGTCAAAGGACCGGCAATACGAGTGCGAGTGGCTGGCCACATAATCGCGCGGTCGCAGTCCGCATCGAGCGCTCGCGCGCGTATGCAAAATTGGAAATTATGTCGTCACCAAGCGTGGAATGGTCAAATGAAAAAGTGTAGCGTTGGCGAGGACGACGACGACGATGTATATTTCTTTTTACTACATTAATATAATTAGCTATACTAAAAATGCATAGCGCGCACGCTGCCACCGTTTCAACGTCCATTGTCTCACCAAGGCAAATGACAAGTGAGGAGCGTCGCGATTAATTGCGCGAGTAGAGCAGTGTGTGGGCAGAGAGGGCAACATCGCGGCAAATCACGGCAGCGCGAGGAGCATAGCGATGAGCAGCGCAAGGAGCATAGTCTGGCAGGGGCAGACGCAACTAAATGGCAAGCTTGACAAACCAAAAATAATGCTTAACGTGACTTTAGCCTACAAGCCAGGCGCGGACCGAGTACCTACATATTTTGATGTGTCAGTCACCACAAACCGACCCCCCCCCCCTATCGTGAAATTCAGCCCGCACTTGCCCACAAATTTTGTCTGAAGTTGAGGTACGTTTAACGTTCCTACTTTATAGGCTGACCGCTTACAAGTTCGACCGGCGACCCCACCTTTCCATCGGAACAATAAAAGTGCTTCAGGGCAGAAATGGGTGCCATGCGTACCAACTTTTCCTATCAAACCAACCTAGTATTACCTGTAATTAAGCCTCTGCTAAAATAAACTTTTTATTGCATCTACAAATAAAATTTCAACATGACTTCATTACGTTCTAAACATGCGTAGTAGTAATGAAGGCACACACGAAACCATCAGGAAATAGCCGTCGCTAATATAGCAATTGCTTAGTTCCTGGAAATAGACGCTGCCGTGCCCATTGTTGCATACGACACGATATACACTGAATCCTACGCCCTTATATACAAGTACCTTAGCATATACGAGTAATTTATCCAGTTATATTGTGCAGGTCTTTTTTTATTTGAATGGAGTAACAGACGAGCATGCAGGCCACTTGGTGTTAAGTGGTCGCTGCAGCCCATGGACATCTGCACACAACCTCAAGCAAGCATAGGTAAGTCTTGCCTGAGGTCGTATGTAGTTGCGCTGATACTCCGGAGGCTGGTGGTCGCCTCATGTAAGTGTGGCCGGCAACTGCACCTTTCCACCAAAACACAATAGAATTGGTTCACAGCAGGAGTGGGTGCAGCGGTGGTACTTTCCCGGGACGCCTGGTAGATGTGGAATACTAAAATATTAATATTTTAATAAATAAACTAATATTTTAATTTTTTTTAACCTTTTTTTATGTCCCACGGCATAGGTCTCCTCTCACAAGTGAGAGAGATTTAGGCCATAGTCTATCACGCTGGCCAAGTGCGGAATGCATGTCAGATGCGGACGAAAGTCAAATGTGAGATGGGTGATCGCTAGTGGCAAATCTCATGCGCATTTCCGTGCTTCGGAAGCACATTGAATCGTCGGTCCCGGTTTTTATGGATAGATATCGGTCGTTAAAACGTTTCGGAGGCCTTTTCGTTTGAAAACATCCGACAATGGGTTGGCCACCGACCCGCATTGGATCCACTTGGATCGGTGTAATTTATTGACTCTGACATCGATTTATATAATGCTTGCGCTTTTATTAAGAAGTATCAAAATTATTTTATTATAAAAGACGAACATCCAAGGCGTTATCAAAGTAGACAAAAAATAAACTTGAACTCCCAATTTTTAAATTAAAATTATACTAGACCAAATGTAATGTCCATAAAAATATTCAGTAAACTGCAGGATACGATTGATAAAAATTCACAAAATCTTTTTTAGAAAGCTTAACCTTATAAAAATTGTTATTATATCCAAGGCGTTATCAAAGTAGACAAAAAATAAACTTGAACTCCCAATTTTTAAATTAAAATTATACTAGACCAAATGTAATGTCCATAAAAATATTCAGTAAACTGCAGGATACGATTGATAAAAATTCACAAAATCTTTTTTAGAAAGCTTAACCTTATAAAAATTGTTATTATAATCTAGACTATTCTAGATGAATATTTTAAGGCAAATTAATTAAATGTATAAATATTATAAATAAATTTATAAAAAAAATCGGCCCGCTCACTCTGTTGCAGTACCCAAATAGAGTTCATAATGTTTACCTTCTTTAACATTTGTAAACCTATTGTATGTAATGTACCATTATGATGCAATAAAATATTGAGTATTGAGTGTTCTATGCCTCCCCAATAATAGGAAAAGACCCGTGCCCAGCAATGGGACACAAAAACTGGTACTACCTACTTATCTACGCATGTTTCATAAACCTTTCATTGGTAAATTGTTATAAACCGGGGCGATAACAGGCGACAAACCGTTTGTATGAAGAAAATGCCGCCCACATATATTGAGGTGGGTGGTCTGATGCCAACATCACTCTTCACTATCACACTCACACTCAAACGTTCTATCGATACTTCTCAGAAGCTTGAAAATCAGTCTCTATTCGGATCTTTAAAATGGTTTTGGCGGGGAGTCGAAATAGACATAATGTGCTTATGTTTTGTTTTCATTTTTTGAGGTGTATTTTGAGTTATATCGGATAAAGTTGATGGTATTTTGTTCGTTATAGGAGAATTACAGTGCACGAGTGTTGTGATTATTCCGTTTCATAACACAGTGCTAAAATATGTTTTTTCTGCTTCCATCGGATATATGTACAGTAACCATCGCTTTACTTGAATATTGACTGACTTGACTGACTGATTACTGATGACTTACTGATTTTTTTCTATGACTACTAAGTGATGCAAAAATTAAACATGACGCTGACAATATGCACAGAGTTTGCGATGCCATTATTGAAATAACGAAATGAAAATATCGATTGGCTGCAAGGATTTTTATCCAATGCCGTAAAACTGATTTAAAAAAAAGATCTTCAAAAGAATATTATGAGGATCTTTTACAGTACTTCTTTCACTTTGCAATTATTATAGTCGTATGTATTTACCGCGAAACATATACTACACAGCACAGGCGCCAGGTCCCTGACCATTTCAACAAGAAAATGTATTTATGTATTCATTGCTCCATCTTGCGATAATCGATCTGGCAATAAGAATATACTCGTAGTATAATTGCCTGTAATTACCTAGGTATATGAATTTATAACAGATTCCTCATTACGAAGGAAACAATCATAAATAAAAGTTTATACCAACCTTCTATATAAAAAAAAATTGAGGTGTCAAGGGACACCCGGATGGAACGAAGTTGTATTTTTTTACTTCCTTGTTTTTTAATTTCTGCGCTTCATAATGTTTTTTTCTTTTTCCTGCATTAGTTTTAAGTTTGGGTGTCAACAACGCTAAGCAATGTCGAGTGCGGTCAAAAGTAGGATCGGTAGCAATAAATCTGAGCAATATCGAGTGCGGTCATAAATAGGATGGGTGGCCATTAAGCAACATCTAGAGCGGTTATAAAAAGGATAGGTGTCCACAAAGTTAAGCAATGTCGAGTGCAGTCAAAAGTAGGATGGGTGGCCACTAAGCAACATCAAGTGCGGTCTTAAGAAGAATGGGAGTCAACAAAGTTAAGCAATGTCGAGTGTTGTAAGCCGTGTGGCTTACAACTACAGCAACACGGCAAAAAGTGTCGTTACACAAAAAGTGTCGTTTTACAACTTTTGGTTTCCACCTTTCGCAACGCGCGATAAGGAACAAATATTTAAATAATCCCTAGCAATGGACACAGACGACTAAATACAATTTAACTGGTTCGCGTGAGTCGTTGGTTGCGTGCAAAAGCGTCATGTTGTGGTCGCGACACTTCGTTCCTTGACCCCTTGGCTTCAGGTGGCTTTAAACACTTCAAAGTATTTAGACTATGAATACATTAGCCCGTTTTGTATAGACTATAATATGACCTTCTAGTGAATACTTGCAACTATTTAATTTGCTGCAACCAGGGCCGAATTTAGGGGAGGGCAACCGGGGCTACATCCACGGGGCCTCCACAAAAGTGGTGCCCCCACAATTTTTTCGAAAAATTATGAATTTCTCTCAAGCATGCACGACGATGGAGAACATTGTTATCAATTAAATATCACGATATTTTCCATCACCGTGGGGCAACGATAAATGCGCACATTACAAATTTCTTTGTCAGAGGTGCGCGCCGAGGATTTGAACCCGGGATCGGTCGCGTCGAAAACCGCGGCTTTTTACCACTCGGCCATCGCACCTCACCACAATAGAGACTTCGAAAAAAATTCAGATTCAAATTCAGACTATTACACACTAGTAAACAGCCTTTTCTTTCATATTTTTTTCACTCCAATCAGGCAATCAGTAAAATAATACTGACTGAAAAGAATTGTCCATTTTACTTGGAAAAGAGGCCTCCAGACCTCTGAATCCGGCCCTGGCTACAACATTTTTTGCGTCCCACAGCTGGCCACGGGTCTCTCATAATTATATTGAAACCCCCATTATTGGGCAGATCTGAAGCTTACTCCACCACGCTGCTCCAATGCGGGTTGTTGGAAATGCGGGTTAGTAGCCAACCCGCTGTCGGATATTTTCAAGCCGTCCATAAGGCCTTCGACAAGGTTTCAAGAACTTTTGAGACTGTTATCTATCAACAAAAACCGAGACCGACAGTTTAACGTGCCCTTAGAAGCTCGGAAGCACGCATAAAATATTTTGCCAGGAATGGTCACCCATCTCGTGACGACCCGCGTGGCTTAATGGTTACCATGCCGGACTGCCGATCGTAGGTTCGGTTCCCGGCGAAGCAGAAATTTGAATGATGAGTTTCGGTCTGGGTGTTTGTGTTTCTGTCATTGTATCTGTCCATGGCACCCACAACACAGGGTATATCTACTCTACTGTGGGGCTATGAGTATGAAGCGTTATTTATTTATTTATTTATTTATTATCTCACACCCGTACGCGCTCAGTTGATCACGCCACCACGTGGATCTCCTGCCTTCTACGCAGCTTTAATGTGCTAAAACTCAGAATAAAGTTCTCAAAGACTTAAGCTTTAACTTGCATATCTTTCAGTTTTAAATACAAGTAAAATAGCAGAACATCTACTGAAATAACTAAAAATGAGCATAATATAAAAGCAGATGCACCAATTGTATGAATTTACATACTAAAGGCGGATTGGAAGCAAACGTCTACATGAAATGATTATGCATCATGTCATGTCACACGGTCAAAGCAAAGAGCGAAAACTGGGTAACTCTATTTCTAGGTCTCCGAAAATACACAAATACTAACAGATGATGAAAATATCACAGTTATCAGAATGTTTACTGTGTTTTAGTATGTATTTCAAAGACAAAGACTTTTATTTGCACAAATATGGGTGTTTACAAAAGGTGTTTATATATATTTAGTTCGCCCTATGCACCTTCTTGAGATACCTTAAGAAATACTTCAGCAAATATTACAAAGATAAAAATATAAAAGAGTAAAACTTAATTAAACACAATAACAAAAAAACACAATTAGGTACATCTATTTCAGTATTATTTTAATTTGCACCTTTTATAAATTAAAATATTTATTCATTTATATTTCGGATCGGATCCGACCGTCGGCTTTAGGTACCGATATCACAGGGTGTTTGTACACTGAGAGGAGAAAAAAAAGCCGACGGAAACAAACCTCCAGGTTTTTATAGAATTCATTTATGCCGCTTTAACGTTTATGAAATCAGTGACTGAGTAATACGCATTTTTCAGTAAATACGTTTTAAGTTCTTTTTTAAACTCGTTGCCTGTTTTAATTTTGAGAAATTCCGGTAGACCGTTATATATTTTTGGTCCCATGCAAAAGACACTTCATTTCATTGTTAAGTCTTTGTAGCCTCAAGTTCAGGCCACTAAAAGAGTGCTTCCGAGGTTGCAGACGGCAAGGGTGGTAACTCCAACCGGGTGGGCGGCTAGTGGAAGCTAGTGGCAAAAAAATCGTGCAGTTACAGTTTATAGACTTATGTTTTTATTTTTATTTTTCAGTGCATCGAAATACAGACTATCACGTTGTAAGGTGATAGTCTGTATTTGGATGGTATTGGTACTGGTATTTCGACCAGAAAATGGATTGGCGGGTGCGTAATTATGACCCAAGCCCACTGTTGGGAAAGTGTAAACATCTCAATTAATGCCTACACCTCCAACACAATGTAATCAAAAAAGTACTCACGGAATTCTTGAATCGAAGCCACCTCTCCTATATCCAATCACAGGATCCTGGACGTTCTTCCAGACTGCAGTCTGCCGCTTCAAGGTTCCGCTTGTAGGTTTTGATGGGTTTTAGATTAGTACTTAAGAATATTGTCGAACATAACCAAAGAACGTTAGTCGACGTGAGTACCGTACGTATGCAACCGCCGCCATACTGGCAAAGCGTAGATAATATTCTATTTTTATTTTTTTTCTAATCATAGACAAAGATTATGGCCTATGATACTGTTCTCCTTCATCCAATATGAAAGGAGTTCGGTAAACTGCGAATCAGAAACCGATAAGCACTCCTGAAAACATCATGCTGGCAAGCTAGCAATAATTGAGAGTGTTTTATATATCTAGAAGCAATAAGAATTTCACCTAGATAAAATATAGAACATAATGTTGTTTGCAGAATTCTAGTATGTTACATATTTATAAAAGTAAAACAATGCCATTTTTCTAAAACCCTCGTCTAAAGATCAGTTTTTCATATACAGTTTTTCTTAATAAAAAGTACTATAAATACATTTAATAATAAGTATTTCTTAATAAAAAGTACTAATAATACATTATTTGTATAGGTAGAACTATTATGGTTCGACAGGGGAAGTACCATCGCTGCGCCCACTTCTGCCGTGAAGCAATTCTATTGTGTTTCGGTGGAAAGGTGCAGTTGCCGGCCACACTTACATGAGACGACCACCAGTCTGCGGAGTAGCAGCGCAACTGCATACGACCTCAGACAAAACTTACCTATAATTGCTTGAGATTGTGTGTAGGTGTCCATAGCCTGGAGTGACCACTTAACACTACGTGGCCTGCATGCTCGTCTGCTAGTCCATTCATTAAAAAAATCTTTAATTTCACTTTTATTTTAGTAATATTAAATAGCACCGCCAGACATCTTTTTGGAAAAAAACACACATGAAATGTTCTAAAATATTTATAATAGTTTTATACATACTTACTTTTATAACATATATAAACAAAAAAATAAATGCGTGAAATGAATAATTAATTATTTTTTTTACTTTTTTATTTAACTTTGAAGACAATTTTTTCAAATTTAGATTTTTGCGGTATGACTATTATGCTAGCACGCGCACATAATAATTGTAACATAGTTTTATTTTATTAGAATTTACAGAAAACTTTCAAAGAATGCATGATCCCAGGAGACGTCCCCATGACCGGGGATCACGCTGCGACGTAAAAGCTATTCCTTGTACGTCAAAGTATGTCGACATTGTGCGATTAGAAGAAACTTAACACAAAATACGTGAGGAGGAATGCCACTTCTTTATACGTCTATCACGTTATTTATTTGAATGATGTGACGTAAAAAAATGGGTTGCACTCCGGTAGTACCGGCAGAAGTGAAAACTTGAACATTAACCTTGTGCATTTTTGATATTTTGCAATGGTTAGGGAATAATTTCGCTCGAATTGCTTTTATTATCAGTAATATCAGTATTATTTTTCATCTAGTATTTTCAGTAGGTTTCCATCTAAGTAGTATTTTTATAAAGTACTCAGTCATTTTCTTTCACTATTTCTTCATCACTTTTTTCATTAATTGATGCACTTTGTTCAATATCCATATTTTAAATACTTGATATAAACGAATTTTACATGTATATACAGTCGCGCCGTCATCAGCTGTCACCCCTCCGTCTTACGAATATTCGATCAGGCCACGTGTCCTAACGCGAGTTTAACATTTTTTACCCATCCCCAAAAAAAGTGCATAACGCCGCTAAAGAAGTTTTCACTTCAAAAACTTTATAATAATAAAAACATATTGATCAAGGGTTGAGTCCAGATCCATATTTAGGGTCTAGCCTTACGGGCAACTGACGGCCAGCAACGTACACCCAAGAAAGGTTTATACCAGCGTATTTTTCATCATACGTGCTTACTTTTTCAAAAACCATACTTTATTATATTATATGCGTATTCTGAATTTTGACACTAGAACCAGTGAACTGTCGCAGCCATAGATTTTTTAAACATACTACGTAAGTCAAAGTCATAAGAAATCTATGGTCGCAGCCGACGTATAAATCCATACTTAATATTATAAATTTGAAAGTAACTCTGTCTGTCTGTCTGTCTGCTACTCTTTCACGCTTAAACCACTGAACCGATTTTGATGAAATATGGCATAAACATAGAAAGGACGTTGAGAAAGGACATAGGCTACTTTTTACCGCGGGAAAATATCTCATTCCCACGGGAAGCAAATGAAATGAATGAAATGCGCCGTGTAGTGTTATAAATATACTTTCTTCATTCACGTCCATTATTATACATACATATTTTATAACTTATATCCTTTTGTTTTATTCTTATACTTTGCTTTTCCTTTGTTATTTCTTTACAAAATTATTTACTTTCTGTGTTTGTTTAAATTTACATTTTGACGCAGCTATCAAAATTGTCATGTCTGTCTTTTATGTTTCTTATTTTTTTAATTCGTTTTACGGCATTGTATAAAAATCCTTTTAGCCATTCAATATTAAAAGAGAAGAAAAAATTTATGTTTCTTATTTCATTTCACAGATTAATAAAGTATAGTATTGTCTTTGGATATTCATGTTTTTTATATTAGCCCGTTAATCAATATTTTAATCTATACATAAAGCTGAAGAGTTTGTTCGTTCGTTCGTTTGTATGTTTGTTTAAACGCACTAATCTCAGGAACTACTGGTTCCAATTGAAAAAATCTTTTTGTGTTGGATAGTCTTTATCGGGGAAGCTTTTTTTTAAAGGCAGACGGGCCGCGTGGTGTTAAGCGATCACCGTCGCCTATGGACAAGGGCAACCCCAGGGGGGCCACCCGAGCGCTTTCGGCTATCTTATTGCTATGAATAATACCAAAGTCCACGCGGACGAAGTCGCGGGCGGCCACTAGTAGCTTCTTAGCGCGTCAACGCTCGGTACGCGCCTTCACGCGGCTTCAATAACAAGCTTATAAGCTGTTCTGAATCACAAAACTTCAAAATATTCTTTAAAAATCTTATAACTCTGCGTCTCTGGACAAAACTTATAAATTATACTAAGTACACATAATAACTACTCGTAAGGACAAAACCGCTTTGAAGCGCTTGAAGCGCGCATGGCCCGGAGGTTAGCGTAAAACGCAAACGATCTATGCAACTAAGCCAAACGGGCGCGGTCGGGTGTGAGATGGGTGACCGCTAGTGGCATAAAAAAAATCATGCGCGTTTCCGTGCTTTGGAGGGCACGTTAAGCCGTCGGTCCCAGTTGTTGTCGGTAGATAACAGTCGTTAAACCTTGTCGGAGGCCTTATGGGCGGTTTGAAAACATCCGACAGCGGGTTGGCCACTAACCCGCATCTCCACCAACCCGCATTGGAGCAGCGTGGTGGAGTAAGCTCCAGGCCTTCCCAATAATGGGGAGAGACCCGTGCCCAGCAGTGGGACGCAAAAAGGGTTGCGGCCAAGCACAAAACCGCCTATACGTAATTTGTGTCGTAAGTATTTAATTACTTAGGAAGTTTTTTGTTGAACGTATAGGTATATTATTGTTCGCTGCTCCTATTTCTATCGAAAAGATAATCATAAAAAACTAAGAAGTTTGAAAAGAAAAGTAAAGTTACGTTAAAAGATCACTTTTTGTGGTCGTCCTTATAAAGGCTTGCTTAAGGCCGTTTGTTAATGGCCATGGACTGCAGCAACCACGTAACAAGCGTTGTTGAATAAAACGACCCGCGTGGCGCAATGGTTACAATGCCGGACTGCTGATCGTTCGGTCCCGGGTTCGATTCTCCGCGAGGCAGAAATTTGAATGTTGTCTTGGTCTGGGTGTTTGTGTTTCTGTCTTTGTGTGTGTCCATGGTAATCACGACAAAGATAAAAAGTAAAGAATATATTACACAATATATTTGTAACTTTATCATATATTGAAGATCTGCATAGCGCAATGTTTACCATGCCGGACTACCAATCAAAGGTTCCCGGGTTCGATTCCCAGTGAAACAGACATTTGAAAGATGAATTTCTATTTTCGGTCTGGGTGTTTGTATTTCTGTCTTTGTTTGTGTCCATGGTACCCACGACACAGGGTATATCTACCATATTGTGGGGCTATGAGTGTGAAACGTTATTTATTTATAATATTAGTTACATAAACAAAATAGAACTGCTGTTAAGCTTACTAGATTTTATATGGATAACGTCCAACTTTTATTTCAATAACGACTAGATTCCTTATTGGGCCGGCCGTAAAAGGTCCCAAGGCCGCGATCCGATCATCTATCCGGCAATTTACATGCAATCATTTGTTACATTGTTATTTATGCGTTATTTGAATTACATCCATAAATTCCGTTTATTGCAGCCTGAAGCCCTCAAGCTTGTGTATCTGCCAAAACTTTTGCATTAAATTTTTCCATTCGGGCAGAAAACCGACTGTGCCCATAAAATTATACAAGAGTCGTCTAGGCCACTCTGACTAAAGTACTTGCGGAGTCAATAACCTCGCAATGTATTTTTTTATTTACTTTAACTATAAAGATTAGAAAGAGTAAAATATTTTTCTTTATTTAATACAATTTACAATGACTACAACTGTTCTTTTGGGTATTTGGAGGGGAGGGGGGCCTCAAAAGGTACCTTGGGAGAGGATATCGGGTTATGTGGGATTTGTACCGCACTAAAAACCCCTCAGTGGCCTGTCTCTACGCTTGGGAAGGACGCCGGGATCCGTAGTGGAACACACCGGTGACCTCCACGCGGAACGCCCCAGAACGAGCCCATCTTCGGGAGAGCACAATTGCTCTCCTGCACCTTGCGATGCTTACGACAGCATACGGCCACGCACACGCTACCGTCCTTCCCGGGGCTGCTGGCTGGACGAAACGAGCTGTCACTCTCACCACCCAAAATCCCGGAAGCCCTCTTTTAAACGCCGCGTTTTTTAGTTTTAGTCGCATTGGTCGGAGTGTTACTTACCTTTAAGAATAATTAAGATAAAAATAATAGTTTCATGTGTAATTTTATGTGAATAAAACAGTAAGTAGCGTACTTGCTTACTGTTGTATTCCCATGTAATAGTGGTTTAAAATTTTAAAAATAACTTAATAATGTGTTCTGAATCACAATAGGCATGATGACACTATTAAAGAATCAGAGAATAAACGGTTTTACAGAAAAATATATGCTAAAAAAGTTCTAAAATATGATCCCGTTTTAATATAAACATTAAGATTAATAAGATTTTCAATAAAATAAAAGTATTGAATACAGCAATCGGCCATGTTGTCTGAAACGCCAATCATAAGGAATGACGACACGTCTCAGTAAATGTCATCGTGTTGCTTGAAGTTTGACGAGAAAGCCGACGCCATGACACCTGCGAGCATTTTCGCGCTTAATTCAAATTACATAGCAGAAAATACATTAATTTACGTTAAAACTTAAGTTTATTGCTGAAATAAACATTTTTTCGAAACTAGGAGACGTGTATCTACAATAAGGAAAGGTATTTAAAAATCTGTCATCATGCCTATTCATACTAATGCAATGTCTGTTATAATAGCTTTATTAATTCTTCAATATGAAACGATAATCAACTACAGCGTGATATAATAAATGCAAAAAAATAGTTTTAGCTCTGCATTTGAAACTGCAACTTTGATAAAAACTATTCCACAACCATTAATTATTCCCTGTTATAATCTGTATTGCAAGCTCAGATAAACTATTCATATTTTATCTCTGGACTGGGCCGCGTTCCCGCCCGGTAGAGATGGGCAAAAATTTAATTTGAACAAATACGCCGTATCGATACGAATTGCAACTCGACATATCGATACAACAATATATCGCAATTTTTTGTATCGACACATACAATCGAATATTTTAAAATTTAGTAGGTAATTTATTTAAGTATGTATTAAAAATAAAACGATTTAAAGCAACTTAGATTTTATAATAAAAAAATAAACATTACAACTGCCATTCTACAGGACCTAAGCGGCAAAAAAAATTACGCTACGCAATAGGGGAAGAATGAACTAATAACAATCACCACAATGTGTGTGGTGCATGTTCTATCTAATAGTAATAGAAACATTATTATTACTACTAGTAGGCCTGGCAGACGTTGTCCAGCTTTAAAAGTATCAAAATAGGTATTATGGGTAGTTATCACAACATCACGAAAAACATATTAAGAAATAATGAAAGAAGATTTGTTACTTTATCAAATATTACAGTTTATATTACTGTCGAATAAAAAAATAAACGACACAGTAACGTAATTAATACCCTGAGTCGTGGGTATCATGTACACATACAAAGACAAGAACACTAACACCCAGACCGAGAACAGAAATTTAAACTCATCATTCAAATTTCTGTTTCGCCGGGTATCGAACCCGGGACCCCTCGATTGGCAGTCAGCCACGTACGTCGTCAGAATTAGTGATAAGTATTAAACAAATTGAGAGATGAACTGAAATTATGCCTATTTCAAATTTTTGACGATGGCCCGAACAACAAGTATTTGGCAGTTACATTTTGGTTGTTTTACTATTTATTTCTTTTTTTTTCATGTTTTCTCACCGTTTATACCTTCCCTGAACTTTTACTAATATTGGAAGACCAAAATTTGCCACATTGGTTCAGCCTCATCATCATTCATCAGTTCTCGAATTTTAGCCAGACTAAGGAACAGCAATTCATTTTTATATATAGCGATAGTAAGGAAAAATAAAATTAATATTATCATATGATGCCACAGATAGAGTCCTTATTATTCAAATTGCAATTGTAGGTATAATTATATCGATACGTACTGGCCATCTTTATCGCCAGGTGGTGACGTAAGCGGGTGGAGCGTGACGTCATCTAAAGCGGAAGTAATCCGTGCCTTAGCTTTATTGGATGTGCTGCTTCATTGGCTTGATTATGTTAATATTTTTGTAAGATCGTGATATTTATAAGTACTTATAGTAATGTATTCCAATAATATTGTTTGTAGAATAAGTTAGAAAGAAAAAAAAAGAAAAAAAGAAATTTATTTGAGCAAATATGGGCAGTACAGTTTTTTATTTAAGCATATTTACCTTTCTGAAGGATGCTATTATTAATAAAAAGAAACAAAAGAAGAAAATAAATTGATTGTTTAATTTACCGGTGAAGTTATGAAAATTATACTTCAATTGTGAAAGGTAAGTATATTATGAAAAAATTGCATTTTTTCCTTAAAATCAGCTTTAGGCATCTAATTTGCTGGGTTGTTAAACACTGCGATGAAAAAATTTGATGAAGAAAAATCTCCAGTTTTTAGGGCGACAATGGCTCATGAAGTTATTTTTAATTGTTTTAAAATCACAACACTGATATTACACAAACTTAGAGATTTTACGCAAACTTTTTTAAACTGAGCAGTT
The DNA here is from genome assembly GCA_911387765.1 of Pyrgus malvae. Taxonomy (NCBI): domain Eukaryota; kingdom Metazoa; phylum Arthropoda; class Insecta; order Lepidoptera; family Hesperiidae; genus Pyrgus; species Pyrgus malvae. Next base: position 10,323,779 of record OU426971.1, on the reverse strand, counting down.
TTTTTTTTCTACCGTACCGGTTTTCTAGCATCATTCGATAATTTGCCATGATTGTGTGATTTTTGCTTCAAATTGGCATTTTCCAATTAACAGATAGTGCATATTTAACAGATAGTGCATATTTAAACGATGCAGCACAAATCCCTTTAAAACTGGAATGTGTCAACTGAAATTAATTGAAAAGCCGCCATATCTGCAATAACGAACTTTTCGAGCCATGTGCATAAAATATTTCTCAACGATTTTCCACTCAATATTATTTATAAAATATAGCTGTAACTGAGCGTGTAGGTGTTATTAACACGCTTATATGTAACAAAATCTTGGAATCGTAATTTGACCCACTTCCCGGTCTTCGATGGTCTTTTGCACATGCTCTGAGTTCTGATGACAATACATGACTAGCTAAGAAACGTCATTCAAAAATCCAAAATGGCGGCCACCCCAAGATGGCGGACAGGCTATTTGAAATGCACCCCCATGATATGGGTATTAAATAAAAGGGTTTGCTAAATGGGATACGAAATTATTGAAAAAAAACCAACTTAAAAATTAAAAATAAATAATGTAGTTTAAAAAACTTAAAATACGCTTTTGTGAAAATACGAACTAAAAAGTAAGAAGAAAATGTATTTTACTGTAAAAAAAAAGCGTGGGGTGGTTTTTAAGATACCATTGACACCATGCACCCCACGCTTATTTTCACAAAAGCGTGTTTTAAGTTTTTTAAACTACATTATTAATTTTTAAATAAGCTTTGCATTTTTAACGAAACAAATGGATGGTATATGTTCAATCTGGTGGTAAAAACGTTGCTTTAAAAACTATTACTTACTTTAATAACAAGGAAAATTAAAAGAATATTGAAGTGTAAGGTATTGAAACCATAAAATGATAATAACCGAAGCGAATTGCTCGGCGGCTAGCGTAGAACGCAAGCTTTCTATGTGTCTAAGCCAAATGGGTGCGGTCAGTTGTGAGATGGGTTTCCGCTAGTGTCAAAAAAATCATGTGCGTTTCCGTGCTTCGGAGGGCACGTTAAGCCGTCGGTCCCAGTTGTTGTCGATAGATAACGGTCGTTAAACCTTGTAGAAGACCTTATGGGTGGTTTGAAAACATCCGACAGCGGGTTGGCCACTAACCCGCATCTCCACCAACCCCCATTGGAGCAGTGGGACGCAAAAAGGGTTGCAGCCAATAACCGAAACATGGTTGTAATAGATTATACGTAAAAGTTTACTAGAATTACTACTAAAGAAACTAGAACTACATTATTTAAAATCCCAATAAACTATTCAAAATGAGCATTCATTGCTTAAATTATACATTTCAAACATCATATCTAAAGTTAAGAAACTATCCAACATTAAAAAATAACAATAAATCCTTCTATAAAATCTGTGAGATTAAAAGCGGGCCATAACAATATGAGATTGAGTACCCCGGCGAGCGCCACGCTGGCGGCGGCCCGGCCTTGACAACCCCATTGAACGAGGGATGACCTAAGAGGAATAAATAGAGGTTATATTATTATCCCGTTATGTTCAAGCTTATTGCTTGGTAGTTGCGTATTAAAAATTGTATTTATTATATGGTTATTGCTAATAAAGGTCATTTAAATAAGAATGACTAGGTAATTCATTATTTTATTCTTATTAATTTCTTACTCTATAATAAACCCGCGTGGCACCGTTTAATGGGTCCCCGTAGGATAAATAATAGCCTATATGCTATTCCAGGCTTTATTGCTATATTAAAATCAGGCGTTTAGACAGTTGCTTCAACCACGTTGAACATATTACCTGTTTTCACATAGGAATGAAGCTTTTTTCCACGGTAAAAATGTTACTCAGGGTGAATGTAACTTTCTAATGGTGAAAGAATTTTTGAAATCGGAACAGTAGTTTTTGAGTTTATTCATTACAAACATACAAAAATACAAATCTTTCCTCTTTATAATATTAGTATAGATTAGTATAGATAAGATTGCAAAATCAGATCACCATTTTTGTATAAAATATGATTTAATTTTAAAATTTGACAAAATGTCTGTTAAATTCACTTGCTAAACAAATTTGAAAAGAAAAGAAAATAATTTATTTGTGCAAATATGATAATATACAAATATGTTTTCTACAAATTTATAAGTTCTTCCACAGCTGTTTAAATTACTTTGCAATTAAAATTTCACTCGCGACAAAAACAATGATATTTTTATGATATAATAATATGGAAGTATGGATAAACATTATTTTGTAAGAAAATTCAGAACAGCCTTGATTCCTTTGCATCGGAATTCTTGAACACAAAAACATGACCTAAAAGATATATTACTCCTTTTATCCTCCTTCCCACAAGAATGACCGTGGATGTTGAGTTTTCGCATATCCTTGACTTAATTCTATCAAGATCAAAATAAGATTTAATTTTCAAGGATTTGGCTGCAAATTTCGAACAAGGTTAATGTGGCAGATTAAATTTATCACTTCCTTTTCAATTTTTCATCTGATAACAGCCAATATTGTTAATAAAGCTTTTCGTTTAAAAAAATCTTATCGAAGTTACTAGTTAATAGTTTACGTTACGTATTTTTTTCTATTTATTCAACGTCAAATAAAAAGCTACTTTTAATAAAATTAAAAATCTCTATATATATATATAATCTCTATATATATATATATATATAAATAGCTATATCTCTCTATATATATATATATAAATAGCTGTTCGTTAATATCCACAGTCACACTAAAACTAAAGAACGGCTGATGGTTCAGTGGCTAATTTTGATCTTGAAATATTAGTAGAAGTCCAGAGAAGGTTTGAATAGTGAGAAAATATAGAAACATTGTGAAATTAATAGTAAAACTATGTCCACCAATCCGCACTTGGCCAGCGTGGTGGACTATGGCCTAAATCCCTCTCACTTGTGAGGAGACCTGTGCCCAGCAGTGGGACATAATAAAAAGGTTGAAAAAAAAGTAAAACAACTTATTTTATTTTCCTATATAAACTGTTTGTAACTGTCAAACATTGGTTCTTCGCGCCATCGTCCAGAAGTTTGACATAGTCTGAGAATAACAATTCATCTGTCAGTAAGTACATTTTTTTTTCAATTATGGCATCGCAAACTCTGTGCATACTGCCAGCGTCAAGTATAATTTTTGCATCAATTTTTTGTCAGTTTCAATGAAACTGGACGAAGTAATAACAAAGTCAGTAAGTAAGTCGTCAGTAATCAGCCAGTCTAGTTAGTCCAACATTCAAGTAAATGATGGCTACTTTACTAGAACGTGCCCGATGGAATTTTGGAGGCAAGCAGAAAAAAACATATTTTAGCACTGTTATTCTATTTCACAAACACTCGTGCACTGTAATTAACCTATATCAAACAAAATGCCATCAACTTTATCCGATATAACTCAAAAATACACCAAGAAAATGAAAATAAAACAAGAGCACAATATATCTTTTTCGGCTTCCCGCCAAAACTCCAGTAAGTACATTATTCTTAGTCTAAGATCTGTCACTATTTGTTTTTATATTTTTTATTTGACAGTAACATAAAAACTCTTTGAAATGATAAAGAAACTAATCCTCTTTCAATACTTTTAGGGCAGGACAACGTCTGCAGGGTCCACTAGTATTTTATAAAAACAAATCAAAACAATTTACAAAAAGTTATCAAACATTTTGAGGTCTTCGTCGAACAAATAGGTACCACATAGGTACCAATTTTTTTAAATTATGTTTTAAAAAGCATTCAACTTAACATAAAGTGAAGAAGTTAAAATTGCACTCAATATCTAAATAAAATAAAAGTTCTAATCACACCATTTACATACAATAATTTTGACAGTTGCTAATTGCTATTAAATGTTTGCATTGTTTTACATAAAAACTCTTATTACTGCAATATGTAATAAAAGTATAACCTCCAAACACAAACAACTAAACGAAAGTAGGCTATAGTATCCACATAATTAATGTACTCTGTGGTATCCACTGAATATTTACTAGAAGATTAGGAACGCCAAGACATTACATTAAAAGCGGGTATCAGGAAAACGATAAAATGCGGAAATGTATTTTTAAACCACCCTCCGAATTAATGAGGGAATAATCCAGAGCCCGTAAGTTTTTAGCCCTGTAGCCCTAAAGGTTTTAACTTTTTTTAAACGTTAACTGCTACATCTTATTACAATTAAATCAAAAAGGACCAGATTTAGCTGCGATATTCAAATTTAGATATGAAATACGCGTCTCATGATGTTTTAACAAAAATTAGGATTATTTTTTCCAATATATTAATGGTTATATCATTTACCTTTTTATTCTTCTAAGCACAGCACTTTGTAATAACAGCATAGCCCTTAACTTTACTAAATCGTTTTGTGAAACAGAGGTAGATGGCGCTACTTTAATAAAAAAAAATTATACTCTCTGTAGTCTGTAGCATCATAAATATTTGCTTTACAATTTTTTACCATTTGCTATTTACTCAATAAACATATAAGCACATTGTAAACTCTTTGCATAAAATAACTTTAAAAATAAACACTTAATAATAAACATATATGCTAATGCATTAGTTGATAACATAAAATTATGGACTTGGAGTTTGAGCAACAATTTTTACGGAAACAATGCCATCTATCCATCTACTGTGAAGTCACCGATATGAAGACTGAAAATAAATTGGCAAAAAATATTCTTTCAAACAAGGTGCCTAAACTACTCACAAATATATAAACAAAAACTGAAGTAACTTTTTTCATTAACTTTATACAAATTAAATCTTAAAAAATATTAATGATAAACTGATAGGATTTGAATGTTCTGAATCACGCTATTAAAGTTTTTTAGGTTTGTAAAACAAAACGAATAGGGTTCGTCCGTTTGATGGGTGGACCGTTTCTACACAGTGAACCAGTATTCGGAGAGCTGGCCAAAGTCTCCGAAGTCTAACTGCCAACACTCTCTCTTTCTGTATGTGTTCGAAAACGATCTAAATTGAAAAAAAAAATCTGGTATTTGACCGTTTAGAGACATTCTCAACACCACTGTTGTAGACGACTCGTTCATCTTTTTATTTGGTTATCATTTAAAATTGTGGATTATACTTTTATGCTTTAAAAACTTGAAATTTTTATTTGATATATTTTTACTGGTCAATTAATTTCTTATTAGATTGACTTATTTTAGTGTTAATAGTTCATTTTATATGTCAATCAAAATAAAAATTTTGATATATATTTTTTAATTTTCAATCAAAATAAAAAAAATATTTTTAAATTTTCCAAGTTCCCACGTAAGCAAATTTTCAATAGGTTACTTTTTTATTTTCGGAAAAAAAATATTTTTTGTACAAGGTAAATTTTTTTTAGAATCTACCTACTTTTGGAGATAATTAAAGATCATTATTATCATTTTTTCGTAATTTCGTAGCAAAACACCCTTAGCTTAAAGTAAAATACACTTTAAAAAAATAAAAACAATAAAAAATGCAAAATTTGTTGATATAGAGTGACCCTTCTGAATCACGCTATCAAAGTTTTTTAGACCTTCAGAACATAACACACTAGCCTCTCTCACACGTCGGGTGATCCGTTTCTACACAGGAAGCCAGTAGCGGAGAGCTGTACATTCTCCGCCGTCAAACTGCTAACACTCTTTCTTTCTGTATGTGTTCGAGAACCATCCAAATTGAAAAAAAAAATTGGCACTTGACCGTTTAGAGACATTCTCAACACCACTGCTGTAGAAGACTTGATCACCTTTTTAACTTTTTAACTTTGTGATCTGTTTTTTTTTTATACTGAAATAAACGTTACAGCGCAAAATATTTTATCATTAGGTACAAAATGCTACAGAATTACAACATTATTATTTTTTTTTGCATATACAACTTGAACCACAAAATGATCAGTGTGAAGGTATAACAAACTATGAAGCATTTATTTTGCAAATACCTGTATTAAGAACTTACAATTACGGTGTCACAATATCATTTACTATTTAAATACTTTGATCGCAATAAATAATTTTTAGCAAAAAAACTGTCTTCAAACGGTAAAATATAATATTGTTCAGTACTTCGCATTTGATACTTTTCCTTGCTAATGGTAGTGACTCTTAAAACTGTTTTGGAGTCGGTGCCCATTCAGAGCGAAAAGTACTCCATTTTACTAAGGGAAATGTATAGATGTTAAGTCCGAAACACACCTATGTAGATATGTATAAGACTAACAAAGTTAAGTTTTTTTTTTCTCTATCAAAGTAAAAAAAATGTTTTTCTTATTCTTGTTACAAAACAACAACACCATTAAAAATAAGGTATTTATTTATTTATTTAAAACTTTATTGAACCCATAAAATGTGGTACAATAGGCGAGCTTAATGCCAGGTGGCATTATCTACCAGCTTACCCAAGGGAGTGCAGAGAAATTCAAAGGCGGTTAAGGAAGAGACAAGAGAAGAGAAATAGATACAATATGAGTGATAAAATTGTATGTAGATAAATAAAAAAAAGACAAAGTAAATATATATTGCATAAAAATAAGCACATATATCCATAAATACATATATATATATAAAAATGAAAGGTATGTACATATGTCCCATGCGAATAGATGTTGTTGACATTATGGTTGTTGACTAGTGTAATAATCGGAGTGCATGTAATGAGCTCCAGGGAACTAAAGTAGTTTTTACTGAGAACCGCGTCGTCTACTAACATTATTGCTAGAATTATTGGAAAAGACGCTCATTTAAAAAAATACTATATTTTTTAAAGCTTATAGTACATTATAACCGTGCTATTTGACAGTTTTTACGACGAGTTTTATACATGTTCTGGTGTAAAGATATGTTTATTAACACGCTTTTATTAGCTTGACTTGTATGTATGTATGTAACGGAATCTTTTAACTTCATTTTCACTTACTTCTAGGAGTCTGATTAACTTGAAAATTTGCACAGGGGTCAAGATCCGATGACAACACAATAATCTCATAACTTTATAGTCCTAACTAGGATCATCAGGATAAAAAAATATATGAGGGGCGGCTGATAAGTTCGCGGCCTAAGGTACTTAATGAAACAAATATAAAGTTTTATATGTTTAACACGTTTAAGCGTTTGATTAACTTGAAAATTTGCAAAGGGGTCAAAGGCCGATGACAATGCAATAATATGAGAATAAAAATCCAACTAAAAAATTAAAAATAAATAATGTAGTTTAAAAAACTAAAAAACACGCTTATGTGAAAATACGAACTAAAAAGAAAAAATGAGAAAAAAATGTATTTTACTGTAAAAAAAAGCGTGGGGTGGTTTTTAAGATAATATTGACACCATGCACCCCACGCTTGATACAAAAGATTTGCTGGTAGAAGGCAGTAGCTAGCAGCAGAGTGTTTGAAACAGATTTTGTATAATTGGGTAATTTAGGTAACTAATATTATAAATTCGAAAGTAACTCTGTCTGTCTTTCTGTCTGTCTGTCTGCTACACTTTCCCGCTTAGACTGCTGAACCGATTTTGCCTTAAAACATTAGTTTTCTTTTTAATTAATAAAGTTTTCTGAACCTAAAGTTCCTCAAGTTGTCGTAAGTTTAAACAAATGTCAGATAATAAGCAATTTGTTCTACGATTATTGTAAATCTGTATATTTTCAAGATTTTTCATAGCGTCCAGTAACTTTTAAATGTATTTATTTTACAATGGAGTTCCGCAAAGTACCTCGCACAGTACTGGTTTTAAATTTTCCTTCATAAATAATCTTTCATTTTTTTAGGTGGTAGAACTATTGTGGTTCACTCGGGGAAGTACCACCGCTGCACTCACTGCTGCCGTGAACCAACTCTATTGTTTCGGTGGAAAGGTGCAGTTGACGGCCACACTTACATGAGGCGACCACTAGCCTTAGTTAAAATACAGTATTTCCATAAGTTTTATTGCACAATATAACTACATAATCATTTTAATAATAATCTAATACATTAGCCACTTTTTCATTATTTTGTTTTGCTTAAAAGACCCGCAAAAAGTGACAGTTTTGTAAATTTTTCCTGTAATAGGTATAAAATATTACATATTTCCGAATCATTTTGAAACCTAAACGGATTGAAGAAATGCTATATTGCTGTAAAAATCGCCTATAAAATACATTGATCACTTTTTCCAATCTTATCAAAAAAAATATTTAAGTTACTATATTTTAAGAGAAAATGAAGTATTTTAAGAGACAAATTAGGTACATTTGATTTCGGCTAATCGGAATAATCTTTCATAAAATTTATTATACATAAATACACTACAGTTCATAATCAATCCGTTACCTAAAAAAATAAATTGTTAAATTATTTGAATTTGGTATTAAAAACATTTTAAAGTAACCTACAACTCGCATTATAATATACGACGCAAGCTAAAATAAGTGGCTAAAATATTAGATTATTATTGAAATGATCTACTACAAATTTTGCTACGACGAGCTTGTGTTTGTTGTTTGTTGCTACGACAAAGGCTTGTTTCGTAGACCTATTCGTAGAAAATGCTACGAAAAAAGCAGACTACGCTGCGCTTGGTCAGGTTTCAGGCTAAACGTACAATGTTGCATTCCGTGTATAAAAGCAAGTGAAGCGAGCAAGTGATATCGCAGAAGGAAGCTGCGGAGCGGGAGAGGGAAATAATAACGGACCTTCCTATCCGCAGCAGGAGAGCAGGGCGTCGGAAGAGGATGTTCCATGCCCTCCTCCAACCCCCATGATTGAGGTCAAGGCGGTGATCGCGAGAGCGTCCATCGGCTCACATGAAGACCTCGAGATGATGCGCGCGCTTTCCATTCATTCGTGTGCCCCCTAAAAGTTGACGGATGGCTTAATTCCACTAGATCGAGTGGTCTTAATTAAGAGACTTACGCTGATGAGGTTGCAGAAGAATTCTTGAGCGTATCCGTGAGCCTCACAAAAAATGTACTGAGGATCAGCGTGGAGTTTTAGCCGGTTGGAGTCCGGCATAACCTCTCTGTTGCTCTCGCATGGTGGATTTTCCCACAATAAAAAAGCTAGACATAGTCCTATAATACCTTCATGACATAGTCTTACTTCGCCACTCCAAAGGATCCTTCCTGCCTTTGAATCAGTGCGCTCAAAATGAACTCTCGTTGACAGAATTAGCAGGTCGTGCGCAGCTGCCTCACTGAGATAAAATTGTGCGCTACAAATGGCTCGCCAGTCAAAGCGCCAGGTTTGCCGGTCGTACAACGCTGGCGCGGCAGCCGCGCAGCGTCTAGACGCACCTTTATATGCACCTTTTTATTTTGTTGTTCGCATCACTTTTAATATAATATAATAATAATTATGTAATAACATAATTTAAATATTTAGTAAGCACGCTTTGATGTATCAAAACTGTAGTTCGCGGTAAAATTTCTGTTACTTAAATATATTGTTGCCACCTACTAAAATTCTCACCATCAGCCAGGGTTGACTGGTAGAGAATACCACCGGGCATTAAGTCCGCCCTTTGTACAACTTTGTTTCGTTGTAAATATAAAGTATAAATAAATAAATAATCACTCCACTAATCAGCCTTTCCATTGTTCCAGGACAGCAGAGGGATAGCCAGTCTAAGTATATGGAGCCAGTAGGGATCCCACGTGGCTCGCCGCGTACAACACATACGTCATGCACACGTAGATAATAACCGTGATCCGGGCGGTTAACTGAGCGGAACTGGAGCTAAGAGTGGTTCAGGCGGAATGCGGCTATAGCGCGTCGTCGATCAGTGTCGGCGAGTGAGTGTCAGTGAGTGTGTGGGATGCGCATGCGCCGGCGGTCCCGGCGACGCACTGACGCGCGTGCGTTGCTGCTCTGACGGTGCCTATCAGGTGAGTCGCTACCTTACCTTATTGCTTAGTAACAATTTCATATGTGTTAAGTATCATAATCCGCATTCAAAATTAAAAATCATCATTAAATTTTTACCTTGGCGGGAATCGAACCCGAGACCCTTGATTGGAAGTCCGGTAAGGTAGCTACTGCGCCACCCGTGACGCCACACATAAGGCCTGCAACTGTTTCTTCATTCTAGACGACCCGCGTGGCGTAATGGTTACCATGCCGGACTGCCAATCGAAGGGTCCCGGGTTCGATTCCCGGCGAGGCGGAAATTTAAATGATGAGTTTAAGTTTCTGTCTTCGGTCTGGGTGTTTGTGTTTCTGTCTCTGTGTATGTTCATGGTACCCACGACACAGGGTATATCTACCCTACTGTGGGGCTATGAGTGTGAAACGTTATAAAACGTTATTTATTATTCATCAAAAAGAAAATTTGACATGTGTCACATATAAGTATTAATATTTTAAGCGCGTATAACCTACGACTAGCTTGCAACGCAGGTAATATGCAATTAAGCTAAACAAACGGGCCGGTCTGATGTTAGTTGGGTGATCGCTGGTGACGTGCTTCAGAGGGAGGCTGGTCCCAGATAGGTCTCAGTAGTTTACGATAGATAGACAAAGACAGGCACAAAAAATTTATTTGCACAAACAAGGTGCACAAAAAATGTGTTTTTATACATTTGGTTCGCCATATTTACCTTCATGAGGTAGGTATCCAAATATTGCAAAAATTAAAAACTTAACTAATTACAAATTACAAATAAAAATGTACATTGAAATAGTGTTAGGTATTTATTTTTTATATTTATATTATTTTTATCATTATTTGAACCTATATTGCGCCTTTTAATTGATTAATTTTATTTATTTTTATTTTTCGGATCGGATCCGATCGTCGGCTTTGGGTGCCCATATTGCAGGGTTTTTGTACACTGAGAGGATAAAAGCCGGCGGAAAAAAACCTCCCATGTTTATATGGAATTAAAAAAAATCGCTGCTCAAATTTATCGCTGCTCCACGGTGATGGAAAATATCGTGATATTTAATTGATTACGATGTTCTTCATCGCCGTGCATGCCTGAGAGAAATTCATAATTTCTCGAAAGCATGACGTCCACCAATCCGCACTTGGCCAGCGTGGTGGACTATGGCCTAAATCCCTCTCACTTGTGAGAAGGAGACCTGTACCCAGCAGTGGGACATAAAAAAGGTTGAAAAAAAACAGTGACCGAGCAATACAAAAGGCATATTTCTAAGACTCAGGATGGATAGACAGACAGACATGACCAATCCATAAGGGTTTCGTTTTTTGCCATTTGGCTATGGAACCCTAAAAAAAGCATAAAAACATGTCATCTAACTTAAAAGTTTGATTTTAAAAGTTTCAAAGACTTATGTTATTTTTTTCAACCTTTTTATGTCCCACTGCTGGGCACAGGTCTCCTCCCACAAGTGAGAGGGATTTTAGGCCATAGTCCACCACGCTGGCCAAGTGCGGATTGATGGACGTTATGCTTACGAGAAATTATGAATTCCTCTCAGGCATGTACGGCGATGGAGCACATCGTTATCAATTAAATATCACGATATTTTCCATCACCGTGGAACAGCGATAAATGCGCACATTACAAATTTCTTTGTCAGAGGTGCGCGCCGAGGATTTGAACCCGGGATCGATCGCGTCGAAGACCGCGGATTCATACCACTCGGTCATCGCTGATCTGTATGTTAACTTAGACCTTATGTTACATCTTTTATCCTTTTAAAATACCAAATCCGTTTCAGTAGTACTCACGTTCATTGTTCATTTAATTTAGATACTTCCACACTAACACATCCGAAGTACGTAACATACTTGTCGAAAAACCACTTACAAACTTGCTACAGAACGGATATCTCCAGTACGATATATCTCTGTCAACCCAAAACTGTTAGACAGAGACAGACGAAGCCACATTTGTAGGGTTACTACTTACTACATAGATTTAATGCTATTTTATTCACATAACTGCAACCCTTTTTTGCGTCCCACTGCTGGGCACAGATTTCTCCCTGTCCCCATTCCCAATCATTGGGAAGCCTGGAACTAGCTCCACCATTCTGTTCTAAGCTTAGAGTATCAAAGTTACTGACTCACCCTTCAGGAGAGACGGCATAGCGCCTCGCTTCGATACATAATTTTTGTGCCAAATCTGGTGCGGGGAAAGAACGCACACGTTTTAATTTTGTCACACATTCACAAATATTCTTTCATGGCTATAGACGCATAAGTACATTTCTAAATATGTCAATTTCAATTAACAACGTCATTTTCTATACACTGTCAACACTGACACCGACACACACAGACACACTATTTGTATAACTAGAAGGCACATTGTGCATGCACGTTGGGACGAGAGGTTCGCCCGTAAAGGCCACTCCTCTGACAGGTGTCATGGTGGTATGACAGGTATACCTTGATGCTTTAAGGTTCTAAGTCACGTTGGTGGAGTCGGAGATAAGGATTAATAGTCAACCTCATTGTTTTCTGATCTCTGCCAAGGTTTAACAAGTAGGTATTTATCGATGACAGTCGTGACAGTCAGCTTATCGTGCCTTCGGAAACACGGAAACCCACCATTTTCAAACCTTAGCTGTGTATATTGATTGCGTTCTACGTTCGTTCAGAATGATTGGTTTAAATTTTGAAGTACACAATAAACTAATAGACAACACACACACAGATACACCGTGTCGTTTGTGAACGGCCGACGGGCATCGCCATTTTTTTAAGACCACTACAGCAATACGACCACGCGCCGCACATGAAATGCTGACCATTCAAAACGACGCAAGCAGCGAACATTCTGAATAATAGAAAACCTACATCACACTACGTCACACTGAGCTGGCCAATCAGGAGACTACGTATCCTGAATCACGCTATCGAAGTTTCTTAGATTCTCAGTATATATACAAATGGACCGAAGTTAGCATTCGGACCGCGGTTCCCAGGAATTCCGGCATCGCCTGGCGAGATATCTCCCCTTTTTCTCCACAATAAATAACGTTTTCCACCCATAACCCCACAATAGGGTAGATATACCTTTGTATATATATATATATATAACAATCAACACCCAGGCCGAGAACAGAAATTAAAACTATCACTTTAATCTCTGCTTCAACGGTACCGTTAGTAAAATAAATAAGAAATAGCAAAATTTCTATTTCTTACAGCATCTGTGGTTCATGTAAGGAAAGTCGTTAGCGCAGCCCTAGCAGATAATATTATGTAGGTCGGAACCATCAATCGCAACGTCGATTTGCCAGTAATTCCCAACTAATGTAATCTTGATTAATTATAGCCCACGGTTTTACTTGCACTTGTGGCTTTTGATACTTTCTGACCATTGGTTGGAAAGTTCATTCAGAAGATCATTGACTCTGAGTTTTAATGTTACTAGGCCTTCACTACAACTACCTACAAAAACTCAAGTTGAAGTAAGAAATAAGTTGTTTCCCCCACCTTTGTATGAAATGAAAATGAAATTAAATAAGTAGTTTGAAATGAAATAGTTTATTAACATCCGGGATAATAATACACACTTGATGTTTGTCATTGTTGTACGGCCATCAGCTGACCGTCATCCGCTTTGGGTGCGCTAAGGCTTAAATGGGCTAGGAGAAAAAAGCGGGCGGAAAAAAAAACTCTGTTTTAAATAAATTTTCAGGTACAATGGTATTTATTATGCAGCATGACTGTGAGGCGACAAGGAGCGAGGAGAGGGATTTAAGCCATAGTCCAGCACGCCGCCCTAGTGCGGATTGGTGGACACTGGACATCATACCTTCGAGAAATTATGAGTTTTTCTCAGGCATGCACGGTGATGGAAAACATCATAATCAATTAAATATCTCAATATCTTCCCTTACCGTGGAGTAGCAATGAAATGCGCACATTACAAATTTCTTTTTGTCAGATGATTTGAACCCAGAATCTCCCACGTCGGAGACCGCCATCGCCGCTCGCGAACTAAGTGACGACTATCAAAATAAATCTACGAGTATGTTCAATAGTTCTACTTGGACCGATGAAGTACCACAGCTGCGCCCACTTCTGCCGTGAATCAATTATATTGTGTTCCAATGGAAAGGTTCAGTTGCCGGTCTTACGACCAGCCTCCTGAGTAGCAGCGCAACTTCATACGACCTCAGAAAAGTGTAACAGAAGTAGGTTAGATGGCTGGATGGATTAATTACTAATTTGGCCATTGCAGATATTCGTAAAAATTGTGCACATAAACCCTGTCTTGTCTTCATACTAGAATTAAAGGCAAAATTCTAGCACTGGAACGTCGGGCCCAACATTGTATGGAAATTGGCTTTCTCCTTTCGTCAATTATTTCCTCCCGATTGATATCTCGTAAAATGCTTCAGCAGTAGTATCATATAACATTGTGAACGTCAGATACGGGTCGGTAACCGAAAGTTTATCATATGAGTTTATTTGTTACTATTAATAAGTGAAATATTAATAAATGGCTTGGCGGCTAGCGTAGAACGCAAGCGGTCTATGCAGCCAAGCTAAACGGGCGCGGTCGGATTTGAGATGGTTGACCGCTAGTGGCAAAAAAATTCATACGCGTTTCCGTGCTTCGGAGGGCACGTTAAGCCGTCGGTCCCGGTTGTTGTCGATAGATAACAGTCGTTAAACCTAGTCGGGGGCCTTATGGGCTGTTTTGAAAACATCCGACAGCGGGTTGGCCACTAACCCGCATCTCCACCAACCCGAATTGGAGCAGCGTGGTGGAGTAAGCTCCAGGCCTCCGCAATAATGGAGAGAGACCCGTGCCCAGCAGTGAGACACAAAAAGGGTTGCAGCCAATAAATGAAAATTCAGCTGACTATAATATATCTTGGTGGTAAACCCGTCAAATGATGCCTTGAAAGGAGTAACAAACGCACGAGCCAAATAAATAAAAAAAGATAAAGCGCTCCTATCATAGTATTTTGTTTCACAAAATCTCAGATAACCAGACCCTCTTAGGAAAAAGGTCTAAATTACACTAAGGTGCGATATTTTACGACTCGAGACGTTTAAAGGGTCATCTTAGCCACAGGGTGGAACCCTTCAGTCCCACATGGGACTTGTCCATAGGCACTAACCTACATAAACTGTTTGATTTATTTGAACTTAGAATCGTTAGTAGCAGAGGTGTTTTAAGTAAAGTAAAAAGTATCGGATTAAAGTTCATGGCATTATATTCGATATTTAATTCAATAGTAGGTTATTTACAGTGCCCGAGTTTAATGTTAAAATAAAAAAAATAAAAAACACGCTTTTGAAGCACATCAAACTAACAAAAAAAAATACTGTGACTGTACAGTATTTTTGTTCATTATTATTTTCTGCTTAAATTAGGGATTATATTTTACTTCTTTAGTTTGTAGTTGTAGTAGTATTAAAGTAGTAGTATGTGCTTCAAAGGCGTATTTTTTTTTGGTTTTTTAAAACTAGATTTAGTTCTCATTTTTACTGCGATTTATTAAAGTAACTGCGCGACAAATGGACGACTCAATATCACGCCAACCGAATTCGATGATTCTTTTTTTATTGGAAGGATGTACAAGGGTAGTTTGATAAGAGTTTGGTTAGGTTATGATTATGGCATCCATGACAAAATAACGAAACAATTCTTTGGAGAAAATTAACGATACTCGACCGAATCTTTTATAGGCTATCCGGATATTTGAGTCAACTACCGTAACGCAGTTATGTCCAAGTAATTTTCGTAGTTGAATATTATGATCAATGAAAGTCCTTAACGGCTCGTAGGGGATCGATCTGTGGCAGAATTTCAAACTGTTTCATTGAAATTCTTGTATGAGCAGTCCATTTAGTAGATCTCCCCATATTCAAACAAATTAGTTTCTGTACTTCAAATTCAATATAAATCAAAAAATAAACAAAAATTTTAACAAAAAAAATCGACTCGACACCGACTTCAAAATAACAATAATTGTCCTTACCTACATTATGTGTGATTATGTGGTAAACACAGATCGTACCTACATATTGATGAGTAGAAAATGTAGATACATAAGTTGACTATTAAATTGTAGAAGAATACTCAATTTCTTTATTTACTTTTTATTGCACATACATTTGTTTTGGAGTAGTTTTCTTCTGAATTCGGTAATTTTTTTGTTAAAATTTTTGTTTATTATATAAATATTCCTCAGTTGAACGGAACCTTTCTGTGACTCAAGGTTGTACTCAGTAATTTTTTAACTTAGCTATTCATTCCAAATGACGGTTATTTCGAGTGTATACACTTAGCATTTCTGGCCAGAGACCCTTGACATTGAAACGGTGATTAGGACGATTTGACACGTCGTCCGGGGGGTTCTTAGGTGTCGAGCCCTAATGGTTTGGGGTAAGGATAGACAAGTCGTTAAAACAGTAGATTTTCACGGTGGCCCGGGTACAATTCTCAGCGCGCAACACGCCAGAAAATACGGTCATGCGCATATAATAGCAGTATAACAGTGCATATGTAATTTCGCCCTAATTTTAATGTAGTTCCATCTAGTATTTTTATAAAGTACTCACTCTTTTTCTTTCACTATTTCTTCGTCACTTTTTTCATTAATAGATGCACTTTGTTCAATGTCCATATTTTAAATACCAACTTGATATAAACGAAAAACCAAGCTACGACTATACTAGAAACAATGCAGGCCAACTCTACTGCGCGCAGTGCGACAGGATATTTAAGACTAAATCTGGTTTTGCCAGTCACTTACGAGCACATGCAAGGATGTCGTAGCAAGGGTCGCCGTCATCGGACACAATGAGGAGGACATCATCATCATAAACTAATTTTACAAGTATAGACAGTCGAGCCATCAGCTGTCACCCCTCCGTCTTACGAATATTCGATCAGGCCACGTGTCCTGACGCGAGTTTAACATTTTTTACCCATCCCAAAAAAAGTGCACAACGCCGCTAAAGAAGTTTTCACTTCAAAAAACGGTAATAAAATAGTTAATAGGTGTAAAATTGTGGTAAATAAGGTAATGGTGGTAAAATAGTTAATATTATTGTATTTATTAAGATAATTTTCTCGATAAGTTAATAGTAATTTTACAATGTCCTATTATTTTCTTATTTAAAAATCAAGTTATTTATTTTATCTACCTAGTAAGACTTATTGAAGCGCGCATGGCTCGGCGGCTAGCGTAGAACGCAAACGGTCTACGCAGCTAAGCCAAACGGGCGCGGTCGGTTGTGAGATGGGTGACCGCTAGTGGCAAAAAAAATTCAGGCGCGTTTCCGTGCTTCGGAGGGCATGTTAAGCCGTCGGTCCCGGTTGTTGTCGATAGATAACAGTCGTTAAACCTTGTCGGAGGCCTTATGGGCGGTTTGAAAACATCCGACAGCGGGTTGGCCACTAACCCGCATCTCCACCAACCCGCATTGGATCAGCGTGGTGGAGTAAGCTCCAGGCCTCCCCAATAAGGGGGCGAGACCCGTGCCCAGCAGTGGGACGCAAAAGGGTTGCAGCCAAGCCAGCCAAGACTTATTATTATAAACTTCATCAATAATATCATGATGAAAATTTCCAGTAAATTTCTAATTTAAGTTAGTAATTTAACTAATTGCAAACAAGAAACAGATGCTAGGAAATGACTTATTTGAAAGAAACATTCTTTTAAATATATTTATTTTATTAATTTTGTATAAATTATAACCCCATATTCTAAGACCTTTTGTCGTAGTATTATAATAAAACACTTTTAGGTTTATCGATAAAATACAGTTACAGAGAATTGACTCGAAATTAAAAGATTTTTTCTTCTGTTTAAAAATGAGGTTTCACAATCATAGAACCATAGTAGGGAAATTATACCCTGTGTCGTGGGTACCATGGACACACGCAAAGACAGAAACACAAGCACCCAGACCGAGAACAGAAATTTAAACTCATCATTCAAATTTCTGTTACACCGGGAATTGAACCTGGGACCCGCAGTCCGGCATGATAACCATTGCGCTACGCCGGTCGTTTAAATACTGAACATTAAGTTACTTAAAATAATTCTTAGTTTAAGTTTATCTAAAATGCATTGTTGTGTAAGATTTATGTCTATTTATAGTTTTTTCGTTTAAAACATCAAACATAAACTAAATAACAAATGCAATCCCTACGGTGAAATCAGGTAAAATAAAATACTAAATCCACGACACAGGACTGCGTTTCACTACCCTCTCTTATAACAAATCGTTTCACTTCAAACATTTATGAGTTCCACTTAAATCTGGTATCGTTATTTTTAATGTTACCGCAATATTAAAGGTTTCACAACTCAAAATAAAAAGTTGAAAATTTATCAGGTTCACTTCATTTTACGTTTTATTTTTCAAGACCAGGTTTTTGAGAAATATCAGGAGTGTCAAATTAAAATCCCCTAGAAATATTAAATAATCAAAGTTATAAATCGACATTAAAAAATACATCATGCCACAAATCTTACAATTTACACGACACTGAAATTTTTGGGGTATTTTTTGATCAGCTGAAATTTAAAAATTGGCAAGATGTCTTAAAGCACAAGGCTTAAGAAAGGAATCCGAAAATCATTCATTTGTAATAACACCTCAACTTTTTAGTCGATTCCATTCAAGTGTACACAGTTTCCGGTGCACGAATCAGGCTCATACTTTCTAGTTTTATAGAAACCCTATATTGCAAAGCAACGTTAACTGTAGAACACACGGTCCCTGCGGTAATATATAAATCCTACTAACACTCACGCAACTGTGGTTCAACCAGCGCGGTTGCATTTCACTGCCCTCTATAACAATTCGTTTTACGTCTTCGGTCTTACACTAGAGAATTTAACAATAGGTTGGTATCGTTATCAAATTACGTAAGAGCATCGATAAATCCGGTTGATAAATTGTATAGTAATCATACACATTATATAAGTGATATTTTAACGTTACCTGTTACAAACATAGGTAACGTTAAAATATCACACATCATATTGTATCATATTATCGATTAGCGTTAGAACTATAAAAATTTTTGAAAGAACAGATCTGTATGAAAAATCGGTAACACGTGGACTTTGTAGTCTAACTGTTTTAATAACATAATTTAGTTTTCGTAAATAAGATTAAATGTCGGTGTTTTATGGCGCAACCCTGTTTTCGTGTTTGAGTTCCACTGCTTGTCACTATTGGAGAGGCCTGGAGCTTACACCATCCTGCTGCTATAATACGGGTGTTATATAGTGTTCATTTATTTTCTTTAAATTTAATAAACACGCTTCATATTTAATGATGGGCTTTGTAATTCAGCATATTTTAGTATTAAAATCAGGAAATAACATTTTGCCAAACTATTCAAAAGAGATTTTCTTCATTAGTATACATTCCTGATCACATTAATTCGAGTAAAATTTTATAAAATTAAAAATACCGATATCTTTAGCTTCATTTACCGTTACCAGTTTTATAACGGTATAGAAGCCCTGGATTCGGTCAGGATTAAACCGCATGCATACGATACACACAAATCGAGCCGATCGTAAAAACCGAATGATGACTTTCAGAGAACTGAAATAAAGGCGAGGTTGGGGCTATAAATCAATAGTGCGTCAAACAATAACGTCATTCTTCAAGGGACAGGAGGCGAGCGGTGCGGTTTTTATCGTATACAATGTGCCCAAATATAGGGCGACAAAATCAAAACCGCTGACACTACTCA
Organism: Pyrgus malvae; assembly: GCA_911387765.1. Classification (NCBI taxonomy): domain Eukaryota; kingdom Metazoa; phylum Arthropoda; class Insecta; order Lepidoptera; family Hesperiidae; genus Pyrgus; species Pyrgus malvae. Next base: position 10,304,110 of record OU426971.1, on the reverse strand, counting down.
CACAAATGTATTTTTATACTCCCATGGGCGATCACGATCGTCACGATCAATTTATTAAGAAGGACATAATATACTTAAATAAAGTAAAATAAATTACACTCTTGTAATATGAATATTTTGCACATACTGGCTTTCACTATCCTCCATTTGGATTTACGTAACCAAATGTAATGTACTCGTATAATTAAAATTTGAGTAATTTTACATGCCCAGCTTATTGGACTATGGCCGAGGGGCATAAAAAAGGTTAAAAAATACATTTTCATGAGATGAATCGTGTGCTGGATTCAATAGTGGAAAAAATAGAAGTTGTGACATTCTGAATCTGAGATGAGAGAATGAATTCTTGTTCCAAAATAATTTCTTTACTTTATGCATTAAAAAACCCCCTCGATTTTCTATAATCTGGCACAGGTAGTTCGTAATTTATAGAGTTTAAAAGTAAGTAATTTAGAACAACAATTCATTATTAAATCAAAATCCCTTGTGACTTAAATTCAGCAGGCGAAATGTTTCTCCGACTTGCTTTGACTTAGGGCCTTTTTCACCACCTTCAAGTAAAGTGACAAGTACGCTAATTGTCGATTAAAGTCACCCGTAACTTCAATTTTCATTTCACGTTGTTCGAGTAGCACTAATCATATGATAAACTGACCCGTACTCAGCTTTTACATGCCAATTTTGCCTATTAATTTTACTTAGGACGTAACTAATCAACACTTTACTTGGAGATGGTGAACGAGGCCCTTAGTGTGTTACAAATGATGATCTATCTATAAATCAATTTTTTATTGTAAAGGTGACAATAAAATTTAGATTTTTATAAGAATTCGATTGCAGGTCCCGAACGTTTCTCCATAGGGTACCTCCTTTGATTTGCACCATACGACGCACTAGAGGCACAAAACACGTGTCACGTTAGTGGCTTTTTGACGGGCAGATATTAAAATATGCGCGGGTCGTAGTAACGCCTTCCGGGTTCTTTTTCACTACTTCAAAGTATTTCTGTATTGTAAAGTTAAAAATATGTAGCTAAAGAACTGAACCCGGTACACTAATGGTTGATGCAAGTCAATAATTAATTATGTCATTGTGATCATTTTTAGGGTTCCGTACCTCGAAAGGAGAAAACGGAACTCTTATAGGATCACTTTGTTGTCCGTCCGTCTGTCTGTCTGTCAGGGCTCTTTTACTCAGGAACGCGTGGATGTATAAAGCTGGAATTTATATCAAATACTCTAGTATACTGTCCCTTGGAGCTGTGAAAAAATCAAACTTCTAAACCAGCGTAATCAAAAGATGCAGTCATTTGTGCCGCAAATTTTCGACACTCGCAAGGGAATCAAAACCTACAGGGTACTTCCCGTCAACTCAGATTCTTTAAAGGTACGAAGCAACATCTTATAACACAGATAAAGGTAAAATTTTAAAAACCGTAAATTTTTAAGTTACATCATAATATATAAAAAATGTTTAACGGAACTCTCGGTACGCGAGTTTGACTCGCATTTGTCCGGTTTTTTAATATAGCTTTAACCATTTAATTCAGCTCATTTTCCTCTTTTTTATTACAACAGTGGCTTTCCAACCAAAAACCTACATACTTATAAAGTTAGGTAAAAACTACTTTGCAACAATCCGCAATCAGAACGTATGATGGTCATTGATGGTGTATACTTTTTTCATGCAATAGCACCTCCCTCCCTCCCACACAGGACACATGCACGTCATGCAAAAACAAAAAATATACACCAACATACGTACGTGGTATGTAGGTACATACATATAAGGTACGTGGTACAATGGAGTTCCGCAAAGTAACGCCTGATTCTATTAACCTATATACTAAGTATACAACTTTATAACTCTTTTTTAGCGGCTCTGACTTACTTTCGAATCTGCTGAAAATGATATGTTATTAATCATCTTTGAATACGACTCCGGATAAAACACGATCTCGCTCGAGATTGGATATAGATACGAGTAAAAGGAAGAAATATTGGAAGTAAAGCAGATACATACAAAAACCACTTAGCTTCACACGGATGAGGGCGCGCTTTCCTTTCAAACATACAAAAAGAACTGGCTATGTGTGTGTCGTGAGTTCACTAAAAGGGTTCCGTACCGCCATCAAAAGAAATAACAAAAAGTAAACCGGAATGCCCAAAAATGAATGGATGATAAAGACAATTTATTGTAAGGTAGTTTGACGACCCACGTGGCGCAATAGTTACCATGCCGGACTGCCGGGAGCCTCCCGGGTTCGATTCGCGGCGAGTCAGAAATTTGAATGATGAGTTTAAATTTCTGTTCTCGGTCTGGGTGTTTGCGTTTCTGTCTTTGTATGTGTCCATGGCATGACACAAGGTATACCTACCCCACTGTGTGGTTATGAGTGTAAAACGTTTATTTTCATTAATAATAATGTAGTTCCGGATCGATCTTAGAGCACATTACTTCTTGGGATGAAAAAATGTAAGCAGTTTACGGTTTTCCAGACGAAACCTAGGACCACGCCTTCTCTTCAGCCACCCGCTTATTTCGGCTGAGCCTCTGTGGTTTGCCATCAAACCGAGGTGTATCTGTAAAGGCCTCACGGTTGCAATTAATGTCAACAGCGAATGGTGATTTGTTTTTGACATTAATTGCAAATTCATACATCCATCTCTTAAAATTATAAAAAAGTATTTTAATAACCAATTCTGAACCAATTCTGTTGTGTTTCGGTGGAAAGGTGCAGTTGCCGGCCACACTTAAATAAGGCAACCACCAGCCTCCAGAGTAGCAGCGCAATTACATACAACCTCAGACAAGACTTACCTATGCTTGCTTGATGTTGAATGTAGATGTCCATGGGCTGCAGCGACCACTTAAAACCACGTGGCCTGCAAGCTCGTCTGCTACTCCATTCAAATAAAAAAAGCTTCTTTCTTTCGTTCTTAAGATGCGTAGCGATCCTTTAAGACAATGCCAGCTGCGAAAATAAATTGCTAGGGTGAGTAAACCTCTGGCCATTTTTGCACTACATTCAAAAATTCTTTAATTCAATAGTAAATCGAGTAGTCGATTATCTATAAAATAGTCTTCGATAGGTCGAAAGATTTACTCCTGTATAGCTTCAAAAAATGAAATGATGCTAATGCAATTTCATAATTTATTTTTAAACTAGCCTTCGCCCGCGTGAACCCGTTTAATGGGTCCCCGTAGGATAAAAAATAGCCTATGTGCTATTCAAGGCTTCATTGCTGTATTAAAATCATAGGCGTTTAAGCAGTTGCTTCAGCTGATAACCGTTTTCACGTAGGAATGAAGCATTTTCCTGCAGTAAAAAGTAGCCTATGTTAATCAGGGTGAATGTAGCTTTCTAATGGTGAAAGATTTTTGAAATCGGAACAGTAGTTTTTGAGTTTATTCATTACAAACATTCAAAAATACAAATCTTTCCTCTTTATAATATAGTATAGATGAAATGATGCTAATGCAATTTCTTAATTTATTTTTAAAATGGTTATAAGTGAACCCTTCACAAAAGAATTAACTTCTACCGTCGCCTAAGAGTTCCGCGTTCCTTTTAGGGCACGGAACTCCAAACAAATATCTGTAACTCTCAACCCCGCATCCAAGGTCCTACCCTTCCATCGTTCTATATAGGTCAATGATATACTACAGGCTTGAAAAAACAGTCATTTCACGAGCTCATTGTGCATGAAATGTTTTTGTTAAGGGTTTACGCTTGGACCAATGTATTCGTACTGTAAGGGATGTGCTTTTTAATTAAGACTGAAAAGATTTTTTAATACAGTTGCTCAAAAAGTGGCGTATTGCAGGGACGTATAGAGTTCGGGAAGTGGGCTATTACACACTCGTGATTTTTCTTTACCTTTTCCGAACTCGTGCGTTCTCTTTCCCAACTGTCAAAATAATGTCTATTAAAAAAAACCAACCACGAAGTTTTTATGATTCATGCAATAATTTCTAAAAAGAAGCTACTAATTTGTTTCAATATCAGATTTAATGATTCGATTCAATGAGGTTAGGTTTCATTTCATTTCATCTCATTAACATTTTCATTTCATATCAATAAAAAAATTCTACTGAAGACTTGGCTGTATGGGCATAGTTCCCTTTGCCTACCCAGAATGGGTGAAGAAAACAAAAAAAAAATCTCTGCTTAATTATTTATTCTTATGTTAAAGGTATTATTTTACGGTTGGCGCCATTTTTCAAAAATGTTCTTTGCGAGTTTTTATTATTTTATTAAATTGCTTCATTTTTTCGCAACTTTATTAAAAATCGTTGTTTAGTACACGTGCGGAACCGTCATTGGAATGGAAGGAGTTCCGACTGTCAACCCTCACCTTCGGCAGCGCCTCGGCTCGGGTAGACATTTGTCGGAACTCCTTGCAATGACAGCCTTTCCGCACTTGTAATGAAATATACTATTGTGACGCTTAATTGATATAGGTACCTATATTTATTTAATTTAAAAAAGCTAATGGAGCAATTGGTTAAAAGAAAGGCTTAATGTTATGTACAATACCAATTTTAAAATAAAATAACTGTATAAAGTCATTCAATGAATTTTTTGTATTGTGTACGAAACTTTCTCAAACATTTATTTTCGAGGAACGGTACCCAATAGTATTAATGGGAAAAATATGAATTCTATAAATATCCAATCTCTAATAATATTCATTAATGTTGTAATTAAATGTAAACTTTTTTTGTTGTTGCCTTTGATAGCCTCTTTTAAAAAAATCAATTAAAGTAATCACTAACTGTGTAACTTGGTGTTTTGGTGGGAAGCCAGAGAGGACATATTGTGCTATTGTTTTATTTTCATTTACTTGGTGTATTTTTGAGTTATATATCGGATAAAGTTGGTGACTGTTGGTAGCATTTTGTTCGAGTGCACGAGTGCTGTGAAATAAAATAACAGTGCAAAACGATTTTTTTTTTCAGCTTCATTCCAAAACTTCATCGGACACGTTTTGGTAATGTAGCCATCGCTATACATGAACATTTGACTGACTAGACTGACTGATTACTGACGACTTACTGATTTTTTCAAAGACTACATGCAAATATTATAGTTGACGCTGGCAAGATGCACAGAGTTTGCGATGCCATTATTGAAAAAAAAACTATGTAACTTAGTTTTTTTTTTCAATTATGGCGTCGCAAACTCTGTGCATACTGCCAGCGTCAAGTACAACCCCTGCATCAATCTTCCGCCAGATTCATCGAAACTGGACGAAGTAATAACAAAGTCAGTAAGTCGTCAGTAATCAGTCAGTCTAGTCAGTCCAACATTCAAGAAAAGCGATGGCTACTTTACTAGAACGTGTCCGCTGGAATTTTGGAGGCAAGCAGAAAAAACATATTTTAGCACTGTTATTCTATTTCACAAACACTTGTGCACTGTAATTAACCTATATCAAACAAAATGCCATCAACTTTATCCGATATAACTCAAAAATACACCAAGAAAATGAAAATAAAACAAGAGCACAATATGTCTTTTTCGACTTCCCGCCAAAAAACCCAACTTAGTTTAAGGTGAAAGTAAAGCAAAATAATAACTTAGTAGATAATTAGGTAAGTATCAAAATGTCATCTCTAGCCCCTGACACCTCTGACACTAACGAAGAGCGAAAACAAGCGGCCATATTGAATTTGCGAAGAGCGTGAAATGAACATAGAGAAATTAAACACGGAAATGAACATTCCGGGTATTTAGAGGATTATGTCAAAAAATTAACGTTGATTAACATTAACATTAAGCGCTCAAGGTTTTAATTTATAATACGTCCCGTTTTTACCGACTTCCAAAAGAAGCAGGTAATGTATTGGGCTGTGTTTTTATTTATTTATTTACTCTTTATTGGCCAAATTTTACAAATTTGAACAAAAGGCGAGCTTCATGCCAAAATGGCATTTTCTACCAGCTAACTGTATCTCTATATATAAAAATGAATCCCATTTTCCCTTGATCACGACATCAAGCGTGAACCGCTGGACCGATTTCGCAAATTCTTTTTTTGTTGTGTTGGTGTTGTGGCAGAAGATGGATCATATGTAAGAAAACATTAAGGAAATTGCACGAAAAATTAGTAAATTTTAAAATACCTAACCACCGTCCCCCTCCCCAATAACGGGGAGAGACCCGTGCCCAGCAGTGGGACACAAAAAGGGTTGCAGCCAACCACCGTCCAGTACGAATGCAATATTCATTTAAGACAACACAACGTCTGTCGTATTTGTCAACCGATGGTGCGTCTCGCCCAATGAGGAACGAATCCCCCTGTCTCGCCGTATACTTCAAAAATTTGACACATAGGAAATATTCAGAATGATGAATAATTTTTATGGAGGTTAAAAATAGGGGATGATGGTAGGAGGGTAAAAATTTAGGACTAAATGTATTTTTAATGCCATACCAATTCATACCATAAAAAAATCACCAAAAAAAATTGTCTAAAAAATGAAAAACAAAATTTAGGGTGACTCACCTGTAACACTTAGGTAGGGGTATACAATTAGTTTTATGTAAACATATTCTCATACCTACTTAATATATATATTAAATTTCATCAAAATCGGTCAAGCTGTTTCGGAGGAGTACCTATTAAACACTAAAACTATGACAAAAGAATTTTATATACCTAGGCACCCACTGGATCGTAAAATGTAATAAAGAGCTACTAAATGGAACTATAATTAACAAAATAAATAATTAGGTACCAGAACAGTGACCATTACCATTACCACTTCCAATTTACTGAATGAAACATAAACTTTTCCCTCAAAACAACTTTGAAATACTATTACTGCCAAGTATGCGAAACTCCACCAAAGCTAGCCATATTTAATTGCCCAAGCAATTCATCAGAACTTCATTAATTACAGCACTTAAAGATAATTCCATTTTCATATCTTGTTGAAGAACATAAAACATTTTTTGTGATGGTGCCATTTCTAATCGCGAGTTGAAAATGGAAATCGTAAGACACTACACTACGAGTATTATTATGAATGTAAACTCAAGTAAAGTAAGAATAGCGTTGTAATTTAATTATAAATTTGTGTCGCTTAAGTCCTTTTTGAAGCCTAATTTGGGTTTAGGGATTGAAGCGCTTGAAGCGCTTTAAGGATGAAGTCGTCTAGTGGTAACGTTTAAAGAATTCGCTGCAGCCGCCGAAAGGGGCGATGTGGATCGATGCGGGCGGTGCGCGCGCCTTGGATGACGTCATCGTCGCCGGGCAGCCCGATCGCTAAACCGACAAAATACAATAATTTATAAATTCGTAGCAATATTTTACCTAGAAACTTAGGATTATTGCACTCTTGATGTTTACTCTGCTTAATTGAATTTTTTATTGGGTATTTTTCCCGAGAAACCACGTGCACGTGGTTAAACTAACGGTTGTTCCGGGGAAGCACCACCGCTGCACCTTTTTCGACAGAAAGAAATTCTGTTGTGTTTTATTCAAAACGTGCGATTGCCGACCAGAGTTAGATGACGTTGGCCACATCTAACTCTGGTCTGTTTTGCCATATTTTGCCAAATTGACTCGGTTTGTTCCAAAAAAAATTTTTCTTGTTAAATATTGGGTATCCATCCATCCATCCTAGTAGTTAAGCTAAGTAGATATAATTTAAATATTATTAAAAAGGTGTCTTTAATAAAACATATCAGATAACGCAAGCGAACATAATAATAATCCCATGATGTGATCAGAACATGAGAACATCAGTTTAGCGAAACGATTGCGGTCGAGTGTGCGATGGATGACCGCTAATGGCAAATTTCATGCAGGTTTCCGTGCTACAGAGCCTTATAGACAGCTCAAAATCATACACCAACCCACATTGGAGCAGTGTTGTGGTGTAAGCTCCAAGCCTCCTCAGTGTTAGAAAAGTGTTTCAAGCATTAGCATGCATAGGTCCTGTAGTTTCAGAATTAAGAATAGAGCTGCAGTATCCCCTGCCTGATCGTAAGATGCGGCCAAAAGGGGGCTTCCGGGGTTGCGGACGGTGAGAGTGGGAGCTCGATCCGTCTAACCAGCAGCCCCAGGAACGACGGCGGTGTGTGCTTCGCCGCATGCCGCCGTAAGCATCAGAAGGTGCAAGAGAGCACTGCTGCTCTTCCGAAGATGGGCCCGTATGGGCCGCCGCACTTGGAGGACAACGGTGTGTTCCACTGGAGATCCCGGAATCCTCCCCAAGCGAAGAGGCAGGCCACCGAGGGTGTTTTAGTGCAGTACAAATCTTTGGGAACCCGGTATCCCCTCCCAAAGAGCAACCTTTCGAAGGTTTCCCCCCGACACAAAAAAAATGGAATCGAACTAAAGAGTTCATTTACCGGAATCCATGTTGAGCCATGGAGCTGAGCCACTGAGCTATTACACTGCTTCTGTTCATTATCATATCAACACAATTTACATGAATCATTAATGATGCCAGTAAAGTTTACATTAAGAGTTTCCTCTGTGACGTCATTGCAATACCTACATTAACAAACAATCAGATTATGCCCTGATAAAAGGAGAACTTTCATGCTTCGAACTGGTTAGTACCACCAACCACCACTGTACCATTTTTGTATCGGGGGAACCTTCAAAAGGTACCCGACTCCTTAGCAGAAATAACGATTTATGTAAGACTAGCAGCGCCCCGCGGTATCACTTGCGTTTTTAAAAAAAATATTTATATAACATTGAAACCTCCTCTGGCTTTACCAGCAAAAGTCATGTGTCCCAATTGAAACCCATATTTTTATTTTTATTATCTTTGCCAACGCAGATTATTTTTATTATAACTAGCCTTCCGCCAGCGGCTTCGCCCGCGTGGGGCCCCGTATGATAAAAAATAAATAAATCCAGGCTTTATTGCTATATTAAAATCAAAATTACCCGTTTTTACGTAGGAATGAAGCATTTTCCCGCGGTAAAAGCCTATGTTACTCAGGGTGAATGTAGCTTTCTTATGGTGAATGAATTTATGAAATCGGAACAGTAGTTTTTGAGTTTATTCATTACAAACATACAAATATTTCCTCTTTATAATATTAGTATAGATCAGGACCCTATATATAGATACCAAGGCCAGAAATGAGAAAATTTCAGCAACAGAATGTATCAGCAACCCCGGAGAGCATAACTTCATACGACCTGAGATAAGATTCGACTTGCTCGGCAATCCATTATTACAGAGTGGCAAGAAAACATCCTAATTAACACGCTTATATTAGCTTGACACATACAGGTCATCACTGTATGTATGTATGTATGTATGTATGTATGTAACGGAATCTTTTAACTTCATTTTCACCTACTTCTAAGCGTCTGATTAACTTGAAAATTTTCACAGGAGTCAACGGCCGATGACAATGCAATAATATGAAAAAAATCCAACTCAAAAATTAAAAATAAATAATGTTGTTTAAAAAACTAAAAAACACGCTTTTGTGAAACGAACTAAAAAGTAAAAAAATAAGAAGAAAATGTATTTTACTGTAAAAAAAGCGTGGGGTGCATTGGTGTCAACATTATCTCAAAAAGCATATACCTACCCCACGCTACATTATTTTTTATCTCCTGTCCTTTGCCGGATTTTGACCTCGAAATCACTATTGCCTCACTAATATAACCTAAAATAAGTACAACCAAAAAAATTGCTGCTTTGATTTTTGTAATTTAGTGCTGACCCAATTATTCGCAAAATAGGTAAACTTTAGCGCTAAAAATAGCCACGTAATGTTCTCTTCATTTATCTTTTTCCGAAAATAACTTAAGAATAAAAGCCTCCATCTACTTTGAGGCTATTAAACAAAATTTATATTTACCTCAGCAGTCTCCTAATTCTGTAGCAGAATATAGTTAGTTTTTACTTATACAATGTACATCTAATACTTAGAGCATCAAAGTTACTGACTCACCCTTCAGTAGAGACGTCATAGCGCCTCGCTTCGATAAATATTTTTTGTGCCAAATCTGGTGCGGGGGAAAAACGCACACATTTTTATTTTGTCACACATTCACAAATATTCTTTCATCGCTATAGGCGCATACATTTCTAAATATGTCAATTTCAATAAACAACGTCATTTTCTATGCACCGTCAGCACTGACACCGACACACACAGACACACTAGTTGTATAACTAGAAGGCACATTGTGCATGGACGTTGGGACGAGGGGTTCGCCCGTAAAGGCCACTCCTCTCTGACGGGTGTCATACCTGTCATACCTTGATGCTCTAAGATCTAATACCTTTAAACGAGCGATTCTTGTGTAAACTTAAATATATAGGAATTTGAATCTCGGAAACGGCTCCTACGATTTTCATGAAATTTAGTGTGCAGGGGTTTTCGGGGGCAATACGTTTAGGTTTCATTTTTGGAAAATACCGTTTTATCTATGTTTTACAACTTAAACATATGAAAAGTGTTACTTCCTGCCCGAGTATGTTAATTTTTTTTAAATTGGGAGCTGAAGTAGTTTGCGTTGTTAATTATAAGCCTATTAGTCTCTGAAAAATTAACTGTTTTTATCCGAGTATCGCTTGGTCATCCGGGTACTGTTAGCATAATCGTAATAACTCGAGCTTACTTTCATTTCAAATCCGGACGCATGTGATCTGTCCCTACAGAAGACAGTTAGCGATCGATATTATAACATACTTTTTCATTTCATCATCAAATTCACACACGACCTCCAGCAAGTCTAAGGGCCTCGTTCACCATCTCCAAGTAAAGTGTTGATTAGTTACGTCCAAAGTAAAGTTAATTGGCAAGTAAAAGCTATGAGTACGGGTCAGTTTATAATTTTTGATAAATCAAATGATTTATCAGATTGGCTGCAACCCTTTTTACGTCCCACTGCTGGGCACAGGTCTCTCCCCATTGTTGGGGAAGAATGGAGCTTGCTTACTCCACCACGCTGCTCCAATGCGGTGGAGATGCGGGTTAGTGGCCAACCCACTGTCGGGTGTTTTCAAACCGCCCATAAGGGCTCCGACAAGGTTTAACGACTGTTATCTATCGACAACAACCGGGACCGACGGCTTAACGTGCCCTCCGAAGCACGGAAATTTTTTGCCACTAGCGGTCACCCATCATACACCCGACCGCGCCCGTTTGGCTTAGTCGCATAGATCGCTTGCGTTCTACGTTAACCGCCGGGCCATGCACACTTCATCATATGATTAGTGGAACTCAAACATCGTGAAATTTAAATTGAAGTTACGGATGACTTTAACCGACAATTAGCGTACTTGTCACTTTACTTGACGGTGGTGAAAGAGGCCCTCAGTCTTGGAGGTTTATGACCATGATCATGAAAATGACATGATGAGACAAATAAGTACAGGGCGTTAACCGCAGCATACCACCACACATAATTGTAGGTGCGCTGTTGTCGGATGAATGCGAGAGCGCACCCGCGAGCCTCTCAAAAAATGTGCTGAGGATCAGCGTGGTCTTTTAGCCATTTGGAGTCTGGCATAATCTCTCTGTTGCCCTTGAAATGGAGGAGTATCTATACGGCTCGTGGTTTCCTCATGCAGTTGCGCTGCTACTTCAGAGGCTGATGACCGCCTCTTGTAATGCTGGCCGATGACCGCAGCTTTCCACCACACATACATAATTGATTGGTTTACTAATTAAAGCGGTGGTATTTCCCTGGTCAAATCAAGCAAGTAAATGTTCTACCACTTAATTTAATCTGTCTACGTATTTTTAGGGTTCCATACCCGAAGGGTACCAACGGGACCCTATTACTAAGCCTCCGCTGTCCGTCCGTCTGTCCGTCTGTCTGTCATCAGGCTGTATCTCATGAACCTTGATGGCTAGCCATTAGAAATTTTCACAGATGATGTATTACATTTCTGTTGCCGCTATAAGTAAAATACTAAAAAATATAATAAAACATTTAAGGAGGCTCCTATACAATAAACGTGTTTTTTAAATAATGGTACGGAACCCTACGTGCGCAAGTCCGGTTGCACTTAGCCGGTTTTTTAGTATTGTCAACATCTCATTGAGGCGGAAGTCATCCAATGCACTTGTAATGCTAATGACTGATGGATGGATACGTAAAAATTACAAAAACGCTGCGGCAGAACAAAATCTAAACTTAGTTTATGATCTAAACATGCGTTGCAGATATCTAATAGATTAATGTTCTTAAAACCTTGTATTTAAAGTGTGATATACCTTATTCTTATCAGATTACTAGTATCAATCCGAAAGACGTGCGTCAAAGCGAATTTACTTGCGTCAGAGGTGCCATCGTTTTATCAGAATTCGACACTCCAGGATTATAAGTGTGATAATCGCTTTTCGCTTTCTATTTAATAAATCTATCAGCAGTTATGTAAATTTTCAGCAAATAAATTAAGACTTTAGCTAATGATTTTTTTTATTATTTAATTGGATAATGCGATTGATGGAGCAGCGATGGTCAAGTGGTAAGGACCGACACCAAAATGTCGGTGGCTGATGCATGACGTGTACTCGGACTGCGCCTGGTTGCGGATTGTTTTGTGTTGAATAGTCCATTTATTGAGGATGGTTATAGGCTGCCTTTGAACCTTTAGTTATTCGACTTTTTTTTGTATCGGGGGGAAACCTTCAAAAGGTACCCGGCACCTTTGGATAGGATACCGGGTTATGTGGGATTTAACCGCACTAAAACCCCCTCGTTGGCCTGCCTCTGCGCTTGGAAAGGACTCCGGGATCTTCAGTGGAACGCACCGGTGACATCCACCTGCTCTCGTGCTCTCCTGCACCTTCCGACTTACGGCGGCAAGCGGCATGTGACACACCACATCCCTCCCGGGGCTGCTGGCTGGGCGGATCAAGCTCCCACTCACACTGTTCATAACCCCGGAAGCCCCCTCTTAGTCACCTCTTACGATCAGGCAGGGGATACCGTAGCTCTATTCTTAATCCCGAAGCTACAGGGACTTTAGTTATTCGACCTATACAACCAAAATCTTGCGAAATAAACTACCTAGTTTCATCATCTACAGCGTGATTCTTCAATCCTCTAAAAATCCTATAGTGAAAACTGCAAAATTATATTACGCAAGCAAATCCAGATTAGAAATGAAAATAGTATATTTCATTACAAGTGCGGAAAGGCTGTCATTGCAAGGAGTTCCGACAAATGTCTACCCGAGCCGAGGCGCAGCCGAAGGTGAGGGTTGACAGTCGGAACTCCTTCCAATGACTGTTCCGCACGTGTACTGAACAACTTTTTTTAATACAGTTGCGAAAAAATGAAGCAATTTATAAAATAATAAAAACTCGCAAAGAACATTTTTGAAAAATGGCACCAGCAGTAAAATATTTTTTTTAATTCATTTTACGGCATTGGATAAAATCCTTGCAGCCATTCAATATTTTCGTTTCAATATTTAATAATGGCATCGCGCTCTGTGCATATTGCCAGTGTCAAGTATAATTTCTGCATCTATTATTCTATTTAAAACAGTAAAAATAAAAAAATAAATAAAACAAGAGCACAACTTCTCCCTTCAGACTTCCCGCCAAAACTCCAAGCCGTAAAAGAATACCTATATGCAGAGATTTTTTTTGGTTGTCTTCACCCATTCTGGGTAGGCAAAAGGGATCCATGCCCATACAGCCAAGTCTTTAGTAGAATTTTTTTATTGATATGAAATGAAAATGTTAATGAGATGAAATGAAATAAAACCTAACCTAACTCATTGAATCAAATCATTAAATCTGATATTGAAACAAATTAGTAGCTTCTTTTTAGAAATATTTGCATGAATCATAAAAACTTCTAAAACTTCGTGGTTGTTTTTTTTTTAATAGACATTTTTTTGACAGTTGGGAAAGAGAACGCACGAGTGCGAAAAAGGTAAAGAAAAAGCACGAGTGTGTAATAGCCTACTTCCCGCACGCTAAACGTCCCTGCAATACGTCACTTTTTGAGCAACTGTATTAAAAAAAATATTCATTAAACTGATAATAAAATGAATGAATCAGGAAGGATTTAGTTTCGTACGTACGTTCATTAAGTGTTACCTAATATCTATTCCTGTATTTGATTAGATATTAATTCAGTTAACTTGTACTAGTTGTTTCTGGTATAATATTCATACCTACTAATATTATAAATGTGAAAGTGTGTTTGTTGGTTTGTTTGTCCGTCTTTCACGTCGCAACGAAGCTATTATATGGTCACGGACGAGTAAAAAAGGTATTTTTACTCGTCCGTGTATATGGTATGGTTTTTGTGTGTGGAGATAGTTAGGAGGGTGGAGAGTAACGTAGGCTACTTTTTACCGCGGTAAAACATCTCCATGGGAAGATCAATGTTTCGTTATTTGCTAGATATTTAGTTCCGGATGTTGTTAATAGATGGCGTTAGTAAAATTGAAATGAAATGAAATGAAATGAAATAGTTATGAAATGAAATGAAATGAAATAGTTTATTAACATCCTGGGTAATAATATACACTTGATGTTTGTCATTGTTCTACGGTCATCAGCTGACCGTCATCCGCTTTGGGTGCGCTAAGGCTTATATGGGCTAGGAGAAAAAAGCGGGCGGAAAAAAACTCCAGCCCTGTTCATTCATCATCAATTCATTTGCAAGTTCTTAATCACGCTAATAAATGATACATAATGTAAATTAATGAAGCGCGCATGGCCCGGCGGTTAGCGTAGAACGCAAACGATCTATGCAACTAAGCCAAACGGGCGCGGTCGGGTGTGAGATGGGTGACCGCTAGTGGCAAAAAATTGCATGCGCGTTTCCGTGCTTCGGAGGGCACGTTAAGCCGTCGGTCCCAGTTGTTGTCGATAGATAACAGTCGTTAAACCTTGTCGGAGGCCTTATGGGCGGTTTGAAAACATCCGACAGCGGGTTGGCCACTAACTCGCACCTCCACCAACCCGCATTGGAGCAGCGTGGTGGAGTAAGCTCCAGGCCTTCCCAATAATGGGGAGAGACCCGTGCCCAGCAGTGGGACGCAAAAAGGGTTGCGGCCAAAGTAAATTAATTAGGTCATAGGCAACTAATGAATTGAATTGAATTGAATTTTGAATTCGCGCTGTATAAATTGTTGGTTTGGTTTAATATTAATATGGTAAAGGAATAAGACATATGCTTTGATTTTGGTTTTGGTTCGCTTCTTGCTTGAATTGGTTTTGTCGACTGTTGTTGTTTAGGCTTAAAATAATTTAAGTAAATTTCCTTTGACCACGCGGGCGAAGCCGCGGGTAAAAGCTAGTATATGTATATAAGAAAGCAATGATACAAAATGAGAGGTATTGCATACTAACATAGGCCTCAGCCTATACTCAGTAATACTCATACTACTAACAATTTTATGTGAGAATTATTTTCTTAAAATTAATTATGAGTATTATTATGAGAAGTTTAGTTCTGCTGCTCCAACACAGAATTGTATCCAACCCGCTGTCGAATATTTTACACCGCTAATCTGTTATGCTTACGCTGTCTGAGCAGCGATGGCCGAGTGGTAAAAAACCGCGGTCTTCGACGCGACCGATTCCAGGTTCAAATCCTCGGCTCGCACCTCTGACAAATAATTTTGTAATGTGCGATTTTATCGCTGCTCCACGGTGATGGAAAATATCGTGATATTTCATTGATTACGATGTTCTCCATCCCCGTGCATGCCTGAGAGAAATTCATAATTTCTCGAAAGCATGACGTCCACCAATCCGCACTTGGCCAGCGTGGTGGAATAAGGCCTAAATCCCTCTCAATTATGTGAGTAGGAGACCTGTGCCCAGCAGTGGGATATAAAAAAAGGTTGAAAAAAAAATCTGTTATGGGTTGACAACAACCGCCACCAATAGTCTGACGTGCTTTGCGAAGCATGGAAACACTTAGCAATCACGTATTCAAGGGTATGTGGGGAACAACAATGTAAAACAAATTATAATTTAACAGTTGGCTATGAACATTCAATCGTTTCACTTGCGTCCAACAGCACACCCTCTACCTTAACAGTAGTGATCCCGACGTAGGGGGCTACGACGCTACGTTTATTTTTATTTATTTATTATTTAATTGTTCACCTAAAAACTAGGCTAACAATGAGCGGACTTAATGCCTAGTGGCATTCTCTACCAGTCAACCCATGATGATGGTGAGAATTTGTAGGTAGGTAGAAAGAGTACTGAGTGAGAGAAGCTGACACAGTTTTAAATAAAATTAAAATTTACTAACTATGTCTACAAACATATAATATAATATACACACATTTAAATAATATACATAAAAATAGAAAACATACAAAAATATAATAAATATACATAAATAATATACATACATATAAATACATAAATATTAGCGTGGTAGGAACGTTGAATATCCTATATCGACCGATCTTAACTTCAAACTCTCGGAGCATTTTCTTGAAAATAGGTTTAGTTGGGGCTTTTCTGATGTCTGCTGGCAGAGCGTTCCAAAGTGATATAGCCCGAAATGTAAAGGATTCCTGATAGAAACAAGTGTTGACAGATAGAATATCCATGGATAAATTTGTTAAATGTTGCTGTTTTAAACGTTGCTATGGATGTGTTTGATATACACCAATCATATTTGTTTGTCATCATGGCATAGCACTGATGGAAAAGGGTTGAACTAAGATATGTTTTTACATGGATAAATGCGTGCTAGCTATGGATAGCTGCTAGTGGAGAACGTCTACGTAACTTAGCTTAAGCGGAAACTGTCGCATAATTTCGTCGCATTCTTTTACATCCTTTCAGCAAAGCTGCGTAGCACACCACAGGATAGACACCCTTATAATTCCGCGTGCGGCCCTTTTGGCTTAGCTGTATAGATAGCTTGTGTTCACAAAAAACACAGACCCTGGGAAAAACGGATGTAAAAAACAACGGGTTGCACTCCGGTAGTGCCGGCAGAAGTGAAAACTTGACCATTAACGCTGTGCATTTTTGATATTTTGGAATGGTTAGGGAATAATTTCGCACGAATTGCTTTTATTATCAGTATTATTTTTCATCTAGTAATTTCAGTAGGTTTCCATCTAGTATTTTTATAAAGTACCTACTCACTCATTTTCTTTCACTATTTCTTCGTCACTTTTTTCTTTAATAGATGCACTTTGTTCAATGTCCATATTTTAAATACTAACTAGATATAAACTAATTTTACAAGTATAGACAGTCGAACCATTACGTCACCCCTCCGTCTTACGAATATTCGATCAGGCCACGTGTCCTGGCGCGAACATTTTTTACCCATCCCAAAAAAGTGCACAACGCCGCTAATGAAGTTTTCACTTCAAAAATATTCATAGTAAGAAATCAGAAACTATATTTAAACCTACACCTGCATTCGTAGTATCTCAATGGATTTGTAGTATCTCAATTGAGTCCCTGTAGCTTCGGGATTAAGAATAGAGCTACGGTATCCCTTGCCTGATCGTAAGAGGCGACTAAAAGGGGATTTCCGGGGTTGCGGACGGGGAGAGGCGGAGCTCGATCCGTCCAGCCAGCAGCCCCGGGAAGGACGGCGGTGTGTGCGTATGGCCGCATGCCGCCGTATACATCGGAAGGTGCAGGAGAGCACATCTAACCTCCGAAGATGGGCCCATTCTGGGGTCCACGCGTGGAGTACACCGGTGCGTTCCTTAGAACCCGGAGTCCTCCCCAAGCGCAGAGGCAGGCCACCAAGGGGGTTTTAGTGCGGTCAAGTCCCACATAACCCTCTCCCTAGGTGCCGGCCTTTTGAAGGTTTCCCCCCCCCCCCGACAAGATAATAACGAAAAAGAGACAAGGAATCTCAATTGATTTTACTAACGACTGGATTATTGTATTTGGACAATAACTTCAAATATCAAAAAATCAATGTATTTACGTAAGAACATAAAGTATAAGACGTCAAACCGCAGTGTGCGGAACAAACCTATTCTAATTTAATATCCTCCCAAATCATAAATCCAGTCTCATTGCCATCTAAATCCGCCCAGCCCAAACGGCACAATGCCGTTGGAACAGTAAATATATATTAAACAGATAGACAGATTGACTTTGCACTGTTTAGTCTATGCATTGTTTGAACTCGGCTATTTCAGGCCTACTAAACGAGTGATTAAGGTAAGATCACATTGCAACGCCACTCTACGTCCATAGCAGTGGCGGACACATTGGCGACAGTAGGTATGTATATCTCGTACTGATATACAAAAACTGAAATAGTTCTACCACATTGTAACAATGAAAAAAAAAACTTTGCGTAGTTACTAAATCTACGATTTCCTGTGATCTTTCCAAACGTTGTATGATATCTTTATGAAACCACAAGCCGCCGCCCGCGACTTTTTCCGAGTGGTCTTTGGTATTAGTATGGTATTTGGTATTAGTTTGGTGTAGCATGATGAGCCAAGATGTTATATAGCCTTCTTCAATAATTCTCCTTCTCCTATTCAACACAAAAATAATAATAATTCTTCAATTAGAAAGTTGTTCCTGAGATTCCTGAGAGGCCTCCCCAATAAGGTGGAGAGACCCGTGCCCAGCAGTGGGACGCAAAAAGGGTTGCAGCCAGTTCCTGAGATTAGCGCACTCAAACTCTTCAGCTTTATATATTAGTATAGATAAATCCAAATCGGGATTCAAATCAAGCAAAATTTGAACCTTCAGTCTTTTATTCATTGATTTCAAAATACTATTGCTGCCGATAATTAAAATTAAAGAAATTCTAAAATTGAACGTATTTAAAAACATCACATAATAGTGCTAAGCATAATCTAAACAGTAATAATGACACCAACGTGACCGGAATAATAGCTGCTCTATTTTGGTGATAGCTCCATTTAAAAAATGAGTCGGGATTGATTCACATATAAAATTGACCTATCGATATGACAGATATAGCTAGTAATAATCACACGTTGATTGACGCACTCAATCAACTTTTAACTATGTGTCAGCCACGGAGAAACCATTGTTTTCTCTGTGTCAGCCGTTCATGTGTTTCTGCCTTAAAATTTTTCGACATGTTTGAAATTGCTTCGGTTACTGTTTGAAAAATGTATTTATTGAATGTTTGAAACTGTGTGTAATTTATAGGTAGTGAAACTCGAAATTTAATTTTGATTAACACCTGAGCTAGGTCGCTGATTAATATCGACCGGGGAAATTTATGTCGTGAATTGTTTTAAGCTTTTAAGAAAAGATGTGGTTGCCTGTAACACTTATATGCTACTAGCCTTCCGCCAGCGGCTTCGCCCGCGTGGACCCTTTTTATAGGTTCCCGTAGGATAAAAACCATCCTATGTCCTTTCCCATTTCCCAAGGTCCACTCTATCTCTGTTCCAAATTTCATTAAATTGGGTTCAGTAGCTTAAGCGGGAAAGCGTAGCAGACAGAAGTGCCTATTATATTTGTTGTTGAATTATTAATTCACTTATATTTATATGCATAATAAAATATATTGATATTTATGATAAGAGTACATTTCATATTAAGATGTGTTATGAATTATGTTTATGATTAGGTTGTCTACGATATGGTATGTAACACACACGTGCCCTATTTTTTCGATCTATTATTTGACGTAAGGTGTCTTCGTTTTAAAAATTAACTATTTTTTTTTGAAAAACCAACACTTTTCGTCCCACTGCTAGGCCAGGATCTCTCCCCATTATTGGGAAGGCATGAAGTTTACTCCATCAAGCTGCTTTAATGCGGGTTGGTGGAGTTGCGGGTTAGTGGCTAGTGACCTCCGACAACGTTTTACTACTTGCATTTTCAAACACAAAATTAAATTAGCTTGTTGTAATTGCAAAAGATACGTTACCTACAGTAAGTACAGTGAAAAAAAAATGGTCCTTTGAAATCAGGCAAATAACATTATTTGCCCTCATATTAAATCTATTTTTTCCAATCTTTTTAAGTCCCACTGCTGGGTCACGGTCTCCTTTAACAAGTGTGAGGGATTTAGGCTATAGCTACCTCGGCCTAGCCACGCTGGCCTAGTGCGGATTGATGGAAATCATACCTTCGATAAATTATGAGTTTTTCTCAGGCACGGCGATGGAAAACATCGTAATCAATTAAATATCACAATATTTTCCATCGCCGTGGAGCAGCGATGAAATGCGAACATTACAAATTGTTTTTATCAGAGGTGCGCGCCGAGGTTTTCAACCCTATAACCCCTGCGTTGGAGACCGCGGTCTTTACCACTCGGCCATCGCTGCTATTAAACCTATAGCTCCATGTATTTAACGCATGTATCGCACACTATAATATTAAGACATTCGATTGACATTTTTTTATTTGAATGGAGTAGCAGACGAGCATGCAGGCCACGTGGTGTTTAGTGGTCCCTGCAGCCTATGGACATCTACATACAACCTCAAGCAAGCATAGTTAAGTCTTGTCTGGTGGTCGCCACATGTAAGTGTGGTCCACCGAAAAACAATAGAATTGGTTCACGGCAGAAGTGGGTACAGCGGTGGTACTTCCCCGGGCGAACCGTAATAGTTCTACCACCTACAGGACAATGTTCGAACTAAAAATTCTTACTCGTAACATGTCCATGTATCTTTTTTAATTTTTTTTGCTCATTATACTTCGATTAATAAAAAAGATAACTGTCGAGGAAGATTATTTTCTATAATAATTACGATACGAGTGGGTACATTGATTATAACAAGTGCAGATTTAGTCCTGCTATCATAAATTGTATCACATACAACATCGTCACGTGAGGAAAGTAATAGAATAGAAGAAAATTTATTTCGTCACACAAATTACAGCAAGAAACACAAATAGAAATATTATCATAATAAACAATTGTATGACGAAACGGGTCCACGCTCAGCCTATGCCGCAGTGAGCCACGGCCACTGATTTTCAGCGTGAACCACATTTTCGTGCAGTTCGGATGGATGACGTACAGTTTGCCTTAAGGTTAAATATTGGACACAATATTACTAAAACATTTAGAAAGTCTTGACTATATACCTTACTATTGGGTAGACTTTTAGTTTAATCATCCATCCTTCAATCAGCCATTTATAGTCCAGGACACTGCTAGACTGAGCACTGGGTTATATTTTGGATTTGGCTTCCCGCTGTCTTCTTTAAGTCGTGAGCTCCTTTGCTGAGACGTAGTCGCCATTCGAGACCCTTCGGGAGGAGAGATGGAGGGGGGGGGGGGCTGAAATGAAATGAAAAACTTTGTGTTTTAAAATACGGGGTATACAATAATTAACTTTCTTACAGAGTAGCTAAGGGGCTGTAGCACTTTTAAGGATTCCATACCCGAAGGGTGCCATCGGTACCAACAACTATAACAACAAATACGGAGTTTTGGCGGGATGTCGAAAAAGACATGTTGTGCTCTTGTTTTATATTTACTTTCTTGGTGTATTTTTGAGTTATATCGGATAAATTTGATGGCATTTTGTTCGATATAGGTTAATTAAAGTGCACGAGTGTTGTGAATTAAGAGAACAGTGCAAAAATATGTTTTTTTCGGTTTGCCTCCAAAAGTCCATTGGTCACGTTCTTGTAAAGAAGCCATCGCTTTACTTGAATGTCTGACTGACTTGACTGACTGATTACTAATGACTTACTGACTTTACCTATTATTACTCGCCCAGTTTCACCGAAACTGGCAAAAACGTGATGCAGGATTTAAACTTGACGCTGGCAGTATGCAGAGTTTGCGATGCCATAATTGAAAAAAACAACAAATACTAAAAATAGAATAAAATAAATATTTAAGGGGCTCCCATACAATAAACGTGTTTTTTTATAGATAATGGTACGACACCCTTCGTGCGTGAGTCCGACTCGCACTTGGCCGGTTAATTGTGCCGGTGTAGTTGGGGAGCTGGAGAGACATAGGCTAATATGGAGAAAATATCTCATTCTTATGGGAAAAAACGTGTAAACCACGTGAGCGGAGACGCGGGCGGAATGTTTACTTTGTCAACTGTTATAAATAACATTTAATTGAATTTCTTATATAATATTGAGGAATGATTCATAAGAGGTTAAATTTCAATTGTGATTGATATCCGGATTGGATAACAGCTGCGAAAATGAAATTCGATATTGATAAGAAGAATAAATGTTAAATGAGTGCTGTTTATCAGATAATCCGAAGTGCTCGATAACACAAAATCTCATCTCTTGAAGGCTAATGTAAGATATTATATTTCACGAAATCCGATCAGCTGTGGTTGTAACTACTTAGCGATGTGTACTGACAAACTTTTGAAGTGATACAAAAAAAAATGAAAAACTCTGTCACTCTGTTTGACGACCTGCGTGGCGTAATGGTTACCATGCCGAACTGCCAATCGAAGGGTCCCGGGTTCGATTCCCGGCGAAGCAGAAATTTGAATGATGAGTTTAAATTTCTGTTCTCGGTCTGGGTGTTTGTGTTCCTGTCTCTGTGTGTGTCCATGGTACCCACGACACAGGGTATATCTACCCTAATGTGGGGCTATGATTGTGAAACGTTATTTATCTTTATCGACGACATTGTTCTACTTGTTCTACTTAATTAACAAAAAAGCTCTTATTGCGCTGGGGTAAAATAAGGGCACGGTTGGATGTGTGACCACTACTGGCAAAAGTTCAATGCGCATTTCCTTGTTTCGGAGGGCATGTTTTAGTTCATTGCCCGTGGCACTACTGCTTTACACTACCATACCAACCAGTCAGGCGCGGTCGCAGCCTTCAATTTTGGGGAGGTTACCAAGTAAGTTGAGGGAAAAGGTGTCCCAAATTGGCTTGTTTCGCCTTCCATCTACACATGACTGATGGATTGGGGGGGGGTCATGTCCCCTGTGACCCCCCCCCCTGGGACCGCGCCTGCTGTCAGTAGTGTCACGGGCCGTGACTACTATTAAATCCATACTTAAATGAGATGTAGAAATTAGGTAAAAAAATTAATACATAATTACGTTATCTTTTGATGTATCCTTTACTAACTTTTGAAATTTGGATTATTTATAGAAATTTTCCTCCTCTTCCTCCATCTCTTGAGAAAAACTCAAACAGGGCCCGGGCATAAGAAAAGTGTTATTTATTCTTATGGCCCGAGTTCGACTACGTGCATGCTGCTTGATTTGCAAATCATGTGTTAGCCTGTCAGCCTGCTGCGCTCGATAAAATGTACTCGATATTGTACCGAAACCTGAAATCGAATGAAAAATTCTCAGCTGAAACAAATTTGATATCTATCTAATTCTTTTAACAGAGCAATTCTTGTAAATGCCTATAGGTATATATAATTTGAATCTCAGAAACGGTTTTCATCTATTTTTATTAAATCTAGTGCCCAGGGTTTCGGGGTTGATAGATTGACTATGGCCTAAATCCCTCTCACTTGTCACAGACCTGTGCCCAGCAGTGGGACATAAAAGAGGTTGAAAATAAAAAGATTGATCCAGCTAGGTTTTATTTTTAGAATTTGGCGTTTTATTCGAATTTTCAGCAATAATGAACTTAAATATAAACTGAAATAATGACTCTTACTGACATCTATTGGAGAATATTAACAATATTGTGACGTAGAACGCCGTCAAACGTCATCCGCCAATCCGCCGTTCAACGAATGGCAATGTCGATTTGAAAGAGGTCTGTAAAAATTTCGTCGATTGAAATACAGCTGCCTTGCTCGAATGGTTACGTCTTAGAGCATCAAGGTTTTGACAGGTATGACACTGAAGGGTGAGTCAGTAGGTACCTTTGATGCTCTAAGGGTTACGTGGGCTAACTGCGGAGCTAGACACCCGAATTCAAACCACAAACAAACAACTTGCATTTTATACTCTTATTGTTACAATTTTTTTTTAATTTGGAGCTATTTCAGATGGCGTTGTTAAAAAGTAACACTAAGGCAATGAGTGTTTTGCTTAAAATTAAACCACGAAAATCAATTGTTTTTATCCGAGCAACCGAGTCCGTTCATGACGTCTATTTATCAACATTGGAATGACCCACTTCTGGACATGCATATTTGTTAGTGAGGATTTTGCCCATAGCTTACCACGCTGGTCAAGTGCGGGTGGGCGCATTTGATATCCCTTATATAAAATAAATAACTCGGTGACGAAAAGGATCGTAATATTACAATGTTTCCCTCATCGTGAAGCAGCAATGCATAATTTAGTAAGGACATAAAAAATATATTAGACCAAGGTGCGCGCCGGGGTTCATGAGACACCGATGTCTTAACTATTGTAGTTCCTGAGATTAGCGCGTTCAAACAAACAAACTCTTCAGCTTTATACATATATATATATTATATAAGTATGGATTTTCCCAGTTTTTGCAATACTTATCACTGATGCTTCGCTCCTATTAGTCGCAGTGCACCGTAATGTTATATAGCCTAAAGCCTTCCCCGATAAATAGACCATCCAACACTAAAAGAAGTAGTTCCTGAGATTAGCGCGTTCAAACAAACAAATTCTTCAGCTTTATGTATTAGTTTAAATAGGATCTAAATGTGGCGCCCAAATGTAGAGATCACGAATTATTTTTTTTAGTATGACTAACAAATTAAAAAATAAAAGTACCTACCTAGTTATTTGATGAAACGCGCTGTAACCGTAAAATAATTTCATTATGATAAGGACTGACGCACGTAACTATCAAGGTGTTGAGTAGGGTTGCCAACAATTACGCGTAAAAAATAATTTGTCTCACAATAAACAAATTTAAATAAAACATAAAAGAAATACATACATTAGATTAGACAATTAGACAGAAATAACCATGGTGGATAAATCATATTGGTAAGCCATAATACCTACATACTTTTGGTACGTAGTTCGAAAAAACTATCTAATGCCAGAGCAGGTTACCTAACAACAGATTTAAGTTCAAAGATAGCTGGGAATCGAACCCATGAAACGACCTCTTGTACGGCACACTGGCGCGGTCGAGTCATCCGTCGTTAGTTTAAATTTATTTGAACACTCCAACTGTCAAAGCACAATTATTTGTCAGCCCTATACATCACACTAAAACAACTCTCAGATAGCGATGTTTGATCACTACACGCTTCAAGGCCTGTCGTTAATAGATTATGCGACAACCGTACAATTCCTCCAAAATTTATTATACACTGTACATAAACAGAGCATTCACACCCTTATTATTACAGGACATAGAGCCGTAATCGCTTGTGATTGTCATAAACTTAGTGCTAGATTAAGTGGCTCTACGTACACTAATGATCAGTTTATTTTCACTGTCATTACTTAATTGTAAGAAAGAACACATAGTTTGTTTAATATTTAGTTGAATAAACCAAGACAATCAATTTGCCTTAGTAATGTAGCATTATGGCTCTAGGTTGTCAAATCAAGATAAGTGTTAGTAGCTAGTAGCGTAAAAAATGAAGGTAGTCGTACTATTTAGATAAAACAACGTGTCGTCAAGAGCGCATTATAGTTTAATCTTTTTTTTGCATCACGATTTTGCCAGTTTCGGTGACACTGAACGAGTAATAATAGGTAAAGTAAGTCGTCAGTAATCAGTCAGTCAAATCAGTCAGACATTCAAGTAAAGCGATGGCTTCTTTACCAGAACGTGACCAATGGAATATTGGAGGCAAGCCGAAAATATCTATTTTCGCACTGTTATTTTAATTCACAACACTCGTGCAATTTAATTAACCTATATCGAACAAAATGCCATCAAATTTATCCGAGAAAGTTAAAATAAAACAAGAGCACAATATGTCTTTTTCGACTTCTCGCCAAAACTCTCCTAGTTTTATTTCTTCTTTAAAGATAGAGATTGAGCAATGGCGAATCCAGGATTTCAGCTTGGGGGGGCTTGATTTTAGTTTGGGGCAGGACTGCGGAGGTCAAAAAATTTATCAACGAGGGGGAGTGCCTGATCCATGACATGTACTCGGACCCGGAGTCGGACTGTGCCTGTTTTAGGGGGGGGGGGGTTGGCTTGATTTTAGTTTGGAGGAATTATAGGTTTGTCAAGGGTGAACGCAAGGGTGCAGAATTAAACCTAGAAATCCGATATTGGAGTCCCATCAGCTTAACCGTTTCAGTTATATTTTCATGTCTTCCGGCATATTTTCGGATGTCTGAAACGAACTCAATTTTCGACTCTTTCATATGGGATAATAATTTGGGGAATTTCTTCGGACATAAACAGAGCATTTATTAGTCAGAAAAAATGTATACGGGCAATTTGCGGAAAACCCCCGAGAGAATCATGTCGATCTCTCTTTAAATCATTGGGGCTCCTTACTCTGCCTTGTATGTATATCTTACAGGTAGCCTACTTTACTAAAATTCACCAAGATTTATTTGTAAAAGCTGTAGAAGCATATCGTCGTAATACAAGAAATTCTAAAAGGTTAGTCTTACCGAAAAATCCTAGGACAGTTTTGTACCACATAAATTGTACAGCTATGTGCATAAAAGTATTTAATGCTGTTCCTAATGAAATAAAAAACTTTTCTTGTAAAAAAATTAAATATAATTTAAAACTATGGCTGTTAGATAAATGTTTTTACTCAGTCAAAGAATATTTGGACACGTTCACGCATCATTAAAACTGTATAATTATCCGAAAAAATAATTATTTTCTGGTAATAATATTTGAATTAACTGTAATTTGATTTATAAATTGACATCACCGTACTATTTCTACATTTATATAATTTTGGAAATGAACATTATGTTATTAAATTTTTTTTTTACAACGATGTGTGCTATTGACATTATGATTGTTATTTTTATTGTCATTTTTATTATTGGAAGTATCATTGGGGATATAAGTAATAAAGGGAATCATAAGTAACATTGGGGAGAGACCCGTGCCCAGCAGTGGGACGCAAAAAGGGTTGCAGCCAAGCCAAGCCATTATTGGAAGTAATAAATAATATACTTAGATTATCCAGTGCAATAAATTGTCATAATTGTCATGTAATAATTGTATGTCAATAATTGACAAGTACACAGGATTACTTTGTGGTTTTAATGTAACGTCTTTTTACGTAATAAATAAAATTGAATTGAATTGAACTAAAATGCAGGTCCCGATGGAGATCGTTACTTCTGATGTAGGTACTCGTACCAAGGAGAATTTACTATGTCTCTCAAGACTTTATTTTGAAAACGTTGTATTATATTAATAATATTAATATTACTTTGGTACAACTCTACAATAAATTGACTGCCATAAGCATCAGGACCTGTCAATTCGTATACGAAGATTTTATTAAAAACAGACAGCGGGGATGTTCTTGAAATTGGAATGAGTATTTTTTTTTCTATTCATGGTCTGGATGTTTAAGATCTGTCTTTGTGACTATGGTACCCACGACACAGGGAATCCTAGAGAGGGGGCTATGAGTGTGTAGCGTTAAAAAAGGGAAATGCAATATTCAGTACACGTCTCGTAAATGATGGTAATGAGTGAGCACAAAAATTAAATAATGGTCTGTCCGTAACTTACATGAAGGGACTATAGTTCTGCTATTGTCATTACAATTAATTAATCTTGATATGCAGGTCGCTGCCCTCGGGGTAGGTATTTAATTAAGTCGAATGCATTACCAACATTCCACGGCATTCTGCTCGTAGAGAAATATGAATTATTGTTCAGGCATGTACAGAAATGACGTCACAAACTTATTAGCGTACACTTAAAAATATACTGGAAGAAATCATTTATTTTACTTTTATTTGAATGGAGTAACAGAAGAGCATGCAGGCCACGTGGTTCTAGTTCCTGTAGCTTCGGGATTAAGAATAGAGCTACGGTATCCCATACCTGTGGAGATCCCGGAGTCCTCCCCAAGCGCAGAATCAGGCAGGCCACCGAGGGGGTTTTAGTGCGGTACAAATCCCACACTTGAATTCCCCCCCCCCCCCCCCACATTTTGCATGAACAGAAATTTTCATAATACAATACATAATTAACATTAAAAACAAAGAATATCAACATTTAAAATAAGATTAATAAACTAACACTAAATAATAATAATAAATTTATTATTCTGAACGGCAGGTGTCCCATATACTACTCCCATAGTACTCCATAGCCCATCTACCAATCCCTCGTTCGTTCATCCCCATAGACTCAATATTAGTCTCCCCTTTTGTAGCAATAGTTTCTGTGTACTTGGCGGGGACCATTTTCGGGTCATATAACTTTTTATATGATACGGCCAAGGATGGTATCCGCCACGTGTTACTACATATAACAACATTAAAGTGTCTCAAAGGGGTCTCTACATGTTGTACCTGTGTCCCCACGCAAGCCTTCAAAATGAGCGGGTCAAATAACATCTTCGACCTATGTGTGACCTATAAGGAGAGATACATAATAATAATAAAGTACAACTAAAAATAAAAGTATAAACTAATTAATATAAAAAACTGCAAAATTACAGTATTTCAATATTTAATTTAAATAAGATTTAAATTAAAACAAAATATTACGTTACGAAAATGATTTGTACTTAACTAAATTTGATTTCATTTGTTTCAGGTATCTATCAATATTTTTTGCTAACAATAAGGAATATGTGGTAAGACTCGCATAAGTAATAATTAAACAGTCACATCTGGTGTAGAAAGCAAGCTTTATGCAAAGCTAAGCAATACAGGCACGGTCGTGTATAAGACGGATGAACGCCAATGACAAATTACATTATATGCCCGTGTGTGCGCTTCGGAGGCCACGTGAAACCTTCGTGCTACGGGCCGAATTTTACTGATAACCGTTGCACACTCATAGCTCCAATACACTGTGCCGTGGATGCCGGGAATCAAACCCAGCGAATCAAAAATTTTAATGATGTGTTCCAATCCGAGAGAGAATCCGATCCGCAGTCCGGCATGGTAACCATGACGCCACGCGGGTCGTCAAATAAGGGCTGCAACTCTTTTTGCGTCCCATAGCTGGGCACGGGTCTCTCCCCCTATTGGGGAGGCCTGGAGCTTACACCAACACGCTGTTCCGATGCGGGTTAGTGGTCAACCTACTGGCGAATGTTTGTAAACGCCTATTAGGTCTTCGACAAAGTTTAACGGCTGTTATTTACCTATAACATACAGTAGTATAAATGTTGTCTTTCGATTTCTATGTAGGTACCTTGCGTCGTGCTTGAATGGACTCACACATAGGTAAACACGAACACAAACTCTCAGACCACAGACTCAGACCAAGAACAAAAACTCAAACTCAACAATTCAATCTCTGCTTCCCACTCACGCCGCCGCGCCGCCCGCAATCCCCAGAAGCCTTTTAGTCATTTCTTGAGATCAGGCAGGCAGGGGATACCGTAGTTCTTCTCTCATTCTTAATTCCGATAGTAACTTATTATAAGTAACCAGTACCAAAGCTACTACTACAGGGACTAGGATTCGAATAACTGCGTGAGACATAATGTTATTTCCTTCTACTCGCTAATAGATGGCGCCACACGTAGGTCATTGAGTACAT
Organism: Pyrgus malvae; assembly: GCA_911387765.1. Taxonomy (NCBI): domain Eukaryota; kingdom Metazoa; phylum Arthropoda; class Insecta; order Lepidoptera; family Hesperiidae; genus Pyrgus; species Pyrgus malvae. The sequence continues at coordinate 10,274,613 of OU426971.1, read as the reverse complement.
GGAATTACTAAACTAAACACACAATAACAACTATGCTGTATGCTTCAATGAGTAAAACAGTTGAATGGTGAAACTTTTATTAAATAACTATAAAACAATATGTTTTAATAAGCTTTAATAAACAATTTAATATAGGAATATAGAAAAAATGAAAAATGTACGAAGAAATCCGCGAGGCCGCGAGGTTAGCCGGCCGGGACTTTATAAAATAACTTCATCGTCAATAATCGTCATCATGAAACCGTTAATGTCTACTAAATAAGTGGGTCGAGGGATAGTCTATTCCTTCCAGCACATTGACCTACCCAGTAAGCCTACTGAGGGATGATCAAGATTATGCGTGGGTCTCAGGCGTGGGTTAATACCTACCTAATTACCTACCTACAGAAAACAAAAACATGAAAGTACTTATCAGTCCTCGTTATTTATATTACTATGTACTAAGTTACTAAACTTAGTATCTAACTCCGTTTTCTTATGTAGGTACAGAACCACTTAGTGCAGCCTAGTCCTTGAAAGTTGTCATGAATTTATTAATACAAAATAGAAATCCTACTGAACCCATTCAACTGGAACTTTACGTTTGTGTTTCGCATGCGCCGTGCACTTTACGGTTACCGTACTAAATATAAAAGCGGCTACAGCGCTCCTCCGCTCAAGACACTACATTTCTTTTAAAATCGATCGGCTAATACAAGCGCAGGGCTTGTCATTCACTGACGTACCGACGGTCCGTCTGACGCATGCGCGTCTGGTCATCGTCTATTCCGCACAGATATAGATGACTGTTAGCTTATACGTATTTTCGTAGTCCGCGGAGATCTTTTCAACGCGGCTGCCTTACTTTACTTTACTCACACTTTACTCTATCGCTAGAATTCACGTTCGAGCGGTTATCTCATTTTGTCGCATCGCGATATAGATAACGACGACGTTAGTAAAATATTTTGTCAATTATGCGATAGCGGAATTGCTGGTGTTTTATTATATAAATGAAGAGTAAACTGCGACAGAGGCATGCCGTAGAGCAAAGCGGGTTGTCGTTGAGTGTGCGGCGTGGCGACGGACGGTTTCGTTTCGTGTGTCGTGCGATTCGTGTGACGGTGGCCTTGCGCCAGTCAGTAAAGCGGACTCGGACCGCGCGGACGCGCGGCGCGTCGGTGCTTGTAGTTTTTTAGTTTGACAGTTGGCGCGTTTTTCGTTTCGGTTCAACTAGATATTTTTGTGGAAAGCATAGATTTTAAGTTAGTGTAATCTGTGTATTTTCTGTTTACCCCTAGTGTGCGACTAGTCATTTGTGAATAATCCATTGCCGGCTGTGAATTGAGTGATTGCACGCCCTGTGTACTCTCACCGTGTTTCAGTGCAGGATTTTGTGGTTTTTTTTTCACCTTGGAGTCATCGAGTGTTTGTGCCTTCCACTGCCGGGAACGACCAAGGTACGGGATAGCATTATTTTTCAACATTTTCGTCTAATAGGCCGTTTTTACGTGCGGATTACTCGAAGTAGGTACGATGCTATTTGGGACGTACAATTTCTCTCTCGGGCCCGGTTAAAACGCGTTCCAAATATAGCGAGTCGGGTTTCTGCATCCAAATATACGTTAAGGAGCGGTTTAGAGAGCGTAGGTCTTATTGAAAGGTATATAAATATAGTTTTAATGAGTTTGGTTGTTGAAAATCACGTTTTTCCTTGGCCGGGCGGTCGAGACGAAGCAGACAGCTGTGAGCACGTAATGGGTAAAAATAAATACTCAGGCATTATCGGCCGCTAGACAAACCGGCTTTGCTGTGGACAAGGCGATATTATTAGTGCATATTATACAATATTTGCAGCGTACATCTTTTAGGTTATGTGTTGAATATTGCGAATTCAATCAGTAAGCTGCAAACAATTCGTACGGGAGGACGTACATCAATTTGCTGAGCGTATCTATGTGGGATTTATACTTTATAGTGTAATTGAAATTGAAGGTTGAGTGCATGCATTTGGATGCATAATAATTCACTGTGCAATTTTGACAGGCGATTGAGGTACAGTGATGAAGAATATAGAATTTAAAATACCCTCTAAAATCAAAATAATGAATAGTTCCAAATTCAAATGTTCGTTATTTATAAGTCTGGTCTTGGAGTCCAAGACCAGACTTACTTGGAGTCCAAGTAAAAAAATCTTGATTTGGTAGTCCAAGACTTGGACTACCAAATCAAGATACTTTTAATGAGCTGTCAAAATGTGACATCTAACATTTTTTTACGTTTATATGAGAAAATGATTTATGATGTCACTACAAATTTATAGTCATTTGACTAAATTTTTATTGATTTAAAAGAAAATAAAAATCATGTACAAAAATAAATTAATAATTATCCTGCTTACCTGGCTTGGTTTAGTGCCACTATTTTAAGGTATTCATTTTGAATTTTTCTGTGCATAGTGTACAAAACCCTTTTACTAGCCTTCTGCCAGCGGCTTCGCCCACGTGGATCCGTTTAATGGGTCCCGTAGGATAAGAAATAGCCAATGTGCTATTCCAGGCTTCATTGCTATATTAAAATCATAGGCATTTAGCCAGTTGCCTCAACCGCGTTGACCTTATTACCCGTTTTCACGCAGGAATGAAGCATTTACCCGCAGTAAAAGTAGCCTATGTTACTCAGGGTGAATGTAGCTTTCTAATGGTGAAAGAATTTTTGAAATCACAACAGTAGTTTTTGAGTTTATTCATTACAAACATACAAAAATACAAATCTTTCCTCTTTATAATATTACTATAGACTCCTGACCTACTAAGTAATAAGATGTTGCAATACTTTATGATTTTGTAACTTTTAACTACTGTAAATAGGCACTTCATCATTCTAAACACTTCTCCGCCAACCCGCATTGGAGCAGCATGGTGGAGTAAGCTTCAGGCCTCCCCAATAAGGGGGAGAGACCCGTGCCCAGTAGTGGGACGCAAAAAGGGTTGCAGCCATTCTAAACAACTGGTTAAAAAATCTACAAAGATTAAATAGTTCTTTTAAGCAATACTTAGCATAGCAATAAAGATCAAACATTTTTCTACTAGAGCCAATGTGATCTTTTGAATAGTAATATATTGGGCAATGGCCAAAAGCAGCATGTACATTGGTTTGTGGTCAAAATCTATTCATTGTCTGCAATAAATCATTAATATTTTATTCATAAATGGCATAAAACTTGGAATAATGCCTAACTATGCTGACTAATTGTGTCAGTGTAATTACATTACATTAATAAGATTACCTACTGGTTTTGTTCAAATTGATAAAAAGTTGTGTTACTTATATAAGGAGAATTTACACTGTAGTAGGTACTTAGATACTTTAGTGGTACTACTAGTTTTTATATGGCAGCAACGCTTTTTGCGTGCCACTGCTGGGCACAGGTCTCTCCCCATTATTGGGGAGGCCTGGAGCTTATTCCACCACACTGTTCCAATGTGGGTTGGTGGAGATACGGATTAGTGGCGAACCCCCATAAGATGCAATATACCTCTTCCTCCTGCTTGCACATGCAACAAACAAAAATATACACCAACATACATACCTCCACCAACATGTGTTTGCCTCAAAACAGAGTATCATCAGGGTTATTGACTGTATGACGATTACTCACAAAGTAACAACAAAAATACAACATAGAAAGACAACAAGAGCCCCATTGGATACACAATTTTCACGAAAATTGCAGTTGGGACAATTTTCGTCTTACTAAGCATACATTTTAAGGACCTTAATTTATGAATTATTTTTATCATTATAGGCTATACTAAGCAGAATCTCCACCGACCCACATTGGAGCAGTGTGGTGGAGTAAGCTCCATCCTCCCCAATAATAATGGGGAGGTCCCATGCCCTTTAAAAAACTGAACTTTTTTCAATGTTTATTAATGCTTAGAAAGTCTTGTTGAGTTGTTATTGGCACAGGTTCTTATTTAAAAAGCATATTTGTAAAATTTATTGAACAGTTTTATATGATATAATTTGGTGGTTGTATCTTGTAAGTACTCAGTATTGAGAAGTATGTATATATATGTAGATATGATCAGATCTTTTAGTAACTATACTAGTTTTTAACAATAGTATTTTTTGTTAACTTGTTAGCATTAGAATCAGATTCTATTATCAACTCAAATCCATCTCGCTACTTTGAATTTAGTTCATTGTATACTACAACATTTAAAAAATATATTCATAAAAAAAAAAGTATCTGCCAAGAGTGATTTCGACTTGCACATGAAGACAGCACATGAAATATTAATTGATTATTTTTTAATATTTGCAGCAACAGAAATTCAATAAATCATCTGTAAAAGTTTCAACTATCTAACTATCATGGTCTATGAGACACAGCCTGTCATACATACATACTGACAGACAGACAGATGGATAGACAGCAGAGTCTTGGTTCCCATCACTACCACATCACGTTGGTCCTGTTATACACTTTGGGTACAGAACCCTAAAAAGTATTGCAGCTGATGTGTTGCGATTGCATTTTTGCTGATAACATTACTCTTTTCTTCTGAATGTTATCTGTACTATGTTGCTGATTGTAAAGCAATTTTGCAAAGTAAAGCACGTTGTAAAGCAGTTTTGCAGCAATTGTTATCTTTTTTTTACCGACTTCCAAAAGAAGGAGGTACTGTATTCGGCTGTATGTATTTTTTTTTTTTTTATATATGTTCACCGATTACTCCGCCGTTTGTGGACCGATTTTCAAAATTCTTTTTTTGTTCGTATGCTTATACTCCCGAGGTGGTCCCATTGTCACCAAATCAGGATCTGATGATGGGATCCCAGGGAAATCGAGGGGAACTCTCAAATTTTATAGGCACACACATTGATTTTCTTATAGTTTCTGAAGCATAACAGATATTTGTGCACTGTAATCATCATCTCGTGTTGCTGAGCTGATGATGGAAGGTACTGTGACGGTGAGGAGTTGAGAGCAAATACTTTCAAATTCTTTTTTTGTTCGTATGCTTATACTCCCGAGGTGGTCCCATTGTCACCAAATCAGGATCTGATGATGGGATCCCAGGGAAATCGAGGGGAACTCTCAAATTTTATAGGCACACACATTGATTTTCTTATAGTTTCTGAAGCATAACAGATATTTGTGCATTGTAATCATCATCTCGTGTTGCTGAGCTGATGATGAAAGGTACTGCGACGGTGAGGAGTTGAGAGCAAATTCTTTCAACAATTGGTTTTTTGTTCGATTTCTTACATTTCTGAGGTGGTCCAACTGTTACCAAGTCAAAGTCTGATGATGGGATCCGAGAGAAATCGAATGGAACATTCAAATTTTATAGTACAACAAATGATTTTTATATTTTTACTAAAGCAAAACAGGCATTTGTGTATAATTATTATCATATCATGTTGCTGAGCTGATGATGGAAGGTACTACGACGGTTAGGAGTTGAGAGCAAATTCTTTCAATAAATGGTTTTTTGTTCGAAATCTTACATTCCTGAGGTAGTCCAACTGTCACCAAGTCAAAGTCTGATGATAGGATCCCAGAGAAATCGAGGGGAACATTAATTTTTTTTAACACAACAGTTGATTTTCATATTCTTATTAAAGCAAAACAGGCATTTGTGTATAATTATCATCATATCAAGTTGCTGAGCTGATGATTGAAGGTACCACTCCTCAACGGTTAGGAGCTGAGAGCAAATTCTTTCAATAATTTATAGGTTCAGGTGAACTGATAGTAGTTTCAGGCTATAAGTTGGCTATTAGATAAACATGATTATAAAAGGTAAATCTCTTTAACATTTAGAAGTTTAGTGAAAATTTTTCCACCTATGCTTATACATATGTACAGAATTATTAAAGTTACTAAAAAGAGTGAAATAAATTAAGTTTTTAACAAAAAAATAGAACCGACTTCAAACGGTAAAAAATAAAATTATTCAGTACCTACTTCTTCTTGCTTATGGTAATTACTCTTAAAACTATTTTTGGAGTCGGGCCCTTAGTAAAATGTCCTGTTATAGTAAATATAGTTTACCTTTCGTTCTGAATGGGCAACGACTCCAATATAGTTTTAACAGTCATTACCATAAGCAAGAAGATGTAGGTACTGTCCCACTGTCTGTACTGTCGGTGCCCATTTAGAACGAACTGTACGACATTTAGTAAGGGCCCGACTCCAAAAATAGTTTTAAGAGTAATTACCATAAGCAAGAAGAAGTAGGTACTGAATAATTTTATTTTTTACCGTTTGAAGTCGGTTCTATTTTTTTGTTATTTGCATACTTAATTGTATCATATCAACTGATTGTGCCATAAATATTATCTGCATTCCATGATATTGAAGTTAGTTTTAAATGGGGAAATACCAACACTGTGGTATACCTGTTTCTGTTTTCTTCTATTTCTTACGACTATTGATTTATCAGTCGCTCTGCATACTTAAGGTAAGTTTTTTCTTTGTACATAATTTTGACGGACAAAAGAACACATCTTCTGTGCAATTCAAATTTGAATTTGAGGACAGTCAAATAATGCAAATACTTATTTCTAAAAAATTGTAATAACTATTTTTGCAGCCCAAAGATTAAGTCATTAACCCCTCCACTGACCTGACTGACACTGACATGACAGGGACTCTAAAATTATGGGAAGCATCCCGTGCCTACCAATGGGACCCAAAAAGGAATGCAGCCAAGAGTTTTCATTATTCAATAATGGCATCACAAATTTTGTGCATATTGCCAGCATATAATTTTGTGATAGAAAAATCAGTAAGTGGTCAGGTATCAGTCAGTCTAGTTTGTCTGATGTTCAAGTAAAGTGATGGCTACTTTACCAGATAGTGTCTGATGGAGTTTTGAAGGCAAGCCAAAAAACATGTTTTCGCATGGTTATTTAATTTCACAACACTCGTGCACTGTCATTAACCCATATAGAACAAAATGACATTAAAAAAGAGCACTACAGACTTCCCACCAAAACTGTTATGTTACATTCATTTGGGTCCATGTTGACCACTTCCTAATATGACCATTTTCCAATATGACTACTTTCCGACATGATTACTTCCCATTGTGACCACTTTCTGATATGCCTACTTCCCAATATGACCTATTCCTTACCAACCTGTATTTGGCTAACTAAGCTCTGTACATTGCTCTCAGTTACGACACAGACCTGTGCCTAGCATTGGGACATGGAAGACGAAAAGAATGGGAAAAAATCAATAAATAGGTCTGTTATTGCATCCTACACACTCAAACAAAGCTAATGTTGTTTACAATTAAAATTTGCGCATGTAAGCAATTGCCGCCTCATTGATTATTTGCTATGACAGAGTGTTTTTACACATGACCATCAATTTCTTCTAGTTAGTGTGAAGATCGTAAACATTATTACATGAGGCCATGCTGTTTCTGTGCAGTGCTGTATTACGTGTGAACCTTTAAACTAAGTTAAGGGGTATGTGGTTGGAAAATGTTGATTTGTATTTATTTACCTAAAAAACCTCTGTCTACCTTCATATTACTCAGTTTGTAAACTATGATATACTTAATATCAGTCTTCAATCACCCAGGCACTCATTAGGAACTGTAAAAAAGTTTTTTACATCAATTTTTTTCAAAATAACTTTAGATTAAAATTTGTTTTCTTATTTGCCTGTATGTATATATTTACCTTTTAGCTTCCAAAAGGGCTATGTCCAGAAATCCTATGTCCGTTGCTGCAGTAACCACTATTTTAAGTCACCAGAAATAAAAAAGGACCCCTGATATTATGTCATTGTTCTGTAGTATTAATTGAAACTATTTTATAACACAGAGAAAACGAATGACAGTAAAGGTGCCCATCGAATAGCGTGAACTCCCCAGAATATGCACAAGACTTTTAATTGTTGTAGACTTTGTTCTCATAATCGTAAGTAACTTTTTCGGGTGTCGGCAAACCACGTGTTTTTGCAGTGATCTAAACTAAACGATCATTACACGAGCAACTGGCGGCCCTGAGGTGTACGGTGCCAGTTAGCACAGCGTAATCGCGCTCACCTATACTCACGCTAGCGATACTTTGTGCCATCTCCTCTGGGGGGATTTGCTTTATTTGAAACTCCGTGATTTCACACCATCTGTTTAGATTGGGATCAGGTGGATGACTGGTTCCAGTTCATTCTGCTATTACATACCTCAGGACCGATTTGGCAACGCTGCCTAAGTGTATTGGCATGGGGCACGGGAGAGGGCTGTTAACGGTTTGAGCTAAAATATGGCGGCGGCCGTTAACCCATACCTTAGCCAAGTTACTTGTTGTAGCGTTGCCATTATGCACAAATATGTAAAAATTATGGTCTGTGTTCCAAATTTCATTAAAATTGGTCCAGGAGTTTAAGCGGAGAAGCGTAGTAGACAGACAGACAGACAGAGTTACTTACTATTAGTTAGTAAGGATACCAGTAAAATTTGTTTATTTGCAACATTATGACACACTAACTTGTAAAACGATATTGATCTTCTTGATTACATTACATTAGGTAGGTTATAGAACAGGCCGTAGAGAATATAAAAATAAGAACTTCTTGAGAAATAAAAAATGTAAGTAAAATAGAGTCTTATAGCTAGAACGGTCTTAAGTACATATAGGTATTTGCTAATGATGAAAGAATTTGGTGACGATGTCACAACGATAGAAGAGGCCGTAGAGAATATGAAAATAATAACTTCTTGAGAAATAAAAAATGTAAGTAAAATAGTCTTATAGCTAGAACGGTCTTAAGTACATATAGGTATTTGCTAATGATGAAAGAATTTGGTGACGATGTCACAACGATATTGTAGCGAAGCAGAAATTTGAATGATGAGTTTTTTCTGTTCTCGGTCTGGGTGTTTCTGTTTCTGTCTGTGTGTGTGTTCATGGTACCCACAACACAGGGTATATCTACCCTACTGTGGGGCTATGTGTGAAACGTTACATAGCCATCCATGTCGTCAGGGTTCCGTGACCCAGACTAAAAGAAATGGAAACTTTACATTTTTATTCCCACTGGTAATGAAACCCAGAACCCTTTGCACGGTACACGCGCTCTGTTTTTTCGGGTCCGCTTTGCTTACTTATTGCTATCGAATTATGATCTATTATTCATGCCAAGCTTAGTTAATAGAAAGTCAGTAGCCAGTCGCGCCGTCAGCGCGTGCGTCACTCTCCAACGCGAATAGAAATAGTGACCCTGATGATGACGTCACTCGGTATGCGGCCAGCGTGACGCCAAAGCTCGCTTCTGGCGTTGCTCGGGAGAGTTCAGGCCTGATGAAACTCTTGGAGACAAGACGCAGGAGTTCGATCTCTGTGTTCCATTTTATAAAAGTGAGCCCTACCCATAGAGTAGATAGAATTCCAGTTATTCATAGCTTCACCCAAATATTTTTCTTGTTACTTCGTTGAACAGCCCTTAATATAACGTCCAGAACCATCCACGAATGTAAAGGATATCGAGTAAAGAAATTTAATTGTGATCACAGTTCCGAAATGCCTATTTTCATACTTTTTATGTTTCACCGCGATGATATATTATTCTGAGATCTAACTCTAACCGCTATCTTCCGTAGATTCAGACTTTCTGGTCTTCATGGTTTTACTTCATGGTTCTGTAACTATAACTACTCTATGGCAAAGTTATCGAGGATATGTTAAAACTTACTTAAAACTTTTACACAATGATTGCTCGAAAATATAGATGATACTTCGGATGATTGCATATTTCAATAGGTTCAAGCTGGTAAGCCCATTCTATCACAAAGAATTACAGAATTGTATTTAATATGCATTACAATGACGCATTACAGAATCGTATTTAAATGACGGAAGTCAAATTGTTGGCTGAAAATATCAGATGTGTGCTGTAAGATTAGTAATGCAAGGTCCTGTAGTCATGAGACAGATAGCAAATTAAGTCACATTAATTGTCCCAAATCTTCACTTTATAGTCGTGAGATTATAATATAATTGAATAAGACTTTGCATGTACTTAGAATTCCGAATGTTTTTCATAAAATTACTTACTTAAGTACATTTTTATATCTATACTTTTGCTGCATAATTCTTAATGTGAATATGAGTTTGTTTAACCACGGAAGAGATACTAAATGGAGTATATTTTACCATAGAAAAAACGTATGTTGCACAGAAATGTTTAAACTTTGCGGTGAACCACTGAGCACATTTAGTACTTACTGATATAAATTTCTTCGTATAATAATACCACGACAGAAATCTAGTTTTTATTTGCTCATGAGTACTCATGACCCATTGTATATTTATAAACCTATCTCAACACAGATCAATTCATTTACGTTTCCATTACTCCGTAATATTGATTGTAGCATTTACTCTCCGTCACTAATTCAGTTGACCAATTAATATGTCACTTATCAGTCACAGCTATTTCAAGCTCTGATATAAGATAAATACCTATCCATGCCGGTAATTGACTTCGTAGGAATGAGGCTGAATCATGAGGTCATGGGTCACAGAGGTGGCGTCATCTGACGGCTGGCATAGAAGGTCGTTTGACACTTAATGGAGGAATGAGGTGACGAACGAATGTGAGGTCTCTATTCTCTAATATAAGGTCGAGGCACATCTAATTAAGTTTGGCATTTAAAGAAACGCTTCGGCTCATTTAAGGTATATTTTTTGATAAATGTGTATGTGTAAAGTTTGTCTCTGCAACCCATTGATATCTCCATGCGATACTGAATAATGCCAATTGACATTATCAAGCTTAAAATCATTTAAAAGTTAAAAAAGGCTTGCTTTAAAATACAGTATTACTGACAAAAAAACTGACATACTCACAGGGATAAAAGCTACTTGACGAAATATGAGCCTAAAGGATTTGCTTGTCTATCCACATATAAAATTTCTATTCATCTCATATCGAAAGAAGGTGTTTGGGTGTTTTGCGTAAATTATACAATTCTTATAGACGACCTTTGCTGATCCTTGACCATCAGTTCCAGGTCAACGAACCATTGAGAATTTGAACAACAAACTCAGTGAGACTATCCATAACTCCGTGGAAAATTATTCTATAATCTCTATAATGTAAATATTCGCTGAAATGAGTTATATGCGAGTATATACGTAGGTTTAAAGTTAATATGAATTTCAGAGATTCGTAGGATACTGTCTAGACAAGGCAATACGAGTTTTATTGATCCAAATATTTTTGTTTTGGTTGTAAGTATTAACTTAATTATTAATTTTTTTTATTGTCTGCTCATCTGTGCCTATAATAACGTTTCAAACTCATAGCCCCACAGTAGGGTAGATATACCCTGTGTCGTGGGTACCATGGACACACACAGAGACAGAAACACAAACACCCAGACTGAGAACAGAAATTTAAACTCATCATTGAAATTTCTGCTTCGCCGGGAATCAAACCCGGGACCCTTCGATCGGCCCTCTGGCATGGTTACCATTACGCCACGCAGGTCGTCAAAACCCGTCTATTTATTAAGCTTGGAGCTCCAAAGCGGGTTGATCACTAACCCGCATACAGTTAAATCTATCGATAACGACTGGAACCGATGGTTGAACGTGTCCTCCAAAACGCGTATAAAATTTGCTACTTAGCAGTCACCCATCTCCCATTCAACCGCGCCTTTTGGCTATGATTGATCTTCTCATGAATAGATTCGGTGCTGGTGTCCACAAGTCCCCCACAATCGCTAAAGACGCCACCTAGGGTTTTTATTGAGGTATAAAATAACCAGGTATCTCAGTCAATTATCTTCAGAACTTTTTGAAAGCTTCCTCCGATGCAACAAATAGTATGTGACACACTAATATGACTATTGAGATCTTGATCTTGACAATGTCCTAAGAGGCCGTATATGAAATTTTGCCGATTTCGCTAATTTACTTAGCTGATTTTACATAGGAGATTTTGCAGTTAAAATACAGTATTTCCTTAAGTTTTATTGCATAATATGACTGATCATTTCAATAATAAACTATTAAATCAGCCACTTTATAGTTTTTATTACGTTGTTTTGCTTAATAATGCTAATTTTAAGTTCCAAAAATGAAAAACGTGATAATACGTGTTTTATTACAATGTCCTGACATTTTAATCTGAATTGTGTCCATTATCAATGTAACATGTGGTAATTTGTTTACAAAATCACGCTGAAATTACAAGAGGAAAATTATATTTGTTTTGTGCATTGTTGCGGTAATAATAAAGTTAGTTAGGTTTGTTCAGGGATTAAGGGGTTTCCTTCTAAGTTATTGGGCACGTCTGGTACCATATTATGCTGTAGAAGCTAAGAAACTACATACTCGTATAAGCGATTACAAACAACTCCACGTGGTACAGAGTTGGTATACTGTTTTCAGAAGGTACAACGTTCAGTCAAAGGACCTCACATCTAGTATGATGAACACAGCAGAATAGGAAACTACGAATACAAATTTTAATGTTGATTAGAAATCAAAGTGCCACATGACTCGGTTTTTCTAAGAAGCGAAGGATATCTTAAGGAATATTTTTGAACAGAAGAAGCGCGTACGATTAGGCGGCTGTAAAACGCAAACGATCTACACGGCTAAGCCGGTCGGGTGTGAGATGGTTGACTGCTAGTACCAAAAATTTTATGTGCGTTTCCATGGTTCGGAGAGCACGTTTAGCCGTCGATCCCGCTGGTTATCGATAGATTACAGTCGCTAAACCTTATCTGAGGCCTTATGGGCCACTATCCACCAAACCGCGTCGTGTGAGTAAGCTCCAGGCCTTCCCAATAATGGGGAGAGACCCGTGCCCAACAGTTCGCACGGTCGCAAAAAGGTTTGCAGCTAATATATTTATTCCAACACACAGATTTAGAATTACGGCCACACAACAGATAGATAGCCTTTTTTGGTATTGGGGAGGGCGGGGGGTTGGGGAACCTTCATAATGCCTATGCGTTTGGGGAGAACTTCGAGATCATCTTCCGATGCTCACGGCGGCTTGCGGCCACGTACATCCCTCCTGGGGCTGCTGGCTGGACGGATCGAGCTCCCATTCTCACCGCCCGCAACACCGGAAGCCCCCTTTTAGTCGCCTCTTACGATTAGGCATGGGATACCGTAGCTCTATTCTTAGTCCCGAAGCTATAGGGACTACCGATAGATAACCTTTAGTGTAGTAGACCAGTAGTTACTAACTATATTGGCGCCAGGTTAATGTCCTTAACAGGGAACCTGTTCTATAAATAAATCTCGCTATTTCTTCGAGTTTACATATTATCTTTTCGTTTGTCCTAGAATTTAGGACCTATTTAGGACCACACTAAGTTAAGACCTAATATTCTTCATTTATTTTTAAAAGAGTGATGGCCACCTATGTAAGTTTTTCCTATTGTAGAAACAACTAAGGTAAAAAGTCGTATTAATTTGAAAAGTGCTAAGGAGTTGGCACCGTCGGAGTCTTGGCACTGACTGACTGCTTAATTAAAAGTCTTGAATTACTGAGGTTTAATTGATACTTGATGAGGTTTAGAGACATTTTAGAGATTTCGCTCTTGCATAAGAATGTCGTGTCGCATTTTGAAGATGATGCGTTTTTGTATGATTCAGCTTTTAATTTTTTTAGAACCTGGAAATAGTAGGGTTCGACCAAATCACCACCACCACTGACTACCGTTGAAACTATTTCAAGAAGCAATCCTGTTGTATTCGGATGGTCACATTTACGTAACACAACCATTCTCATAAGTAGCAGTCACAGCAGGAATTGCATTTGGTGAGATAAGACTCGAGCTTGTTTGAGGTTAGGTGTTATGTGTAGGTGTAGATGTTTAGAGGCCGCAGTTCCTTTTGCAAAGAAAAATACACTCGCTTGAGAACCTCGCCCTTATTTTTAGGTCGATCAGAAAGGGAGTTAATCACTGCCTGCATAAATTTAGACTCGACACAAGAAGTATTTACGATCTTATGAGAGGTAAAAGTTTTATGGTTCGCCCACGGCTGCACCCACTTCTTTCGTTCGCCGGCCAGGCTAACATGAGGCGACCATAAGCCTCCGGAGCAGCAGCGCAAACTGCATACGACCTTCGACAAAATTTACTTATGCTTGCTTGAGATTGTGTGTAGATGTCCATGGGGTGCAGCGACAACTTAACAACACGTGGCCTGCATGCGCTTCTGCTTCTTTTTCTGCTTTCTATGCGCTGCTTTCAAATAAAAAAAATGATTCGGAAAATGTACGGACTTTTCTTATTATTAGATCTAAAATCTTCGTATCATCCTCAAACGTGAAAACCTATTCATAAAGAAATTCTTGTCAAAATGATTCGTAAACGGCAAACGAGGAGTGTGAACTTCTTAAGCTCCTACGATTTGTTATGTTCAAAGCATTTCTTCGTTTTTCAGGGTTCCGTAAAGGAAAAGAGAACCCTTGTAGGATTGAAATTAACATCACATACTCAGGAATCTATACAATATTATAAATGCGAAAGTTTGTATGTATATTTGGATATACATTTGTTGCTCGATCACACAAGAACGACTGAATCGATCAGAATGAAATTTGGCATAGAGATCGATTTTGGTCTTGAAAATAACACATTTTATTCCCGTGGGAACGATTAGTTTATAATCTTTGGTCATTAGGATTGTATAATCATACGCGTATAAACTCAAATCACACAAGGGAAGCTGGGATCGGATCCCTAGGTGTTTCATAAATTTTAGAGATATTTCAAACCTTTTTCGGTACTACTCGTTGACAAATGACAATGTTAAAAATAAGGGTAACTAGTTAATGGAAATTGGTCAGAATTATCTAAGATATCACCAAAACGCGAAAATTATATAAAAAAACTGCCGTTTCCGGGTTGCGGTTTTTCTTAGTCTTATATTTTGAATTTGATACTGAACCCTCTAGTCGGAGTTCGATTCGCACTTAGCCTGTTGTATTATAAGGCATGATCACCTATATCAAAGCTGGTATTTGCCACTTATTTCGCATTCAGTGATACACCTACGGAACTCATTAATAATTTATATTCGCACGTTTGCGTAGGTGGGAGTGGGATGGTTGTATGCTGTCTCACTCGGATAAGGCTCCGTCGTAAAGGTACTCCTAATAATGGAGCCAAAATACCCGAGAATTACAGAGACTAGATAATCGTATTTTTATTTATACATATGTTTCTGTGCAGCTAAGTTTAGTTTAAACATTATTTAGTTCTTAATAAGCTTTAGTAAAAAAAAATCCAAACATGGCATGGTTTCACCATAATTTTACGCTTTAAGTAGTAGTTAAGTTGTATTGTTTATCGACGAACTCATCTGGTTTGGACTTTCTTGCGCTTTACCCTCATACCATGGACCGCACACACACAAAGACAGAAACACATACACTCAGACAGGGAACAGAAATTTAAACTCATTCAAATTTCTGCATCGAGAAGCAAACCCGGGAACTTCGGCAGTCCAGCCCATGCTGGACAACCCGTAGTAGATTTAGATTGCCTACATTTAACCTTTATCAAAAAAAATATGTTTACAGCCAATAGTATTGGCGCGCTATGTGTAATGAAAATGCCGTTTATAAGGTAGAAGGCGTTTATTGTCTATTTTCAAAAAAATCCACTTGACTAAGCACTATGGTCCAATTACTTCGCTGTAGTCGTCGAATTACATATTTCTTCCTTGTCGGTTGGTAGAGATCGCTTCGATTTCACTTATAGTTATGTTTACTCATAAACAATAGCCGCGATGTAAACAATAGTCAACTGTACAATGTATGATATAATATACATAGATACTACTCACCGCGGATCCCGAGCGGTCAAGAATCGTTGTTTTCTTATCACCGACTTTTCGAGCTACTTTCTTCACGGTTCGATAGTAGACTTAATTGTTTATGCGTTTTGGGAATTTGCTGTAAGACGCTTTGGTTTTTTTATTTTATCTGAGTACGAGATATACATATAACAACGTCGTAACAGTATACATATTAAAAAGTCATACAGCTACTGTCCTTGATTGTAAAAATCAATGCACACATTGATAAATAAGTAAGTCATAAAATTTACTGGTCTATTAAATTTATATTACTACTAGTGGATCCCGCAGACGTTGTCCTGCCTTAAAAGTTTTGTAAGAGGATTAGTTTCTTTATCATCTCAAAGGGTTTTTATGTTACTGTCAAATAAAAAATTAAAAACGAACAGTGACAGATGAACTGTTATTCAGACTATGTCAAACTTTTGGACGATGGCGCAAAGAACCAATGTTTGACAATTACTGTTTATATAGGAAAAAAAAAAATTTTTTTCTATTAATTTCGCAATGCTCCCAAATTTTCTCACCGTTTAAACCTTCCCTGGACTTCTACTAATATTTCAAGACCAAAATTAGCCATATCGGTTCAGACGTTCTTGAGTTTTAGCGAGACTAACGAACAGCAATTCATTTATAGAGTATAGAATAGAGTTCATATATTATATAAAGATTCGAAGAACATTATATTCATTTATTATTTAAAAATAACAATTTATAATAATTATAATATAAAAAAAAACATGAATAAGCCAAAGACAATACTATACTTTATTAATCTATGAAATGAAATAAGAAACATACAATTTTTCTTTTCTTTTAATATTGAATGGCTAAAAGGATTTTTATACAATGCCGTAAAACGAATAAAAAAAATAAGAAACATAAAAGTCAACCGTGACAATTTTGATAGCTGCGTGAAAATATAAATAAACAAACACCGAAATTAAATAATTTTGTAAAGAAATAATAAAGGAAAAGTAAAGTATAAGAATAAAAAAATAAAATTTAAGTTATAAAATATGATAATGGACGTCAATGAAGTACAGTAAGTAATAACATGTAGTGTATTTACGTACACGGCGCATTTCATTCATTCCATTTGCTTCCCGTGGGAATGAGATATTTTCACGCGGCAAAAAGTAGCCTATGTTCTTTCTCAACGTCCTTTCTTTGTTTATGCCAAATTTCATCAAAATCGGTTCAGTGGTTTAAGCGTGAAAGAGTAGCAGACAGACAGACAGACTTTCGAATTTATAATATTAGTATGGATTAGCTTATAGATCAGAACAGTATTTATTATTGGAGTGTATGTATTTCACGTAGTAACAGAATTTGGCGAAGACGGAGACTAGAAACATCGGACTTTTAGTTATAAATAAATAAATATCCCGATAGCTTGCAATCAATCGCACTTTTCCACTACCGTAGAGCTTAGAGAGCGTAGGGCTAGGTTTGATAGTCCCTGTAGCTTCGGGATTAAGAATAAATAGAGCTACGGTATCCCCTGCCTGATCTTAAGAGGCGACTAAATGGGGGCTTCCAGGGTTGTGGACGATGTGGAGTGGGAGCTCGATCCGCCCAGCCAGTAGCCCCGGGAAGGACGGACGGGCGGTGTGTGCGTGGCCGCATGCCGCCGTAAGCAACGAAAGCTACAGGAGAGCATAGCTGCACTCCCGAAGATGGGCCCATTTTTCGCGCGTGGAGGACACAGGTGCGTTCCACTGGAGACCCCGGAGTCCTCCCCAAGCGCAGAGGCAGGCCACCGAGGGGGTTTAAGTGCGGTACGGTATTAAATCCCACATAACCCGCTATGCTCTCCCAAGGTGCTGGCCGCTGGGTACCTTTTGAAGCCTAACATAACGTAACGAGAATTTTTTGAATGTCTCTGTACCTATGAATGGTTTGCCTATACATATGACAATGGTATGTCTTTGACATTTAATGGCTTACCCTTATGACAAAGGTATTTTCGCGGTCAAGGCTGCGGGTGGCTTCCGCGTGTGTTTCAGCGCAAAGATGTTGCCGGCCACATTTGGATGAGTCTACCATCATCTTTGATTCAGCGTCAGACAAGATACTGGCTTGATTTTGGGTGTAGATTACCATGGACTGCAGTATCCACTTGACACCATGTGAGTCCACGTTATAAAAATTATATTAAATTCGCAAAAATCATGGCAAAAAAAGGAAGCTGACAAGGGCATCATCTGGGGTCTTTGCCAACCACTTTATCTCCGCTGACATCAGATTGACGAGTGATAATGTCGCGGGCCCTTATGTGACCCACAAATATTTGCCTTCTTGGCTGATGCTCGGATATTTGTCTATGGACCCTTTTTTTGAAGTATCTGCAAATTTATGGTTTTCTTGATGTTTAGGGATCCGTGCCTCGAAGAGATAAAACCTTGTTATTCCGTCCGTTTGTCTATCTGTCTGTGTTTTCAAGTTAAAATTATTATCAAACTCACAGATTTATACTCTTTTGAAATTTGATTGATTTTGAATGAAACATCTGTTACGAAGTTTAAAAGCAGTTTAAATGAACAGCCGTTGAATTGCTTATTTCATTGATTTCACAAAGGTACTCGTATAAAAAACACAGTATTTTCTTCCCGTTGCTACAGAATCATGAAATTTAGCATCAAGTAAAATCAGGTTGAAGTTGGCTGTGATGACAGCGTTAAGGAACTTAAAGAGATTATAGAAGGTATTATAGCTAGCACAAATAAAGAGAAATCGGAAAATGCTGAACCTGTAATTACCTACGTCACATTTTTTTTGAACATTCGAACGTGTTAGCGGAACCCGTGAAGTGGAGTCCGCGCTAATTTAAATGTACACAAAGTGATTTAGAAACTAAATACAGTTTAGGGTCATCCACAATAACAATTTCTACAATAGTTACTTGTGGATATCTACAAGAATTCATTATTCAATCGAAGCGAATCGTTAATGATTAAAATTACTCCACAATTCTTCGTTTACAGTGCAGATGTAGAGCTAGACTTGTTTTGTTTGTTGGTTGGTTTTGAAGAAATGTTTATTTTATAGGTATAACAGAAGATGAGGTGTAAGAATATGTACACATAAATGTTCTATATGTACGGTCCGCGATAGATCAGTCTGCTTAGTTTTGCTAACGCGTACACCGCGTGGGTGCGTGACTCATAAAAATGGCCGCCGTAATTATCAAATGGCTAAAGCGTTTTGGGACTGGACGATTGTGCGATGTGTGATTGACTTTGAACAAGAACGTGTCGCTGCGATTGTCTGCGACCATTTTTTGCGTCCTACTGCTGGGAACGGTATCTCCTTATTACTGGTGAAACATGGCCTCCACTACGCTGAGATTCATAACCTAACATGTATCTCGGTTAGTGAACAATTCTCTGGCTGTAGTTTTTAGTTTAATCGCTTATAAGGCCTCCGGCAGAGTTTAAAGGCTGTTTTCGGTATTCCTGTGCCCACGAGGTTAGAATGGAATTGTGGGCGGGGCAGACGCGCCAAGGATATGAGCAACGCTCATATCTATACAGGAACACGCGATCGCGCTGCGATATGCGAACTTGTGTGCGTGCTTGGGGGTGATTCGATCATTTGAAATCGCGTGATTCTTGTGCGGCGCTAAGATTGGCTAGATTTGAAATTGCAAATATGTGCTTCATATTTATTTAAGTACAGATGTAGTGGAGGTGAAAGGTGGGTCTAGATCGGCGACACCGGTTTTCATACGAAATAGAATTTGCTACTAGCGATCACCCCCTTACTTCCATTCTCGACTTTATTACTTATGTACATAATATGTCGTTTGCGAGCAACACTTTAGCTTGCTGCAATTATTGAAATAAAAATTGAGAAACTTAATGGGAAATACGTTTTTGGAAACGTGTCTGGAATGTTGATAAAAGTTGACAAAGTATAAAAAAAATGTTGAAATAAGAACGTTTATGTGAAATTACCAATACCAATGCAATAAAACGTTTAGTTAACGTCTACCTTAATAACATTAGATCTCTATAAAATTGAAAGTTTCTTTGTCTTTCACATCGCAACGGTTCTACGGTTTGACTTGATCTTTAGTGTGGAGATAATTGTGGCACTGGAAAGTGACATCATACTACGTGACTACTTTTTGTCCTCAAAAAATATCACACTTAAGAAAAAACTAAATAAGTACTATATAATAATAAAGAAGCTACGACCTATAGAAGAAACGAAAGCTAGTCCTTGCAATATTTTCGTTTGATTGAGAGAGCATAGTGTCCGGCGCTAATGAACAAATAAACGAAGAACAGATGAGAGATAACATTAGTTAGACCCAATTTATTGTAGATTAATGATGCGGTGTAACATTACATCTCACTAAATACAATATTTGAGTATCAATACCAAACATCAGGTGGCTTATGAATTTGTAAAAGTAAAAGCTACTCTGGTCAGCCCTTAATTTTGCGTACCTACTTGAATTTTATATGATGTCAACGAATGCCAATTGTTATTATAAACGAATCCATACTGCAATCCTTTTTGCGCCCCTCAGCTGGCCAAGGATTTCTACCCATTATTGAGGAGACCTGGAATTTACTCTACCATGTTGCTCTAATGCGGGTTGGTCAGATACATGCATATAGTCTCGTTATTTTTATAGCTCTGATGTTTAGTCTGATCTGTCCCTAATGCAGTGTTGTTGAATATTCGTATATTATTATCTTCTTGCCACCGCGGTTGTGCACGTTTCCTGCGATAAGTCAGCTCGTTGTAACTTTTACTTGTACCACTTACTATAACTGCTACAGTAACTAAATTATTTTTACCTTCTGCCAGCGGCTTCGCCCGCGTGGACCCGTTTAATGGGTCCCCGTAGTATAAAAAATAGCCTATGTGCTATTAAAGGCTTCATTGCTATAGGTATTAAAATCATAGGCGTTTAGCCAGTTGCTTCAACCGCGTTGACCCTATTACCCGTTTTCACGTAGGAATGAAGCATTTTCCCGCGGTGAAAAGCAGCCTATGTTACTCAGGATGAATGTAACTTTCTAATGGTGAAAGGATTTTTGAATTCGGAACAGTAGTTTTTGAGTTTATTCATTATAAACATACAAAAATATAAAAATACAAATCATTCCTATATATATATATAAGTATGTATATATGTAGTATGAGAGTTTTTTCTTTTTCTTCATATTTGTGATTGTAAGTTTCACTTTACTTCATTAGGTACCACCATTCGTTGTTTCTCAAACTACCCCAGGTTGACTGGTAGAGAATGCTTATAGCCGCCTTGTACATAATTTGTATTATGGTACATGAAGTTTAAATAAATAAATAAATAAATTCCTCTTTATAATGTTAGTATAGACAATATAATCTTATGTGATATTTAGTTTTATTGTAATAGTCGCGAAGTTACTCTATACTTGGTAGGTATTTGCTATTTGTGTTCTGGCTTTGTTTAGGCTGAAACTTAATCACCGAACTTTATCTTTGTTTTGAAATGTCAATGTCATGTCACTTCTTTGTCTATTTATTTAATTATGAACACCTTATTGTTATTTCCTTTATAAAATATATTTTGAAAGTCAACTAAATTAACTATCTTGTTACTCCTTTGACGTACCTACTAATACCTCTCTAAGCTTTAAAAATTAGGTAGGTAGTAGACAGGTTGTTTACAGTCTAAATAAGGAGCAAATTTCGTATGTTTTTTACAACCCAAAGTTGCTTGTTGCCTTTAGGCAACATTAATTGTTTTTGGGAATATTAATGGTTCTGAATTCTTAATGTTTAGTATCAATTAAGTTATAAAAAACGTCAGATTCGTTAGTCATTACTATGACGATTATTTAATTAATATTCAATGACCCTGTTATATTCATTCACGTTCTGAGAAGGTGTATGATTCATTCAATTTATTTCTGTCCCTTAATAGAAACAATAAAGACTATTGTGAATTTTTTGTATCGCATTTTTCTTCACATTTTAACCTTTCACGTTTTTACCGAAACATAAACGAATTTACCTAATTAGTTTATCTAGCGTTTAACAAAAGTTTACTTATAGAAGAACTGCTGTTACAAACAATATTCAAAAATACTTGGTCATTTTTGGAAATTAAATTGTATAAGCCTAAGTAAAAACAATATTTCCACGATCAGCTTAGTGCTGATAGATACGTTTTAGGACATTCTGTTGGGAGTAATTTGCAGCAGCACTATTTTAACTGTTTAGTAGTACACAATCTAGTGACAGCACGACTACGGCTCGTCAATTTCTACTGAAAGCCCCAAAAATTATTTAAAACCACCAATTTCTCGCATTAGAAAATTCCTGATAACTTAAATCAGTCATGATTGTATCAGTTGCCAGGAAATTTTACGTAATGGTTGAAGTTAATCGGAATGGAAAGACTAAATCAAACCCGGCAACAATGCAATCCTCAGATTCCACGCACATCTTTCAAACGGATCTTTCGGCTTCAGGAAGTTGAGATCATAACTGCATAATTCATTTGTCAATCAGGGCCACGGTTTCGATAGCCGAATGCGCTATCTGTTGTCGACGCACGATCACGGTTTCCGTTACTATACGGAGGAAATGTTCCTGTATATTTGGAATTATAATTGTTGTCATAAAAATGTTTGTTAGCTAAAATATAATAGTGATTAAAAGTGGTACAAATTTTTCTGTTGGGCTATAAAGACTGTCTACCCAATTTGCAATAAAGCAATTATAAAAAGTAGTTGGCAATACGTAGTTACATGAGGTGAAGGTAACTACATACCGACCTCAAAAAAGACTATAATCTTGTTTAATGTACACAAGAATATCCATGGGCTGCAGCGACCACATAGTGGTACGCCCAAGTGGCTATGTGGACTATGCTCGTGTCCTACTTTATTTTATAAATCCAATGTATGTCACATAACCAAATAATTTGTTTCAAACCTTAAGATGAGTTTTTGTTGAAAACCCCAAGATTATTCCGAAGGAACCTTCTAGTGAACTTTATCACTTCCAAGCCATAGTTTCGCTATGCGATGTGCCCTGCGATGAGTCGGTGCTATTAGCACGTGCCTGATATGTTTAATGATGAGATATTTTTTTACGCGTCCACTGCCCACGTGGTGCAAGCGAGGCGGCCCGAGGTCGCCAACCAGCATTACATCATTCTCTTTATTCTTATTCTTTACTTTTGTTTGTACGTGTTTCGTCGACCGTGGCATGCCTGACAATTGGCTGTTTGCAGACTCCCGAGACTCGAACTAATCGACCTTCCAATACTGTAATAAAAATATGAGGAACTTTTCGTATTATTCATTGTAACATTGTAAATTGAGATGGTTTATTTAAATAAGCAATGCCTTTCTGATTTCTGGAAAACCACATTATGTCACCCTTAACATGTTTGCCTAGATCTGTTTCAATCATCAAATAATCTTCAAGTTCTACTGCTACGGACACCAGGATGAAGCATGCCCGCCTAAAATGTCTTTTATGTGAATATAAATCGGTTTAAGAATAGAGCTACGGTATCCCCTGCCGGCTTCCGGGGTTGCGGGCGGTGAGAGCGGGAGCTCGATCCGTCCAGCCAGCGGCCCCGGGAAGGACGCCGGTGTGTGCGTGGCCGCATGCCGCCGTATGTATCTGAAGGTGCAGGAGAACACATTTGCTCTCCCGAAGATGGGCCCGTGCAGGGCGCCGCGCGCGTAGGTCACTGGTGCGTTCCACCGGTGATCACGGAGTACCTCCCCAAGCGCAGTCCAGGGGAGTTACCTGAGCATTGCCGGCTCTGAAGGAGAGCTTTTTTTGAAGCTTTCTTGAAGAACACATGACTATAGACTACTGGAAATTCCTGAAAGACTTTTTGATCGGCTTAATGTTTGTCAAGTAATTTATTAAATATTTTACGATCATCTATTACTTAACTTACTTTACCTTAAAAAGGTCAATTATTTGAGTACAGCTTATTTGACGACCTGCGTGGCGCAATGGTTACCATGCCGGACTGCCAATCGAAGGGTCCCGGGTTCGATTCCCGGCGAAACAGAAATTTGAATGATGAGTTTAAATTTCTGTTCTCGGTCTGGGTGTTTGTGTTTCTGTCTTTGTGTGTGTCCATGGTACCCACGACACAGGGTATACTACCCTACTGTGGGGCTATGCGTGTGAAGCGTTATAATAAAAAGCTTATGGAACATAACGCAGCATACTTTCTTATTTAAAAACTTTCGGAATATGACTTCGGCATACGTAAATACGCTTGTGTCATTGCAACCAAAACATTTCCTGTAGAATAAACATCAGCCCCATCTCACTCACACCCACCGCTTGAGAGAGAGACAGATGATACCAAATATTGAGTACATTTACTGAAAACGTTAGTCACTACTCTGAAACACATGATTGGGTCAATAACCCCGTTAGTATTTGGAAAATGCATTTTGCTTTCGATATGGTGTAATCATAAACAATCGATTTCAATTAGTACAGTTATTAAGGTTATTTTGATTGATTTGCTTTAGTTATTTATGTCTGTATGCTGTAGGTATTAAGAGTTGAGTCAATTAAAACTTAATTGAAATACTTATAAATTGTTCTTTTATCTTTTCACATCATAAAAAAGAATTTGAGTTGGTTTTAATAATTTGTAATGCTGAAATCAAACTGACAGTATGATTCTGTAGGTGGTAGAACTATGATCGTTCGCCCGGGGAAGTACCACCGCTGCACCCACTTCTGCCGTGAACCAATTCTATTGTGTTTCGGTGGAAAGGTGCAGCTGCCGGCCACATTTACATGAGGCGACCACCAGCCTCCAGAGTAGCAGCGCAACTGCATACGACCTCAGACGAGACTTACCTATGCTTGCTTGAGGTTGTATGTAGATGTCCATGGGCTGAAGCGACCACATAACACCACGCGGCCTGCTTGCTCGTCTGCTACTCCATTCAAATAAAAACAAAAACAAAACGAAGTATTAAGCATGCACTATATTGGAACACATCGTAATGAAATAATCCAATGCTTTCCTTCACCGTGGAGCAGCTTTAAATATTTATATTTAAGAATCCGTAAAACAGCTTTCAAAATATTCTGTCCATATTATGATGCCAATTTAAATCATAAAAAGAAACATGAATTATTTCGTAAAAGTTTAGCGTAAGGTTAAAATTTAAATATGTTTTTTGTATCCTCAAAAAGTAGGTATGATCTGTAAATGAAATAAACTTATATTTAAAACCTATTTTAATTAAATTACTGCCCATTTATTAATTTTAACATTTTTTTTCAGGTAATTATAACCAGGTCACAGAACCAGTTGTTTTGGTTAAAACGGGAGGTATGCCGCCACACCCAAGTCGTTAAGGTATTTAATGATTAATTTAACATTTCATTGGCGCATGGCCCGGCGACAAGCGTAGAACGCAAGCGATCTACGCAGCTTAGTCAAACGGGCGCAGTCGGGTGTGAGATGAGTGACTGCTAATGGCAAAAAAATTCGTGCGCTTTTCCGTGCTTTGGAAGGGACCCTACTCTAAGTGCGACTGTCCGAAGGTCTGAAGTATCGTGTATTTTGTAGTGTTCGTTTTGTAAAAGTTTGAAGAATTATAAAAGGTATTACACTATTAATACCACCGTATTCTCGACAACTTTACTGTAGAGTTGTATGCACAAAAAGAAAGGTAAGAACAGGGTCAAAAATTTGCTGAAATTATTCACGATTTATCGAGATATAGATTTTACGAGTAGACCTGCAGGTCTTGCTTTTCGGTTCTTGGTATACTCCACCGTTTTTCGTAGGTTAATAAGTTAGTAAAATATTTATTAAGCTGGGCTTATTTGTGGCAATGATAGTAAAAATACCTAAGTACATACAAAGCTTCGACTTTCACCTGGCCGGCTTACCTAAAGATTTTATTTTATATTTAACCATTAAAGGCAAGATTATCATAGACACAAGTTACCGATTTTGACATTCTTAGGGTGGATTGCACCGTAGGCCTGGTAATAGTTTCGGTTAAATCTAACTTTAACGGTAATTTAAACGACAATAGAATTTAACAATAGCGTGTTTCACCATTACGTTTTTCTTGATTGTTAAAGTTAATTGGTGAAGTCAATACTCAGTTGATTTGATATTTAACCATAACAATAACTTTAACCGGCCGAAATCGAGCAGTTAACGTTTCCGTTTAGTTATGACATTAATACAACCATAGCTTAATGGTGCAACGCAAATGTTGCTTAACCGATAATTTGAAGGGTACTTTCGGGTTTAGTTATCGTTATAGTTACATGGTGCAACACGCCCTTATTATTTGTACTACTTAACTATAATTCCTACGTACAGTACTGAACCCACAGCGTGGCTTCTACTCGTACTTGGCCGGTCCAATAGATAATTCTATATTTAACCGCCATAAAGGCAACATTATCATTGACAAGCCGCCGACGATGCAGATCTCAAGATGATACCTAAGATGCTCTTCATATTAGAAGGTTGTGTTTTTAAACACCATTTCCGTCGGCCTTGTAACCGCTTCGGCAGAGGCCTTAATGACCACAATTTTAATGTTCGGAGGCGATGTTATTTTTAAGACGAAAATTAAGGTTAAGGGAATTTTATGGTTTCAACTTTGATGTAGTCACAGTGTGTAAAATATTTTGTTCAAATCTTTTTCCGGCACATTTTGGGCACTTTAAGTGGATGTAATAAATTAATAAAAACAAAGACACAAACTCCCAAATCGAAAACAGAAAATTAAGTAATCTGGTCATTTAAATTTCTGCTCTGTTGAACTCAGAACTGACTTACTGACATGATTATTATGAGAAACATAATTTTCTTTCTTTCCTATATTTCTTCTATAGTCTATAGAAGATATCTATAGATTTCGATATATCATGTCAATAGTCTCGCATTGATACCATCAGCTAGCTGTAGTTATAGTTGCAGAATTGAATTTGGAACATCCGTTATCTTAACCACTCAACTATCACTGCCTTTGAATACTATTTATTTCAATATATTCTAGTTCTGATTAGTTCTCTCTTTCTGCGTTACCACTTAAATAACTCAAGCGAGCTCAGTCCCTCAACAATAACTGAAGCGACAGTAGCACAATTTTCCCCTAGTTTGTCCCACTTCTTTGTTTTTTCTTTTCTTTTTTTCGATTGTTTGCGATCGTCGACAAACAGAGGCAAGGCCAAGTCTGCAGTTTAGATATTGGAAAAAAAGCTTCGCTTGCTCCAGAAACGCTGAATCGACAACGTTTGAAGTTCAGGGTTTGGCTTTGTGTGGATTTTCTTAAAAACGATAAAGGTACGAAGTACAAAATACATACTTTATTAATCATTAAAACTATATAAATTTTAATCAGTTTGATAATAGCTAATAATAATAAGCACTTTAACTTCACTTTTTTTATTCAATCCAATAACCCATTGTAGAGCATGGGCCTCATTTGACTACCTACCAACCTGGCTGTCTGTCTACCTCGCTGGCTAAGTCGAATTTGTCAAGGATGTTATTGAGAAATTTGTATATACCTATCATTCTTGATATTGCGATGCTTCCCCTTCTTCGAATAGCTAGTTACAACGCTCATTAAATTTTTTGTCGAATTAGGATTTGAACCCGACTCCTCAGATTAGAAGATCGGCTCATGCGTCACTCGTTGCGCCACTTCATTTAGAATAAATTACTAAAGATTACATTGTCTATGACACACTTTATTTATGACTAGTCGCCGCCTGCGACTTCGTCCGCGTGGTAGCGCTAATCTCAGGGACGACTATAGGCTATATAATATCATGCTATGACTAATACCAAAGTCCACGCAGTCGAAGTCGCGGGCGGCCGCTAGTCATAGCATGATGTTATATAACCTATAGCCTTTCCCAATAAATGGACTATTCGACACAAAAATAATTTTTCATTTCGAACCAGTAGTTCCTGAGATTAGCGCGTTCAAACAAACAAACAAACTCTTCTATAGATTCCATTCTTAAAATATACTCTGCCCGTGAGAATACAATGATAGAAAAGGTCAAGATCGCTTCTATTTAGCACTTTGAGGTAAATCTAAGAAGTGAACGGCTACGTTCATTTTTATCGCTTTCGTCATTTATTAGCTGCGTGCAAAGTGCAGTTTGCACCTTTCTAATTGTGGTAACGGTCTGTCTGCTGTGTCTGGCCTAGAAGATGAAGGATTTAATTTTGAAAACTTTGTGAATAAAATTAGTCACCTTTTCCGTGCTTCGGAGGGCACTTAAGCAGGCCCGTAGGTTATCAATAGATGTCTCATCGAGTTATCAGATCGGTGAAAGTCGATCTTCCACGTCTCCTCTACTATCTTACGAATTTTCGATCAGGCCACGTGTCCTGACAGGAGTTAAACATTTTTTACCCATCCCAAAAAAAGTGCACAACGCCGCTAAAGAAGTTTTCACTTCAAAAATTTACGTTCACTATGACGCCAAAAGTATTTCAATTACAATTTAAAACGTTTAAAAAACACATACTTTAACAGGCCGACCCCAATTGCATCAAAAATTCATAGTAAAGAATTTTGAAGCTTCTGTCCTACACTGGTATGATCACTAATGTTTACGAAAGGTTCCAATGAAGATGTAAAAAAGACGAAGGATCTTACGCAAGGACAAATAGAAGCTAGAAACTCACGAGTTTAAACTGTGAAATACTGAGAAATAATTTTTATTCTGTTTTTCATATTTCTATGCTGGACTGGTGCATCGTTGAGTATGACAAAGTGAATTAAAAATGGACCCTCTTGACGTTTGCTATTCTCTCATCCTTACAAATGCTGTCGTTATTTTGAATGAAATTTAAGATTTTATTTGTTTGTATTTTGAAATGAGAAAACCGAGGAAAAAGCTTGGACTCCGGTCCTGGCAGTGAATGCAAAGCTCGAAGTTTGAGTAAATTATTTATAAAAATTTATTCATCACAAACATACAAAAATGCAAATCTTTGCTCTTTATAATATTAGTATAGACGTCTGCCGTCTGCCCTGTTATGTATCTCTGACAATGTGTAAAAATTCATGATCATCGGTTCAGTAATTAAAACATTAAAGCGGAACCAGCTCACACGCTCCCATCCAACATTAAAAAGAACAGCAAAAGATAAGTGGAAAATACTGTACATGAAACTCAAGACTTAAAAAGAAAAAAACATATTATGGTCCAAGACAAAGGTATCCGTTACTCGGTTTCAGACCAGTATTAATGGAGCAAGAAGTTTTTTCATCGCCGTTACTGACGTAAATAAACGTCGTGCTGTGAGCGAAGAGTAAAAACTGCACAAGACGTCTCATTACTACGCATGAGCCAATCAAATTTCAAGCTTAGTTCTTGAGTCATAAGGACCACGTTAGTCTTCGTAAAACGAAGTATTTGTTGCATTTTTTTCTATTTTCAATCTTACTTGTAAGTTTTTTAGGATTGAATTCAAGCGTACGATTCAATAAATATTGACGATAAAAAGGGAAAAATTATTTCATTTCACGTTGATATGCGTCGATAAATTTTCAATGATCAGTTTTTATCCATTATTATTTCTTAGTTAATCGCAGAACGTGAAAAGCGTTTTGCATCACCAAGTAAGACAATTTTATCCCCACCAGAAAAGGTGCTTTGAAGTTATAGCACATATAGTTAGCAGGTAAACGTTGAGATGCGCGGATATACGCTGATGTTAGTCTGATAGTTTCAGTTTGATAAGAAGTCTCATTAATGAATTTATCTATAGTTAAATTTAAATATCAATAACTTTGTTTAATTAATATGATAGACAATTGAATTAGAAGAAATTGATTCCCGTACAAAAAACACATTAAGACACTTCCACTAACTTATATTTTTCTGTGTTTTGAAATCAGCCTCTACAGAGGGTTGTCCAAACATTGCAAAAACGAGCTGATTTTTCGTTTGCGTATCCGAGTAAACATTAGTGTTGACCAGTATTTAGGCCGCTGTGGTTTTAGGATTTCACGTGGAGGAAATTGGGAAAACACGTGGAAGTGGAAGACACGTACTGGATGCTTTTTAGTGCTTTTGAACTTTTGCACAAAAATAGTTTTCCATTACTCATAGTTGTTTCTTAGAATTTTGGTCCGGCGTGTTCCAGGAAGCACTTTAAAATCTTCAAAGTTCATCGTTGAATATCACATGCTTTACAGTGAAGAAATCATAGCTAAAATATTTCCTTAATGCTGTCATTTAATTTGTTACTTTAGTTTCGATCGACCGATAAAACATCGAGTTCAGAGTCGGAAAATGTATTAGCGAAGTAAGTTATTTGGCGGTCTATTTTAAACCACTTGCCAAAAGGCTCTTAAGTGGGGTCTTTTCTGTAAGAGCTACCATTTAATAGATGATAAATCGTACAGATGTGACCATACAAACAGATATTAAAAATGCAAAGATATTGAAATTATGATAATCCTGATAATTTAATTCCTGATAATTTCATTTCATATAATATTTTTTTTGTTTCAGTGTACATTTTAATTTGTAATTAGTTAAGTTTTAATTATTGTAATATTTGCATACCTCATGAAGGTAAATATGGCGTACCAAATGGATATAAAAACACCTTTTGTAAACACCCATATTTGTGCAAATAAAATTATTTGTCTTTCATCAGGAGACCGAAACTGAATTCCATTTCAAAGTATAATAACTAAATGCAATAGTCACTCTTGCAATTATTAGAATGGCGTTCAGTTGTCTAGTGTTGCCGATAGCAATTCATTCCGCGCATTTACGTCAATCACGTCCCATCGCTTATTTAGAATGTGTGTAATGCGCGATGCGGGAATTAAAAAAAGGACTTGTAAAAATTTCGTTGTCCTTTGACAGATGCTGATGCATGATGTGATATTTTAAGGACAACTACAGAATACATGGCATATTTGTAAGAAAATAGTCTAAATTCAAGATGTATACCGCCTGCTCCCTCTTCGAAAACATATTCAAAAGATATTTCACAAACGGAATAAGAAGGACTTGTATGCCTCCTTGTTTTCCTTTGTAGAATAATAAGCGTCAAATTTTGTACACTAGACCTTTGAAGGTTCAATCAAATTCACTTTTGAAAGCCTATTTGAAGGCTACAAAAAAGGATCCAAAAGAAAACAAGGGCTTGTTAGTGATTTCTGTATCTATTTAAAAATCATAGCTTAAGTATATAAACACAGGTGAAACCAGACAAGCGATTTTGTATCAAGAAAAGGCCGCCAGCATTTCCTGAAGCCCAAAGACACACTTGAAGAAGTATAGTCATTAATTCTGCGAACAAACGCCGTAGCAGTTTGAAGAGTGTAATTACAGCAATAGTGATGCTTGCAATGATTACAGTTCCTTTCAGTTGTCTAGTGCTGTTGTTGGCACTTCATTCAGCGCATTTACGTAAATAGCGGCCCATCACTAGAGCGCTTTAACAGTGAAAATTTTTCAATGAAGATGTTTTCCCATTCCAGAAATGTGCTGAAATTTTGATAAATATTTTAAGTTTTTGAAGTTAGTCACGACACGTTAGACAAGCGAAATCCTGGCGTGTTAAACATCTTTATTTAACCATACAGATATATTACACTACTTGATTCTTAACCTCACCCATAGATTTTTGGAATATTGTCACCAATAACTATCACAAATAAGTATAGCAAGTGCTTTCAAGAAATAGAAAGGATTTAGTTAGATCATAATGCACGCTGGCGCCTCACTCTGAAGATACCGGTATGTAAAAATCCAACGTAATTTCTCACTTGTTCTTGGATATCTTATGAATATTTGTAAAATGGTCTAAGGGCTATTTTGCCTTTTAGAAAGTTTGAGTCGCTGTCAGTCATGCAGGTTTGGTTTTGATTTTTTATTCACCATGGAACAAGAAAGAAACTTAATAGTGTCTCTTGAAGATTTTAATTTACAATAAATAAATACGGTTAACCAATACTAAGTTAATCGTATTTATATTTAAGAAAAAGGTGAGAGTGGCATGAAATATAGCTGTGAAAGCAACGAGTAGTACGCTTATTACGAGCATTTTTTCGAAAACCGAGCCACAACCATTACAAAAGAAGCTATTTGCCTAGTGGCTCCGCGAATCCGTTGCAAAAAGAGCTCGCTCGTTACAACTCTCCAACTTGTTGAGCTGTGGAGTGCAGCTCAGACGTTGTGTTCGCGTTCAGTTCTGTAGGAATAAGCGTCACTTTTAGTATGGAGGTTTTTACCATGCCAAGACTCCCAAAGTGATGTTCTTCAAGATAAATTGCAAACTAGATAGACTCATTTAGTTACCACTATCGCCAATCAGACAATGTCGAAGCTGGAATAATAGCGGCCCGCATGACGCTGATGAGATGAGCGTGAAATGAATAGAAGTAAAATGCTGTTCAGAAGTGGTGTTGCATTGCCTTATATTTTGTCAGAAGAAAAAATTATTTTTATGTCCTAACTTTATGCATCTCCAATAAGGACCTTATTATGCTTATTGTATATAATGCGCATGAGCTTCTAGTTCATGTTTGGCAGGTGTATGTAAATGGGTGCACCCAAACGCTACCACGTCAATGCATTTTTGAAAGTTTTTTCGCAAGCTCGAGATTTGAACGAGGTCATGTGCAGTTCCGTTTCTTCTTCGGATGCTGATGATCGCCCTATGTAAGTGCAAGTAAGTAAGGTTCAGTATTCTCATGCCTCAGCTGATCCATGCTACTTCCACTGGCAGTCATGAAGAATCGAGGGTAAAATATTAACAAATACAGGTGGGACGTAAGAATCACGAAGGTAATTTCACATGACTCATCAGTAGGTGCGAATAATAATTCAAGATGGAGTCAAGTATTTCTAGGTAGGTATTGCGTATGCGTAATTAAACAAACGACGAACAATGTTATCGCAGATCAAACTTGACAAGGTCCAGATCGCGTAGAATAATTGCTGGCACAAGACATAATGATAAGACTGCTTACAATAATACACCGTAACCTACGTGATACTTCAGACACTTGGTATGAGGTTAAATGTTATAGAAATGTCCCAAATATAGATTGAAGTAATGATCTGTTTCATATAAATTGATTCGCGATGCACCAAATGATGGTTTAGGTAAAATTGGCAACTTGATAGAATGAAATTTTAAGATGCGTCAATATAATTTACATATTTGCCAACACATAATATAGTTTAAACAGTGTAACTTACAATTAAAAATGCTGAAAGAAATATGATATGTTTCTGTGATTTCATTGTACCTATATCAATGACAGTGTTACTGATTCTGAATTTATCATTCTTTAGATCCCAGCAGCGATACCTGTTAAGAAATAAGATAAAAGACAACAGACATTAATACGTCACAGTCGATAGTTAGATATTAAAACAATGCCAAGCGATGCCCAAGTCAATACCGTCCCAGTTAACTGGATGTGAATGGGCTCTGGCACAGTTTATCGAATTGTGTGACACGCGACCACAATGCGCTTGTGTTGCCCACCTCTGGCATTCCGATGTCAGGCTTTACTATGGGTTCCTAGTTTAATGTTTCATTTGATTAAATTGTAACGTATACTATCCAATGGACACTTCTAAGGGGAAAGTTAGAAATATTTTTATACGGTGCCCATTAAATAGTGTATCAAAAAGATGAAGTTTTCTCCGTCTGCTATTTTCTTCAGCTCAGCATAGCCTAAGCGTACCCAGAGCAGACAGAACAAAAAAATAACGTTCACTAAGAGTATGTAAATGAACCGTACAGTGAATAAAGAATATTTCATTTCATTTCATCTGTCATTGTTCCACGCAAGCGCGTTCTCAGGAGGGGTCACAGGGGACATGACCCCCCTCTCCCTCCCAAAATATGTACATCAGTCATGCCGGTCATGCGTAGATGGAAGGCGAAACAAGCCAATTCTTTCTTTCCCCAAATTTCTTAGTGACCCTTGATGATTTCTTGGTCACCCACCCAAATTTACCTACCGCGCCTGGTTCCACGTAGTTTTAAGTGGTCGGTAGCTCATGAACATTTACACTAAAACTCACTCAAGCTCTAGCTTTGTCAACTGGTATGTTGTCCTACGAACGCTGCGTGTCAAAAGTAACAACAAACATCTAACGAAAGCTTGCTTACTCGCACTATCACATATACATGACGTATAGCATGCACCTTTAGCTGATCACCGGAAAAACGAGTACTATGACCACAATTTCATTCATTCAAATAAATCAAGCAATGATGTATTGTACAACTTATTGTACAACGAACACTGACGACAGTAGTGGTTTCGCGTATCAAACAATTCAATAAACGCAACTTCCATTCACTTCCATTAACGTCCGCTTGGGTCACTGGCTCTCTTTATTGTGCCAAGATTGACATATTACGACTTGTGGTCGGGTGGTCTGCTATTGCTGAGGTGATAAATAAATAAAACCTCTTTGCAATTGGATTTTACTTTAAAGAAGAATTGATTACAGTAGCCCTAGACGACCCGCGTGGCGCAATTGTTAGCGTGAAGGACTGCCGATCGAAGGGTCCCGCGCTCGATACCCGGCGAAGCAGAAATTTTAATAATGAGTTTAAATGAAATGAAATGAAATGAAAATATTTTATTTGCACAAATATGGGTAGCAAAAAAGGTTTTACAAAAATATTTAGATCGCCATATTTACCCCTTAGGGTGTACCAATTTTATTGTAAAAGTTAAGTTAAAATTTCTGTTCTCGGTCTGGGTGTTTGTGTTTCTGTCTCTGTGTGTGTCCATGGTACCCACGACACAGGGTACTCTACTGTGGGGTTATGAGTGTAAAATTTAAAAAAAAGAGGAATAGGTGTAAAATTTTGGCTGTGGTCAATATTGTCTGAGTGATTAATTAATTTCGCTATAACACTAATACCACGGAAAGATGTGTAAGTTTTAATCTTAAGAACGAACGAAGTCTAACGAACAACACAATAAGAAATTTACCCAGATTGAGAATCAGTTAAAACTGTTGTTGTTGTGAAGAAAACCTGTACAGACAACCTCAGAAGTTTCAAAAACTGAATTCTTATTACGTTTTTTGGTTCATTTATAAAAGATAATGCTAATATTGTATTGTATTGTAAAATAGTTGGTAAATATGGAATTTATTAAAAGCAATAAAAATAAAACTGGTTTAATGAAATAGCTGCATCCTAATAAAAATTGCGTATTACTTTCTAACAACATTTACTTGTATAAAATTAATAGAATCAGGCGTTACTTTGCGGAACTCCATTGTTATAAAGTTAGGTAAAAACTACTTCTACTAGGTACTACTTTGCGGGTGACCGTCGTAGAGTCAATAACCCTGATGAATCTGATGATGCTCTGTTTTGGGGCGAAACACGTGTTGGTGGTGGTACGTATGTTGGTGTATACTTTTGTTGTTGCATGTGCATGTGTCCTATGTAGGAGAGAGGGAGGTGCTTTTGCATGAAAAAAGTATACTTCACCATCATACGTTCTGATTGCGGATTGTTGCAAAGTAGTTTTTACCTAACTTTATATCAGTTATATATGTTTTTAAGCTTGTAAAGGGGTCGTAAATTTCAGTGACACTGTATTTTCTACGTTACAAAGTGTTAACTAGTAAAAACAACTTTGTTAAAGACGAAATGTCTGTTTATGATGATACTACAATGTTAATTACGGTTCACATAATTTCAACATTTTACGATTTTCTCGTTGGTAATAAAAGAGTCACATATAGTCACCAGTATGACCAAAAAGAAATGTTATCCTTATATTTATAAAGCTATATCTTAATGATCTTATCTAAAGAAATCTGATATTATGTATTACAGGAGGCATACAGGTGATTCCGTGAAATTTCTATAGAGCCCAAAACAAGACATAAAATAAAACGTTACACACATAGCTTAATAGTAAGGTGGATATACCACGTGTGCGAAGTTGGCACCGCACTTTGAAGTTACAAATATTTTGAAGGTTGTTCCAGTTTGTTCTAAGTTTGTTCTACTTTGTTCCAAAACGGCATAGGGCTGAGTATAAAACTTTCAGAGAAAACTGGAAAAACAACGATTTTATAGCTGGCACCGCACTTTTAAGGTATCGCGATTCTGGCGGTTGTTCTGTGTTGTGCTAGGTTTGTTCTATGCTGTTCCAAAATATAAAATTTAAAAAAAAAATTTTTTTCAAAAATTTTGCGGTAAATAGTTTTAGAGCTGGCACCACATTTTCGAGTCATCGTGATCGTAACGTTTATTCTGAGTTTGTTCGACATTGTTCCAAAATATTGCGTTCGGGAGAAAATAATGTTTTCGCAATTTGGAGAAAATTTATTATACAATTGATAACCCACTTTTTAAAAATCTCGTTTCAACGAGTTATTCCAAGTGATTCTAGGCATGTCTTAGATTAGTTCAAATGCGGTCCACATATTTCTCCAGCGTATCTTGGTCGAAAAAATTAATTTTTCGAAAACTTCCAGAAAATTGATTTTTTTTGCTGCCACCTCGATTTCGAAAAATCGCTGTTGCGTGGGTGTTCTGAGTTGTTCTAGCTTATTTTTAGATTTTTCGCGGCTTGTTTTCCCTTTCTTCTACGATGGCTCGTTCCAAAAGAATTTATTGTTCAGAAATTCAAGATAATTTATTTTCAATCTGTTATCGCATGTTCAACAATTCGCGGTTTAAGCGGTTGTTCTAAGTTGTTATAGGTATGTGTGACATTGTTCTGAAATATCTCACTTGAATGAAAATGGTTTTTCGGCAATTAAAAAATAACGATTATTAAAGATACATCCCACTTTCGAATAACTTTTCCTGCACGAAATCGATTGTGAATCCAATTTACAAGTTCGGAATTTTCTCTTTTTCATTATCGTTGCATTATTCTAGGATATTAGTACAACCCAGCATAAAGTCAATTTTTGCGATTAAAAATTGCAGTCGCCAATGATACGGTAATGAACCTTTTTTCCTCCACGAAATTTATGATAATGACACTAAATATTCTAATTTAAAGAACTTTTTTTTCTGCTGACAGTGCATTGTACTAAGATGCTAGCACAACTCGGCACAACCATTATTTTCGCAATAAAAAATTGCAGTCGCAAATGTAAAGGTAATAAACCTTTTCTCCTTCACAAATTCTACGTCAATGTCGATTAAATATTCTAATTCGCAGGAACGATTTTTTCTACGGGCAGTGCATTTCACTAGGATGCTAGCACAAGTCAGCACAACCTTTATTTTTGCGATAAAAAATTGCAGTCTCGCCTGCGAAGGTGTTAAACAATTTTTCCCGTACGGAATCCATGATGATCGAATTGCAACATTGGAACTTATGGGAATAATTTTTTTATTGATAGTGCATTGTACTAGGATGTTAGCACAACTCGACACAACCATTATTTTTGCAATAAAAAATTGCAGTCGCAAATGTAAAGGTAATAAACCTTTTTTCCTTCACAAATTCTACGTCAATGTCGATTAAATATTCTAATTCGAAGGAACAATTTTTTCTACGGGCAGTGCATTGCACTAGGATGCTAGCACAATTCCGAACAACCTTTTTTTTGGCTATAAAAATTGCAGTCCCGCCTGCGAAGGCGTTGAACAATTTTTCCTGTACGGAATCCATGATGATCGAATTGCAACATTGGAATTTATCGGAATATTTTTTTTTATTGATAGTGCATTGTACTAGGATGTTAGCACAACTTGACACAATCATTATTTTTGCAATAAAAAATTGCAGTCGCAAATGTGAAGGTAATAAACCTTTTCTCCTTCACAAATTCTACGACAATGTCGATTAAATATTCCAATTCGAAGGAACATTTTTTTCTACGGGCAGTGCATTGCACTAGGGTGCTAGCACAACTCAGCACAACCTTTATTTTTGCGATAAAAATTGCAGTCTCGCCAGCGAAGGTGTTGAACAATTTTTCCCGTACGGAATCCATGATGATCGAATTGCAACATTGGATTTTATCGGAATATTTTTATTTATTGATAGTGCATTGTACTAGGATGTTAGCACAACTCAACACAACCATTACTTTTGCAATAGAAAATTGCAGTCGCAAATGTGAAGGTAATAAACCTTTTCTCCTTCACAAATTCTACGACAATGTCGATTAAATATTCCAATTCGAAGGAACATTTTTTTCTACGGGCAGTGCATTGCACTAGGGTGCTAGCACAACTCAGCACAACCTTTATTTTTGCGATAAAAAATTGCAGTCTCGCCAGCGAAGGTGTTGAACAATTTTTCCCGTACGGAATTCATGATGATCGAATTGCAACATTGGATTTTATCGGAATATTTTTTTTATTGATAGTGCATTGTACTAGGATGTTAGCACAACTCAACACAACCATTATTTTTGCAATAGAAAATTGCAGTCGCAAATGTAAAGGTAATGAAGCTTTATTCCTTTACAAATTCTACGACAATTTCGATTAAATATCAATGAAAACAATTATTCAGATAAATTGTAATGTTGCAATTCGATCATCATGGATTCCGTACGGGAAAAATTGTTCAACGCCTTCGCAGGCGGGACTGCAATTTTTATAGCCAAAAAAAAGGTTGTTCTGAATTGTGCTAGCATCCTAATGCAATGCACTGCCCGTAGAAAAAATTGTTCCTTCGAATTAGAATATTTAATCGACATTGACGTAGAATTTGTGAAGGAAAAAAGGTTTAT
Source organism: Pyrgus malvae (assembly GCA_911387765.1). NCBI lineage: Eukaryota > Metazoa > Arthropoda > Insecta > Lepidoptera > Hesperiidae > Pyrgus > Pyrgus malvae. The sequence continues at coordinate 10,236,042 of OU426971.1, read as the reverse complement.
TACCTTTACATTTGCGACTGCAATTTTTTATTGCAAAAATAATGGTTGTGTCGAGTTGTGCTAACATCCTAGTACAATGCACTACCAATAAAAAAAATTATTCAGATAAATTTCAATGTTGCAACTCGATCATCATGGATTCCGTACGGGAAAAATTGTTTAACACATTCGCAGGCGAGACTGCAATTTTTTATCGCAAAAATAAAGGTTGTGCTGAGTTGTGCTAGCATCCTAGTGAAATGCACTGCCCGTAGAAAAAATCGTTCCTGCGAATTAGAATATTTAATCGACATTGACGTAGAATTTGTGAAGGAAAAAAGGTTTATTACCTTTACATTTGCGACTACAATTTTTTATTGCAAAAATAATGGTTGTGTCGAGTTGTGCTAACATCCTAGTACAATGCACTATCAATAAAAAAATTATTCCCATAAGTTCCAATGTTGCAATTCGATCATCATGGATTCCGTACGGGAAAAATTGTTTAACACCTTCGCAGGCGAGACTACAATTTTTTATCGCAAAAATAAAGGTTGTGCTGACTTGTGCTAGCATCCTAGTGAAATGCACTGCCCGTAGAAAAAATCGTTCCTGCGAATTAGAATATTTAATCGACATTGACGTAGAATTTGTGAAGGAGAAAAGGTTTATTACCTTTACATTTGCGACTGCAATTTTTTATTGCGAAAATAATGGTTGTGCCGAGTTGTGCTAGCATCTTAGTACAATGCACTGCCAGCAGAAAAAAAAGTTCTTTAAATTAGAATATTTAGTGTCATTATCATAAATTTCGTGGAGGAAAAAAGGTTCATTACCGTATCATTGGCGACTGCAATTTTTAATCGCAAAAATTGACTTTATGCTGGGTTGTACTAATATCCTAGAATAATGCAACGATAATGAAAAAGAGAAAATTCTGAACTTGTAAATTGGATTCACAATCGATTTCGTGCAGGAAAAGTTATTCGAAAGTGGGATGTATATTTAATAATCGTTATTTTTTTAATTGCCGAAAAACCATTTTCATTCAAGTGAGATATTTCAGAACAATGTCACACATACCTATAACAACTTAGAACAACCGCTTAAACCGCGAATTGTTGAACATGCGATAACAGATTGAAAATAAATTTTCTTGAATTTCTGAACAATAAATTCTTTTGGAACGAGCCATCGTAGAAGAAAGGGAAAACAAGCCGCGAAAAATCTAGAAATAAGCTAGAACAACTCAGAACACCCACGCAACAGCGATTTTTCGAAATCGAGGTGGCAGCAAAAAAATCAATTTTCTGGAAGTTTTCGAAAAATTAATTTTTTCGACCAAGATACGCTGGAGAAATATGTGGACCGCATTTGAACTAATCTAAGACATGCCTAGAATCACTTGGAATAACTCGTTGAAACGAGATTTTTAAAAAGTGGGTTATCAATTTTATTGTATAATAAATTTTCTCCAAATTGCGAAAACATTATTTTCTCCCAAACGCAATATTTTGGAACAATGTCGAACAAACTCAGAATAAACGTTACGATCACGATGACTCGAAAATGTGGTGCCAGCTCTAAAACTATTTACCGCAAAATTTTTGAAGATTAAATTTATATTTTGGAACAACATAGAACAAACCTAGCACAACACAGAACAACCGCCAGAATCGCGATACCTTAAAAGTGCGGTGCCAGCTATAAAATCGTTGTTTTTCCAGTTTTCTCTGAAAGTTTTATACTCAGCCCTATGCCGTTTTGGAACAAAGTAGAACAAACTTAGAACAAACTGGAACAACCTTCAAAATATTTGTAACTTCAAAGTGCGGTGCCAACTTCGCACACGTGGATATACCCTGTGTCTTGGGTGCCATGGACACACATAGAAACAGATACACAAACACCCAGACCGAAAACAGAAAGTCATCATTTTAATTTTTGCTTCGCTGGCAATCGAACCCGGGACCCTCCGATTGGCAGTCCGGCATGGTAACCATTGCGCAACAGGCGTCGTCAAGATATGACATCTAACTAGGAGGTTTCATACTATAGTTTACTTACCATTCTACCATGGTTCCATGGAAGTTCTACTCTCTGTAAAAGTGGCCACTAAGACACGAGATATAATTTTCAATGCTCTCGTAAGTATCAGTCCAAATCCAAGAAGTCTTCCTACTTTGAGTGACTCAAGTTTACAGAAGGATCAAAGTAAGTATTATACTCATACGTGCGCTAACATGGCTGACATTCTTATCATTCTATGTTTATTTTTACACCAATTGTAAGTACGTGTTTTCCGTACAGTGCCTTAATATAATAATCTTTGTTTAATTTTGCATTGTTATTAAAGCTCCTTGTAGTCGAGTTATAAAAAAATGTAGCAAGGTTGTAGTTTAAGTATTACCTTGTTTATTGAAGCTACTACAACCGAGTCTAAACGAAAATTCATGTCATTTTAAATTACGAGGATGTTTGTGCTTTCCTTGTTTTTTTTATTAAATTTAAAGACCAGCCTTCCGCCAGCGGCTACGTCCGCGTGGAACCGTTTCATGGGTCCTCGTAGGATGAAAAATAGCCTATGTGCTATTTCCAGGCTTCATTGCTATATTAAAATCATAGGCGTTTAGCCAGTTGCTTCAACCGCGTTGACCCTATGACCCGTTTTCACGCAGTTTGTAGCTTTATAATGGTGAAAGAATTTTTGAAATCGGAACAGTAGTTTTTGAGTTTATTCATTACAAACATACAAAAATACAAATATTTCCTCTTTATAATATAGTAGAAGTATAGATTTATTTTAAAGAAAATTGAAGTTGGAGTTTTTGATGATTGTTAAAGTAATACTATTTAGTCGTATGTTTTTTTTTTCATTTTTTACTATTAGCGTTGCGTCGTTGCGACAACGAGTTGGCCGGCCAACTTCCACCATCCCGAATTGGAGCAGCGTAGTGTAGTCGGCTCCAGGCCTCCCCATCTGTGGGGACTCGTGAAAATCGTGGAGAGACTCCCGATCCCTGTAGCGGGCGGGACGTAAAAGGGCAGCAAATAAACCTTTGATTGCTTGAAAATGGGTTGATAGTGTCGCACACGATTAGCTGTCACGTGTGCCCATTATCGACCCACTCTGTTATCTTAAATATATAATGTACTTTTTTTAAAAGAGTACTTCTGGGAGTTTTTTTCCCGCCGCCCTTTTTCTCTCAGCTTAAAATCTAGCCCAAACGGGCACCTAAAGGCGATGACCGGGAAAAAATGACTTTCATTAAGCGAATATTTTGTATTCCTTTATGAAATAAATATTTTTTCTTTCTTTTCTTTCTTTCTTTCAGACACTTTACTCGCAAATAAATAACTTACACATGTACGAAAATATGAAAATTTCTTGTCTTGCGGGTCCATTCATACCTCATAAGTAGAACGAGTCTTCCGGGATCATTCTCAAATTGAGTGGTGCTCCTTTATACACTGTAGGAGCCTTATCAGAGGGGTCCCTTTGGGTCTTTAAATACACAACTGCTGACGGGACGAAGGTGAACTGAGGTATTTCTCAAAAATGCCTTGACTGCTAAGACTTAGTATGAAATGAAATTTATATTTGGATTTTAGTATTGATTGTATTGTAACATTCAACAGTTATTACTAATTTGTAGTAAATATATTTTTAAAGAAAAGAAAAGAAAATATTTTATTTGCACAAACATGGATAACAAATTAGGTTTTACAAAAATATTTAGATCGCCATATATACCCTTTAGGCTGTATAAATTTTATTTTAAAGTTATATATTATTATTGTAAGTTTAAAATGAAATTTATTTAAATTAAATTAATTTAATAATTAATTTTTTAAATTCTTTATCTTCAATACACTGACTACGACAACCTCAGACAAGACTTACCTATGCTTGCTTGAGGGTGTATGTAGATGTCCATGGGCTGCAGCGACCACTTAACACCACGTGGCCTGCATGCTCGTCTGCTACTCCATTCAAATAAAAAAAGCGATGGTGGAAGTGGAGTGGAAGCGGGAAGGACAGTAGGCGAATTGGTGCAAATTGACTTGTTCCTTTTTACGACAATATCACATTTCTAAACGTGAGCGGCTGGTGTTCCAGTTTGAACACGAATGCCGAGTAGTACGATCGATGTGTAGGCAGCAAGGGCATAATACAAAGGGCGCCTTTTTGTGGCAAGGGTGACTAAACTGTGTAGTAAAGAAAAAAAATCATCTGTTCGATTGTCTTTCCATGAATATTTATTACGAAATTAGGAATAAGGAATTTGAAAATGGCATCACACGGTCACCGCTATACTGAACTTTTAGAAAGTTTTATTTCAATTTCAAATTTATCGCTAGTGTTATTCGGGATGATATAAAAGTACTCGTACACACAGGTTGAAGAAAAAACGTTGATAAACGCGATACTTACTTGTACAGGTGCCTAGCCCAGTTTTACACTAATTTCGTTTCCACTTTTACACAACGCCTTTATTATTAAGTTTATTATTGGTCCAATACTGTTGAATTGTTTTTACTGAAAGGACAAAACCAGAGTCTTGTTTACCTTATTAGTTAGAAAACAATTCCGAACGGAAAGGATTTTATAGTCATACAACTTATCTCATATACACACGAAGCGCGCATGGCCCGGCCCGGCTAGTGTAGAACGCCAGCGATCTATGCAGCTAAGCCAAATCGGGTGTGAGATGGGTGACCGCTAGTGTCAAAATATTTCATGCGCGTTTCCGTGCTTCGGAGGGCACGTTAAGCCGTCGGTCTCGGTTGTTGCCGATAGATAACTGTTAACAGTCGTTAAACCTTGTCGGAGGCCTTATGGGCGGTTCGAAAACATCCGACAGCGGGTTGTCCACTAATCGCATCTCCACCAACCCGCATAGAGCAGCGTGATGGAATAAGCTCCAGGCCTTCCCAATAATGGGGAAAGACCCGTGCTCAGCAGTGGGACGCTAAAAAGGGTAGAAGCCAAGACAACTTATAACTCAGAAGATAGAATTAGAATGCAAAAGATCAAATGAGCATTGACTGCACGCGAGGTAATTCTGTCTAATATTTCTATATAAATTTATTTATTTACGACCTGGGGGACCGGGTCCTCGTCAGTTGTCGCAGTCGGTCGCTAAGAGGCCGCGCCGAAGACTTCGCTGAATACTTCGTGTAGTTCCACCGAAACTAGTTGACCCCAAAGACGTACCTTGAATGAAGCCGATTATAAATAATCATGTTTAGATACACTCACGATTCTTTTTATAATTCTTTACCTCCTTTCTTAGAAGTCACGCAACATACTACATCATGGCAACCCTACGTACCGATGTGGGTGTGTAGTAGGTACAGGTTGTGTACCTACTACAATGAAATCGTATGAAAGTTATTTATGTCTTCTGACAATAGGCCAAAGTCTCTGTTCCTAGAATCGTCACATCAAAGCTCAATCGCGTATTTCAGACGTTTCCGTACTGAGTATTGAAGATGTTAGTGGAATCAAATGTGTTGACTGTAGAGAGAGGGCAGGCAGATGAGTAAGGGCAGGTTATTTACGGTTTCTTAAATATAATTTTAGGTTTTAAAGAAGTACTGGACAGTTACAGCTCACATTAGGAATTTTAAGTAAATACAGGTAGTTGAGTTTTCTCGTGCTCATTCTCTTCCTCAAAACGATAAGGACATCCATCCATGTGATTCGTGACCTCTTAATACCACATTATGGCCTGGTGATTGATTTCTGCTTATTTCTATAAAAGTATCCCACTTCTGTTAATGTAACTGCTATGCTATAAGAAGTCAGTTAAAAATAGACCACTCTTATTAATTTAAAGAAAGAATATTATAGAAACCCCGAAGGTTTATTACATTGATCAGTTCGAGTAACAATTGGAATTGAGAAGTATAATAATTTAGTTGCTAGATAGATATCTAATACACAATCAAGCAACGACAAAACAATTATAATGTGTATTTATCTGTTATCTGAAAAAGTTGTGTATACGATGAAAAGTTTTCAGATTATGAAAAAAACCAGCCAAGTTCGAGTCGGCACCGAGGGTTCCGTAAAATTTTCTAATATATGATGTAACTAATTTACGGTTTTCGCAATTTTTCCTTTTTGACGTTGCTTCGTACCAAATTTCAAGATTCTGAGTTCACGGGAAGTACCCTGTAGGTTTTGATTCCCTTGCGAGTGTCGATTGTCAAGAGCGGAAATATATTTTTAATATAATGATACAACTAAAAATTTACGGTTTTCGCAATTTTTCCTTTATCTGTACTAAAAGATGTTGCTTTGTACCACATTTCAAGAATCTGATGTCACGGGAAATACCCTGTAGGTTTTGATTCCCGAGAGAATTTGAGTGTGGAAAATTAGCGAAAATTTGAGGCATAAACGGCTGTATTTTTTTTATTGCGATGACTTAGAAGTTTTACAGCTCCAAGGGACAGTAGACCTGAGTATTTAATTTAATATAAATTCCAGCTTAACGCGTTCCTGGGAAAAGGGTTATTGACAGACAAACGGACGGACAACAAAATGATCCTATAAGGGTTCCGTTTTTTCCTTTCGAGGTACGGAACCCTAAAAAGATCAATTTTAAAACCAATCCGAAGTTAGATAAAATTCGAAACAAAAAAGTAACTTTGAAAAATATAAAACGTAAATTCACACCAGCCTCCAGGGACTAGTCCCGGGGGTGAACTGGATTAGATGAATGGCTAGTAACCACGGTTTTGGGAAAGCTGACAAAGTTTGAAACTTTATGGATAGTCATTAGTACCTATGTTATATTATATTACCAGAATAATTACTAGATGAATTGTTGATTTGATGTTCTTACTTCACTTATTAATTTTGGGGTCGTAGAGACTTGCTGCTAGCCACAATAGAACTGAAGATGATTGCCTAATTTTGCTTGCTTGAAATTAAATAAATAAATAAACGTTTCATACTCATAGCCCTACAGTAAGGTAGATATACCCTGTGTCGTGGGTGCTAAGGACACTCACAAAGAAAGAAACACAAACACCCAGACCGAAAACAGAAATATCTGGTTCGCCGTTAATCGAACCCGGGACTTGCCGATCGGCAGTACAGCATGGTAACCATTGCGCCACATGGGTCGTCAAATGTTGAGTTCTTTTAAGTATTTATGTTATAGTTATCTTAAAATGTTTTTGTTGAAAGTAAACTCAAATAATAATAAAAACAGTCAAAAACCAATCCGAAGTTAGATAGGTATAAAACTCGACACAAAAAATGAACTTTCTAAATAATAAAACCGAAATACACTCACTGAAGCTGCGGGAGAATTATCCTGATGGTTTTGAGACTGACAAAGTTTGGATCAACTTTATAGATCGGCGTGAGTATGTTATTTTGTTTGATGTTTCCTGGTAACCTACGTAATTAGGTGTTTAATTGGTATAATCATATTCTGTGGATTTTGTTTCCGAACCTGTTTGTTACCGTTCTAAGACTACAGACGTTCGCCTAATTTGGTTCAAGTGAAACGATGCACATTTTACGACCTACGTGGCGCAATGATTACCATGCCGGACTGCTAATCGAAGTGTCCCGGGTTCGATTCCCGGCGAAACAGAAATTTGAATGATGATTTAAATTACTGTTCTCGGTCTGGGTGTTTGTGTTTCTGTCTTTGTGTGTGTCCATGGTACCCACGACACAGGGTATATATACCTTACTGTGGGGCTATGAATGTGAAGCGTTATTTATTTATTTATTTTATTTTTAATAGAAAAGGGAATGCCCAGATTCAAAATTATGTTTAAAATTTGTGTCTTTTCAATATGTGAGATATTATATATTATGTACATATATCTTTGTACAGTTTGTGTAAAAATGTGTCTTTGCAATAACTTCTAATTTTGATACATTAGAAATTAATACAGATTAATGCTAAAGTGCTTTCATAAATAAGGCTAGAACTGTTTGCTATTTATGGTGGAGAGTAACATTATTTAAGCTCATCTCATCAATTAATTCAGCAAGTTGTAAAAACCGAAATAAACTCCCACCGGAGTCGCTGGGGCTCGTCGCGTGTCGGCCGACATGATGAATTGCCCCTGCTTCCAAATGGCACAAAACTCCCAAAAATGCTTTAGGAGACACAGTAAACATTAGATTTTCTTCAGACATTGGCTTAGAGTTGGTTAACATCGACTTCTAACTCCCAATTAAAGAATAATAAAAGTATTACAAATATACTCGCCAATAGATGTCAGGAAGTATTTTACTGTTATGTTCAAGTTGATTATCGCTGAAAACGCAGATAAAACGATATTTTTTGGAAAGTGAAAGATTTTTTTTGGAAATGAAACCTAGCTAAATCGGTTTATTGCCCCCGAAAACCCCTGCGTGCTAAATTTCATGAAAATTGTTGGAGCCATTTCCGAGATTCAGATTATACATATATAATATACAAGAATTGATAGATATATAAAATACAAGTATGTATTAGATTTAGCCCTTGCATTACTGTTATTTTATAAATAAAGAGGAAATTATATACTATTTACGGTGGAGACTTATTAAGCTCATCTCATCAATTAATTCCGCAAGTTGTAAAAACCGAAATAAACTCCCACCGGAGTCGCCGGGGCTCGTCGCGCGTCGGCCGACATGATGAATTGTCCCTGCTTCCAAATGGCACACAATTCCCAAAAATGTTTTACGCAAAAATGTTTTATGTATTCGCGACGTTTCGTTAGATATGTGAGATTGTGTAGATTTTTACTGTTATGTTTGTCCTGATGTGTTAGGTAGCAATCTGGCTTTGAAAAAAAAACAACGGGTTGCACTCCGGTAGTGCCGGCAGAAGTGAAAACTTGAACATTAACGTTGTGCATTTTTGATATTTTGGAATGGTTAGGGAATAATTTCGCACGAATTGCTTTTATTATCAGTATTATTTTTCATCTAGTATTTTCAGTAGGTTGTCATCTAGTATTTTTATAAAGTTCTCACTCATTTTCTTTCACTATTTCTTCGTCACTTTTTTCATTAATAGATACACTTTGTCCTTACTTTAAATACTTGATATAAACGAATTTTACAAGTATAGACAGTCGATCCGTCATCAGCTGTCACCCTCCGTCTTACGAATTTTCGATCAGGCCACGTGTCCTGACGCGAGTTTAAATTTTTTTACCCTTCCCAAAAAAAGTGCACAACGCCGCTAAAGAAGTTTTCACTTCAAAAAAACATTTGATGATTTGCAACATAAAACATTTTGAATGGAAAGAAATTTAAATATTATAACATGTGCACGTCTAAATTATTTATTAGTTCCATTAAGATTGAAATAAAATAAAATAAAAAATAACTTATGCCAGCCACTTTTATCTTAAATGTGAACGTGAGTTGTTAAGTTTCTATGTACCATTAAAATTAAATTAAAGTTTAAAAGTTAAACTGGCGGTATCCTTGTTAATATACTCTTATTGTTTGTCTAAGAAATTTAATTACGTCATTCGTAAATCAACAAGACGAAACACGACGGAACTGTTTATAAAGGTTTGTCTCAGATTCCAATCGTTGAAATATTTTTAAAGAAACATAGTTAATTCACAAAGGTTTTTAAATGTGCGTTCGGATTGTTAAAATACAATGAATATACAAGGAATAGTAAAATATAAGAAAAGATCTTAGAAAGTTTAGACAAATAATGATTTGAAACGAAATTATATTTATATCCAAAGCAGTTGAATGAAAATTATGGTAATATGAAGCTCTTTATTCGGGTTAACAGATCCCGAGATATGACGGGGATGAGAATCGGGGATATACCTAAAGAACAATAATTGAAAGTCAGCCATGACCCACTTTACCGGTCGCATCGGAGAATAAATGATCCGTATGATATAAAACAATTCAAGTTCCACAGAAACAATCATTTCCACATTGCTTGCCAAGTTTATAATCGTGAAACTGCCATTTACTAATGTGGTTTACGCACGAGAATACCCACTATCCAAACTGCACGATATTACCGCCCTCTACTCGAGATAATATATCATTTTTACATATTCACTGACCATAATACTTAGTAATATAATTTTTTTTCTTCAATTATGGCATCGCAAACTCTGCATATTGCCAGCGTCAAGTATAATTTTTGCATCACGTTTTTGCCAGTTTCGGTGATATTGGACGAGTAATAATATGTAAAGTTAGTAAGTCGTCAGTAATCAGTCAGTCAAGTCAGTCAGACATTCAAGTAAAGCGATGGCTTCTTTACCAGAACGTGACTAATGGAATTTTGGAACATATTTTGGCACTGATATTTTAATTCACAACACTCGTGCACTATATCGAACAAAATGCCATCTTTATCCGATATAACTCAAAAATACACAAATACACCAAGAATATAAAAATAAAACAAGAGCACAATATGTCTTTTTCGACTTCCCGCCAAAACTCCTCATAATACAACGTGTGAAGTCTAATTCAATGAAATCAACATCATACCAACCTGAAAATATAGATAAACAAGAAAAATTAAAAACAGTTGTAATTTAACGTTGAACGATAAGCGAACAGCAATATCAATAAAACAGTTATCCGCAGCATAAACCTGAAATAGTTTCGTCTTTCATTTACCATTTCAAATTGACCGTTCATACTATTGTATGAATGGACGGAATATATTTTTTCTCTTCTTACCTATCACGAGTGACGTATGTCAATTGTCAAAGCGAGAGAAAAGATAAGTTTGGTTTAACGAAACCGTATAACCGCAGTAAGTACAAACAAGATAAAAAATGTGGCAGAATGTTTACCACATCCTATGTGGTAACAAACGGATGGTGCTCTTTTACTTGTAAAAAGAAAATTTCTTCCCGGCAACCAAAGCCTGATTAATAGACAGCGTATGGAGTGAACGAAAAGAGGAATATAGTGCTAAGATAAAACAACCGCTTAAACTTCTCAATTTATTTATTAACTAGCCTTCCGCCAGCGGCTTCCCCCGCGTAGACCCGTTTAATGGGTCTCCCGTAGGATAAAAAATAGCCCATGTGCATTCGAGGCTTCATTGCTATATTAAAATCATAGGCGTTTAGCCAGTTGCCTCAACCGCGTTGACCCTATTACTCGTTTTCACGTAGGAATGAGCATTTTTCCGCGGTAAAAAGTAGCCTATGTTACTCAGGGTGAAAGTAGCTTTGTAATGGTGAAACAATTTTTGAAATCGGAACAGTAGTTTTTGAGTTTATTCATTACAAACATACAAAAATACAAATCTTTCCTCTTTATAATATTATTATAGATTAGTCATTTACGTCGTTTATCTTATTTACTACAACCATAATATGTGACATCAACTTAACAATTTTGGATGTGGCGCAAAACAAATTTTCTGTCTGTACCGGTACTTCGTCATAATATGTCACCGTCATCTACACGATTTCGATTTCGGTTATAGTATACTGTATAGTTGCCGAATTACATATTATCTTGCTTGACTCTCCACATTTTATCTTGACGACCTATGTGGCGCAATGTTTACCATGCCGGACTGCCAATCGGAGGGTCCCGGGTTCGATTCCCGGCGAAACAGAAATTTGAATGATGAGTTTAAATTTCTGTTCTCGGTCTGGGTTTTTGTGTTTCTGTCTTTGTATGTGCCCATTTGTTGTTTGGTATGGCTTACATACATTAAGATTTTTTCCGCCCCCAGTACCGCCATTTTCGGCCAAACGTTGTTGAATTTACTAGCTAACTGCTATAAAAGGCTCATGAGTCATTCCTCCGTTGAATTAAAAATTCTAGATGTGCCTTCATATACTTTTCATTTATTTTTGCTGCAACTCTGAATGTTGTTTGAGAAATACACGAATGGGGTAGTTGACTGGTATTGAATATTTCTTAAATCCAAATCAAGATGAACAACTGAGTTATAATTATTTAATAATTATTGTCTATCCCTTTCTAGCAAAACGATGCTTTACTAATATTTTGTACTTTAATACAGGCAGGTGACATCACCATCGTGTATTGATTGCTCTCTTTGTCTAATGTTTAATTTGAAACGGTCATATCTTGATATTTTTCCAGTTATTATAATTTTGATTTTTGTCTTTGTTTCCATTAGAAACTAATAGAAAGCATATTGTTAAAATCTAAGATAAAATCTTTGCTTGCAGTTTTTCAACAATTTTGTTTTGTTTCGCTTATTTCATATGAAGAGATGTAAACAGGTAAGTGAATACACAGCTTTATACAGATCATTATTGCTTTTGAGTAATGTGCAATCGTTGATCTGGTGCGCGGGTAATAGTGGAACAATCATATACGTCACGGCTTGCTATCGAGTTACGAGAATTTTCATACTAATGAAATTTATGGGACTTTACTTTTATTACAATTTAACCGTTTTTTTTGTATTGAGAGAAGGGATTAAAAGCACAAAGCACCTTCAGAAAGTACTCTCGATGGCTTCCCTCAGCGCTTTGGTAGAACTCAGGGATCTCCAGCAGAACATATAAATGTATTTCATGCGCGGTGCTCTTAGCAGGCAATCAATGTACCTACTCGTATTTTAACACGCTTTTTTACAATAGAATATACATTTTCTTCTTATTTTTCACTTTTTAGTTTGTTATTTCACGACTTACATTTAGGGCGGTCGCAGCAGGGTGCGAAATGAAAACTAATAGTTTTACTAAACTATTTTACTTTAATTATTAAAATCTACATTATGATTATCTTAAAAACTAGCGATTCGCGATCGATGTTAGACCGGAATGTCTGTGCAGCTGCGGGCCTCTTCTTTCCCACGCGCCGTAGTCCTGTGTCAGCAGAACCTCGAACACGATATCTTGCCTATACAAGGCTGCGACGCGGCGATGCCTGGATTTATTATATATTTTTTCTTCCAATTTAAATTATAAAATAGGTATACGTAACACACGAAAGCATGTTTTCAGTTTTTTAAACTACATTATTTATTTACGATAGAATTTCACATACAAGTACGTTCGTTTTCGACTCGTAATTATTTCGATATACAAATCGATCAAATTCTAATCAAAATTTTAAGTTTCAAATTTAAAAAAATAAATTTTCAATAATGTTGGATGATATTTTGGGCTTAAAAGCAGTCCACTTGGATAAATTAATAACATGAAAAGCCAACAAAATTGTAAACTCCAATCAACTTAACTTACGTACTTAAGTCACATCCAGTCACTCTTGATCCTTTGATATACCCGTATATGCTCAATGCGTAACTTGGCTACAACTTTCTCAACAACATGTTCGTGATTTGCGAACTCGGTAGTAACGTTACTTTCATTACTTTCGAGTTCTTAAACGTTGACTTACTTTGCAATATACTCGTATAAAGTAAGTAATAATGTATAAATATGTAATAAATAATGTTTCACACTCATAGCCTCACAGTAAGGTATACGTCGTGTTGTGGGTACCATGGATACATACAAGGACAGGAACACAATCACCCAGACCGAGAACAGAAATACTCATCATTCAAATTTCTGTTCCTCCGGAAATCGAACCCGGGACCCTCCGATTGGCAGTCCGGCATGGTAACCATAGCGCCACGCGGGTCGCCGCGTCGATTAGTAGTGGAGTGTTATATTCTAAGTAACTAATTAATGTAGAGTGAGGTGCAAAAGCAAACAAGGATGCAAGCACATGCTGAATACCTTTTTAGGGTTCCGTAGCCAAATGAAAAAAAAACGGAACCCTTATGGATTCGTCATGTCTGTACACAGACATCCGTCCGTATGTCACAGCCACGTGGAACCTCCAAAATTTATGTTTTTTTTTTCTATTATTGTGTCAAAATCTTAACTTTATGACTTTACTCAGGGTGTATGTAGCTTTCTAATGGTGAAATATTTTTTTTGAAATCGGAACAGTTGTTGAGCTTATTCATTACAAACACACAAATACAAACAATAATACAAATCTTTCCTTTTGAAAATATTAGTGTAGATGGGATGTCATCTAGTAAATGATATTATTCTGTTATCTTATAATCAAATAATTATCATAATATCGTAATATAGCGTCTACTTTTCATTTACTCTATGGAAAAATCATTACGTGAACCCATTTGTGCGTATAAACGAAATACTTTATTTGCTTAAGAAAGTCGTCACGCAAGACGGTACTTGGCGAGGCAATAAAATAGGTAAATTATTAAAGTCAATATACTCATATATATACTAAATACTCTTTATTAAAGTCAAGGTTGTATTTCCACATCTAATTTCAAAAGCTTTTTTTAAAGCTTTTATTTAACTTGCAATGTATGTATGTTTGTTCGGGTGGAATCTTGCTAGGTACTCAATTTTGAAGCAGATATCTTCAACCGATTGAGCTGAAATTTTGTATACACATTAAGTTTGGAAGACAATACACGTTAAGCTGTGTGACGTTATTTTAAATCCAATATGGCGGACCATCCAAGATGGCGGAATTTTGAACGGAAGTTATATTTAATGCATTTCTAAAATATGGGTATCAATCAAATTTTATTAAAGGGCTTGTTGATTGTAACTCAAAAAATAATGTGACGTCATTCTAAATCTAATATGCGGAACATCCAAGATGGTGACATACTCATTTTTAATACACTTCTGCAATATGGGTATTAAATTTAAGGCTTGCCGAGAATAATTAGAAATAACTGAAAAGTAAAAAAAAAACAGAATTTTAAAGAAAAATGTATTTTCTTCTTTGTAGGGTATTTTAAGTTAAAAGTTTTTTGAGGAGGAGGAGGGTGAATGTAGCTTTCTAATGGTGAAAGAGCTTTTGAAATCGAAACAGTAGCTTTTGAGTTTATTCATTACAAACATACACACGAAAATACAAATCTTTCCTCTTTATAATATTAGAGATTTACCCTTTATTGTATTTTTACAATATGCGGACTTAATGCCTCATGGCATTCTCTACCAGTCAACCCTTGGCGACGCGGCGACGGTGAAAAATTGTGGTAGACATCATAAATAAAAATACCAGAGGCTACATAGAAAAAGTAAACAAAACTTTATAACCATAAGCTTATAGTATTTTTTATAAGTTAACTATTAATAAGTAAACTTAATTATCTTCGTAGTCATACATTGGATTCAAAGTTTGAATCCCTGCTAGGTAAACACGGAGAGGTCAGCATTGCCTAAGCGCACCCAGAGCAGACAGAACAAAAAATAAAATAACGTTCACTAAGAGTTTGTAAAGGAACCGTACAGTGAATATAGAATATTTCATTCTATTCATTTCAGGTGGGTTTAATCTGTACTGGGTGAATGATAGCTTATTTGTGTAGAGGGTCCGTGTGTTAGCGTATCAAAATAAAAAGAATCAAATGATGACTTTGATCAAAGATGAAGCGACGTGCCGGTTAGGAGAACACTCTTTGATCGAATCGTACCACTGAATGATTCAAAGCTGAATCAGACAATCTGAACACAAAATATTGCGTCTGAACGTACCAGACCAGTTTTCATTTTGTTATTGATTGACACAACCACTTATTTTGCATCTCATTCACCGGTGCGAATATTTGTAAAGTCAGTAGGTCAAGGCATGGTCTCTTTTCATTACAGGTTTTACCACTTACTTGAACTACAGTTGGGTTAATGCCCTCCGGCTGTTTCTTTTTTGTTCGTGAGAAACCTTTTTTGTATATTGGGGAAACCTTCAAAAGGTACCCGGCACCTTGGGAGAGGATACCGGGTTATATGGGATTTATACCGCACTAAAACCCCTTCTGTGGCCTGCCTCTGCACAAGGGGAGGACCCCGGGATCACCAGTGGAACGCACCGGTGTCCACGCGCGACGCCCAGAACGGGCCTATCTTCAGGAGAGCAGATGTGCTCTCCTGCATCTTCCGATGCTTACGGCGACATGCGGCCACGCACACACCGCCGTCCTTCTCGGGGCTTCTGGCTGGACGGACCGAGCTCCCACTCTCACCGCCCGCAACTCTGGAAGCCCCCTTTTAGTCGCCTTTTACGATTAGGCAGCGGATACCGTAGCTCTGTTCGTAATCCTAAAGCTACAGGGACTTTCGTCAGAAATCTATAATGTTAGTAGTTCCATAAATCTTTCTATCTCTTACGTATATCTGCATTTCAACGACGATTTCAAAGTTTTTCAATAGAAAGTCCTAATGCTGCTTTAGCCGTACCGTCATTTGATTAACGTTTCAGAAACTTTCGCATCTAGACTTTCGTACTTAAAAGTTTACTGTCTCTAGATACAATTGTTGCAGTCTGCTGAAGATTTTTGTTAAATATCTGTGGATTACCTTCGCCACATACTCACGTCGCCCATACTGCAAAGCCTCAAGACCAAAGTCTTCGATCAGTGCGTCCTACCACGTGATGACCTACGGAGCCGAAACGTGGACACTGAAGGTAGGACTTATCCACAAGCTCAGAGTCGCACAGCGTGCCATGGAGAGAGGGCTATGCTCGGTGTATCCCTCAGGGATATGATTCGCAACGAAGAGATCGCAAGCTGAAGTGGCAGTGGGCCGGTCGCATCTGTCAAAGAGCCGACAATCGGTGGACTAGACGGCTCTTGGAGTGGAGACCATGTTTAGGTAAACGGGGAGTAGGACGAACCCCTGCGAGGTGGCGCCGGGTGGCGGGAAGTAATAGGATGCGTAGAGCCGAAGACCAGGCTCAGTGGCGCGCCGTGGGAGAGGCCTATGTCCAACAGTGGACTAATAAGGACTGAAGAAACAGAGAGAGAGATATCTGTGGAATCGATTTTGTTAACCTGTCTGTTAGTGTCTTTCCGTTCAAAATATTTCATAAAAAATGATATTAAATTGGTCAAGCTTTGTACAGGTCAAAGTTTCTTCAAATTTTCCACTGACAGTATTGATAACAATGCGGAGCAATTTTAGTTTATTAACTACCGTTTCGAGTTCGATTTCACGCTTTCCCCATTGTTTCCCTTTACCGTGACATTCTTACATAGTTTAGCCTGTGTTACTAACATTATAACAATCGTGAAAACGTTATATGATGACTTCTGAACACAGGCAAGTTTAAAGATTGATAATTTTTTTGCTGTGATTTTATCCTAGAACTTCATCTTTTCTCTTTGCTTCATCTCTTTCATCATTCAACTTCATCTTTTCTCGTTATCGTTATTATAGTTGTTGTGTAGAGCCCGTCAGTTAGGAAAGTTATAAAGTATACTTTATAAAGTAAAATAATAAGTTTTTTTTGTATCAAATAAACCGACTTTAAGATATTAAAAAATTCGGCCTAGTGCGTGTCGGGCTCCGTACGAAGGTTTCCGTACCATTATCTATAAAAAATCACGTTTATTGTACGGGAGTTCCCTTAAATATTCTATTTTTAGTAATTGTTGTTATAACTTCAAGAGAAATACGTCATCTGTAAAAATGTCTAATGTCTAGCCATCACGGTTCATGAGATGACAGACAGACGGACAGCAGAAGCTTAGTAATAAACCCTTTAATTTAAATTTAATAAGCCCTTTGCCACTCTTCGGGTACGGAAACCTAAAAAGAACATTTTATCCTTCGATACTATATGATACATAGATCTATTTAGTTAAATATCGATTACCTGTATGTGATGGTCGTCTACCTGTTAACTACTTATAGATTTCAACCTCCAACAAAATTATATTTTTTTCCTTTATTTATGTTAAAATTCCTTTTTTTACTACTATTCTTGAAAAACTATGCACACGGTAAACTATTCTACCCCAAAAAACTAAAATATTCTGCTCACATCACCCAAGATTGACGAGGGTCTCCGAAAGCTGTAACCGAAACTGCCCAAACGGCGTAAGCGAGGATTGCACCTATTTCCCGCTTAATTACAGCAATAGTCGCTGGAACGACATATTCTTGGTGGTTTTTCGTTTACCTTAGCAATGTTTGTTGAGCTTTAGAAATTTAAGAAAGTAATTTGATTTTTTTCATGTTGATATTCAAAAGGTTCTATTTCTTAGGATCTTCATTTTATCATTTCTACACTAACTAACAGTAAGAAACAAAACGCCAAGTCCTTCTCTTTATTCAATTCTTTATTCTCAAAATTCAATATTCTTTATTCGCTTGACCCATATACGGTACTCGTATCTTTTGGCAATAACGCATCGTTTCTTATGTGTCCAACGGCTGCCAAGATAAGAACAGCTTTAAGGGATTAAGTTGTATCTCTAAGTATAGGAAATGCCATGTAAATTGTCCAGAAATATCTTCCATCATACGCGAGAGGACGTAGGAAATTGTAGTATCAACGTTATATCATCACACTAACGGCACGAAACGACCAGCTGTAATGGCGACAGCAAAAAATGTTTCAGTAAATAAATAACGCTTCACACTCATAGCCCATAGTAGGGTAAATATACCCTGTGTCGTAGGTACCATGGACACCCACAAAGACAGAAACACAAACACCCAGACCGAGAACAGGAATTTAAACTCATCATTCAAATTTCTATTTCGCCGGAAATCGAACCCGGGACCCTTCGGCATGGTAACCATTGCGCCACGCAGGTCGCCAAAAAATGTTTCTTTTCAGTCAAAAATGTTTTCTTTCGCTAAAAATACGAGGCTCTTATGTACTCTTAGGGAAGAATAATTTACGTCTAAGCCAAATTGGATCTTATTAAGTTCTAAAAGGATTTCATGAACTAGGTTTTGGGCTCAGAAATTTCTCAGCCTTAAATTCTTTTTTTACCCTTTGTCATATTTGGAAACTTTTTGATGTAATAGATCGTCAGCCTTATTCATTTTAATATTTAATCTATTTCAAGAGAGGGTTGACCGGGTATGTCTTGAAGAGACTTGCCTAACGCACAAAGTAAAGTAGAAGAATATAACTTACTTATTATGTTGCTTGATATACCGAGGGAAAATGTTGAACTAAAAATAAATTTCCCGAAGAGCTTCTCGGGTAGACAGGAATCGTATAATGCTTACAAAATTACGTTGTGGTAAGGCAGGTCATTACGTAAGACTCAGGGAGGTACCCGGGCGTACCCGAATGCTCGACTGAAATTGTACGTGCTCTTAATTATCCATCTGTATCTATTTTAATGGGCTACATGTCCATTTTCTCCACTGGGAGCTAAAGCTACAATTGTTATGGCCACAAAGCTTTTAAATGTTCTGGTCTTGGAAGTATCTGAGAGTAAGCTTTATTCTGTCATTCTTCTTAAGAAAGCCTAAAATGCTATAAAGATTAAATATATCATATCAGACCTAAAATTTGAATTGTTTTTTGATATAAATATTGCAGTATTATTCTATTACTCACTAGCAATCCACCAGCTGCTTCGCCCGCGTGGATGCGTGCTTGATGGGTGCCCGTAGAATAAAAAATAGCCTATGTGCTATTCCAGGCTAAGACGATAAGTAAGACGATAGATATATATATATTAAAATCATAGGCGTTTAGCCAGTTGCTTTAACCGCGTTGACCCTGTTACCCGTTTTCATGTAGGAATGAAGCATTTCCCGCGGTAAAAATTAGCCTATGTTACTTAGGGTGAATGTAGCTTCCTAATGGTGAAAAAAATTTTGAAATCGAAACAATAGTTTTTGATTTTATTAATTACAAACATACACACAAAAATACAATTCTTTCCTCTTTATAATATGAGTAAAGATTCTAACACACTGATCAGATATTCATGCTTTCAACATGCTGCTGCATACTATTCTATATGTTTGAATACCCGTTCATATTCTGCTATGTGTGAATCACGTAATATTACTTGGCAGTGCCGCTAACAGAGTTACTCTACAAAGAGAAAAAAAGTAATTCAGAACAGAACTGAATGTTTCGTTTCAAAAACTAGGTCTGCAAAACTCATCGTATAAATTTTTATAGCCGGAACCAGAAGTTTTTATGCAATTTCGACCTATCCAAAACTTTGAAAATACGTTGATACTTTTCCTTGCCTATTATATCGAGTTTATGGCCGAGAATTTGTGTGCCAATTTCAGAATATTTAGTAGTAACTTGTATTAAAGCACAGAGTTACTAACGAACATACGCCGCTGGTAATTCTTCAACTGTTCTGGTACTAGACGGCTCTGGCTCTAATTGACGTTAAGAAGTACTAGTGCGTCAAGGCTTGCGTAGAGGGTTGTAGGAAGTGCATGAGTAGTGAGTTAACCTTGATGCAGCAGCTGAACCGCGTCTGCCCGGGCCGACGTTCGATTTTCACTTGGAGCATCAGCGCGCCCCTCTCGCCCGGGTGGGCGTGGTCTGCAGGCCGGTCAATAGCACGGCAGTGTGCTTCTCGCTCGCACCGCAACTGAGCGCATCTCCCCGTCCCTGTTCCCCCGGGGATGATTGAAACGTCTGATGCCGCAGGCGCCCCGCGCGCCCCCGCGCCAAGGACGTTCAGTGAATCCGTCCCTCTCTGCCGCGATAGCACGTGTCCCCGTTACTATTTCATAATATAATGTGTGCCCCCCTGGTGCCGCGCGAAAATTCACAAGCAATTATGACTCAAGTGCCTGACGAATTAGATGATAAATTTGTTGCGTGAAAGGATTACGAAGTCGCTTTTAGCGATGTACGCGGTCCTACGCTTTAGTGGACAATTAGGTGCCCGTGTAAAGTGATATGGAGATAAGAGGCGTTACGGCGAACATCGGCACTTCTTCGAATTTTCCGTCCTATATACTCTCACTCGTCTTGTTACTGCCCTCGCATTCTCAGGTATGCTCATGATTTCAGGTTACCAAACTCACTCAAGTAATGTTCCATCTAAAATATCGCATTTTCATCTACCAGACCAATTTTTTCACATAATGAAACCAGTGCCTAGTAAATCATTAACTTATTTTTAATACGAAATGTGCGGGTTCATTCCAAACGATTTTGCTAGATTGGTTACATCACAACCGACACACTTGTTCTACTCAAAGTCACGAAGCTGGTTAGTATTTTGATATTTTTTAAATGTTTGATTGGAAGCAGTAAAATTGCTTCTGAATGATCTTTACATTCGCCTATTCATCATCACATCTTATCATGATACATTTTACAATTCCAGTTATCTAATCCTTCTCTTTCAAAACTATTCCAATCCAGTATTCAGTTTAGATATTAAGCGTGCAAGACTATTTTTCACTTCCAAAATAAGATCATTTTCAGTGATCTGAAGCTTCTGAGATCTTAATTTCCGGTACTACTTAACGGATGTAACGATGGGGGATATAGTATTTTTCTTCAGAACTTGATGTCTTAGTTTCCAGCGCAAAATTGCCATGGTGAAAATATTGCCACAGCAAAAATGTCGCTGCAGAATCATTATATTTCCATAGACGCCGCCCGGGCGACGCCGGTTGTCTAGACGCGTAATAATTATAGGTACCACGAGCCAAGTAAGGCGGGCATGCTGGAGCAGTGACTCACACGAATTCGTCTTCCCATCGATCGTCTCCCACCGAGGTCAGAGTAATCGAATACGGCCTATTGTTTGCTCTGACATGCCAGATATTTGACACTGCTACACTTTTTTGATGTATTGATTCAGAGACTATTATCAGTTATCACACTCGGCCAAAGCTGCTTTTGGTGTGACGTGAGTATCTATTGGCTACTCAGCATATTCAGCCAACTATATTCAGTTCACGCGAGGACAAGATTCCAAAACTTTATTAATTACCTATTTATTTTAAAAATCATAAACTAACTCTTTGCCTTACATCAGATTGAATCTTCTATCAACTACATCCAAAAATTAAATTCTAAGCACTTCCATATTAAAAAGCTGTGCCGTTTTTAAAGGTTTAAATATCTCCTTTCATTTCAGCTGAAAGAATTTTTTTGTGAAAGACATAGAAATTGGCACTACTTACATCGATCGTATCTTTCCTCGAGGTCACTGTATTCGAATATGGTGTATAGTTTGCTTTGACGTACTCGATACTTAGTACAGATGAGGAAAATCTAAGCTCAGGCATAGGTTCGGAATAAATAGAAGTATTCCCCGCTTCTATCGCCAGATATTGTTCATTTTTGTTACTGTAGAGTTTTGCTTATTTTTGTCATTTTGCCATTTTCTTACGTTAATCTGAACCCTAAACGTAATTTATCTTATCCTCGACTTCTTACTTGCAGTTTTTTACACGATATGCTAAACCTATTTAACGCCATTTTAATAAGGTGAACATGTTAATAAGCAATAAATAAGTAAGACATGCAGTTTATCAACAATATTAACATATAAAGATTAGAAGCGTTCCAGAAAATCGATTTCCGAAAGAAATACCTATTTCATCAACAAATCAACGTTACGACACGACGTTCAATCAATACATATGCAGTTGGGGCTTTAATTATCATCCGTATAAACATAGAAAGCAGGCTTGCGGTTTACGTTTCAGTGGTTCTCAACAGCTCCGGCTCGGCATTGAAACATATTTTTCATTTTTGAAGAGGAAAACGTTTTTTTCTATTTGGCTTCAAGAGAGAGAGTTTGGTCGGCGTATAAAGGAATGCTTGATTAATACAGGAATATGGGTTCCTTGAAAACTATAAAACTTGTAAATTTTTCTTTGTCGCCGTTTTCAAATTTCTATTATCTAGAAATATTGTCTAAAATGAAATTGGATTATATTGGTCTTCTAATATCAAAAATCAGATAATCTTGAAGTCAAATAATCCCTTTGAAGTGTTAGATTGTTTGTTAAAAGTGGGTAAAAGTCCACAGATTTCTTTTCTATACACTATACTATATTTACTTCTAAGAATCGCATGCAAAGCATTTCATGAAATGCCTTGGTAACAAATAAATTGTAAATGGAATTGTTATTTATCATCGTATTAGTAATAACGTCATGCCATTGTTCTATTTTGTAAAATAATCTCATGCTGTGACGTCAGTAAAAAGTGATATCATATTAAGTTATTTTGTAGTCGTCCGCAATAGATCTGTCGAGGTTGGTTTATTATTTAATTTTATTGAAGTACAGATGGTACTTTTTTTCCATTTCCATTGGAAATATCTTGGTGACTTGAGACTGGAAATGCTTAATAAACGGTAGAGCCTCTATTAGAATTTACTCGTATATTTGCTTTACTTTACTCGTAGACACAAACAGCTATGTAATATTCATAAGCATTCGTTGTTTCTACTAACGTAAATATTGTCTTCTTTGACACATAACTTTGGTTAATTTTAATAGTTTAATATATATCCCATGTGTAACATTGTCTGTATTCTTAATTCTTACTTTTACTAGATCATTCATTTTCGCACGTTCTCCAAAGTTTACTGATGTACCTTTCTCTTTATTAGATTTATCCCAATTTTTATTTTTAACTATCATCCTGTTTTCTAGTAATAAAAGTGATATATTAATCGAAAAGCCTTAATTTTTGAAAATGCAATTATGCCAGCGATGACACAACCACATTACATCATCATTAAGCGATTCCAACGTATGCAACACAACAACTGTAGATATGCAACGTAGTTGAATAACCGTTACACATAATGACACACATGTCATTGCACAGCCAAAATTAGATGAAACGGTGACCACGGATTTGAAATGGAATTGTAAATCTTTTTGCGTGTTAGAATTCATGGGTTTTGAATTTAGACCCTTAGAAATTTAATAGTTTCTTTTTGCACTTTAGAAGGTTCTAGGAGTATCTAATTTATATGCAGTACACGTAAAGTAATTTACCAAGTTATACATATGTACGTATGTATAGATATCTATTGTTGTAATATATCATACCTTGATTTCTTTCTAAACAATTGTTTCGCTTTTAAATATATCATCAATCTTTATTGAATTTTTCGGTTCTTAAATTGTAATAACAATTTAGTGAAGTCAATTATTCACTTATTTAATAACTTTCTTATAACATTATTACTGATACATCTTTTTATTAATAATCCTTTGCTCGCAACTAACAATAGTAAAGTACTTCTTTCTTACAAGTTCCAGTTTTGGCATTAAGGTTTTGGTGAAAATTAAAATCTTTGTTCTTTATTCAATGTGGCCCTACCTTTCAAGTTCTTTTTTCTAGAATGTTGCTGATTTATAATCTTAACTTCAACATGCTGTCGTATTGCGATGCCGGTTATTCGAAACCCCTTTACAATCGTGGATCTGTCGTCGCATTAATGTAAACGGGGTGCTATTATGTAATTTGTGATAGCGATGCGGCGGTTATCTTTGGCGTACACTGCTCGGTACGCATTCCATATGTTGTTGTTGCTACGTGTATATTATGCTATTTATATATTTTGGGTAAGGCTGTATTGTAAGTGTCGGGAGAGTTACAAAACTATGGATTCAGCAGCACTGTATTTCATAGTACCTACCTAGTGTTAGATCTTGCGTTTGTTATGTTTGTGATTGTACCTGTGCGAATCAATAACATATATTTTGTGTTGGTCATAGTTCAGTATGAAGTTAAAAAATCAACTTTTATGCCAAGAAAGAGGATGAGCCTTCGTTATTTATAAGTTAAGACCTTTACAGATATACTTATTGTACAGATACTTGCACGTGTATACAATAATGTTAAAGATTCTTGAGATAGCAGTGCTTTCATAGTTGCAGCTCAACGAGCTCATATACATATATACATATGTATATGAGCTCTCCCTTTCCTTAGTCATCTCTACCACCTAAACATCTAATCGTAAAGTATTTCGTGTTAAAGCCGTTTTAGACCAGTGTCGATAATTTTTGAGACAAAAAAAAAATTATAGTAGAATGAAACCTATTGGAAAAGGTAGCGAATATAACAAAAATTAAAGGAAAAATAAATTAGAGGCGATCTGAGGTCGGGAAGGGGGAGGGGGGGGGTCTTTAAAGGGTAAAAAACGGTTTATCTCGATTTCCGGCAAAACTACAGGTCCTATGAAAAAAAAGTTAAATGGCAAAGATGTAGTTAATAAAAAGATCTATAACTTTTATATTTACACTTTTTTCACATAACCTCAAAATTTAAGTGAAATATCGAAAAAGCAGCCTAGTTTTCAATCGAAAATTCTCACGTCAAAATAACTGCTTTTTAAAAAAAAGTTGGTGTGCTTTTAGTACGTTGAAATCTCTTCTTTCTGATGGTATAAAAAATATACATTACTATAGTAAATGTGCTCAGAAAATGCAAATTATTAAAACTCAAATCCGAATTTTTTTGTATAATTATGTACAATTTTGAGCTTTTTACTAAAAATTACACTTTAATTACTTGAAAAACAAAGTATGTATATCAATGTTACTTGAAATCTTATTTTTTTTTTTTTAATTTATGTGTAAATTTTAATATATAGCTCAAAAGTGTACATAATGATTAAAAAAAATTGGGATTCGAGTTTTCATTATTTGCATTTTCTGAGCACATTTACAAAAGTAATGTATATTTTTTTTATACCATCAAAAACAAGAGATTTCAACGTACAAAAAGCATACCGACTTTTTTAAAAAAAGCAGTTATTTTGACGTGAAAATTTTCGATTGAAAACTAGGCTGCTTTTTCGATATTAAGTCAAAATGAGGTGAAAAAAATTAATATTTTAAACCGAAAAAATACTGTATATCTGTGACATAAAAAGGTAAGTTTTCACCAAATTTGGTGAAAAAAATTTTTTTTTTGTATAAGATAAAAATAAAAAACCAAAAACATGGTTTTTTGAATATTTCACTTAAATTTTGAGGTTATGTGAAAAAAGTGTAAATATAAAAGTTGTAGATCTTTTTATTAACTACATCTTTGCCATTTAACTTTTTTTATAGGACCTGTAGTTTTGCCGGAAATCGAGATAAACCGTTTTTTACCCTTTAAAGCCCCCCCCCCCCCCCCCCTCCTCCCCCTTCCCGATCTCAGATCGCCTCTAATTTATTTTTCCTTTTATTTTTGTTATATTCTCTACCTTTTACTATACTTTTCATTCTACTATAAATTTTTTTCACTTTTTACCATTTTTAACATTATCGACACTGGTCTATTTATATCAAAGCTTGATATTACGTTTGAATTGTAACCTATATGATTATACTTGTATTTATTTAGAAGCATGTGGAAGCATTCAATACTGTATCTAACATTGAGTTGGACGGAGATACCATCATCAGGAACGCCAATAAAATGCGGTTTCAAAGACTGCTACATTCTAGTGCTGTTTTACGAGTATCTATCTATAGGTCCATCCACATCTACGTAACACATTCGTACAACCAACATGTGTGCATTCAAATTATATACGTATATGTATGTCATAGGCAAAGTATGAATTTCAGGCAATTATAGATTTTCAAGTAATTTTAATGATAATCAAGCTCGTTTAGTTCGTTTTAATCTCCGCTTAATGGTCCTTATCTTTCATTTAATATACTCGTCATTTAAAAACTAAAAATGAATATCCACACAGTACCGACAAAATGTCCATATATACGGCTAAGAATGTATTTCCTTCACATTAGGCTTGAAAATTAAATTAAGTTTGTATAAAGGCTAGATATAACCCAAATGCCGGATTGTACACACTGACTGGAACATTCGCAAGTATATTTTTACATCGGACACTGCTGTAACTGTGAAGTCATCACAATAAGTCATGCGCTGCGGAACAATCGGTCGTGTGAATCATTTCCTCATAATAATATACTTTTGTAACTTATAAACGCATGGCAACAGATGATAATAATGGTAATGACGTTGGAATCGTAAACATTTTGTTTATCTACCATACATCAGTAGGTACTTTTAAATTACTACTGCAGTGATTATGATAATGATAAGAATGTTACAGGCCAGTAGGTTATTGGTTACATCTCAAAGTACTGATTTTTGACGATTAAGTGATTGTCAAAGAACGATTTAAAAAATGGAAATATAATATAATTAATAAATCCAATAATATGAACTTCATTTTAGTTTCGATTTTAAAAAAATGTTCTTCGAGAAACAGCTCCATTGCAGCTGTGAACGCTGCAACGCAGTCACGGATTTTCTCAGTGTGTCTTGTGTACTGTTTCACGTACTTGAAAACTGTAGCGGCCCCATTTTCCATCGGTAATAATTACTCGTAAGAATATTAGGGAAAAATTTAGTAAAATTTAACACTTATATATATTTTTATTTAACACTATACATATATTTTCCCATGCGCATAATGAACACGTTTATGATTCCGTTATTTTTGATATTTTGATTGTCAAAGAACGATTAAAAAAATGGAAATGTAAATTACTACAATTAATAAATCCAATGAACATTTCGATTTTAAATTTTTTGTTTGTTCTTCGATGAACAGCTCTACTGCAGCTGTGAACACTGAACGCTGCATCGCAGTCACGTATTTTATCAGTGTCTCTTATCAACTGTTTCACGTACTTGAAAACTGTAGCGGCCCCATTGGTCGCAAACCTTTTTTTTTTGCGTCTCACTGCTGGGCACGGGCTCCTTCTTATTGGGGAGGCCTGGAGCTTACTCCACCACGCTGCTCCAATGCGGGTCGGTGGAGGAGCGGCCCCATTATCCATCGGTAATTACTCGTAAGAATATTAGGGAAAATTTTAGTAAAATTTAACACATATATTTTTTTATTTAACACTATATATTTTCCCATGCGCATAATGAACACGCTTATGATTCCGTTATTTTTGTAAACAAATTAGGATTTATTTTTACCGTCATAACCGCTATTTGCTGAGCAATCGTCAAATATAACGTGGCCTTCGAGACATCTTATAATATTTAATATGACTTAGGGTTCCATGGGCTTGCTATTGGAGTAAAAAATATAAAAAAATGATAAATCTTATCTTATCTTAGGTATTTGATCCAAATGAGCCCTGGACATACAATTTACTACTATTAGGTGAGCCCACAAGGCTAATTGTGGATTTACTCGAACGTCATCAGGACCTTGTGCATTTTATGGGTGGTAGGAAGATGAAAAGATTATATGACGTTTTCCGTTTAAGCGGTGGGGAGAGCGCCTATGGGTTTTCAAAAATTTTATACGAAAGGTACTGGTACAAAATAACGACAAATATCGATCAATGGTAGAAAAAATAATTGCATGGTAAATCCTACGAGTATTTCAGTAATCTGATTATTTTAGTATATAACAAAACAGCGAAATAAAAAAACTGCATTTTGGCAATCTCGGGATAGTTCAGATTTTAATTATTTAAAAAGTCATGGCTCAACGGTAACGGGGTATTCTAATCTGACCATTTAGACATCCGGAAGTAAGATAAAAAAATAAAAAATAGACTGCACCTATTTTTTTTAATCGTGGCAGTACTCAACTGGATGCAAGATGTACCTCATATCTTAATTTGACGCGCTCGAGTAAATCCAAAAATCCACTCATGGGCTCCCCTACTATTACATCTGCTATCTCACGATCTATTCGCTTTTCTCGTAGTTAAATTGTAACTTTGTAGGTAAATGATTTTTGTTTGTGTTTGTACGGCTTTTATTGCAAATTTTTTACTGATTTTTATACAAAAGACAGATTACTTATATACATTGTTTCAAACTTTTTAGTTTTTTTAGTTATCAGTTGTCAATACATATATCATTGATTACTTTACTATGACAATGTCAACGTCGTTCATAAAAAAAACTGCAAAAATGTGTGTCCATTTAGGAAGGATTAAAATATTAAATAAGCTGGGTTTAAAGGCCAGCGCACACTAAAGAATTAACGAAGTTTCCATTAAATAACTAATAATTATTTTCTCATTTACCGTGCATACATGAAAGTTACATAAATTTATGAAAATCTTTCTAACCATGCCCATTATGGAGAAATAAAATATTTTAGCCTACTTAGCTCATCGTTTTAATTCACTCATAATTGACAGAATATTACACTGTCCCACTAATATGCTCAAGACTCATAGAAATTAAGGAACGATTTATTCATAAGATGTCACGCCTAATATCAAAACTTATATGAGAAACGATAAAAATCTCACAAATTGTAAAAGTGACTTTATTCTTCACAAAAAAAAATTACTCATCCCAAATTTTGTTTATTTTACTCCCGATAAAGTGAGTCAAAATGTGTTCTTTATTTTTCGTGTCTGGTGCCAAATGACTCATTTATTCAAACGACGGAACCCATTAATAGCATGGCCCGCTTACTAGTCGCCTAAGGACCGGTAAGGGCTCTTACACACTGAAAGTTTTATGTCGCGCTTTTAATCAATAAACGCTCGCTGATAAAAATGTTTACCGATTGAGCATTTAACTGTTTTAACTTATATAAAATCATTCTATGAACATGGTACTCGTATATTTTTTTATAGATTGAATTAAGTTCGATGGGTAAGAGACAAAAGCAGTGAAAAATGCACGTGTAAACCCTTATATTGATGCGTAATGCACATTCATCACGTTGATTGTATGAGTATTAAAACATGAGCTTCATTTAATCGTATGCGCCGAAAATACGCTCATTCTGTAAGCGCTCTAAAGATCAACGCAGACGGCGCTGTCTAAATATTTGTATAATATTTACTGAATTATACGCACTGTGTATTATACACGTTGCCACGTACACTATAAATGTCCTTAATGGCTGAAGTAACATAATATCTTTATTACAATGTAAATAATGTGATGTAAAAATAAGAGCAACTCGCGGAAGTATGTCAAGAGTATTCTTGTGAAACTGTGTAGTTTTTTTTGTGCCGTTCGTGTGATCGTGTGTTAGTGTCGGACGCTAGTGTTAGTTTGTACAAAAAGTTTAGGAGTTCAAAGTATAATCAGGTAAACTTCACTCTTTTAATTTAGAGGTGTAAAAGTGAGTTTCATTTTACTATATTTTAAAAGTTTGGTATATTTTAAAAATTTGGTAGGTGGTAGAACTATTATCGTTCGCCCGGGGAAGTACCACCGCTGCACCCACTTCTGCCGTGAACCAATTCTATTGTGGTTTGGTGGAAAGGTGCAGTTGCCGGCCACACTTACATGAGGCGACCACCAGCCTCCGGAGTAGCAGCGCAACTGCATAGGACTTCAGACAAGACTTACCTATGCTTGCTTGAGGTTGTATGTAGATGTCCATGGGCTGCAGATACCACTTAACACCACGTGGCCTGCATGCTCGTCTGCTACTCCATTCAAATAAAATAAAAAAGTATTACCATTAATAGTGCTTTATTTTACCATTTCATCAAAAACCGACCGTGTGGTGCAATGGTTACCATGCCGGACTGCCGATTGGAGGGTCCCGGGTTCGATTCCCGGCAAGGCAGAAATTGAAATGATGACTTTAAATTTCTGTACTTGGTCTGGGTGTTTGTGTTTCTGTCTTTGTGTGTGTCCATGGCACCCACGACACAGGGAATCCTAGTGTGGGGCTATGAGTGTGTAGCGTTATTTGCCTGCAACCCTTTTGCGTTCCACTGCTGGGCACGGGTCTCTCCCCATTAGGTAATGGGGAGGCCTGGAGCTTACTCCACCACGCTGCTCCAATGTGGAGGTGGAGGCGGAGCGTTATTTATTATTTATTTATACTTAATTATCATTCCTTCCTTACTTTCAGCTAGCTTAACATGATTATTTACTTCCGCTATTATTTATTTCAGCTAGCTTATCAACTTATAACTTAGGTAGTTATCAGGTAGATTTTTTTTATTTAAAAAATTAGTATGAAGCCACGTGGTATTAAGTGGTCGTTGAAGCCAATGGACATCTACACACAACCTCAAGCAAGCCGAGTATCCCTATTTACGAAGCATACTTACCTATGCAAAAGATATACCTATAATTTGACGTGCGTTCGTTAAACTTCGTTATGTCAAGCCATCGTTTCGTGTCGATTTTGACAAACGTATAGTAGCAGAATTCACTAAGTATCGTCAATGAATTCGTTTAGATGACCCTATTCGTTAACTATATATTATGTATGTATACTATGATACCTCATTGTATTGAATACGGGTGTAAGTCTTAGCCTATGGAAGTAACTATGCAGTTACGCTGCTACTCCGAAAGCTGATAAAGCTCCGAAGTCTGTAACAGCACCTTTCACGACAAACGGGTACAGCGGTGGTACCTTCCCGGTCGAACCCTTAAAGTTCTACCATCCGCTAGCTAGTAGGTTCATTAAAAATATGATTACGGACGAGATACCCATACGAAATATTTGTGATAAATTAATGATGTCATAGCATTCTTTCGATGCGGTTAAGTAATTAAAACGGTTCTCAGAATCTTAATTCAGTTTTTGCCTGCGGTCTCACAATACTTTTTCTGCAGACAAATAATTTTCTACGTAACGACACAAGGACGCAATTCTACTATTGTTTGTGGCGTACAGAATACGGAAGTATTAATTTTCTGCAACAAACGCTGCATCGAGCCGAGTGGAGAGAGAAATTAGTTCTTGACAACTATATGTTACTATTTTCAGTGAACGCGAACGAACACAAGTTTTCCATATCACCCAGGGTTGGCTGGGAGAGAATGCCTTTAGGCATTAAGCACACCCTTGTATCCTTAGAATAAGGTTATACTTAAAATAAATTAATAAATAAACGCAGCCATTTTATTTTTAAACTAGGGATCCGGTCAGGCTTCGCTCGGGTACCTTTTACCAGATTGCATTGAAATAGTTTCGGCCTGAAAACGTAACAGACACACACACAAAGAAGGAGAAAAAGATAGAGAAACGGAGTTGTTTTGGTGATTCTTGCATTTGAATTCTAAACAATGTATCGCATTAACGTATTTTTACAATGCAATGTAAGTTACATGAACTTCGGAAGAAAATACTCATTAACTCGACTGTTTTCACTATGAAGTTGTCTAAAATTGGACAGATCCATAAACCTCGTAATTTGTTTAATTAAACCCATTACGGTTATACAAAGTCACGCAACTCAAAGTGGTAGAATGAAATATACGGCATCGAAAACTGGAAAAGCCGGAGCCTTTGAAGGAAAAGTTTGCGTGTGAACAACCATTTACTATACACCACTAACTATTGAAACTTGTCAAAAGTTAGGATCGTTTCAGACGGTGTGTGTTTGCGACAGTGCGCGATTTTACATAATACAACCTCACTCATAAGTTATTTTAATTTTTGGCCAACAATTTAATTGATAAACGTGAATGTTTTTAATCAGTGTCTTTAATTAGTTCATTACTTGTAAACACTGTTTAGTGGTTAATAAATAAATTAAATAATGTTTAGGAAAACATCTATCAAATTTATATGAATAACGCTATTAATGTAAGTAAATAAAGTTTTTATTCACTCACATTAAAGCAGCATGGTGAAGCAAAATTGCTGCGTCCCAAATATTGGGTGCCTATAGCACCTAAAATTGGGAAGCAAACAAACAAAAAAGCCACGCGATTCCAATTTTATCTAGATTAAAAGCCATGAAGAATTATTGGGCGTTGAGACTAGTGTCAGATTTACTTTACTGATTTCCATTTCTATCATGTCTTACGATTTATGTGTCGTTCAATGACCGACACTGTTTGGTTTCTTTTGATGTATGTCATACGTACTGACGCGATTGCTGAAACTACTATGCCTATCCATATTATTAACTTACTACATAGAATTAACTTATATATACACATACTTACAATAATAATTAACTTCGATGATACTACGTTTTTGCTTACGCGCTAGTAAAGCAAAAGTAAAGTATTCAGCTAAATAATAAATGTTAAATAAACAGTTAAAGTTTTAAGAACGTTTTTTTGACAGCGATGGTACCTAATATTATACCATAATACCACGTGACAAAAGTTCAAATTCAATCGGCACATTTGGTCTAGTAGCGGTCCTCTGCAATCCGTTTTAGAAACTATTTTTTTTTATCTCAACGGACATGTTAACTTACGAACAACCTACTAGCGTTTTACCTTTACGTAGACAACGGTGATTACTTAAAATCACGTGATTCGTTTACTATTTTACTAGACTTAATGTACGATATTAAGGCAGCAGTCGTTTAACAAACTAAAATGGCAAAAAGTCGCTTGAAAATCACTAAAGTCGCTCAAAAATCGCGAAAATTCGCACGTTGATATAACACAGCGTAACGTTCCACCCCGATACTATGCAAATATTTGTCCATTCGGCCCCAAGACGCCGCCTAATTGATTATTTGAACTGGCTCTCCTTGCTTTGTACGCAGATATTGAGCTGTTTTATTCCGGGAGGAAAGCAACCAAAATCTGCAACCTTTTCTCAGGCCGATTTTATTTTCCGAAAGTTCGCATTCTCACTACTCACATAGATGAATGTTCATGTTGCAATGGCCGGTGAGCGACGACACCGCCTTTAATGCACTTGTGTTGTTTAATGTAACCAACGACTGGAATAGGTGTTTTCTCAAAATTGAGACGGACTCTCTCCATACGTTATGGTGGACACCATACTAGTCAAGTCCAAAATGGTTTCAACGGCATGCTTTTCACACGCGTGTGACTTATCTATGGTTTTTTATTGGTGGTATACAATAACATTGTGGTGGTTAAATTAAGGTAAGGAAAATTCAGTTAATTACAGACCGGTAGCCGAAGTATCGACGTGTGACGTTATTTCAATGAAGCATTTATTTGAGTTTACCAATGAGTTCAAATATTGATGTTTGTTTCTGCGGCATCTATCTTTAATACGTAATCGTAAATACCCAACGTAGAGTCAAACCCAATATGTACATTACATCATACTAAAAACGAAGATCCCTTTAAACGCTGGAAGTTGAGGGTACTTTTTAATTACTTTCTTTTAATAACACCATCGACAGATTACATATCGCCAGTATGAATTATAACTTATAACATTTGAATCCAACTTTTGCCCGTTTTAGTAAAAACCGGCGACATAATTCACTCCTCCGGCAACATTCACTTAAGTTAGTTAGAACCTAACCGAATATTGTTTATTACTATTAGGGAGAATGTTTTTCTTCTAATACTTATTAAATCTGCAAACAACGCCACTAGACTAAAATTTAAAAACGCATCACACAAGGGCATGTTGAGGCCCAAATAATATAAAGGAAGCTCCACTAATATCTGAATCGTTATCACGGGAACTTTAAGGCCCTCGGTTCGATTTATAGTCGGGATTCCAGATCGATCCCATACATTTATTCTGGTTACTGCGAAATCTATAGGGTGCTTTGTAGCACTTTAAATCTAGTGGATAGTGTTTCGTATGTAGTAGCGTATAAAGATAAAAGATTTATTGATATATAAAATTTAAACAGTGTGTGTATTTCCTGTGGCTATAAATCTTTCTTAAGTATTATTCTACATGTATGTTCTTTTATGTTCTATCGATCTATTGTTATAAGGTAAAAGACTATTATCAACGGTTGATATATCCAGGATTGTGTCATGAATTTACTGATTTTATTTTGATGACAAAAAAGTTACAGTTTGTTGTACAACCTTGGTATATTAATGTTTTTTCTTGGTTTGGTATTATAATTTTTAACGCGTCAGAGCAAAACAAAACATAAAATTACACACACAGAAGAATCTGACTCAAACGCATAGTAATTTAAAATAACAGACACATCTTGAGTTTGTGGTTTGAAATTTTGTTTTTATTGATTAACTTTTAAATACAGACATGTTTTATCACTTTAATTACTGTAGAGTTTAATAAGTTTAATAGTTGAACTCTGTAGCTCCGTTAGATTAATTAATCATTTACAGCACGGAACTTGGGTAAGTGAATAATTAAAATTTTAGTGGGTTACATCACGATAGATCAGGCGGTGGGGCGGGTTAATTTTTTTCATTAAAATAAAATACATTTTCCTTTGAAAAATGTTTCAATTAAATAAGAAAGCGGCGATGAGAACAGAGCACCTTGAAGATGGTATAAAATTTCCAAATGGTTAATTTAAACAAGCTACCTCAACTTGTATCTCCTCTAATAAAAGCTTTATATTTGAAGACGAAAGAGCTACTTCCTAAACTGCTCACTTAATATGTTACTACTAATTACTAAAACAACACAACGACGGCTTTTAGAACTTCTCTGATAGTCATACTTCAATTTCACCGCTCCATCTAGTCCTGTATCTTCAGAATCCAACGGTTTCTCCTCTCTGTCGTCGACTTCACCGGGTCAGAGGGAAGGTGGTAGTCCTTATGCCAGAAAATTGTTCCCATTCGATGATCTTCCTCCTTATCGGTAATCGGACCTTCTCACAATAAAGTCTAACATGGACAGTGACAGTTCAGCTTGCCCTTCTTCATTTAGCACGATTTTGAAACTGTGATCTTTCAAAAACAAAATGAATTCAAACAATATATTAGCGAAGTGACAAATGACAATCCTATAATACCGTTTGGCTGCAATTCGAACGGACTATCGACAGTCTACACACTTCCCGGTACTGTGTAACTGTAATCCATTCCAAGCCGCAATTCAAATAGGATCTTATGCTAATGACATAGAGTTCAGTATCAGTTGTGTATTTGATAGGATTAATATCGTCAGGAGTTATTCGATAGGTGCAAAATTGTGATAGTGATTGAGCGGCTCTGTTTTTAAATAGGGATTATATGATGAATAGTGATGATTCGCTTTTGATTTTAAAGTCTTTTTTTTTGCTCTAAAAATCGAATCCCTCCTCCATATCAGTACAGTGACTACGGCGCCTACATATTCTTTTGTTACGTTATAAAAATTTCTTTTTTCTTCTTTCCAGGTCGCCACCTGCAGCATAATAGGGAGCCATACGCCGCGGCGGAAAGACGGGTGCGACACGCACTCGTGGTACGTGTTGATTTTGTTTATCTTCTTCATCTTAATCATCATCATCATCAACAACAACTATAGCAATGATTCTGCTCCTTTTCTGTATTTGAAAAGTATAAATGGAATTATTTTTGAAATCCAAGCCAATCGCGTTCAATTTGAAGTTGGACCTGTTTACCCGGCACTATTAACCGTTACACGCGCAACAACTCTGTACGTCGACTCGGGTCCACTTGAACTTTGCTCTTGTTCCAGAGCTGCCCTTACACTTTCTTCGAGTAGAACTTGTTTCTATTTTTTAGGCGTGGAACACAAAAAAGGTAGTAACAATGTAGGTGGTAGAATTTTAATGCTTCGGCCGGGGAAATACCACCGCTACACACACTTCGGCCGTGAAACAATTCAATTATGTTTCAGTGGAAAGGTGCAGTTGCCGGCCTGATTTAAAGGGGGTGACCATGATCCTTCGGAGTAAGCGCAACTGCATGCGACAAGCATGACTAAGGCGTGCTTGAGGTTGTAAAAGGAACTAACCTGCAAGCTCTATTCAAATCATCCATCTTTTAAAGTCTATTGCTGGACATAGGCCTACCCTAGGTTCGCCACTCCGTCCGGTCCTGCGCCCTTTGAATCCAGCGGTTTCCCGCTATCTTCTTCATTTCTTCCATTCATTTCATCAGATAAAACATTGAAAATCTTTGTACGATAAGCAGGCCTCACTTGAACCTCCCTGCCTTTTCTCCTTGTAAAGTACGGTACCCTAAAAGAGTAACAACAATCGACCATCAAGTTTCAGTTTTAAGTAGGACCCGCATTGATCCTCACAAGTACTGCCACAACTCTAAGCGAGGATCCGTCTGTCTGCAGTTGAACTTTACTTTTGTAATGTTTACACAACACCCACTAAAAGTACAAATTGTTACAAATCAGTAAAATTGTATTTTGTTATTTTATGTTTTGTAATTCTTATAAAGGTAGTTTAAATTTTGCAAGAGTAAGCAACAACAAATATGTAATCCCTTTAAAACTTTCATGAATATTTTCTCGCGTTCAAGTCATTGCGTTGCGCTTATTTGAGTATTGCTATTTTATGGTGTCAGCTATATACGATTATGAATGACATCCAATTGAGTTTCACTTATCCAGCTCTTTCATATGATATGTACACATGTGCATTGCTGCGGAAATGATGTTATTTTGTAACATCCCC
Organism: Pyrgus malvae; assembly: GCA_911387765.1. Classification (NCBI taxonomy): domain Eukaryota; kingdom Metazoa; phylum Arthropoda; class Insecta; order Lepidoptera; family Hesperiidae; genus Pyrgus; species Pyrgus malvae. The sequence goes on along the minus strand of OU426971.1, from coordinate 10,199,079 downwards.
TACATTTGGATAAAAAATGATCGAATAAACGTAATCCGGCACTATCACGAGATATATTATATATGCCTAATTTCTAAACTAAAGTTTCTGAGAGGTTAAATGTGGATTGTAAATTTCAGGACTATGTACATTTCCTGGAATTTTGCAAACTTTACTTGCGTGAGCTTTATTATTTTCTAAATTTCCTTAAATAGCTTAGGACACGAGCATGCTGGCCACACAAAGCCCTACTTTGGGGCATAGGTCTCTTCTCGGAATTAAGTGGGTTGTAAGCTTATTCTACTATGGCCGAATGCGGATACGTGGACGGAATATAATACAATTATGAATTAATCCTTGATGTGTATGTATAACCGATCTTGACAATCGCAACCTAGATTTTTGACTGCAAGAATCTATGATCTGTCAGCGGTGGGCGCCGATGCCAAGTTTGATGTTCTGAAGCTGCTCGGGATCTGGTGCCAGACAGAATGAGAGAACGGGACGTGCTTGTGAATTGTTATAGTATAATGTCTTTTTATTACAATTTCGCGGAAATACAATGCCGCAGTATCCCATTGTGTGCTAAAAGAGTTGTCTCACTCGCCGGTTATGGAATGTCTTGACCATCTATGATATTCGGTTTTGTATACTGGTCGTTCCTTCTGTAATCACATTAAATTTTGATGAGCTATTTGTTGGCTGATGTTAGTTTGTATCGACAAAAAAATGTTATTGATTTATCTGCTCTTATCTTGAAACTGCTTTTAGCATCATCAATTCCATTCAAGATCTCACACACGGTAATATTCACAGTTACCCTTTTAACTATATTTACAGCAATGTACATTTTGCTTGCTACCTGATGTTATTTTAAAAAATATCTATAGATGAACTATTGTACACTAATATTAATTATATAGCTACGTTTCTCCTAGATTCGTTTTTTATTTATATTTTTCTGACCTCTAACTGCACGGTCACACTGCACTTGCGCTATCTAACTATCTAATATCTAATCACTAAACGTAAACCGTAATCTAGTTGTTAAAAATATACTTTAACTATACAATTAACTATTCTAAAGCATTTTTGACTGCAGTAAAAGCAGAGTATGATCTGTTCCATAACACGTCGCATATCAGACTATATCGCCGCCCAGCTGTCGTGTCGACCATCGACATGTATTAATTTTAAAGATGACGGTCTGTATACTTATTTTATAGGCTACTGACGCTGTAACGTACGTTCTTGTTTTATTATTCCATTTATCTATTTAAGTATGTATTTAGAATTATATAAGTATGTTTATCAGCTTTCTGATTACCATAGTACAAGCTCTGCTTAGTTTGAAATCAGATGGTGTTGTGTGAATTGTCCGAAAATATTTATTTATTTATTATTTACGTTCCCTGATTGTAACTTTGATCTACCGTTTTTAATTGCGGTGTTTATCGACCTGTTGTCAATAAATCTCTTAAAATCATATTACTGCTATGCCCGCGTGTTCATTATTTTGAGGATAAAGATAGAAGACCTAAAGAAAAACAGAAAAACTTTTCATCATTTTTTATAGAGACAGCCTATTGTCTATATGGATTCTGTCTGTCTATATGGATGAAACTGATGGATTTGCTTCAAGTACCTACATAAGTTTTAAATTTACGTAGAATGCCATTGCTTTTCCTTAATCGATTCGATTTAAGCTCGGTTCCTTTCTTTTCCATAAATCATGTCACGTTAAAAGACGGGTCCGAAATACGAGTTGGAAATTTCAATTTCGATTCCTTTTCTCACAATATGGCCGTGATCTGCGGAAATAAATGCTCGAGATTCGAATGCGATTTGAAATATTCTCTAAGCTAGGTCAACAATGTAGGTAATAAATGTTCCAGGCAGTTTTAAACGTCCTTGATTCTAAGCGAAGCTCAATCTCTGCGTTGCTTGTATTCCATCGTCTTTAAGCTTAATCTAACTATTGATCTAGTTTTTAGTATGTTTCATTTTCGTCAGCTATGACGTCATGATGATGCTGTTCAGATTTTCGAAAAAGTTGAAATCTTCGGTGTCTAAATAGATCGTAACAGTGAAACAGCACCTGTTTAAGCAGTCCCATAGTGATCTCATGGCCATATACTTAGACCCACGGTACATTGTGATGTATCGACAGGGTTCGCCCTTACTTATAGCCGGACGGGAAGGACGCGCATCGAATGTTAGAGTAGCAGTAACGGTACAGGTAGGAAAGGTGTATGAGAAGCAAGTAAGGTATCAAGTCTATAAATCTTTAGTTAGTTCTGAAATGGCATATTTATATAATGCTTTATTGTTCACCTTAAACTAGGTTCACAATGGGCGGACTTAATGCCTAATGGCATTTTCTCCCAGTCAACCCATGGCGATGGTGAAGTATTGTTGGTAGGTGGAAATAGTTTGGCTTTAACTGTTTCTATATTTAACATACTTATTTATAGGGAAACAAATATACCTACTATAGCGTAAAAACTAAAAGTAAAAATACAAACTAAACAATTAACTATAAAAATAAAACCCCATCCAAAAAGTGCGCTTGTGGCATTGTGCCCAAAACGCTGGCAGCATTTCCCCTCTGAACTAATAAGCAAATTTTTTGCGAAAAATAGCTGCCAGCCCTCTGGTCACCCGAGGGTAGAATCAGTCTGGTCGACATGTCCTGCATGAATGTTTACATGTCAGCCGACCATGGACCCACAGTTTCCATCGCAAATTCATAATCCTTCGTAATAGATGAATATTTGCGGCGCTTGAGAAGCTGTGCATGGTCGGCTGCGGCCCCTGCCTTCTTAGATAGCGTAGCAATAAATATAAATACATATAAACTATATAAACATACATACATACATACATACATCCTGACACAGGTATTTCTTTACTTAAAAGGATGCCTCCACTGTGTAAACAAATTTGTAATACTATTTTGAGAAAATAAACAAATTTTTCAATTTTTCAATTTTCAATACGTGATAGAAAATGTGATGATGCTAGACTGTATCAGCTCTCTTTAAATAATACTTTCGAAGCATTTTCTGTTTGGTTGTGTTGACGGATGGAATATCCATGATTAAGTTATATTGCTAGTAAGGAAAGTAAGAAAAAAAGGAAGATACACAAATATTAACTGTGAATTAAACTATGGAAAATCACATGAAATCTCAATCTAACAGCGAATAAGCAATAAAACGAAGAATCATCGCTTAATTTTAATTTGTACGTAATAAAATACTTAAAACGAAAACCTAAAATCGTAAATGATAAATGGAGCAATTTTAACATCAGATTATACATTGCCATAAATATTTTAAATAGCAACTCGAATCGAATTGAATGTAATCAAATCAGATTGGACTAAATCAAACGTTCGATCAATTGTAATTATCGAATAAGCTAACCGACAAATGAGCGTCCATTTATTTTGCTCAGTGGAATAGCAAATATTTTACAATAGACTTTAATTCTAATTTAAACACTGTTGTATTTTATAGAAAGCCGATAAATAACCACGCAGCCTAACTAATATAGTTAGCTTTGATATAAAAAAACTTTTAGGCAAACAAGATATTGATCGGACATTAAATGTAAATATTACTTCTAGAAACCTTTGATCAAAGTCAGATAGTTCACAGTAACGCGTTATAACCGGAAACATAAGTCTCATAAATGCAACAATAACCTACGTTATTATATAGCTGATTCATAGGAATCATAGGATTGTAAAAGAACAGTACATAGTTTGAATCAACGGTTTTCCAAATTGGGTTCGCAACGAGGAGATTTACCTTCTATAAGTTTTACTCGTGGCTGAGGTGTACTTTAAGTATGCAGATAAGGTTCGGATCCCTTCAGCCAGTCCTGTACAGAATTGTAATGAGAACATTTGTCAAGAGGCTTTTAAGGGGTGCTGTAATCGCATAAAATTGAACAAGCTGTAAGAATAAAAACACTTCAATAAAAAAAGAAAATGTATTTAATTCAGTAAGCGTGGATACGAAAACAAAAATCTGGGAAAGTTTAATAAATAATAGTAAATTTTAAAATAATAAATTTTAAAGAAAATTTTAATCTAATATTCATAAAAGTAAAAAGAAAAACCAAGTTATGGCAATACGAGTAACATGCATCCGTGGCGTAGTGGGTGATGATTCTACTGCGAAGCGTGAGGTCGTGGGTTGAAATGAAATGAAATAAAATGAAATGAAATATGAAATGAAATAAAATGAAATGAAATATGAAATGAAATAGTTTATAAACATCCTGGGTAATAATATACATAATAGTAATTTTATATTTAACGGCATAAACATTAAATTTAACGGCATGAACATTAAATAAAACGACAATTTCTATCAATAAAAATTTTCTGGATCGATTATCATCCCCGAAACCAGGGTACTAAATTTCATCAAAATTTATGGAGCTGTTTCCGAGATTCAAAAAATATATTTAGATATATACAAGAATTGCTCTTTTAAAGGTATTAGATTTATCAGCTTTCTGATTACCATAGTACGATCTCTGCATTGTTTGGAATCAGATGGCGTTGTGTGAATTGTCCAAAGATATTTATTTTATTATAATTTATTAAACAGACCTTTAAAAAATCAGTTGCTGATTGTATACTAAATAGTAATAAGGCCATTTGTCAGAGAAGATCTGATATCACTAGACAAATCAGACAAGCAAACAGTGAGATCGCCTTTATTCTTGAATCTTGACACCTTGGGAGATATGCCTCTGAATGTCAATGTAATTAAATTATTATTTGTTTTGTTTCAAGGTTTTGTTTGAAGACCTTTTTCGTTAACCGCATTTAACATTGTGGAATTTTTTCAGCATTCGAGTTGGTTTTAACGTTAATGAATGTGAAAAAAGGTTCATTTATCTGATAAAGAAAAAAATGTTCTCTTAATTCGTAAAATATAGTTAACGCGTGGCTTTTATACGTATTATTATTTCAAAAGCTTTAATTTTCTTACATTTTTTACGTTCCTGCATCAATTCATCATCTGTTCATGTATCAATTATCAAATTGCCTGTCAAATGCAATATTACAATCCTCCCAATAATAATATTGAAAAGCTTACATTTTAAATGTAGAAATGTTTTCAGCATCATCATTACCTTTTAGTCCCTGAGTACCACAAATACGTGAACGTGATTCCCTCTATATTAATTTCAATTTGTCAAGAACATTTTAAGCTTTTAAAGCCTTTTCGAAAAACTGACAAGCTTTCCAAAAATTGCTCTTGGCATTTGAGATGAGAACTGAAGTAGTCAATTTAATTGAGGTTTATAATAAAAATTACCATTCCAAACGATTCATAATTTACGAATTGACCTTTCTGACGAAAAAAACGATGATTTTAAAATTAAACAAACTTTATTTTTACATGATCTGGTACATTTCAGATACCTACATTACATAGCTTTGGATCAATCCCAAGTATTACATACATTTCTGGTTGTAACTTACCTGACACGAGTACTCCCCTGACATTATTACCGACCAGTATGTTTTCATGTTTTCCTTCATCGCAATAATCGATACGCTTTTTGGCACGGTGAGCCCTCCGATGCGTACCACTGTTTTGAATACTTAATGCCCTTGTACCAGCAACTTCGGTAATGTATTCGGACCGCAAGCTATGACCGCATATGGTAAAGCATTACGCAACGTTGAGGGCGGAATCAAGTTTCATCGATTCGGTCGCGTACCGACTTGAATCTTTGATTTGTTCAGTTTTCCTTGCCACTTATGTTATTGCATTGATTTTTGCTGCAGAGTTTCTACACAAGTACACACTTTTCAAAAGCTCGTTTCATACCTTAAGCTGAATATGTTTTTGTTGCAACAAGTTAAGAGGCCGTATAAGAAATTTTGCCGGTTTTTCTGATTTGCCTGCTTTAACACAAGAAATTTTGCAGTTAAAATACAGTTCATCCATCAGTTTCATTGCACAATATAGCTGATCATTTCAATAATAATTAGCCACTTTTTAGCTTGCGTTAAAAAATGTGAATTTTAGGTTTCTTTAAAAGGTTCTTAAAGCCAAATTTTCATTAAGAATTTGTTTTTTTTTTTCAGGAAATGGATTGAATATGAACTGAAGTATATTTATGTCTAATAAAGTTTATAAAAGATTATTCCATTTTGTCGTAATCAAATGTAATTTCTGGGCCATTTTTTCTCAAAATTGACGAAGTGACTAATTTACTATGTATGCGATTTTCACAGCAATACATAGCATTTTTTCGATCCGTTTAGGTTTTAAAATGATCCGGAAATATGTAATATTCTATACCTATGACAGTAAAATTCACAAAACTGTCACCAGGTCTAAGTATTAACAAAACAATGTAATAAAAATGAAAGAGTGGCCAATTTAATAGTTAATTATTAAAATGATCAGTCATATTGTGTAATAAAACATATGGAAATACTGTATTTTAACTGCGATATATCCTTAGTGTAAAATCAGCGGAATCAGCGAAATCGGCAAAATTTCGTATACGGCCTCCTAAGTTAAAGGTTTGCCTCGTGATAACTTTTAATAATGGTTTTCCGGCCCTTAAGTTATGGAACGATAATCGTTTGTAGAACCAAATCTATTTTAAATTGCTCAAAATATTAAGGACCCTCAAATAATTCAAATCTACGTGGAATTGACATTGCAGTATCACTTGTCTGAGCGTCTAATATGATTGCCTCCATGACCTCAGAGCCTCAAACTTCCGGGGTCTGAAATATATTGCTCTATTCTGTATTCTCTGTAATGCTGTTTCGCCGCGAACTGTTCCTGTTATATATCACAGTAATCTCATTACGAACTTTCTTATATTATATACGCACACAATGGGTCTTAACAATGGACGCCAAACTTGGCAGTAGTCCGTTCTAAGATATTGTACTGCTTTTGTCCCGTTTCATTGAAAGTGGTTCAGTGTGTAAGGTTCATTACATTTCGTAACGTGAAACTGTTACAGGTAGTTCTATTAATTTGAAAGTGAAATCTAGTAATATGAATCAAAGTAAATAAATATGGTTCAGTGTGTAAGGTTCATTACATTTCGTAACGTGAAACTGTTACAGGTAGTTCTATTAATTTGAATGTGAAATCTAGTAATATGAATCAAAGTAAATAAATAAATAACGCTACACACTCATAGCCCCACACTAGGATTCCCTGTGTCGTGGGTACCATGGACACACACAAACACCCAGACCAAGTACAGGAATTACAACTCAATTTCTGCCTCGCCGGGAATCGAACCCGGGGCCCTCCGATCGGCACTCCGGCATGGTAACCATTGCGTCACACGGGTCGTTTGCAAAAGTAATTAAAATAAAGCCCTTTAGCAATAATTACACCAAAAATATCAAACAACCCAATATTGAACATGCCGAAATTACCCTTTCCTGAGAATTTATTAGAAAATTTTAGGTAATAGGTGTTTAATCCATTCATTAAACAGAACCAGTCTTTTCCCGGTCGAGATATCGTCAATGTGGGCATAAACAACATTTTTGGGTTTGCGTCCGCAGAATCCTTAAATACCCCACTGAAAGTAAATTACCTCAAAAATATATTTATTAAGGCACCATTTTCTTTTAACTACAAGGTTATTAATCGAATTTTTAAACCCAACTTAACTTTATCGCAATATCGGACGGGGTTACGTAAACAAAGATGAGCCATCGATGATTCAACTTTTAATGAACCAATCATAGCAAGTGTTTTAAAATTGGAATGCTTGACTTGTTGACAGACGTTCTGGAAAAGAGAAAACTTTGACTTGTTGACGGAACTGTATGTTGGAAGTTGCTTCTTTATTAATTTACTTTCAATTCAAGCACACTTTGATATCAAAGTCGATATCTGAACCTACTCTTCACTTTTATTAAGTTTTATGTCTTTTAATGTTGGTGCATGAGAGTGCCCTTGCACTAATGACGTAAAAGTATTTTAATGATGATACCCACGGTACCCACGACACAGGGTATATAGCCTACTGTGGGGCTATGAATATGAAGCGTTTTTTTTAGTAGCAGATATGCGCATACATGGCACGTGTTTTAAGTGATTCGCAGCCCATGGACATCTAAACATAACCTTAAGCAGCCTAAGTCTTGCTTTGCTTGCATGTAAATCTGGCTGACAACCACACCTTTCCATCGAAACACAAGCATCGGTGGTACTTTCTTGGTTGAACCTGCAAGTTCTACCATCTCTTAATCTTGCTGGTTCATAAAATTGAAGTGAAAATAAATGAAAAGGTAGTAGACCTTGTATGTATGTATGTATGTATGTATATGTACCTATATATTTATATATCGCTAATATTATATTATATTTCATATTGACATGGTAAAGCATAATATACACATAATATTTATTTCTAAATCATTGTTTTCCGTCCGCCTACTACATCTACATCTTACTATAGGAGTAATAATTTGATCATAAGTCACTAATTGCTTATAGCTAATGCAGATTTATATGCCATACAAAAGATCATTATCATGAAGTGAACGAGCTAGAAAAATTTAATACATAATACAAAATAGTAAAACTACAAGTTCTTTTTTATCGTGGTCTGATGGACTGATCGCCTTAAACACGGGCAGACTTAGTACATCAACGGAAAGGTACTTTTGTATTTGCTTGCTGATAAATTATTGCCATCATATTGATGTAAATAAGGCAATCTAACAAAGTAAAGTCCATAAAAACTCCAAAAGATCGATAGTAAATCCCTAATTGGTAATGTCGGTGACCGTACCCAGAAAGTCGCGTCAAGAAGTTTCCACCGCGCCGCGCGTGTCTCGAACGCTAATGAGATCTCCGAACCGTTTCATTAGATAGGCTGCGGGGCTAGGGCCATGTAGGTGCTGCAACATACGACTTAATTATACGACAACTAGTAGAGCTCCGCGATTTTACTGCTATTGAAATGATCGCTACCACGAAGTTGTATACTCGAGACATTTAATAGAAGCCAGATTCATTGAAGACCTCCTTATTCTACCCTCTTGTTGTACCTTTCCCCATATACGAGTCCTTCTTTATTTTCGATCTACCATACCAAATGTCCATAACACTGGCTTTAATGCTTCGGAATTTTCAATGAAATTTTTAACATCAATTAATATGGGAATATCATTAAATTCTTCCAACTATCTCCACTTCCAAATTTTTATGTTTCCAAATGAATTAATGTATCACGTAATTTTTTTTAGTATTTAATAAACTAATTGGATATGTCAAAACATTATACGCTTACTAATAATGAATTTCAACTCATTCACACCTACTTTATTAAACCTTAAGTATACTTTTCGTGTTATATCTAAGATTTTATAACGCACCCTACACTCTGGCGGTTGATAGTCGGTTCAAAAGTGTGGCTTGACCATGCAAATTCTACCAAAATTTTCATGCTATCTTTGCATCTTGATGAAACTGATAATACATAGGTACTTACTATACTGGGGCAACATAATACTCTTAACTCTACACATAATACTATGACATCCTACTAGCAACAGACTAACCTTAATGGAATAGTTTCGATTACGTAAACAAATGTGAATGAAAACGCAATTAAGCATATAATCCTAAACCGCCCAGCACCAGGCTTGTCGGTGTATCTACGAGTAACATCAGAACCACCTCATCAGAACCCCTCTGCCCGCCTGGTACGTAGCTCGATACATTCTAGCCGCATGTCACGAGATAGTCTGATTAGCGGTGATACCGCTCGAGTTGCTACGACCGTGTACTGAATACACGATGACCATCCTTTCAGTTTCTGCTGCTCTGGTAGTCGATTCCTTGATTAGTTTCGGTTTAATGCTACGTTTTCTACTTATCTTGTTTATTTACCTAACTAGGTTTCCATTACCTACAAATATCCAACCTTCTGTGAAGGCTCGAGCAATGTTATAGTTGCGTAATTGAAGTTTATCTTGTAGCTCAGTGAAGCCATGTTTGGCCCAGCAAATGCGATAATACATTATGTTTACAGTAGGCAGGAATCGAGTAGATTGACGAATCGAAGTTGCGTCATTACATGCATTATTCTAATTATACTGTTAATTGTGTATTATTTAAGCGTGCCTTATGCGTTTCAGCAGGTAACCATGTCTATTTGGCAAAATATTTATATATTTTTGTCACATTTTAATTGCATCAGGTAGAACAATGGGCACCGTAACAAGCATCAGTAATTTTGTGTAAGCGGCCTGTTGCTCAATTTTCGCATACTTTGCTATTCTTTAAAATTACACAGGAAACCCTGGTAACGTGATTCACATACGAATTCAACTCATCCACACGAACACACAGCCACAGCCTGAATTTCAAATTGCATGTGTTGGCAAGCAAAGCATTCGCGTCTTTAATGATACCAATTCTTCTTCTTATGTCTTTCGTTTTACTGCTTCACTCAATCCTGAATTTTCATACCTTCTGAGTTTTTATTAAAATCCTTTCTGTAATCTATCTTGTTTTCGTTACTTTTATGAACAATATTTACATGTATTTGTAGATTTATCCCTTCCCTTGATAGGTGCTATGTTTTTATAATTATTATGACTTTCCGCGTTATATTTATTAACATTAATTTTAGTATTATTCGTATTTTCAAATTTTGTCATGAAGATACCTTTTAACTAAAACTTAAAACTTTTAGTTAAGTTCCACGTTTATATTTCGTTCAAAACTTTTTGGAAATATTCTTCCTAAATTTATATGTAATACGTTTTTTTAAAGTTTAAATGTTATCCTTTAAATTATTTCTCCGTTTTCCTCCGTTATACAACATTGAACCGTTAGGGTGTTAAGGCGTTGGGGGCATACATTCAAACCTCCATATCCCGTCCTTTGGGATGTGATAAAAATTGTACGTACGAATGTAGCGTGATTATTGTCAGCAAAAAGTACAAAATTCTGGTTAGCGCGCTCTCGTTCGTAAATTATTCTTCACTTGTATTTGTAAAATATATCGTGTATATTTTTGGAGGTAAAATTTTCAGCTTAAACAAATTTCATTTCTTTATCCGTATACTGCATCAACATGATACTTTTACTTTGAAGCAAAACGGAAGTCTGAATACTAAAATTCCATTGCAGGCTTTCAATTTGTTTCTTTTATGGGTTTATGTTGTTTTGATGTAATTTGTGGGAAAAATAATTTACTTACTGCTAGTCGAGATCACACACGGAGGTTTTCCTACCACCATAAATCCGTTCAACACAAATTCAAGCAATTCAAATTAACAATTTTCGTATTTCCTTCATCATTTGTATCAAATTTCACCGTCAAGGTCAACGAGATTATTCCGACCCTTATTCCGATTTCTCAATATTTCACCCGTGGGAACTTGGCTCCACCATTCTCAATAACCATATCCGTTTATATTTCACTAAGTACAGCTCGTATCTTATAGTTAATATTGAACACATGGTGCTGTAATCTAATCGATCTTATCTGGTTCCACATAGCTTATTGCCCTTAATTGACATTCACCAAAATTGACCCCCGGGGCAGCTCGTGCGCTATTAGTTCCTCGTCTCCGTAGCTGTTAATGGATGTGGTAATACAATAATTTATTATTATTGATCAACTTCTTTGAGGATACGAGTATATTATTTAGCCTTATCTTCAGTCATAAGAAATTTTCTTTACAATTAGCGAAAAATTAACATACTCGTATTTAAGTCATGCAATTAGTTTACAATTTATTCTGATCAAGTGTAAGTACACTTAATTTTAAACGTAACAAGATAATTTATTTTTTCATACAGTAGCACTTAAAACAATCTAGTAACGTGACATACTTACTCAGCTGTTTAACTCAAAAATAAGAGTTGCGTGTTATTTACACTTTAAAAAAGCACCGCCATTAAAAAGTCTTTAACTACATCCGTCTGAAGTAGGCTTGGAAACGTCAAAACATTTCGCATCGCAGAACTAATAATAGCTTGATAACTTTGTTGGTCTGTAGCAGCTCAAGTTTATGTCACAATACGGATTCTTCGATCCGCGATTATCAATTGTACTTGACCGATTTTTTCTTAGTATTGTGGCAGCGCCGTATCGGCTTAAGTGGTTGGGGTGGGAGGAGGCTGCAGGGGGCTCCCCCAATCTCGGCCCCCACTCCTCTTCCTGTTAAGTGTCAGGTCCCGGACGTGACTTCGGCGATCTTTGTCGATTCTGCAAGTTGCAATTCACACTCTAGATTCCAAGTTTTAACAAGATTAGCGTAACGGGTGCCGGCAAGTTTTGTTAACCCTAGTTTGGTAAAGTACTTGACGTCAGTTTAATTAATGTTTGCCACCGCTTTGTGCATGGTTAAATGACCTGACCAGTTGCATATTATGTGATGGGGTTAAAGCAATACACAATCTATTTATATTGCTTTAGAGCGAAATCTCAAGATTAGTCTTTCATGGAAGTGTACTACAAATACTTTCCTCGCGATTTCCAATTAGTGAACTAGTGGCTCCAGACGAAATACATAGGTTCTTGCCACACTTCTGCAGCTAACATGTGCTTTAAACATTCTGGTTCGACACTCTCAAGTTTATTGCTCAGAAGTTTCCCAATTTAACTGTAAGTTTCGTCAAACATTTGCTCGAATTTAGATGTGTAGCTCCAGACTTGTGCATTACGGATACACAGATGTGTCCTTTCTTGACTATTTGAGAATGTTTTGACTGTAGCTGCAAACAGTTTATATACTACTCTATAAACTGTACCTTTGTACAGTTAATATCTGAAATGTTGTGTTAAGGTTATACCCAGAAACTAATTTATAAGTTGTATTCGAAAAAAAAAAATCCTTTGTTTTTTTTTAAATCGCAATAAAAATGTTATGTTTTTCTTATATTTTGTAGTACTTAGCGTACTCTTAATGTTCATTATGTGGTTGAACGAAAATGAATTATTTATATTATGTTGTTGGGATTCTAAGATTTTTTGTGGATCCATCTAGCGTTTTGGACACACACTATTTTATTTTATACTGCACACTTTTATCACTTCCATTTGCTTACACACCCTTATTTATATAAAATATCAAACAGTTGTCAGGCTGTTTTAATATTAATAGCGTTAATCACTAGCCTGTGAATGAAGTTAATAGCAGTTTTTATTTCTTTACTAACGCCATCTAATACAGCGAATCCTCCATTGACACTCCTAATTCCACTTAAAAATCGCCAAGACGGTAAGTCATTATACGAGTATGTATTGTCACAGTTACTAGATTAGCAGTTAGTAGTAACTGTTATCTCAATTTTGTTCTATTCTATCAAAAAAAAATTCAATTCAAATTCCATCATATTTTTTTTCTTTCTAAAATAAGTAGCTAATTCTGAATTGTTTTTTTGAATTGGTCTTGTGTAGATGTAGGAAAGAGGTGATGTTGAGACTATTTTACATGAATGATTTCTTAACCTGACTGTCGTTGTCGCACCTTTACCAAAGAAGGCGACCTTTTTTTTGTAGTCAATTTGAACAATTTTTTTCTTTACCAGACTGAACTTTCGACCCAGACTTTTCTCTACTAGCCTATAGATAAATTTTTAGAAATCGTAATGTGGGCAAGGCCTAATTTAAAGTACTAGGAACCCAGAAATCCAAGGCGCGGCGGACGGAGGTAGGTCACACGCGATCCGCGCGTTCATCACAACTGTCGACAGCTTGTGATATGCCTAAGTAGAAACGCCTATAGATAGATCGAACTAATTTGCTAAGATTTGTGTCTGGGTATCACGAGGAGGTGATGCAATGTCGAACTTTGCTAAGAAAAGAAGTACTAACTCTAGTTTTTAAGAGTAACGGTGTTAATCTATGGTTTTATTGACAAAACACGCCTTGGTAGTAATAACCTTAAACCGATTTTGATATTGGCGATTCAGTGTAATAAAATACTGAAAGATTTTAATTTTTCGTGGAACTGAGTCTTATAATACTTGAATGTAAACCAAATTTTGTTTTAGACGAAAATAGTTATTTGCTGAGTTCAGTGGACGATTGCTTCATAGATGTATTTCTAGGCGAGTTTATTCCTGTAAAATATGGTAAGGCCGCATGCAGACGTTCGGCTATAAATGTTTCATGCCTTATATTAGACACGAATATCAAACAGATAACTGAATGAAAATAATATTGCATTGTCATCCGATTTATACATGCATGCAAAATCTTATCGGAAACCGGGAATTAGATCAAATTTAACTAGCAAGATTTGATTACAGACAACGGGACAGGTGAAAGTAAATAAAAGCTTGTAATAAGGAGAAACCTTGACAAACTTTTACTGTATGTGAAAAATTTAAATTTAAGAAGTAGGATTTGTTTGTTTGTAATCGGTAAACTCTCAGCAGCGATGGCAGAGTGGTAAAAAACCGCGGTCTTCGACGCGACTGGTCCCAGGTTCAAATCCTCGGCTCGCACCTCTGGCAAAGAAATTTGTAATGTGCGAATTTATCGCTGCTCCACGGTGATGGAAAATATCGTGATATTTCATTGATTACGATGTTCTCCATCGCCGTGCATGCCTGAGACGTCATGCTTTCGAGAAATTATGAATTTCAATTTCTCGAAAGCATGACGTCCACCAATCCGCACTTGGCCAGCGTGGTGGACTATGGCCTAAATCCCTCTCACTTGTGAGGAGACCTGTGCCCAGCAGTGGGACATAAAAAAACTCTCAAACTACTGAACGTATATACATATTTTAATAATATATATCTCCATTAGGAATTCCAATACGAGTACATTAACCGGAAAACCATGTTTTTGTAAATTGATAAATTAGAGGCACGTAATTACAGTAACGTATTGGCTCCATAAACTTTAGTAATACATAGTACCGTTTACAATAGTACAGGAGTACTAATATTAAAAAACTGAAGGTTTGTTTGTTTGAATGTGGTAATCTCGGGAATCTAAATATTCGAATAAAAAAATGTGTTTGTGCTGGATTGTCCATTTATCAAGGAAAGATTTAAGGTACAAAACATCACGCTATAACGGGCGAAAACCGCGGGCCACATCTTAAAAAAAAATACATTAATGTTCATTTCTTATCCAAGTGTTGGATATTCGCTAGCGCATCTTCCCACGTCTACATTGTTTGTACAAGTAAGTGTTTGCACAACTACACTTTTCACAGCTCTGGTTGCATTGGCAATCTGTTAAAAATAATATAGAGTAAATTTTTATGTGTCAAATACTTTTAAAATGTTAGATAATTCTTGACTTTAAATATGAAGGTTTTAGGCAGGAACTTTAGTCAAATTCACATCTCGATCTTATTTTATTTATGTTTCCTTTGGTCATTTTTAGTTAAAGTAAAGTAGAGACGTCATATTATTCTCTGTATTTTAATTGCAATGACTTGATATTGTGAAATGGAGACGTGACTTTTCTCTTACAGCAAATCTACAAAAACTGACTGTTTTGGGAGACTGACATTGGCTCTTATTACTCGTATTATGTTAAAAGAATAAATAATTAATTAAGACGGGGCTTTTCCCTTTTTCGTTGTTTTTAAATTAAAGTTTCAGTTAATGTCCTTAAAATATCCTTGTTGTTCTCCTGTCTGATTCCTTTTTCTAGTCATAGTTATATCATACGATCGTCTCTTTGAGAGTCTTATAATAACTTTCAGATTACAAAACTTTCCCATATTTCATCATATTACACGTGATTAATTCGAGATCACAAAAAGCCAAAGGCTCCTACTTAAAATGTTGATCCCGGGCTCCTCTAAGGCTTTTAATGAGGGTATAGGTGTTTTGACTTCTTTTGTAAATGCCCCCGTAACCGATTGAGAGTCCCTTCAACCAAGTCTGTTTGCTCTCGGAGTTCGCCCCGACTCAATGATTGACCTACTTAGCGGGCTCCGCCGAAGCTCAGGGAGCGTCACGTGTTATTTGCAAACCTTTTCAAAGCATTTGTCTCATCTCGTCTCGTAGTTTTATTGGACTTATTGTTAAGTAATAAACAATCGGCTTAGCTCTTCTTTTCTAATTTATCTAAAAGATATTTCTCACCGTACTGCCGAAACGTAGCAAGCCCATTTGGACCTATTTATGCAAACCGAAACCAATCCACACTCATGCCGAAATCAAGTTAAGTACACAGAAAAGCTTATAATTGCACTTTTTATCGAACATATAAAGATCAAAATGATCTGACAATTTGGACAGAACAATACATTTTCATGACATGTTTACCAATCCACAAAACATCAGTTGTATAATACATTAAACAGCTTTTTCTCAAAACTATCATCATCATCATCATGTGTGGGTTGGTTCCGGTTTGCATAAATAGGTCCATTTATAGTACCAACATACGTTAATGCCTTTTCATATTGCGTAAGAAATGGATTAGTCTTGTAAGCTTCACAGATATTGTACTTGCCCATGAATGCGGAATCACATATTAAAAACAAATTCAAAAGGAAAATAAAACATATACATATTACTACTACTTATGAATAAATACGGTAATTTATTCCATTAATCCAATCAAGATGTTAAATTTAAAAAGATGGTCACCAAAGCAGGAAGTCTTTCGAATTCGCTAACAAAAAGTTGTCTCGTTTCGTTGTTCTTTCTTTTCAAAAATAAATTGCTACCTGACCTTTAACTCTTACTGTTACGAAATTTTCCACGTGACAATCTGAAAACAGGGTAGCGATAAGCTAAAAATAATATCACCTCGTACACAGTTATGAACTTAGGAATTATGATTTGAAAATTCCCTCGGCAACTTCTGCGATACGAATTTTTAACTAACCTTTAAAAGGGAAAAAACATAAGTATTGCATTTGTAAGGGCTTTAATTTAAAAGACTTTCATTTTGTAGACTTGGCAGCTTAATTTTTTATTTATATATTTTATTCGCATACCAACAGCATCACATACATTATTACATAATTAAACTTACTTTTAGACTTACTGGCGCGTACTTCATTCACCAGTCTCAGACCAACGAAAAAATACGATATTTTACTGCTAGTCATATGGTTCTTATAAATATAAAATTAAACAATAGAAATCAGAAGATTGAAAAGTGTGAAAAAAATAAACTAGAGTTATGATTAAAATAACACGTCTAGGTATTATTTGCAGAAATGTGCGTTAAGCTTTTTTTCTCAGAACTAAGAATGTGAGTTTTAAGGATAATATTTTAGCGAGCGTACTGCTACTTTGATACTTCTGTGCGCTACTTTACTGATTAAGAATTTTATCAACGTCATCAATGGAAATTCACTATCTGCATACTCAACTCTCATAAATGAGACGAACTTTATTATGTATCCTGATCACGGTGTAATGCGGAAATACTTTAAATTTGTTACACTCCTGTTTACTGATTTTTATGTCAGTAGGGTGTTGGTTATTCCATCATAGTCTTTATTGCCTGGTTTTTATTTACCATATGCTTTTCTTTCTTAAAAGCCGAGGCAATTTGAGGAAGCAACAGCAATATTCCTGGCGGCCATAATCTCCCAGGAATGGCTCCGGTGACCTAATTACACTTTGCATATTTTGAACACTCAAGTGAACGTTAAATCCCTCGTAATTTGGATTAAGACGTAAATTACTTTAATATGCAGGAATAATTATATTTTCCGTTAACAAAGGTAATCAGAATTTCAATTTAAGGATGTATTAAGAAGTTATTGTTTTGAATTTAATTTGCTCTTTTGTATCGTTCCCTTTAGCATTTACATGGATGTAACTTCGTTGTACTGGAATCGTAAATATTATGGCTGTGAATATACGAGTCTTCTTTATGACGTAACGACTCAAAATATATTTCCTTATTTTGATTACCCGCTCTTCAATGAAACTGGTGATGAATTTGATTATGCTTAAAATTATTTCATTAAAAGTAAATATTGCCCGCGTTATTGTCATTGTTATGTTACTTATGTAGAATATTATCATCAGTAAATTAAGACCCAATATTTTTAATACGTTAAATATATTTAGAAACAAGGTTAATTTTGTAAACGTCACACAGACCTACTCAAGCAGTTATTAAACTCGCCAGTTCTTCCTGCTCCGTGTTCGTCCAAATGGCTGAAGTGTTTTTCAGTACAAGTGTAATTTCCGCTTGAATGCTCGTGCATTCTTCATAAGGTTTATTCTCAACTAAGGACTTCTTTGCTTGTGTATTTTGCACTCTATGAGCAACTTCGCTCGTCCCCTCGGTTTAGAATAGCTCGTTTATTAATTTTTGCAAGTGCCTTTAGATATATCATTATTTTTTCTACTTTCTCATGCGTTTCTTTCATTTGCTTTTTTTTTTTGCTTTTATTATTATTTTATTTTAACGATTTTCATTTTATTTTATCACTATTGGTTTGCTATTTAACAGTCTAGATATATTCTAGGAACACAAACGTATCTAATACCTTTAAACGAGCAATTATTATATATACCTAAATATATTTTTTTAATCTCGGAAACGGCTCCAATGATTTTGATGAAATTTAGTACCCTGGTTTCAGTGGTGATAGATCGATCCAGCATTTTTTTATTTTTAGAAATTTTAAACTATAAATAAATATTTTCAGCGATAATAAACATAAATTTAAACTGAAAAATACGTCTCTTCCTGACAACTATTGGCGAGTATTAATAATATTGTGGCGTAGAACGCCGTCAAACGCCATCCATCAATCCGACGTTCTTAGAGCTGACACTGTCGATTAGAAAGAGCTCTATAAAAATTTTGTTTATTGAATTCAAGCTTCCTCGGCCGATTGGTTACGAGGGCTGACTGCGCAACTAGAAGCCAGGGTTCAAACCTCAATCAAAACCATATTGCGTATATATTTTATTTTTTGTGTTTTTTATTGGGAGCTATTTAAGATGGCGTTATTAAGTAACACTAAGAAAATAAATTGTTTTTATCCGAGCAACGCTCGGTCGTCCAGGTACTTATTTATAAGCAGTCTACTTGACAGTGTATTGGTCTAGTTCCTCGTGTAACTTCTTTCATCAAAACATTGTCTAACCAAGTACAACTGAGTTACTATTTCAATACCTACATGCCTTATTCTAGACCATCTTCTTACTTCTTAACCATCGTTATTTATACTGAGCAATAACATAAAACACCGAATAAAAATACAATAAAAACCTCTTTACATCTACATCTTGTACCGTGAAATTAACCTCCCAAACAATCCAATAAAAAATGTCGAACATGCCTCCATATTTACAGCTGAATTGTAACGATTATCAATTCAAAACGAAATTCGAAAGGGCTCATGAAAGCGTACGTTTTATTAAGCACCTACAGTTGCTAAATTATGCATGACGGTGCAGTGGGTCGTTGTTCGAGTTTATGCGGTCATAAACACCCGTAATAGCCTTACAGGGGCACCCCCCCACTCTCTCCCTGATTACCTATGAGAGCCTGAAAAACCCCACTTTTTTTTTTTTTTTTTTTTTTTTATAAATAAACCTAACAATAAGGCAGACGGGCCGCGTGATGTTAAGCGATCACCGTCGCCTATGGACACGGGCAACCCTAGGGGAGCCGCCCGAGCATTGCCGGCTTTGAAGGAGAGCTTTTTTTACAGCTTTCTTGAAGAACCCCATGTTATAGTCCACTGGGAATGCCTCAGCTGGAAGGTTGTCCCATAACCTACACGTCCGTGGTAAAAAGGAGCGTGCAAAGCGGACTGTGGAGGACCGCCACGAGTCCAGATGGTGCCGGTGGAACTTTAACCTTCGTCTGGTGGTATAATCATGGAATGGTGATGTAGGCATCAATTTGAAGAGTTCCTCGGAGCACTCACCATAGTAAAGTCGGTAGAACACGCAGAGCGAGCCTATGTCTCTTCGCAAGCTAAGCGGTTCTAGCCTGTCAGTCAATCTTGGGTCGTTGACGATTCGGACTGCGCGCTTTTCAACGGAGTCAAATGGGTGTAGCTGGTACTTCGGTGCTCCTGCCCAGAGATGGGAGCAGTACTCCATGTGGGGTCTGACCTGGGCCTTATACAGCGTCAGGAGTTGCCCCGCAGTGAAGTACTGCTTCGCTCTGTTGAGGACACCAAGCTTTTTTGATGCCAATTTGGCTTTGTACTCCAAATGACTCCGGTACTGCACTTTACTCGTAATGTCAACTCCCAAGATACCGACACTTTCACCGATAGTGAGCGCGGTGCCCTTGAACTGGGGCGCTATAACAAATGGGGCTTTTTTAGCGGTAAACGCGCAAACTTGTGTCTTCGTAAGGTTAAACTCGACAAGGTTAAGTCGACCCCATTCCGAGACCCGCTCCAGAGAGTTCTCGACTTCAGACACAAGTTTGATTCTGCTTTCCTCCACTTGTGACCTAGAGGCATTGGCTCGACAGGTGTATAGTGCGTCCACCGTACTATCATCTGCATAGCAATGTATACTGCGTGATTGTTGCAGCATGTCATTGATATGCAGAATGAATAGTGTAGGGGACAGCACTGAGCCTTGGGGAACACCGGCGTTAATGGGCTTCATATCTGAGCAGCATCCGTCAACAACGACCTTAATCTGCCGCTCAGATAAAAAGCTAGCCACCCAGTTGCATAGCCTCAAGGGAAGACCGTAAGATGGAAGCTTCGCGAGAAGGGCCTTGTGCCAGACCCGGTCAAAGGCCTTTGCGATATCCAGGCTGACTGCCAAAGCCTCCCCGTTACCCTCGATGGCTTCAGCCCAGCGGTGTGTGAGGTACACCAAGAGATCACCGGCCGACCGGCCCTGGCGAAAGCCATACTGACGATCGCTGATCAACCGATGTCTCTCGAGGTACCTAAGGAGCTGTGTGTTTATAACACGCTCCATCACCTTAGAGAGCAGGGAGGTTATCGCAATAGGCCTGTAATTGGACGGGTCACTGCGGTCACCCTTTTTCGGAATTGGGTGTACTAAGGCTACCTTCCACGAAGACGGTACTTTACTTGTGGTGTAGGAAAGCGAGAATAAGCGCGTTAAGACGGGAGCCAACTCGGGAGCGCACGTCTTTAGTACGATCGCGGGGATATCATCCGGCCCGCTCGACTTCTTGACATCGAGGGCTTGCAGAGCTCGTCTGACGGCCTTTTGAGTGAAACGCACGTCCTTCATCGAGCTCTCACACTGCCCGATGGTCGGCGGTGCGGCGCCTCCGTCGTCCAGAGTCGAGTTTGAGGCAAACAGGGTACCCAGGAGATCGGCCTTCCCTTTTGCCGTGTGAGCCAGAGTATCGTCCGGTTTCCGTAAAGATGGTAGAGACGACCGACAGAAGTTACCTTCGACAGCCTTGGCCAGCGACCAAAAAGCTCGACTCCCGCAAGGGTAGCTTGATAGACGCTGGCCAATTCTACCGATGTGCCTAAACTTCGCCTTGGCTGTTTGCTTCTTTGCCGAACGGGAGGCAGCATTGAATTTTTTTCGAAGCTTAGACGTTTCGGGGTCGTTGCGCGCGTGCGCATCAGCCCAGGTTTTAAACGCTTCTTGCTTAAGGCTTGAAGCTTACGTTACGATACCCATTTTGTTTATCTAAATTTCTTCATTATAATCTTGTGTGTCAGTACTAAATAATAAATAAATAACGCTTCACAGTCATAGCTCCACAGTAGAGTAGATATACCCTGTGTCGTGGATACCATGGACACACACACAAAGACAGAAACACAAACACCCAGACCGAGAACAGAAACTTGAACTCATCATTCAAATTTCTGTTTCGCCGGGAATCGAACCCGGGACACTTTCATTAGCAGTCCGGCATGGTAACCATTGCGCCACGCAGGTCGTCCAGTAGATGCTACTTACAAGTATAATATATTATTCTTATTTTTTTAAAGTAATGTCTTCTAATCGCTTAAAAAATGCTCAATCGGTTAAGTTATGATCTGTTCTTTAAAATCTTTTCACTATTTATAAAATATTCTCGCTTTCCTTTGTTTGAAACTCGTTTCCACAGATGGTTTAGCTAAAAGCGGCGAACGCTATTACATGACGCTTTCTCGATCAACATAAGAAATTGAAGCAATTTACTTTTAAATCCTTTTAAGCAAACCAATATTTCTTTTTTTAATAATTAAATTATGTGGTTTGATAATAAATGTACAGTATCATTATATTATTATGTGTGTGTATTATTAAAAATCATACAAACAATACTTTTTGCCCGAAACCGAGTTACCAATAATTTTGTTACATATTTAGTTCATTTTAATTCGAATCATTTTTATCTTACTGTTATCGTTCTCGATTTCCTATTATGTATATGTCGCGAAAACTTGTATTCCTTATAACTTGATATCACCCAATTTATAGTCATATTTCCAAAATAGAAACAGTTGTAGAACATAGTAGTTAAAGGAGAAATTGAAAATCTGAACAAATTTGAAACATTGAATGGTAGCTCCCCAAGTTAATCTCCGAAGCCGTCTCTTTTGAAGATTTACGACCCCCTTGTAATTGGACTCAAGTAATGTCTTTGTTATCGGTGAAATAAAATACTGTTAAATAAAGATTTGTGTGTTTGTGTGGCTTAAACGACGGGGAGTAATATAAGCAGGGGTTGATTGCGAATCTGTTGTTCACTTTTATATTTCATGTTCACAAGTGCTATTGAAAAGTGAATCTATTGAAGTGATAGCTTTAAACACATAAGCTTTTTCGAGATCTATACATTCGTCATTAATTTCATAGTCAAATGTAATAAGAAGGATATATCATACAGTAAAGAGCACGAAGCCGGCTCGCTCGTATGTGAAATGTTATTTTTATCTCGTATTCCTCTTGACTTTTAAAAAGTCGCGACATTTACTTCAGTTGAAGCTTTTTCTCCCTCGATGTTTAAATATTGCGTAGGATTCTCTGATAGCTTTGTAGATGTCACTGCTTCTCCGTCTATTTAATTATGCAGTACTGAACAGTAAAGTGCAGTCGACGGGAAGTTTAATGGCGCCCGAAATATCTCGCGTTTATCATCATATCGATCGTAATAAACCCGGAAACTAAGAGCATGTTTATTTATTATTTATATTGGAAGTCCGAATGTTCTAAGAGTACATTCGTCTATATTTAGTGATTGGATTCTGTAACGAAGTTAATTGCTTCTAATTATGAGGACTTTGAATAGTTTTTTTGAACTGTTATTAATTTATACTTGTAATAATTTATCATGTTGGACATGATTTAAACATTTGAAATGTAATAAGTAGGAGTATGGAGTTTAGATGTTAGTTTAGACGTTAAGATGAATCTGATATATACTAAGTCCTAATATACGAAAGTAGTAGTCGTAAGTCTAAAGTAGTCTCCGCCGTGATGTCACCGCAACCGGCGGCGGGAGCTCGTGACTAAGGTCCTCGCTTAGGACCGAAACTAGTCGGGCATCCCCGATTAAAATTTCGAGATTACAGTCGTTATATTTATACTAACAATATACGAAATGTCTAAACCTCCCTTTTTGTAAATCACTCATGACCCTAAGTCCCACAGACAAAGAATAGCAGATAATTCTTAGGAACACTTTCTTGGGTGGGAGAATTTTCATGGGTTCACTGAGAAAGAACTACCACCACACCCATTTCTGCCGTCAAGCAATTCTATTGTAGTTTGGTGGAAAGTAACGTTTGCAAGCCAGCTATGGAAGTATCTAACCAATTTTTCCACATATCTTCTGAGTGTTAATGTTAATTTTCCTTGTTGCAGAGCTAGAGGGCGGTCGGGCGTGGTGCGGGCGGCGGCCGCGAGCCCGGCACCATGGCTACGGTGGAGGGGCGGCCGGCGCAGTATGGCGTCTCCCTTCGGCAGCTCCGCGAGCTCATGGAATCTCGCGGCGCCGAAGGGCTGGCCAAGATCAACGCGCTCGGAGGGCCGCAGGAGTTGTGCAAGAAGTTATACACATCGCCCACAGATGGTATGTATTGTAGAATAGTTTCATTCATCGGTAAACGAAAAAGGCTTCTTCAAACCTTCCCCAAACTGGTAGATTTATTTATTAGCAAAATTCAGCATTTAGAACCTTAAATACACTAAATTCATTTGGTTAATTACTACCCAGAATATGAAATCACCTCTAAATTTTATGACGAAAAATAAATGAGGCACCTATTTTTACAAAAAAAAAGTGAACCAATAGATAAATGTATTGAATTGAATCAAAGGCAATGCAATGAACCAGAATTTTATTGAGAACATATTTGTGATTTGAATATAACAGTTTAAGCTGCGCTTGAGCATAGTAGTTCCATTACTGCTAATGCTGCAATAAATCCTGAAATTAAAGGAAAAGTAATCACTTTATTAAACCTTCAGCTAAAATCGAGGTTTTGTAGTTTTACAACAGTAGAAATAAACTATGAACATTGATTGCAACATTGTGTTTCCAGGAAACGGTTGAACAAATTCCTACGAATGTGTTTGCGATGATCGATGTCGCTCGTCCGTTTTACGCTTTACTTGTTTAACTGTAAGCTATTTCGACGCTAAAACGACATCCGATATACGAAACACACTGTTGCTAAATCGTAAAAAGAAGGGCAATGCTTAAAACAACATCGGCGAACACAATGAAATCGTTAATGTTAACATTAGAAACGTTTGTCAGAATGGTACTCGTAAATTCGTTTCCACTGAACATTTTCAGCTCAATTTAAAACGTCCGTAAGTTGAACTTTCTCATATTAACGAAATAAACGGCCTTCGCGTGCCAAGACCTTGTTTCATATCTGAAAAGAAAAGCTATAAAATTAACGTCCCCGTTGTTTTTGTAACCCTTAATGTTGTTGACTCCGTTTTCAAGTACATAATGTGTGCTGTAAACGAAATATGAATGTATTGCACAATAAAAATTTTATCGCACCAAATTATGACATTGCTAACGAGTTTAGTGAAACTTCTAGTAGCAATTGCGCCTACCATAGTGATGTTTTTTATTATATGTATTTGTTAAACAATATACAAATTAAATTTTAAAAGAAACAAATTTTATGCTTTAAAAAATGTTTTGCTAAAATAATCATTTCCCATAAATTATAAAATTGTTCTGTTTTGCTAAAATAATAATTTCCCATAAATTAAATAGGTAAAATTGTTCTCAATCTAAAGCTCCAATCTGAAAAACATTGCGTTTGAGACGGTAAGTTTTTAACATACTTCTATGCTTGATATTACTTATGCCCTTTATATCGACGACATGCGTGGCGCAATGATAACCATGCCGCACTCCCAATCGGAGGGACCCACGTTCCCTCCTCCGTTCCCGGCGAACCAGAAATTTGAATGATGAGTATAAATTTCTGTTCCCGATCTGGGTGTTTGTGTTTCTGTCTTTGTGTGTGTCCATGGCACCAACGACACAGGGTATATCTATCCCACCCCACACTATGAGTGTGAAACGTTATTTATTTATTTAATAGATATAATATCACTGTTATTTTGCGGGTCATAGAATCTATTTACCAACCTACTGACAACTATATTGTACCAAAACGGGCAACTTCTATATTACAAGGCGACCATTGCGATGACCTCATTCGCGAAATGGTATTACTTTTGACAAAATATTAAAGGCACAATTCCACACTAGAGTTGATAGAACGGATAAGGGGTACCCCGAAAATAATGAAGTTGACGTTATCGGTGATCAAATAGCGATTGTTTCGCGGAGAACTTTTGATAACATCTGTGATGGGCACTTACCTATTACATTGGATTCTAACCACCGTCCATGATACCATGTACTCAACTACTCACTCACCTCAACTAAGCAACTCAATTCTAAAGTCTTCAGGAAAAATTGCTGACGTCTTCTATAAAATTGTTGTGTACCCTTTATCTTGACAAACCGTAGTGCTTACTCCGAAGAAGAAAAAGGTCATTGTTTCGTCGACGCAAACCTAATGCCAGTAATTTTACTGGTCTCAAAGGAAACGAGAATGTCATTCCATTATTGGAACTGAGATTTATAGAGAGATGCAAGTATTAATATTGATGTAATATCTACTTCAAATGATATTGAATTGGAATGCGGAAGCGAAGTGACGTCCAAAGCAAATATTTTTGAAATTGAAAATCTCATTTCGAGGATTATGAAAGTCGATGTCGTTGAAATGCCCGCTATCACAAAGAGACTATCATGAATGTGTCTTATATTATTATTAAGGTTTTTATTGCAAAACTTACCAGCTCAAACATTTGCGTTACGAAATTCTAGTTTCGATAACAGTGAGATATAAAACATGATCGCTAGTAAAATTAGCTTTTGTAAACTTTGCTCTGCGGCCGGTGGTTTTAATGGGTCTTCTTTTCGTCTTGTCGGCCTGTGTTAATTGCTTCTCAGCTTAAAAATAGAGATCTTTATGTTAACTCAGTACGTGCGGTGCGGTTTTAATGCTTTCGTTATTGTCATGTTACTCACACAACGCTCATCAAAAAGCAATTAGTGACAGCTTGAATACACTGAGATATAAGCTGTCTTCATTGTAAGACGTAACATTACGGATAAACAAGACAACTAGTAGCTTGAAGACTACAAATACTGTATTTGACGGAAATCAAACTGAACAAACAATTTTTTTTAAAGTTTCGGTTGGCTCTTTTGCGAACTCAAATTAAGACTTATGCTAAAATTCACCAAAACTACACTTTTGTTAAGTACTAAACTAACATATTTGGGTTTATAAAAATATATATTAATATTCCGAAAATTCTTATAAACTATAATACATACATGTACAATCGTCGTAGAATTGGCGATATCAGAAGGTAACGTAAACATAAATGACGATGTTCAGCGTAAAATTAACACGTGAATTAAGATAATTTACGACTGACATAATTACATTAGGGACAAAAACGCTAGTAGGCTTAGCTATGGATCTGTAGAGTTTTATGGGACTCGTAACAACATCAAGCCGGTAATGAGGTCGCGCCCTGCTCGTTTTACGAAGGTGACGTCATCAGTGACACTACTTATAGGGAGTTGAATGAATATCGGTCATTGAAATGGGGGCTATAAGGGTCAGTTCACGCTAAAATTAGCTATGAAGCATTTAAAAGTAAATTAATAATGATAAAAATAATATAACAGTCCGTAAAACACTCAATAACTGAAGTATCCGAAAAACATTAGAGAAAGCAAATCGTGTTTGATGCCAGAAAAGGGTTGAACGACAAATTAAGTTAATTAATCTAACAGTTGATGGAAGGGCCGAACGGGGTGAAACATTAAATCATTTTGAATGAATAGTAATTACGGCGTGCATTCAAAATCAACTCATTTTATAATTAAGTCGTACAATATTTCAAGCTCAATTTGTGTCCTTAATCAATACACAAATGGTTACGCCTAAATTAATATTCAAAAAGCTCTTCTACACTTCGATGACGTAAACGCCTTAAATTGTTTTCCAATAAAATAGCGGATCGCGACCCCAATACAAGTTCAAGTCAATGTTACTTTGATTTTCTTACGCATAAATATACGTACGACATTGTGCCCGGATGGATTAACTTGCGCGTTAACATAAATTCTGTTCGACCTTATTCCATCGCTTCTTAGAGGACATTTTGTATATCATCAATCATAGTACTTAAAATGCGTAAATGGTGAAGTGTACCTACATCAGTGTAAGTATTAAACTTACTTTTGATTAACAACGTTTCTAACACATAACGCAAAGCTGTAGCAGACGTAGTAGCATTTTCATTCAGTAGACAAAACATGCGTTTTAACATTTAGGATTTAAGAGTCGGATTATTTTTGAAAACGCTTTTAAGAATTTTAACAAAAAAAGATAGGACAGAATAGATGTCTTCTAAACATACAGCTGCAAATAACCAAACATAAGATATATGCATGAAAAATGATTACATTGTAGTAGCGGAATTTGGCTTCGGCATGTCAGTAAAGATCTTCCTAAGCACTCAACCGATTAGGCTCTCCAAGCAAGGCCTCCGATGGAAGTCGTCAACCAAATGGCTGTCGTACAAGCATCGATCGTGAGCAAAGTCGTAGTCGTAAATAACGAATGTTCACCGTAATTTGGTTTTGCTGCCGAATAAAACGCCGTCCTCGGTTCGTTGAACTGGATCGATAAACGGAAGGTTTGCCCCGTGAACTTCAGGCCTTCAGGTTTATGAAAGCCTTGGATGGAATTCACTACATAGTAAAAAGCTAATTACGTGACGCTCGTTTTTGTTGTCTTGCATAATGTAGTTTAGAATCAAGGCAAAGTTTCTTAACTAGTTCATTTTGCTCAGTTGTATTAGGGATCCATAGTGATAGTAACGAAGGGTGATAGTAATGTAGGAACACGAATACATCTTATTATTACTTAATTAAGACTTAATAGTTGATTACTTCTAGTATTCACATCTCAGATATCTTTCTCGCACCCATTTATTTCTTGAACCAGTGTTATTGTATTTCCGCGGTAATGTGCGATTACCGGACACGCTAACTAAAGGCGACAATCAGTCTACGCAGTATTAATACAACTATGTACAAGTACATAAGATTCGCTCCTTGACCTCGGTTGGGTATATGTAGTTGTCCTTGATTTGCTACTTCCATCCATCTATAATTCCATATATGAGCAGCACGTTTAGTAGGTATAAATCTAAAAATAAACAAAAATTTTAATAAAAAATACCGACTTCAAAAGAAAACAATTTCAAAACAATTAATATGCACTAAAAAGTAAAAAATTATTGCGTATTCTTCTACAATTTAATAGTAATTTGTAGGTGGTAGAACTATTATGATTCGCCCGGGGAAGTACCACCGGTGCGCCCACTTCTGTCTTGAACCAATTCTATTGTGCTTTGGTGGAAAGGTGCAGATGCCGGCCACACTTACATGAGGCGACCACCAGCCTCAGAGTAGCAGCGCAACTGCATACGACCTCAGACAAGACTTACCTATGCTTGCTTGAGGTTGTGTGTAAATGTCCATGGGCTGCAGCAATCACTTAACACCACGTGGCCTGCATGCTCGTAAGGTAACTTACATTTTCTACTCATCAATATGTAGGTATGATCGGTGTTTACCGTATCTTATGTAGGTACAATTATTTTTATTTTTGGAGTCGGTGTTGAAAGAAACAACTAGTCTTCTCTTCTAATATGAAACTCAACTCCGTCCGTGTCAGTCCGTTCTTCGAATAAAATGCTTGTATGCTCTAGTGCAATCTCGTTAATCTCTCGAGATTGCATTCCCTAATTATTATAATTAACTATTTTTAAATTTCCAGAAAATAATAATTATTTTGTAGAAATTCATGATAATTGATAATGACTTGTACACCCTAAGGGGTAAATATGGCGATATAAATACTTTTGTAAAACCTTCTTCATCCATATTTGTACAAATAAGATAATTTCATTACCTAAATTACTTTTTAGTTAGATTGGTCTACATTTATACAATGCTACATTTCCCTCACAAATGCACACGATGTCGCTGGCATGAGGCTGTATATTCTAAGAATATACCAACACTCAGTCTTCAAGGACTTTTAGCTCTGGTGATTCTTTCTTTGTTTCCAACCGCAGCCCCATTTGGCCTTTTAAGTCCACAAGTGAAACCTTAAAAACGTCTCTCCGCTGTATTTTACCACGTCGCTCAAGTTAAATTGTCGTAAGAAAAGTTTCGTACGCCCAATATACACTTACTTCCACAGCTCTTGTAACATTAGAGTGTTAACTATTTTTGAGTTGTGGATATTTTTTGCTCACTGCATTTCTATTTCGAGATCGTCCATTGTTTCTTCAAGTGTTGTACTTGTGATATCTTACTGCACTAGCTTTGTTCGCTCTATCAACATTTCGTGATGAAACGTTTTGTTTTATTGCTCATTTACTCAGCTTATGTTTCAGAAAACCTTACCGCAACACGGTAATTCTCTTATTACGTGATGGCCAAACAGTGTGATACTAAACACGCTATCAACGTATTATACAGCTTTAAATTTTATTACATCGGAGATTAATCGCATAAATTAGCAAGAATGATGCACCTTTTTGGACTACGCGTTTCTAGGAAATGTTGTAATTATATCATCATTCCCTTCACGCTATAACGATGTTTCAGTTGTAGATTTAAGAGCGTAATTTGCTTGTGCTATCTTTGGTTATTCTCCGTCGGTGATAGATCGAGGCTGTCAACCAGTCGCCGCGGAATGCTTTGTACAACGAAAAATGATCCTCCGCCCTCCAGTGAAACAACGTCTTTATCTAGCTCGAAATGTATTATTACTCATCGTGCATACTCTCCTTTACCTAGATTAAAAAGTTTTACCAGCAGTGGCCCCCTGAGAGTTCACACAAAATGGTATAATTTCATCTATATCATCATGAGATATGAATTTCCTTTATTTTATTATACGATACTTTACTACTTTTTAGAGGTATTGTACCATTGACACATATTACTGAACTTGTTAAATATAAGGAAGTCGAATTGCTTTTTGGTCAGCTGCTCCCAAAGCAAGTATCGTTACCAACCGAGTTTCATTCACATGATTAAAAGTTGGGTGATTCTTCCGAATGTAGTGGCATCCTGCCAAACGCACCATTACGTTAACATGATTCTCGTAATGGATCGGAATTTTCAATCACATAAATGCTCGAACCTTACTGGTTAACTGATATTATTTGATGAACTGCCTGTACTATTTTTTATTATTTTGAATAATTTTATTATAAGTAATCTTAAATCAAATAATGTACATGATGATAGATAACTCCTACATGAGACAATGAGAAATGACATTTGTATTGATTTAACTGTAACTTTGGTAACCAATAGGGAGTATACCTAAATGTTGGATTAGTATTATTTTCGTCTAAATCGATTGATTTGGATTGGAGATTGGACGTGCAGTGATTAACAATTTTAATAATTGTTACATCATTTCTGATTAATGTTTCGATCAGAAGGATCATTTTTGACTCTAACCAGAAAATTAAATTCGTTGCGCTTAAAATGTCCTCAAGGCAGTGTTATTTATATAATGTGTATAGTGTCTCGTATGATCAGCTGTCACGTGTGCCCATTATGGACCCATGACCATATTGTTATCTCAATTATACGTTTCCTTTATTTAAAAAAAAAAGAGTGCTGCTGGGAGTTTATTCCGCCGCCTTTTTTCTCTCAGCTCAACATCTAGCCCAAACGGGCACCTGAAGGCGATGACCGGGAAAAAAATTACATTCATCAAGCGAATATTTTGTATGAATTCCTAATATGAAATAAATATTTTTGATTTGATTTGGCCAATATATTGAGGTAAATACTACTTTTAGTCGGACAAATAAAACCTATCGAGCTTATATTATAGCAAGAATGCCGTCTGCTTGTTTACCTCAATTTTATTTAGAAGAGGGGAAAAACAAGCTATAAACTGAACAAATATATCTGATTATCATCATGCCCGAATAAGAGGGTATCTGCAAAAAGAAATTGGAGAAGGATTTCTCTAGAATTACTAAAACTGGGATAAAGATCTTTGTCCTACTTTTGCCTTTCCTCGTTTCCTTTTGTCATATAGGTCTTTAAAAAAATACATTTAGAAAATTCGTTTGTCGTCTTGAATTTAAATGAAGCAATATTAATCTTATAACATCTAGATTAAAGTAAAGCTCACGAAAATTTTTTAAAGTAAAGCTCACGAACGAAACGAATTTTTTAAGAAAACATCCTAAATAGTACAATAAAAATGGTTTGGGGGATTTCCTTCCGCGTAAAACATACATACATATACTAACACTAAACAATGTCTAACGGTTTTTTTTTCGCCGGCTTTTTCTCTCTCATTGACTCAGCCGATGATTCGTTATGAACATTATTAACGGATCTTAAAATAAAACTCTATTTTAGTTAATTTTAATTGTATATAAATAATAATAATAAATAAATAACGTTTCACACTCACCCCCACAGTAGGGTAAATATACCCTGTGTTGGGCACCATGGACACACATAAAGACAGAAACACAAACACCCAGACCGAGAACAGCAATTTAAACTCGATCAATTTTCAAATTTCTGTTTCGCCGGGAATCGAACCCGGGACCCTCCGATTGGCAGTCCTACATGATAAGCATTGTGCCACAAAGGTTGTAAATAATATAATAATGTATGCCAGAACATGGTCAGTACTCTTATAATAATTTTAAACATCCAATTGTTTCTGTGTAAACAGTCAACAATACAGTATTTTCTTTTCTTATAATCCATCATCTCTAATCCATTGAAATTTGAATTTAATTCACATAAAATTTCGCATAAATACAGCACTGAATGTTGTCATAGCTTGAATTATTCAAACCTTGCAACCCAATTAATCTAAGTATCTGGATGAGTGAAATTTAATCTGAGTGCACGATGTCTAAAGCATTCAAAGGAATAATATGTTTTATTAAGACTTGTGTCTTGTCTTTGACAGGCTTCGGTGTTGTAAAATAGGATTACGTTTCAAAAACTTTGAATCAGTCTTCTCAATGGGGCATTTATAGCCTAAGTAAGACGTAGGATCTAACCGGGTTCATACTCGATTGTTAGACTTATCTCTTACTCTGTGCGGAAACTAAAACTATTGGGATGACAAACACCGGTTAATATCGATAATTAAAAACATCGAGGTGAACTTACTGTCAAGTTTACCCGATTTTTTTAAAGGTCACGTTCGTCATCCCGAACTTGACCGTTGTGTTTGGTGGACGGTAGTAGGATATTACAGATATATTAGATTATTCTTATTATTTTTTGTTGTATTAGTAGCTTTAATTTAGTTCTTAAATGTAATGTCTTCATTATCAGTGAGCGCCGGAATCCTGTACTTTAGATACATGGCTATCACTGTCCTTTACATATTCTATTATAGTAAACCAATTTCTGACACGAGGCAAGTAAATGCAAAATATCAGATATCTTATAACATTGCTATTCAATGTTATCATTATGTTGTTCGTTTATTGAATTTACGACGCCTTGAGTAGATGAGGCGACTAATAAAACCAGAGAGTTGATGATCGATAGAACTTACTCAAGAGAAGTCACACAAATTTTGAAAAATGTTTGTTCAGGTCTCATTGCATGCTAGCTGTAATCCATATTTATTAATCACTCATAGAGCCCCACAGTAAAACACCTTGTGTCGGAGGTACTATGGTGACACACGAAAACAAGAAAACAAACAGACCTGGAAAAGACCTCAAAATTAATCATTTAGTTGTAACTCCTGCTAGGAATCGAACCCAGAACCTCTTACACGGCATACCAGAGCGCTAGCCAATGCGCCTTAAGGGTCGTTAAAAAATTAATAAATAAATATTTATAAAAACCTGTAAAAATAAAATCCAAAATAAATCGTAATAAATAATTGTTATCACATTCCGTAAACTACGAGTATATCCCTATGCTGAAAGGAGAGAGTCAATAAGAGGTCAAGGCCGCTTTACACATTCTCCCTTATACGATTTATACTATATTCCATAACGTAATATATATTTTTTATTTTTTGACGACTCATTGGCGGAATGGTTACTACACCGGAGTGCCCATCCAGGGTCCCAGTTTGATTCTCGGCCAAACAGAAATTTTCTGTTCTAAAATTAATTGTGATTTGTCCATGGTACTCATGAAACAGGGATTCCTAACGGAGCTAGTGCGTAGCGTTATTTATTTGGTTTATTTTTTTTATCCTTCCTTGTATGTCGTTTCTAACGCTTCATAGCATGGTATAAACAGAGCTGCGCCGGCAACGCATCCATATTATGCATTAGTCGAATGCCCCTCGACCACCGTCGCTGCCCAGCGTCTTGGCACGATACCTGTTCAATGGCCAATTGTAATGGTTAATTGAATCCATATATTATGTTGCATATGCTTTTATACGACTATACCGTAAAATGATTCTATTGTTTTGGAGTTTGCCGGCTAGAAGGAGGTTTTCCAGCTTTCGGAGTAGCAACGTAGCTGCATATGTCCTAAGACAAAACTCATTCTTGTTTGATTGAGTGTATATTACATAGATGTCCATGGGCTGCACCGCCCACTTAACACATCCTCTCTCTCTCTCCCTCACCTCTATTCAAGTATATGAATAAAAATAATAATAATCATAACAATAAGGTGACCACCAGCGTCTGGTGTAGCAGCGCTTCTACATACGACATGTATGTTCGATTCAACCGCTCAAAAAAACATGTATTTCGGTATAAGATAAAGAGGTCATGCCTAGCCTTGCATAGCGGTTAACAATTCGGACGCTTACCCCGGGGTTACCACTGAACTCCATATCCTTATAGAAATACTACATTACTCTTAGTACGTATCCACATACAATCCACTCGACATCAGCACAGATACATAAGCGAAGCAGGGCGCGAAGGCCGACAGAGGACGCTGCTCACGTCACCGGCTTCCTTATGAGTCTGTTTGTGTCCATATGTCTGTGTGTGTTTGATAGTAGGTGTGTTAAATGCGTATATTGATGTGACTTAATTATCACTTCACATGTAGAAAACTTATAAAATACAATTAAAAATAGTACGATAATCGACTCTTAGCTAAATCGAGCTTTGTAAGTTAGTGAAACAGATTTTGAGATGTTTAACGACTCAACAGAATATTTATTGAGTTTGAAGTCAGTAAAATAAAAATAATTATTGTATATAGAGGAATGTCAATAACAGAATATATGCCAAGCGAATACATTTTTAAAAGTAAACAACACCTCTAAACGGTGCCATTTCTTGTTATTAATTTTATTTCAAATTATCAAAGAAAGCAGGCAAAGTTGCTAGCGAAACTTCATTGATGCCTACGGCGATGTGTATCCACCTTAACTCGCTACGAGGACGGCTCGCACGTCACTACTAGCGAATTTCGATCGAGTTATGTCACTGCCAAGGTGCGGTATATTTTCGATCGACAATTGTGATCGGGACAAGTGGTCCGAGAGAAAAGCGACAAAAATCTGCAACCAATTGCTAAAGGATAATTTGCAATAACGTCACCTTGGAGAATCAGAGAGATCTACCGTTAGTCATGGATCAGGAATCTACCTGATTCCTGACGTTTGGCGCTAATATGACTAATTTATAATATTAAATAAAAATATTTTATAATTGGCGAGCAATATATGAATGGTCGATCACGTAAATATTTTAAGCATGTCAGTCCTACGAATACATATTTTTAAATATTATTTACTTACTCTACGTAAATAATCGTTAGTAAGAGTAAACTTCAGAATTTAGAGAGAAATTGCGGACTTTATATACTAATATTCATTACAATTTAAGCATTTGACTAACGCACTAAAATCGATGTTTTGCTACCGTAAAATTGTCATGCCATTTGTTATTAAGAAACATACTAATTGACATTATTAACTTTTTTAACAGAAAGACAATCCCACACCAAACACCAAAGCATGCTACAGACCTAAAGCTTTAACTGCATAGTTAGTACAGTTGAACTTAAAATCGTAGTGAAAATTGTACAGATTTGACAATATAAGTGTGACAGTTTCAACTGTACACTAAGGTTAATTAACAGAAGGTCTGTAGCAGACATAAGGAATCCAGCTAAAAACACTACTTCTCTATTCGACTACTGTGACGTAATAACAAAAAATCTGCATCAAGAAAATGAATGCAAATTCGTTCGTTAGGCTCTCGAAATACAAGATTGGGAGAAGATAATTGAGATCAACGGAAATCAGCGATGTAAAATCTTTTATACGGTTCTAAAAAGCTTTTTACTTTTCGTCCGTAATAACGCGGGAATAACAGTGTAATTGGATTGTAAAATGACCATCGTTTATTTTTAAGTACGATCATACTCTACCTAGTTCGTTATATAACTTTGGGACCAAATGACTTAATCCATTTCTTTTTGTGTCTAATTTAATAACAAAGGCTTAATATTTTCGATGCTCCTATTGAAACAAACAGCGCTTAATAGAGACTTAAGAAATCATGAATTCCGTACAAAACTTATATGGAGATCATTCTTGACTTTTTGACTTTAAAAAAACAGCGTGAAGCCATGGATTCAAAGAGCGCAGAACTGAACGAATTGGCGAATACTGGCCTATACCCTACTGTGGATTTCTAAAAGTAATGGATAGATGGATATTTGTAAACGCAGGATATATCTATTTCATATTTACTATACATGTTAAATAAAAAGGCTGTTAGGTTGTGATACCTTGTAAGCGTCGAGAAAACAGTCAGGGATGTTTATTTTTTCGAGAAAAAAAATCGTAAAAATTAATAGTTGCCCCAGATTGATCTCGACCTTATATCTGTAAGCGTAGTTCAATGGGTTCAATGGATGCACTAAATCATGTCAATTTCATGAATGAGCAGCGGCGGCCGAGTGGTAAGACTCACGGTTTCCGACACGGAGATAACGAGATCGAACCTCCGGCGCGCACCTGTAACAAAAAAAAAATGTTAAGTGAGTATTTATCGCTGCTCTACGTTTCGGGGAAGATATTGTCATTAAAAATAATTACTATGTTTTCCATCACCGTGCATTCCTGAGAGAAAACTAATTTCTCAAATGCGTGATATCTTCCAATCCGCACTTGCCCAGCGTGGTAGACTATGGCCTAAATCCCTCTCATTTCCGAGATGAGACATGTGCCCAGCAGTGGGTCATAAAAAGGATGGGAAAAAATGGATTTCACAGAAACCGCAGACGCGTTACAACCTTAAATCGTAAAAGGCATACGTGAGTGGATGAGCTAACGCGAAAAAATAATCCCTCCCGTTTTTAATGCGCCTTTTATTGCCGTATTTCCTTTCATTCGTTACGTCATAGTGACATCATCCACTCACGAGTAGGTATGTCATGGTTTTCAACTTGTAGAACATACGAGTATTATATTCAGGCAAGTAAGTATATTTGTTGTTTGAGAAAACTAACTATCGTAGCTAGATGAAATAGAAAAGCAAAGAATATTTTAGGGATCCGTACCCAAAGAGTAATACGGTACCCTATTAATAAAACTTCGCTGTCCGTCAGTCTGTCTCTCTGTCCGTCCGTCTGTCACCAGGCTGTATCTCATAAACCGAGATAGTAAGACAGTTGAAATTTTCACTGATTATGTATATCTGTTATGTGTTTTGTGTATTTCTAATAAAAATGAATATTTAAGGGCTCTCCCTTACACCAATCGTGATATTTTATAAATAATGGTACGTAACCCATTGTGCACAGTTTTTTTACTTAAGCTGATGTTATCAAAAGTGAAAAAGATATAAGAATTTCTTGTAACGTAGGTGAAATCGCACGGCACAGATCTCAGTCGATGCACTAAATCATGTCAATCTGACCTCGGTCGGGTAGAATCAGAACGGGGCGCGGCGTACTATTACTGACGTCGTAGTTGCACTGAACGTTCAAAGTGGACGGCAACCT
Organism: Pyrgus malvae; assembly: GCA_911387765.1. Classification (NCBI taxonomy): domain Eukaryota; kingdom Metazoa; phylum Arthropoda; class Insecta; order Lepidoptera; family Hesperiidae; genus Pyrgus; species Pyrgus malvae. The sequence goes on along the minus strand of OU426971.1, from coordinate 10,161,603 downwards.
TTATCGTTATTCTACTGTCTGTAGGCACTCTTTTATTATGGTACGAAGAAAATTTAAAAAAGCGAACTGAACTGGTGAATGAAGATATAAAACCTAGTTCCTAGATTTTAGGCCCTCAAAAGGCGAAGGTTACTGAATTAATGTTCATGAAATGTAACGACTGCGACACTTCGTAACATGTTTGCTAATTGAATTTGTTTAAGAAATATCAAGAATAAATGAGCCGAATACATTAAATTAGCAGCCGCGGTCACAGGGGACATGACCCCCCCAAAATCCACCAGTCATGGGTAGATGGAAGACGAAACAAGCCAATCTGGGACACCTCTCTCTCTCCTCCCAAATGTCTTAGTGACCCCCCCCCCCCCCCAATAGAAGGCTACGACCGCGCCTGTAAATTAGAAGTAGGGCTAATTCGATGCATTAAATTATGTCAATCCGACCTCAATAATATGAACGGGGCGTGTCGTACTACGACTGACGTCACAGTTGTACTGAACGTTCATAGTGGACGGCGACCTTTATCCGTGCTACTTACTATCTAGGGCCTACATTCTACGCCCTTACTAATAAACGCTTTAAGCTTATATTGTTACAGTTATTTAATGTTCTGTCTTACTTTTATACGTTAAAAATATAATTTACCGGAAGCAAGACAAAACATAGTATCACTAATATAAGCTAATACAACGTATTTGACCATGAGTCGGTCCTCGACATTTGTTGACGTAAAATTTTGTTACTTATAAAGTGAAACTTTGTTGGCAATGCGATTTGAAATATGTATGATCAAATAAAGAAAGCTTGGCTGTTAGCTGAATTGGATGTCGATCGAGATTTTTACAATGGTACCTTTTCGTTCAATTTTGATATAACTAACAAGCAAGTCAGTCTTACTTGACATATGACTGACATCCTATCTCAAGTAGGACTCGAATCTGTTTGCGATCGTATGTATTGCAAAGTATAACCATATCTTCCCATGAGCAAAAGAAAATGGCCGTTGTATCTCACAACATCAAAGCCAGTGAAAGCTTTTAAAATAATATTTTCGGGCTCTTCAACACAGAAGGCCCTTTATAATTAAAAAAGCGGCGGCACCACAAATCATTTTACATAAAAGGCCATTCATCAAAGCGCTACTATCCTAAATACATGTTATAGCTAGGCATGGTATGAATAACGAATAATAATAGCAATGTTGTTGTTATTATAACACTGTTATTTAAGTTTTATTCGTAACATTGGTTTATAACGTAATATCGGTTATCCAAATCGCTAAAGGCGTTATCGCTATAAATTGATGTAATCGATTCACAACCAGTATAACGACCAATACAACTCGCAAGTGTCAACGTTCAGATGACAAAGCAGTTGAATGACTTTTGTGAGTTATAATAATTATTGAAGTAACTAAAACTCAGTCAAGAAGCTGATTTTGCAGAGACAGTACCACAACTACTCCTTTTATTTAGTGATGAAATGCAGTTAGTGTAGTAGTGTGGTCTACATTTGCATGAGGTAGCATGAGACTAGGGATTAGTGCATGCGGGTATCTACAAAACCGAAATGACCACTTTACGAGTACTAAACCAAACCAATGTATTAAACATTGTAGAGAAAAACATAAATTTTAATCGATGCATAAAATAATAACGATAGATTGTTATCTTAACAGAATAACGTCGAGTTATAAAAAGTAGCAGTAAAGCAATAATTCCCATGCCTAGTTACCTATAGCTTAAGGGCCTCATGCCCGCGAGATGGCGTGACGCTGCGTCGTTTGTTACGTCGTCATAGGGATGAGGGTAGGGTTAAGCCAATTTCATTGCCACGACTACGACGTTTTATAAGATTGCTGCTACGATGCTACGACATTGTCATCTACGAGATGGTACAGCTACAAAATGTTGATCTTGATATTCATATATAAACCATTTGTTTATTATAATTACTTGCATTTATACCTAAAAGATGTTGCTTGATGTCTTTGACGAGTACTTTGCAATAATCTTATTAACAATCAAAATCAATAAATAAGAATTGACTCATTGTAGTGCAAACAGACAGATTTCTATAATATTATATCTATGGTATTTGATAAGCGCATGCTTGAATGCCACTCAAAAGGACCCATAATAATCTATATATTTTTTTTTAAAAAGTCGTCTTAGTTGCACCATTTATAATTCAAAAACGGCCGGACCATTTTTATGATTTTTGTGTTTTTGGATTTGTATTCGACGGGAATAGGTTAATAAGTATTAAAATATTATAAAAAAAACTCAATTTTATTAATATTTAAACATTTTTATTTTTCTATATAATCGGTCTGTCAATCATTTGTTGTTTGTTCGTTCGTATTCTTGATTTTCTCATAATTTTTATTAAATGTTTTTTAATTACTTATAATTTGCTATTTCTGATACTTTAAGGCAGGACAACGTCTGCCGGGTTCGCTAGTTTTTATATAAATAAGTTATATTATTTTGAAATCTGCCTATTTTTGGTTCGAAAGATTTTTCTTCGTTCATGATAAATAGTTTAACCATTCAAGCGTTCGACACGACGGAGATAATGCGTTTACGGCCACCGGTGGCCATCTGAACCCCCATTGGTTAAGGTTGTGGAGTCAAACACCCCACAAAGTCGGGTAACCGATTGTTTATTGAGATTCATTAGCATCTCATCCAAGTACGGTTAACGCGGTAGCTTTCATAGAGTCGTAGACACGTCGTATCGTCATATAAAAACGTCTCAAGCTGCCAGGCTTGCGAGACACGATTCCCTTTTTATGTAAACGTATTTGACCCGATTTCGAGTGTGAAACAAGCCGTGCAAGTTTTCTTAAGCTGCCCTTTTCATGCCAACTTCGAGCCAATAAAGGTATTGAGATTTTTGGCGACTCGGATTGGGGTTTGGTGCAAATGGAATTTATTTAAAGGTCTTTGGGTGTCTCCGATTTTTCAACCCATTTTAATATCACATTTCTGGACCCAGAACTGAGGTTCTAAGAGGAGACCTCATAGAACTAAAATGCATATAGATATGCAGTCTGTCAAGTGTGGGCATGACACTGAAAATAAATAAAATTGCCATTAAAACCTATTTAAGAAATGGCTGTTATCTTGGTAACAACTGGCACCGACGACGGCTAGATGAGTCCTCCGAAGCATGGAATGACCATTGCGTATGAAATAATGCCCTATTTCTTAAGGTACCTAGACGGGTTAGGTTAACTAACCCTGGTTAGTGTCAAAGTTCTCTTGAAAACGAACTTTAAAATGAAATAAGACTGAGCTTAAAATTTCTTTTAAATTTTGTTATGTGGCTTCGAGTTCACAAATTAATAGGTGTAAGAAGTTTTTCTTCTCGCTTTTAAGTGTTAAAGAAAGTATAGGTTCTTATATATTTTTACCCTTTGTGCTATTGTAAGGTACCACAGCGAATGTGGTACAATTATTCCCGAAAGCCATTAATTACTCTATTGTGACTTTCACCCTCGTTTGTTAAGCATAAAGAGTTAAATATTTATGTTTGTGTTGGCCTTAATTGCTACATTATTTATAATTTTAATACACCTTCGGTATATTAGTCTTTTGTTTTGTAACTTCTTGTTTGTGGTGTGCTTTGTTATAATTAAGATTAAGTAAGTTGGCTGTTTGTTGTTTAAGCAGCGACAACCGGGTGGCAAAGATATTAGTTAGCGATGTAGAGGTCCGCAGTTTTTACCTCAGCGCGCAGTTTAACTAAGAAATTTATTTTGTGCATTATCCCTGCTCCACGGCGTAAACTTATGTTCCTATGTCCCCTAGATGGAGTAGAGGGGTAGAGGCGCCCAGTGTCTACTGTGACTGTGCACTGTCGCGCCTCTATCCCGGTCGGTCGTGAGCTTTGCGCTTAATTTCTCTCCAGGTCTTTCAACAGCCTTCGCATCATCAATGACAGTCCGCCGCCAGGTCTGTTTTGGACGGCGGACGGAATAGTTCTAGACTTAGATGTAGTAGAACAAGGCTGAAGCGCGCAAGGCTCGGCGGCTAGCGTAGAATGCAAGCGGTCTATGCAGCTAAGCCAAACGGGCGCGGTCGGGTGTGAGATGGGTGACCGCTAGAGACAAAAAAATTCATGCGCGTTTCCGTGCTTCGGAGGGCACGTTAAGCCGTCGGTCCCGGTACCGGTAGGTTACACAATTTCATAAAATATTTCGGATGCAAGTATTAACTTCAACTTCGTGCAAACAATTTCAATATTGGGTTTCGGTGATTAAATTTTAAACATTCTGCGGTATAATACAATGAAAGGGGGTAGTAGCGACTAACGCGGCGTTTCCAGTGTTTGGCACCTCTCCATATTTAGTAACTCAAAAGGCTCTATCGTCTATTCCCTGTTCTAATACTACGAGTAAATATCGCTCGTATTTTGGTCAACAATTTCTTTTACTGTCAAACTTTGTAAGAGAGTTAACTGCAAACACTGAACGTTATATAATAAAACTGTTGATGATAACGATTACAACAAACATAGTGCAATTAATATACTTTTTAAAGTTAATGTTCATTCATCTCCTTCAGAATCGATGTTATTATTTTGTTCCACTTGCATTCGATTAGACATCTTCAAAAAAACATCTACAATTTTACGTGTAATACCTGTTTTTGCTGTTTATACTTTGTTTAAATTAATTTACATTACATAATAAAGAGTAGAATTTTATCACTGTACGTGACAATGGAAGCTTGTTTATACAAATTTTAAGTCGCGTAATATCGTTCTCAAATTGAACAAAATTGGTTGTTTTATCGTGAACAGTTTAATATTCACTTGTCAATTAATTAAACCTCACGCCTCAATAAGTCATTAACATCGTAAGCAAATTGAGGTATTTAACGGTTTTGCACCAGTCATTACCTGGAATTATAGCCTTTTAATTTAGTATTACAAAATGTATATTAATTATTAGATGACTGTCAGTTTTGACATTCAAAATTGTCGTGTCCATTATCGCTAAAATGTTTCCGTGAAGTTAGGCGGTGAAAAGGGAAAGTTTGTTTTTCTTTATCCCTTCCGCTGAGCCGATCGTTACATCAAAATCATAAGGAGGCTCGTCCGGTCCAATACAAAACGGAAGGTCTCCGGAGTTAGCAAATAAAGCCAGTAATTTATGCTTCGTCGGCGGACTCGGCGCCGGCTCTGTTGCGGCCTCGTTTTTCGCCCTCGAATCAATTTCCACGATTACGTCACCTTCTCCCCCAGTACCCACCATCCCCCTTGTGACAGGGACAAGCTTATTTATGTTTTCGTTAAAGAACTAAAACTAAACAACTAAGACACATTCAGACCAAGGAAACTTAAGTAACATTTAAGGCAAACAGCTGCGTTGCCTCAAGTAAGCTTCCATCTAAATAGAAAATTGCTGATCGGCCAAAACAAGACAGTTTAGCGGTTACTACCTTTAAAATCAAACAACAACTCATTTCTAAGTTCTGCTTATTTCAAATCTTATGCCACCTACACCCAGTGGCGAAAATTTTACTCTCAGACATAGTGACAGAAATACCCAAACTTGCGTTGGTTACTAATCAATGTATGGCAAGAGCTGTATTCGAAACGACAAAATAGAAAGATATGACTTTAACACTTTGAGCTAATCTTGTTCTGTCGTATCGAACGCATGTTTGTGACTGCCGATGTTGATTTTAAATTTTTAACCCTAGAAGCCCAATCATATTTTGCTATCGATAATGCCGAATCATAGGCCAAATTTACCTTTATGAATAAATACACTTGTTAGATAGTTTATCCTGTTAAATTTATTATATTTCATCATTATTTATTTTTTTAACTGTTGAGGAAATGAAAAAAGTATAATTATAATAATATTTATTTATTATGCTGTTTATAGGCACTTATTCTTTTATAACACAATAAAATAAAAGCAATAAAGCTCTAAAAATAGCTCTATTTAAAAATTAAAATAAGTGTAAAAGTTACACAAAACCCAAACATAGGTCAAGTTGACCTACAAACGATAATTCCAATATGAAGGCACTTACAGAGGCAATGTGCTGACAAATGGTACTTAGTTGGTTCAATAAGTCTGTGGTTCAAGCAATCACGGCAATCGAAAGAAGTACCTATCTGAGAGAGAAAGCATATATTTGTTTTCGTATGGGTAAAAATGACCTAGATTGGGATTCTTTAATTCCGAAAGAAGGGTTAATAGCATAATCGTGTCTTTATGAAGTCGCTTTGGTTCAGTTTGAAGTGTAGTAGTTGTAGTTAATAGTTTTTATGTTATCACGATTTGGTTTGAACGCTCTGATTTTTACTACGGAAACACGAATAGCTAACAATTTTATGTACATTCTGAATATCCCAACAAATGAAATTGACTGCAGTGTTTCCTTGTAATGTGCAATGAAGCAACTGATTGTAAAACTAGCGTATTGCAACGGCACATTCATTAAGCAATACGGAAGCAGGCGGGAACGTCTAGAGTAAACTATCCCGGAGGAACTCCTCCCAGGCCGTGCGCAACAGAAACAAACCAGGTACAAACGGTTTATGATTGAACGCCCGCAGGTATTTCGTGTACACTCATAATAATGCGAGATTAAAATAAATCGTGAGCACCTTGCTCACATACCGGCAATGAGGAAATTATGAGATAAGCAGTCTTCTATTTCTGATACTACATCATCGGTTTATGTCAGCTAAGCTCAACGCCTTGGAACACCTTAGGCTGGTTGATGAAAACGCACATTGTTGCAAATTTATACCCGGCAAATGTATCACTTCGCCTTGAATTGTTGTCTATTTTTATTTTAGACTCTTGCGTCCAATTCTTCTGGCTATTTACAATATGCGCTACTTTCACTACTACTTTTAATTAAAATTCAGTCACGGAATTGCCTGCTTCAAAAATTATGATGCTCGTAATTCATGAAACTTTGTTAGCACTTAAAATTCGTTTATACTTTTTAGTGCTGATATTAAATACATATAATGTTTCAATTTTCTAGGCTGTTGGTATTCGTGAAATACATTTATTTGAAGGTAACCTGTGTGGCTTGACACCTTGTAAATACTCCCTAAGGCTAGCGGAAGACGGACGACCGGCCCGCAGAGCGCCTAATACAAACAACCGAATGCTCTCAACACACGATACACAAACTGTTATTGAGGTGCTACATCATTTTATTTACCGCTGTTACAAGTTAATGCGGTCAGTACAGTAAACTACACGAAACAATTGAGCTATTTTTACTCCTATATACACACCGACCGAGATATGAAGTAAATTTCACGCTCCCACGATATCTCGTGTACGCAGCGTCTTTGAAAATATTCCATCTGTATAACGAACCTTCCAACCTATTTTCGACCACTCGTCACATGTCACGAATCACTAATAATACGCCGATGATGTATTTGTCGTAGTTCATGCAACGTAACAATGCTTTGTTGACAAACTGATTGATTTATACATCAAATTTGGCAGACGATAATTGTTTTAACATAAGTTACATAATCGCGTGATGTCATTCAATGTAATGACCCCGAATTCAATATATTGCGTCATGTTACACCGCATGACATCCCTGTCGGACGTGCGTTTTAATATTCCTGGAACACGTCATCGTTACTATTGTGTCGTAATTATAACAGCGAGAACGACTGTCACGGAATTACTCGTATCCCCGTAGGCAATGCCCGGCGACAATGTATAATTAAATTATACGGTGACACGCGTTAATCTATGCTCAAAAAACTCGTGGATGGATCATTAGTCACATGATTTCTGATGTTCCCAGACACATAGAAACGAATTCCGAGACATGTTTTGCGACGTGCAGAAATAGAACGCAGCGGGTACTATGTGATCTCCCTGCGTGACGCCCGCCCAAGCTCGCGTCCCACTCTGTCTTACAACCTGGAAATATACCTTTCCTGTTCTTGCGCACTCACTTCATTGTTTTAAAGCGTAGCTCCGCTGGCCGGCGGACTGAAATAGGTCGGGAGCGTCCGAAACAGACGGTTCACGATATCGAAAGCTAATGCGAGGTCACTGCCGGAAAATCATGAACGAATATGCTGAAAGATCATTTTATTATCCCATTTTAGTTACGGATCACCGAGACGAATAAATTATTTATGACGCATATCCATTAAATAATAACGGACACGTTGTATTAACAAATTTGACATTGCGCGCGTACTTGTGTACACAATCAACGTAAACGTATCGGCTTCAAAGACCTAGCCTCACAATAGCTAATAATAACGTTATGCACTGAAAATAGAGCAATAACACCCCAGTATTGTGTTACATTCGGCTGCAATAACCAATTAGCAGATTGTTTCCATAACTGTACAGCACGTGTTACTTGTATAACAAATTGTACTAGCACTCATTTGCTCGCATTATATTACAATACGAAACACTAATGGAAGCCATTTCCTCGGACCCGGGCTCCTTCGACAGTGTGATTGCGATCCCTTTTATCGTACAGGGCAATTTCGCAGGCCTTCCAAAAGTAGTACGGTATTAACTTTGAAAAATGTACATCCCGATGAGAGTTACGAGTTTCATTTGTCAGCTGATTTCAATCATCATCGTTTTTTATTTTAGGTTCGTTGCAATCAGAATCACGTAATTACGGTTAAGGGTCATCCATAAATTACTTATTAATACTTTAGCATTCGGATTAATTTGTATCGTTTTGCAAACCTTGTAAGTTTACCGTATTCTCCTAGAGAAATTGTATTGGGTTAGACCTATCTCTATCATGGAGCGACGGAAGCTTAGTTACTTAAACGAAATATATTTACTACCAACAACACTAACCAACGGACGCTTTGTGGGTTCTCTCATCTGATTTATTTATAAGTTCATCTTAAACGCTTGTTTCGAGAAAACAGTTCGTTGTACGAGCACCACCATTATTCGTATCTTAAACATCTTCACGTCTTATTTTTTTACTCCCAACGGAGCACATTTCATTTCATTTTTATGATTTATTTATTTATTTAATCCTACGAGTGGCATTTATTGGATAATATCGGTTATTCTTAGACACGTATATTTACTATAATTATGATCATTATAAACACATTATAATGTTGATATAAAATATTTATTGCTTTTTGACTTATGACACGTGTAGTTTGTTCCATTTAAACGTTATCGCCTTCAGAATCAGTCGTCAACCCAATATAGATCGGTAACAGGTAGTATTGGAATGATAAAATTGTTTATCCGATATTCTTGAACATAAATTTATTAATTGTTTTTTGTAAAATGACTAATGTTATAAATGTAATAAAACCTATTAATATTCGGTAAAATGTGTGTGATAATGTTTTTCGTATGAATTTGGATCCTGAGAGTGGAACGTTCATCGGGGAATTACATGTCGTAGGGCGTGAACCGGGGAACTTTCATGAATTTTGATGAGTGCCGATCTACGTCATTTCACAATATCACGGGAATTTTTCGTTCGTCGGATGGCGTTGTCGCTTTTCCCGATTTCTTTCTGATGTCCCTTGATATTGAGCTCATGAAATTGTAATCGATATTGGACTACTTAAGTTTGAATTACTTTTGATATTAGCGAGTTTTTATCAAGATAATATATATAAAACCCCACAATACCCAAAAACCTGTAGACATAGACTGAGACTAAACCATATGTTTATTTACTATTGCCATTTCAAATACCAAATATATATTCACGTACGACCCAGATCCATTCCTATGCATAGTCTCGTCATTTCTACGTATCAACTAACGTTATAGCTGGTGACATAATTCGTTTTTACCTATACCCATCTTAGTACAAGTAACTCAAAGTCTTTAAGCCCACAGAAATCCAACACAATGTAACGTTGCCAAACTTCGGTTCCTTCAGGCATTATATACGGGTCGATCTACTAGGTGTGTTGCCTAGCCCGCCCTTTGGCGGGCGATGTTGCCAGTACCGCGGCCAGTTTTAGTTGAGCTCTGATAGTTCCCTTACTTTCACTTCTGTAATCGCCTATTCCCACTCCAGGGGGGTGTGAGGGAGTTCCTCCACCCTGGCCGCTCTATAGTTGGCACACTCGCACGCGTCCGCCTCGATTAATGTTTTGTTACTCCGCGGTTCTGTTACCTACTATAGCTATATACATATTCGTATATTGGTAAATAATTGTGACTATTTATCACCCAGTGTAGGTAAGGTGCCAAACATCTCAGCAGTTGTTCTTTGATTAACAATCTTTGAGGTTTTGTCATGTGATAGCATCGTCGTCACGTAAGATCGTTTTCGAATCGGAACGTGGAAGAGAAATTGTAAAATTTAACTCTAATTATGTGTTGAATATATTTAACGCTCAGAAATTTATTTAGAAATCATCTTCAATACTATGATCTTAAGTTTAATACAATACATTACACAATATAATATTAAAATTCATTTTAATTTTTTATCCTAAACGGCCTAAGTGAATAAAAACTCATCCTGCATCATAATCATATAGATTAGCTTATTAAATATATTTTTTCTGATATTGAAGGTATGAAAATAGGGTCTCAATACTCTCAATACACGTGTTGTTTAAAAATAGAATGAAAGCGATAAAAGCCCTTACGGGCATGGGCAATCGAAAATCTTCACCTATCGCATATCTAGTGACGTGCCGGCTAGTTTGACGTTTGCAGACGTCAATGCGGTCAACGTGACGTTAGAATTCTTCCAGACGTGTCGTAAACGTCTTCTTTGACACATTATACTAATAATAATTTATATAAAAGACACTTTTGCTCATGACGTCAATTTACTTTCAGCTGACTTGTTTGTTTTTAGAACTACATCGGTATTGTTAGAAATACTATCTTTAGTACAGTTGGGTAACACGTGACATATGTATTTAATATCTGTCATTCATGTTTATTCTTGTCATCCAATTAAGATAGACTCTAAACGGTCAAATGCCAGATTTTTTTTTCAATTTAGATCGGTTTCGAACACATATAGAAAGAGAGAGTGTTGGCAGATAGACTTCGGAGACTTTGGCCAGCTCTCCGAATACTGGTTCACTGTGTAGTGTGTAGAAACGGTCCACCCAATTAAATGTTTCGTAGGTGTCTTGTGGCCCGTGGACTTCTTGCAAATGTGAGCCATCTAGATCAAGTTGGTTGGCCCAACTTGTGTTATCTTTAGAGGCGTTTTATTTACACGGAAATCTGTTATGCAATGCGGTTTCATATTTTTAGAAACTTTATTTTAATCCATGTTTACAAAGTGTATTTAAAATTTATTATTTCATCATTTACCGTCTGTAAAAACGAGAAAGATTAAGTTTCATTGTATTTTGTATGCTAATTACACTGAAGTAAGCTTTAGTTTACTGTTAGTATAGTTTGTTTGTTTAGTACCTCTTTTCGAAAGAAGATTACATATTTATTTATACATATGGATCTACGCAAAATTTCTAGAAAACTTTTATTTTCTTTGCCATTTTTAATTCTGTTCCTACATTTCGCTTCACAATGAACATAAAATCCAACAAAATATATCCTAGTACAGATGATGTTTTGTTGGTGCAACCATTCAATAGATACGTACAATTCCTCAATCCTCAATAATGGAATAAAATATGGTATTGGATGAAGTGAATCCCGTCGCTGTATGTAAGATTATTTATTTATGTATCTTCAGAAAGTTGTGATCTAATTTCCATAAATATTTCAATGGAGACATCATTAAACAATAATCATTTTTAATGCTCAAAACCGATGATCGAAGAAAGATCTTTTTACTAGTTTGCACAGAATCCTCAGCGCAAGTAGGAGGCCCTCTTGGCCGGCTTGTTACATTCAAAGCTCCACGGCAGATCTTTCATCGTACTGGGAATACTGAAAGCAATTCGGTTTCGTAACCCTTCACGTATGTTGTGTGTGGTTAGGGTTGATACATTGTCGTATTTAGTTAAACTAACTACACGGCAATTTTATTTCTGTTAGAAAAAAACTTGCTATTTAATAATGACAATATATATTTATTAAAGAAGCACTGGGGTAATAGATTAAGTTACTTCTTGTAGTTTCAGTAACCATTACGTCACCTATTTGACGGATTACGGCAGGACTCACACACTCTTTTTTAGTTTCATAGCCATTTCACCCTTGCAGCACCTACCCTACACGAGGTGACCATCAGCCTTCTGAGCAGCATTCTAACTGCATTCGACCTTAGGAAAAATTCAGGCTTGTCTTAGAGTATCTATGGCGTGCTGACTCATCTGCTTAGTTAAATTATTTCGCCTACTTCAAAAAGCGTCTAAAGTTGTTTGTTGCAATTTCACAGGTATCTTTGGTCAGGTCACTACTTATTTGGTCACTTTCCCTCATAGGTCATTAAGTTTCCTCATTTCGTCTTGTTCCACATTTCGACTCATTTTGATACTCGTCCGAGGCATTGATATAATGTACAGTCACATAAAAATACTCAAATAAATTTGTAAAAACTCGCGAGGCTGGCGAGAATGGTGCATAATCCTGCTGCTGGCGCAGAACCGCAGAACGCAAGCAATCTACGCAGCTATGCTAAACGGTCTAGTGTGAGATAGGCTAGTGGCAAATCGAAAGTGATCAAGTTAGTAGTGTGACCAGTGATCAAAATAAACGTAATTTTACTATTATTTTCACTGTGACATCCCTATCTCTAGAAGTTGCTACGTCGGTCCCGGGTTCAATAAAAGTTGACGCCGTTCGGAGACCAATAACCCTCGTAACGACGAATACTTGCATCTGTTTCTACTTTCAGTTTTGTTCACTGTGATTTTGTTATTGGAAAACATATCTTATTCAGTGGATGTAAAAAGTTACTATTTACACGCGGTACAAGCGCGCGGTAAGGTGGAGTCTTAACACAGTAAAAAAAATCTTTTAATGTTTTTTTTTCTTCTTTTGGAAGTGGTTTTTGTTTTTAGTATCAAAACTGAACAAATAACAAAGCTTTTAGTTAGTTGTTTTAGTGTGCCTATATTTTGTTGTTTTTATTTTAGACAACATAAAAATATATCAATGACACGGAAGTGTATCACATTTAGGGTTTTATTCGTCTACACTGGCCAGTGTTTCCTATAATTCCAAGGCGCATCTACTCAAAGCATTCCCATTCCACTCGGGTTCGCCGAAAGCCTCTGGAAAAGCTGGTGCAACGCCGGCTGTCCGATATTTCTCTCTTGCATGTTCAAAATACGCGCTAGAAAGTCTGGGATGAAATGCCTTTATAGCATGTCTTAGAAAATTACAAATTTTTGACGGCTTCAGGTTACTTTAAACGTCTTCTGTATACACAACATTGAGAGCTTATATTTCTGCAAACATTTTTGTATCCGAATGCTGGGTACGCTCTCATCCCATAGTAAGATTAGTAAGTCTTAGCTTACACCACCAAACCGTTCTACTGAGTATTAGAGGTCACCCGCCATCGGATACGTTTAAACAGCCTTGAAGACTTCAACATGGCTTAAAACTGTTGTCTATTGACACCAAATAGATTAACGTAAAATGGTAATCACCCTGGATAGTAAACTAAGGTGAATCCGCGGCTCTCAACTTGTTTTCTATATATTTTACACTTATTAAGCCAGCCTACTATGCAACTCGGCCCACCGCAAAATCCTTTTGCAACAGTATCTTTTGCCTTTGAATTGCATTTCCTTTACAAGCATCCAGAGTTTGTACGTACGGTCAATACCCTTGTGCGAGAACGATATATTTAGTCCCTGAAACTTCCGCAATTCTAGACATGAGCAACGGAAAGTAGACCTTATTTCGAGGCGTATAAGAGTGGTTATTGAAGGGGTTATGTTTTAGCTCCGTTGGCATTCGGCAGGAATGGTTTCCTCTCCCGGTTTTAATCGTTTGTGTCAAAAGCGGTCATTTTAAAGACTGCACAGAGGAATTTCCTTTAAATACCGGAATAACCGAGGCATTAAGTTAACATAATTACTTATCATTTGTAGCAGCTACTTTTTAATAACTTTGCACTAAGCCACTTGGTGCAAAGTGGTTTCTGCAGCAATCTACATTATACTATAAGTAAGCTTGAGTCTTGTCCAGGGTATTGTGTAGTTAGCTGAAGAATTCCTTAGCTGCAGAAATGGATTGTCATTGTAACCTCATGCGGTGATAACCATCTCTTCGTAATAGCATCGCAGTTGATCAGTCTGATCTGACTGGATCAAGGTTGATACCAGATAGGGAGGCGTCATTAGTTTAGTGATGACGTAATACCTAGTGGCTTGCAAACTCATTCTCTACTCAATTATTTATAAAAATCAAAAATTATGTATGGATGGACTTAAAAATATTGTATAGTTCATCTGTAAAGGATTGCTTCCTTACAGATATTCAAATTCAAATTTCTTTAGGTATTTTCATAGAAATAGAAAAAAAATCAATTTTGGAATTACCGTCCTATGCTTTAGCTTTCGCTGTGTTGCATAAGGCGCAGGTTTTTCACCACAAAAAGTCTTAAAACTAGTGTTAAACTCGTAGAGCGTCAAAATTGACAGGTATGACACCTGTCAGTACCTTTGTTGCTCTAAGGTTAAGTTAAACTACACAGTTTTAAATACAAAAGTAGGTACAGTTTTTTATATTCTCTTTCTATACAAATAAATAAAATTGGAGTGTCTGTTTGTAATATTAAAATAACCGCTTTTTACTACGTAAATATGATAATATGAATGTATCGATACATATACCTAAGTAACATTTTTTACAATTTAAGCGTCTAATCTCTGGACCGATTTTGACAGGGCTTTCACTGGCAGGTAGCTGACGTAATAAGGAGTAACTTAGGCAATTTTTATTTTAAAACAATTCTAAAACGAAGGTCCACGCGGACGAAGTCGCGGGCGGCCGCTAGTTATTAATATTTATTAGTGGCAGCAGCATTAAAAAGGGGCGTGTGAGAGGTGTTTAATTGTTTGAAAAGGATGTGTTTATGTTTCTGTGTGATAGTATGTGTGTATATGTTTATAAAGATAAGGTGATAACCATCTGCTGCGATCTCAGGTAGGTGATGCTTGTAATTCTGGTTTGGGGTTGAATCTAGATATCAAGAGCCCCTGATTATTCGCTAATCCAATATTTTTAAAAATCTGATTGCTATATGGAAGCACTTTTTCGTCTCTTCTATGAAGGATTGCGTCCTTTCAGAACTGTTTATAAGGATACGCGATGAAAGTAATATCCTTTCATCGCGTATCCTTATATATACGCTTTTTACTTAAAAGCATACGTTCTCATGTTTGTAAAATATTTACGTTTTAGATGCAAACAAACAGTTACGCATTTAAAGCTTGCATTGAAACACAACGCCGTAAAAAGTTATTTATCGATGGAAGCTTTCTTTATGGCGTAAACAAATAAACATAATGTTACATTTCTTTAAAATAGGGGTCACGTGTTTTCAAGTGGTAATCCCAATGGTAAAGGGTAACGTAGGAAGAGACTCCTGGATTAAAACTTTGAAAATAAAAGTGCTGTGAAAATTTTCTGTTACCATTTCATGTTTCGTCATCGTCATCAACGCAGAAGTCAGTCTTCTATTTTGGTTACTAACAACTCCTAAATGAGAGCCTGTACCTGGGCTGATGATTGCTTATCACTTATAATAGCTCTTTCATCTCATGAATCCCCAGGCAATCGTGAGATAAAAGAACCTGGCGGAGCAGTTACAAGGAATTTGTAAAATGTTTTTCTCCAATTTTAACTCAAACACAACACTCTGACCAGTTGCTTTATTTCCGTCTCCAAAAAAGTGAACAACGTAACAAGAAAAAAGACCGCAGACTTATGATTTTGTTCCCTCTAGTTGGGTTTTGTTCTTTAAAGCAAAGTAAAAGCTCCGACAATAAAACTCCTTCCAGGATTGGGGCCGTGTGTGCGTTTAATGTTTACTGACTGTTTCTGGACAACATAAAGAACTCCGAACTTTGTGCCATCTGAATATACTTTGTTTTATTTTGCCAGCGTTTTTCCACTTTGTTATTCTTCACCACTGACGTTCACCCATCTTATTCTCGACTGGGTCCGTTTCGCTTAGCTTCGTACAAAGTGAAGCTTTACGCTTGTAGGTAAAGCTTCACTTTGTACGAACTTACTTAGTACGACTTACTTAGGACTATTACGATTTGCCCGGGGAAGTACCACCGCTGCACCCACTTCTACCGTGAACCAATTCAATTGGGTTTCGGTGGAAAGGTTCAGTTGCCGGCCACACTTACATGAGGCGACCACCAACCTCCGGAGTAGCAGCGCAACTGCATACGACCTCAGACAAGACTTACCTATGCTTGCTTGAGGTTGTATGTAGATGTATGGACATCCCATGGGGGCTGCAGCGATCACTTAACACCACGTGGCCTGCATGCTCGTCTGCTACTCCATTCAAATAAATAAAAAAACTATGTAAGTTTTCTCACCTGGATAACATGCTATCCTCACCTAGTTTAGCTATTTAAGACCCGCTTCGTCATCTGTCAACGGCTTAGCTAGAAATATCTTTTTCATTCACCAACGTTGATAGCATTACCGACAGAAGGTTAGTTCTATAAATACAAACAGTACATACCAACAAGATATTACTACGCGGAGTACGACCGCCAGAGGGAAGCCGGCTAAGTTGGTTGTGTAACAGCTCGTTTAATACATTTTTTACTTTTTATATCAGTCCTTACATTCTATGCATTTTAATTATGAACATCGCATGCAGAAGCTCAGTTAGTTCCAGTAACCATAATAATATCTGTCTAATGTTATTCATTCAAAAGCTTGTTGGTTCTTCTGTTTCGTCTAAACTATTTAACTCATCATCCCAAAGTCTTGTACACAATCTATATACAAATGTGTCAAAGACATAAAAAATTACATATTGTACTTTTTATTCAGATCTGTTGCGCTGTACCTTCTACATAGTAATTAATAACACGAGATGAAATAAAACACGTTGTCTATGCATCGATATAAAAAGTAGGTAGATTCACAGTCGCCGCATAAAAGTGGCACCGGCAAAAGAAGGCATAACGGCAGCGATATGCCTTCTTTCGCTTTCATTTGCTAAACCGCCACGGACGTGTCGCACGTCTGATGCGCTAGAGAACAAAGTCAGTAATGGAGTCGCCATTTGTCTTTTATTTAAAAAAGGCGTATTGTTATTTTAGTTTTCCGAAAAATGAAATTCAAAAAGAAAAGTGGAAGTGTCTTAAAACCCACGGCGGACATAATAAATTTCATTCATATACTCCGCAGATTTCATATGTCCTAATTGAAATGATTCGTAGGTGGGAGAAGCGTATAAATAATAGCAGCCAAACGCGACTTCATTCGCGTGGACTTTAGTTTTAGATTTTCCAAAAATAAAAGTAGCCTAAGTTACACCTTATTACATCAGCTACCTGCTACAGAAAATCCCGTCAATATTGGTCCAGCCGTTTCAGAGATTAGTGGGAACAAACAGACAGATAGACGGGAATCAGACAGACAAAAATTGTAAAAAAAAATATTTTGGTATATGTAGTGTATAAACATTCATATGCATGTAGTAAAAGGCGGTTATTTTAATATTACAAACAGACACTTCAATTTTATTTACATATGTATAGATGTAAAATGTGAATATTGTAAAAACTGTTTGCTAGCGAAACAAAAACTACGGTTCCATATATTGATAGATATTAAAGATTTAGGCGGATTATGTTATGCATCAGAAGATGTGTATTTATTATATGAAAAAAGAGAATATGTTGTTAGGAAATTTCTACACACTGGTGAATGTATAAAAAATGTGCATTTCATTTTAAAAAATGTATTTGGAGATATAATTGAACACTGTCAAGGAACAAACTTTGGCCATAAGATCGAGCTGTTAAAGGCTGTTATTGAAAAATATATTGACATACATTACGTCCTTATTATGCCGGGAAACTAAAAACCGCTGAAATCAAACGCAGATTGAAAAGGCAATTATTTAATATATTTTTGTATCAAGGTACCTAAATCTTTTCTGGGAATAGAAACCGGGACCCTAACACACACATGCGTATTATGATCACTGTGTTCATTTCATAAAATATAATGTTTGTAGATTCTAAAAATTTTCTGTTGTCTGCTCGCATTAGAATTTTAAATAAATAAAAAAGAAACTCCACTCCACTGTCTATGTTCCAAGTGGTGTAAATATGGCGGTAAATTAACCTTGTAAACGAATTTGTGCTTTATTGTAATGATTTTGGTTTCATTTCTCAATAAACTCCTATTTCGTAAGTCTAAAGTCGTAAAATTTTATTGCCGTATTATAAACATCGAACCAGAAGGTGATAAGTAACAATTTAACATGGACTTATAGTCTTACTTATGTTAGTAACATAAGGTTTAAAATAGATAAAAAGTAAGATACCTTAAAACATTTTTTTGTTTAGAATACTTGTAAACATCTATAATAAGTACGTTTTTACGCGGGGCCACCTTTTGACTCAAGTTTGTATGGGAACCTTGCATCTACCTACTTTTTATATCGATGTGTCTATGTCACACCCATCTCAAGTTTTACCTCAAAAGTATTCAAGGCGAGAAAGAGCAGAAGGAATCATCCTACAACCACCTGATTTACTAGAACATAGACTGTAGAGTCAATATTAGTAGTAGGGCTTTTTAAGTTTATTTTTGCAATTTTATTACGACCCCTCCTGGCACAATGAAAGTATAGAAGAAAGAAGGAGGAATACCCATATTTTGGCTGCACAAATGTTTCTGCAGGTGTTATCTATCGGTAGTCCCTGTAGCTTCGTTATTAAGAATAGAGCTACGGTATTCCCTGCCTAATCGTAAGAAGTGACTAACAGGAGACTTCCGGGGTTGCCGGCGATGAGAGTGGGAGCTCGATCCGCCCAGCCAGCAGCCCCGGAAAGAACGGCGGTATGAACGTGGCCACATGCCGCTGTAAACACCTGAGGGTGCAGGAGACCACATCTGCTCTCCTAAAGATGGGCCCGTTCTAAGGCGGCACTCGTGGAGGACACCGCTGCGTTCCACTGGAGATCCCGGAGTCCTCTCAAGTGTCGAGGCAGGCCACCGAGGGGGTTTTATTGCGGTCGAATCCCACAAAGTTTCCCCCCTCTAGATGCCAAAAAAAAGTGTAATCGGAAAGGTGCGGTTGCTGGGCAGACTACCACAAGGTGTCCCATCAGCCTCCGGAGTAGCATCTATTGCATATGACCTCAGGCTATTTGGAGATTGTGTATAGACGTCCTTGAACTGTAGTGACCACCACACCACGTGGCATGCCAAAATTTTATTAACTCTTATAGTATTATTACACTGCTATACTTCATTATAGCAATAGACTTAGGCCTAGCGGCATTGAGTCGTGAAATACGCGATAATCCGTCCCGGGTTCGACGACCGGACCGGTAATTACGGTTTATCTTCGAGTACATCACTTACGAGTAAACATAAATTCGTGGAAATTTACTCGATCACTCAGTTTATCGTTTTTGTATTCAATTTGTCTATAACAGTTGTTTAGCTTCTATAAAATGGTAGTGATCGATACAGTAACTGTAAAATCACCGATTGAATCAGTTAATTATTAAAGAGGCATAGAATGTTTCAATAGTTGCCATTTATATTTATTATTATTGTTATTAATATTTATCATTTCCCTTTTTTGTCAGTAAAAATATCTGAATTTTTCTAGTTGTCACAGTTTAAAGATTTGGCTGAAAAGTGGTACATGAAATATACTGATTTTCTCCTAATTACATGATTCGTTTTTGTATATATAAAATGACGTATCGAATACCCACTTTATTTCTCCTTTATTGTCTCGTTTCTCGTCTTTTATTTTGCTGTTTTATATTTGACATAACTGTCTCTATTTAATCTTCATTATTATTTTTACACTGTTCTTAGAAGACATTTTAATTTTAAAACAGTTTCTTTTCTTTATGTGATAGTACTTTCTGTTGATCATACATTTTTTCCGATTTTATCGAATCTACTTTTCATTTCAAAGAATCCTTCCGTGTCATTAAAGTTGATCCAGTCCTCTGTAATCCTATTACAACACTTGGGCTGCAGAAGCCATTGAAGGTGTAACCGGAAATCGCTACCGACATTGCACCTTTATTAGCTTGGCTTTGAACAAGAAATGCAAATTTAAAAATCAACTCTTCATAATTCGATTCACGTTTTTGGATAACAGGCAGCTCAACCAATAGCTACGGTCTCTAACAGTCCCACGTTGCCCCAGTACGGGATGATGCACAAGCTAGCAATAAACCTTACAGAAAGCACAGTTCTCTTCTTAAGATGTCCATCAGTCATTTACAGGATGGAGGAGAACCAAACGTGTGAACCAAAATTTAGCTCGATACATTCATAGGAAATGGATAAAATATTAAACGCTAACTTCCATATATCTTTATTGGCTATCAGCTAAATGGCATAAGAGTTTATGCCAACACAACAAATAGTTATTGTATTATACCTCTAAAAATGTATACAGGGAGAGATTTATGCCCACTTTCTTTGATGTTTGAGAATTTGTCGGGGATTTTTTATATGGGCCATAAAACAGGGACCCATCTCAAGCCTCGAAATACCGAAGCGTTGGACGATTTCGAATCATTGACTTTTCGACGCTATAAAATATTGATACCCTCTCTAACTTAATACAGTCGCAGAACGTTTTTCGGAATTGGAGCCTATTTACGAAAGCCGAAAGGGGTTACGATTTTAGCAAGTTTTTATCTTATAAGAAAATGTAATAAGGCTAGATCACCTATGTATTTCTAATGCCATGCAGTTTATCAATAACAAGTGTTATTACGTTCTTAGCATAATACACGACTTATTGTTTGCCTATGATATTATTTTATCTGGTTAGACTTCCAAGTCTCTTAATGACTCTCTTATAAATTATAGTCTCTTAATGGAGGTTTGATGTTGAACTCTTTTTATGTGAAAAAGGTGTTATGCCAAAAATTGTTAACCCTTATAACCTTTTTTGACTCAAACTCCTTCATCTTTGAAAGAATTTGGCTTTGTAGTTTTACGGCCATCAAAAACGATCTTTGCTTATAAAGTTAGGTAAAAACTACATTGCAACAATCCGCAATCAGAACTTATAATGGTGTATACTTTTTTCACACAATAGCACCTCCCTCCCTCCCACATAGGATATATGCACATGCAACAATAAAAAATATACACCAACATAGACGCAAAACCACTACTAACTCGTGTTTCGCCCCAAAACAGAGCATTATCAGGGTTATTGACTCTAGGACGGTTACTCGAAGTCTCTTAACTTTGCCTATGTGGTGGTAGAAGAGGAAGTGCTATTGCATGAAAGAAGAATACACCATCATACTCGTAGATTCTGATTACGGATAATTGCAAAGTAGTTTTTACCTTACTTTGTAACAATGGATTTCCGCAAAGTAACGCCTGATTCTATTAATTTTATTAATCTTTGCTTATGGTAAGAAATTGAGTAGTAGATATATTTTTGGACCAAAATTCAGGGTTTGTTGAAGATTTAATAGCACTTGGAATATTTTCAGCGGTGATACAATTTGGGTCCTACTTATATAATAGCAACACCTAACACAAGTAGCAACACCTACACAGTAAGGAACACTGTTCCCGTTCTGCCATCTGATAGCGTGATAATAGAAACAGGGAAAGGAATAGAATCAACCCATACAAATTTACTGTCGCGTGTTACAAGTACATTATTGCGACAGTGTGCGAGAAATGTACTTACTACTCAGTCAAGTTAACAGACACCTGGGAGTGCATCCGTCCGTAAGTTCAAACATTGTCGGAATCATTTTCGGCATATTTAGAGACAGTTTTTTTTTCATATTTTTTAATGACAACGCTATCATTGATAACATTAAGCAACTGAATGAATAATATTGCTCGAATTTTGTAAGCCTTAGTAAAAATGAGGCCAGAAAATTCACGAGATTTCGGATACGGGCGTACAGAGTAATCTCCCAGGTGTCATGTTAACTTGACCAAATAGTAATGTGCCATTTACTATAAATAGATAAGAAGTTACATAGTTCATCTGAATAAGGAAAGCGTTAACTTAGTTTTGTGTTCATAAAAGAGTTTTATTTTGGTAGCAGACATAATAAACAATGATTTATACAGTAATCTAAGACGGGCGAAAATCTAGTACTTATTATATTTATGTAAAGTATCACCATGTTTGTTCCTTTACAGTATAATCTCGTACGACCACTACAATCCGTACTTAACCAGCATCTTAATTTTCCAATCTTGTGCATTGGTATGATATTAAAAAGTTTGAAGTAAGTAACCTAAAGAGACCACTTACTAAACTTAAACAGTCTTTGGAAACTTTAGAATTATGTACGTTTAGTTGAAAATAAATCGTGACGACTACTGACGACTCTTCTTCATAACTCATCAGTCGGATTTATCTCTATCAGCATAGAAGCTGGGACTATTTCCTTACTGCATTTCATCCCACAATGTATCAAATTTACCAGCAGATGAGTAAGATCCTTGTAATAAAATGTATCATTCACAATTTTTTGTTTGATGGTAACGTTTGTTTTATGGGTTCGTTTGACGCCATCATGATACAATTCCCAGAAATTTAATAGTTTATGACGTTTGTCCAATTGTACAAAACATTGGTCCATTTTGAGACCATTTAGAGTAATTGTGATATCCTGGAATGCCGATCCTCATTTAGCGCGGTTAAACACTAATTGACGAATTAATTGCTTACATTACAGAATAATTTTAGTTCTCTCATTTGTCAGTAGAGTATTAAACGTTTTAATTTATGGCAGGCACTGTTTTCGCACTAAATAGGTTTTTAAAACGTAGAATGATTTAGAAAGATAAGATCACTACAATATGATTACCAACATACTATAAATACCTAACTTCATTTTAAGTTATTAATGTCATTATAATTTACATACTTAATTTTATCTGTACTGGCTATCGTTGCCCTATTAAAACTCCACTTTAGTATTCATGACTGTACATACTTTTTTTTAGGATAATATGGTTAAAAACTGTCCGTCTATATAAAATCATCTTACGTATGATTAAGTTCACATTGTCCTTGACTATAATAAATATAAAATATATCTTCTAAAAGCTTAGTAGCGTCCTTGGCTTTACCGATCTCTTTGATATTAGTATAAAATTGTGTGATTTTTGTTCTCTTTTGATTTGAATGTTTAGATAACAGTCGTCTTAAAGTTTTATCTCTATAACAAGGAGAGCTTCAGTTTCAGCATTTTCTTAGTTATTTATTCCAAATACACAGTATCAGTAAATTCATTCTCAACATCTTTCACCGAATTTCGATTTCTAGTTACGATGTCGAGGTCGATGTTAACAGAAATGTATTCTGATTGTCAGGTCTGCTGTTGAATGATTAATGGTTTCGTTAATTAATTCACTAGATTAATCTTTGCGCCAGGTAGCATTTCAGCCAGGTGGCTTTGACGCTTTCTTTAAAGGGAAGTCTATAGTGTACACTACGGTTTAGGTTTGTGTTACTAAATAATGACAAAGTTTTGGAGGTTATGGAGTTAGCTTACCCTCACCTTACTTTTACGTACCACCTTATTTACCAATCCTAATCAGGTTTTCTACAGAAAGTTGAATAAATTTAAAACAGTGATGTTTGCTATATTATGTATATTATATAACATCTGTCTCTGTGTCTAACATTGTATTCTGTCTATCTGTATGTCTGTTGAGATCTTTCTGCTGTAAGTTTCAATTTAATTTTGTTACAAATAAGCATGTCTGCAAGCTATTGGAGCTTTTGAAAATAAATTTTCTAATTTAACTATTTATTTATGAAATGGTTTATAAATTAATGCCGCGAAATACAATTCACAAAAGATATAATACGTTTCAGAAAGAAAGCAAACCTAACCTTACCTTTGTATTGACCTACAGTCATAGCTAAGAAGAAATTCTGTACAGCATAAGTAAAGATAAAAATTTGAAAGCTGAATTTAAAATTCCTTTTAGGAATTTTCCCCACGACGCATCACAAAAAAAAAATTAAAATTACGCTTATTTTTTGTAATACTCATTATTCACACATTCGCCAATCACAAAACTCTAAACATTGGCAAACGTGTCGGCGCCAATCTGACGGAGAGACGTTTGAAAACCTCCTTCGATTTCATGAGCAAACAGTAGATGAGAATATATTTTGCATTAGTGCGGTTTCATACCAGCGTAGTTTTCAGCGCGTTCGCGCGTCTTTAGTTCGTTTTTTGAAGCGTGTGTAGCCGCGAAACGTCAAGATTTGACTTTTTCTGGTACAAAAAGTAGCGCGTGTGAGTGCGTTTTCCGAAACGACCGTATACGCGCGTAAAAATACTCTGGCGTGAAACCGCACTTAGTCACTCATAGGATTTTTGTTTCAGTCACATAACATATTAACTATATCCATACTAATATTATAAATACGAAAGTAACTCTATCTGTCTGTCTGCTACGCTTGCTCGCATAAACCACAGAACCAATTGTAATGAAATTTGGAACACAGATAGACTGGACCTTGGGAAAGGACATAGGATGGTTTTTATCCTACGGGAACCTATAAAACGGGTCCACGCGGGCGGTGTCTCTGGTGGAAGGCTAGTTACTTATAAAAGAGACATTAGTTGGAATAGAAAACATCTGGTATTCGTGGTTTCCGTAAGAACGATCCTTCTTTCCAACTTGTGTCAGTAGTTTAATCAGTCTTTTTTTGTTTTTATAGAACTAAAACTTACCACGAAGAGTAAAATAATACGAGAAATTTTAGTAGAAGTAGAATCAAACTAGTATACGCGGCTTTCTGATTAACGATCTTTCCTTTTAATTTGCCCGACCCTTCTTCCTCTTTACCTTGGTTTAGCCGATGTGACACTAGACCTGATTGCCTTTCCTAAGTCCACTAAGAATTTTCTTCGTCTCTTCCATTTGCATGTTATTGCTTGCCCAAGGACAGATCGTCATACTATATTTATCAACCTACCTTAGTTAGCCCTG
Organism: Pyrgus malvae; assembly: GCA_911387765.1. NCBI lineage: Eukaryota > Metazoa > Arthropoda > Insecta > Lepidoptera > Hesperiidae > Pyrgus > Pyrgus malvae. Next base: position 10,136,486 of record OU426971.1, on the reverse strand, counting down.
GAATATTTCTGGAAAACAATTGCTGAAAAGAAAACGTAACAATAAGGGTTTATTTCCATATTTACTATTTCTTCATACGACTAGCTCAATTTCAGTTAAATTGGTATCTTGGGGCTGTAAAGTGGTGGAGATACGGTTTAGTAGTCAACCTACTGTAATAAGTATTAAACAGCCCATAAGACCTCCGAACAGACTCACATATCCAATAACTCCGCCGAGGAACACAATTATTATCAATCGACAGCAAGGGAAACGGAAATTAAGTCAACTAGCGGTTACCCATCTGCCTCCCGACCGCGCCCATTGTTTAATTGCCCAGATCGGTTGCGTGTTACTCCAGCCATAGAATGCATTTTTGTGAATATGTTTTGAAAGGAAAACCCTTAATTCTGCAAAATGAATATACATTGCATTTACATGAGGTTTTGATCTTCCTTCATAAACCTGTTGTGGATGTTCAAATAGCGTGTAACTACTGGAAACTTGATCCGATATGAACACTGTTTTACGTCATTTTCAATGTTTACTGTTTTAATGAAACTGAGCAATGTTGAAATAACAAAATGAAATATTAGTTAATTTCTAGCCGCCCTAATTCCTTGATCGCCGAGTAAGCTCAGCCAATGTTACGGGTTCACTAGAAGAGCGCTCGGCTCGGTTGCTTAGCCTATCCATTCTTATGGTTGAGAAAGATGAGAGTTCAACGGCATTCCGGCAAGGACCCAATATTGTTCATCTCATCTCTACTAAGTCACGACCAATCTTCTAATCTCTATTATGAGGCCAGTTGGACTGCATTACTGTTTAATAAATATAAAATAAAATGAGCTTAAGTTACAAGGTTACATGGTGGTTACCAACCGCATTGATAGTATTGTATTGATTGTTGTATTTCCGAATTTGTTTCAATGACATTGGTGAATCGTCGAACTATAATTCTTTAAGATATAGTTAGAACTTTTTCGATCGCCAGTTTCTATGGCGTATTAATCGATACACGTGTTCTGAATGTTGGACCTGACGGTTGCATGCATAGGTATCGCCATTTTATTGTCAATCCATACATCAGGTTTCCTTGAGTACACGTCTTTGACCTTTTGACGTAGCGAAAAGCTAAAAGAGGAGAGATCCAATGTCAGAAATATTGAAATGCTGTTTCTGTTCACATATTTGCTTCCCCGTCACATTTTCATGTAACATTTGGCCTGTTAGCTTCTTTACAGTTTTCTAGTGAAAAATTTAAGAACCGATCGCCTACAGCAATTTTTTAGCAACCAACTTCACTCATAATAATTTTCTTTGTCGTTTGAAAGCCACGTATGATGTTTTATTTATCACCGTCAGAAGCAAGATATATAGCGACCTACGAAAATGGTAATAGCTTTATCTATTGAAGGGGAAAATGGTAAAGTAACTTCATTTGGTATCTGTTATGTTTGTTCATCATAATCTACCAACACGGACAGCTCTACATTATACATCATCTTCATCTACTACTACAGGAAGAAATTACCTCATAGTACATCACGATGGCCGAGTCTTTCTCTCATATTTGCTGATGAAAATATTCATTGGTCCACGTCATATAACTATTACATCAATATTTACGTACATTCGACGCGATATGACTAACGTCCGTTCAACGACACCACTCTGTATTTTACGATTATCACTCTATTTCAATACTTCCGGTTTCTCAACTTCGCTATTTTTAAAACCAGCACATACCACTAATGATGTATTTATTTGATATTTCAAAATATTTGAAACAGTATCTAATAGATAATTAGTAGCAGTAGCATTTAAATTTCGAAGCTGTCAGTTCAGGTACGATCCTTTAGTGCTTCTTTATTTATTAGGAACTTATAACTTGCTTTACAGTAATAGAATAGTATAGAATGCTGGATTCTGGACTCTATAGACTCAGGCAAATTTATACAAAATGTTTGTATGATCTTTACATGAGTTTGTATAAATAAACGTTGTGTACTACAGTCTAAATCCTCAGTCATGGGACAAGACATGTGCCCAGCAGTAGAAAATTAAATGCCAAATCGTTTTCGTGGAGAACTATGGCCAAATTTCTTTTCACCGGCCTTAACCGACGTAAAAAAACGACGTTAATTTTTTATAGGTGTAACCACGCACATAATATAATTTAAGAGAGTAGTCCTATTTTGATAATTCTTTTTTTATTGGAAAAAGTACATCTCGAAGCTAGTCCCACAAATTTTGAAAACAAATTCTAACCCTAATGGGAAATTAGGGGTGAATTATTGTTCACTCAGAAATTTTAATGAATTATGATGATTATGTGTGTGCTCTGTTATTTTATAATAATCCATAAAAATGATAAAATAAATACTGTTTAACAAACAAACCGCCGAAAAAACTGAAATCACAAACTAATAATAATACTTGGCATATGACACTTTTTCTTGCTAGTGGTAAAATTATTCTTAAAACTATTTCAGAGTAAAATGGCGTAAATTCCGTTCTGAATCAATGGGCGCCTACTATTTTTTTGTTTGTGCTATGTTAAAAAAAATACAAAAGACGTATCTAGCAGTGTGATATTATTAAATAGTCCGCTTTAGATCACAAGTTTTGATATCTTAATAAAATAAAATAAATTACCATTGCGTTCTTGTTTTGTAATCTCTTGAATATTAACGTTGATATTTCAATCCCTAATTCCAATACACTTTACAAAGGCGTTAGAGTTTTTTTTGCACAGATTCCTAAGTATAAAGCAAACGAAAACCCTTTGAACTTTTATCCCTGCTTAAGCCACCGCCTTTGAAGCGTAGCTAAATTTAAATCAGAGCTCTTTAATTTACTAGGGAAATAGAGCTTTATTGCGTTTTGATACAGCCTTATTTTGTATTCAAATCACTGGATACTAGACTAGACATAAGCGTTTGGTTTAATTTGTCGTTCAACAAATATTTCATTCATATTATTTTGTGAATGGACCCTATTTGGTATCTCAGTGACAAGTCGAAAGGAAGTCTTTAAACATACATATTTGAGAAACAAAAAAAAATGCTAATTCTAAAAACAATTTTAGGCAAGATATTTCTATAAAATATGTCGTATCTTATTTGTGAGTTGCAATATTTCAACAAGTATGATAAATATTGAAAATAGAGAAGGAAGTTATTTTATTTTTCAGATATATGGGTCAACAGAAGGTTATACAATAATATTTGGATCGCAATTTTTACACCTTTTGTAATTTAAAAAATAGTTAAAGTTAACGTTAAGTTAAAAAATCTTTAAATAATTTAACAATATCAAAATACTTGTTGCATCTTTATTTTAAACAAACTTCCGTTATTTTTGTTAAAATATATTTAATAATGTATCGGTTCTTTGTCCACAGGTCTTAGCGGTTCGAAAGCGGACATGCAACACAGGCGGGAAGTGTTCGGTTCAAATTTAATCCCGCCAAAACCTCCCAAAACCTTCCTCACCCTCGTATGGGAGGCGTTGCAGGACGTCACCCTCATCATCCTAGAGGTGGCAGCCGTGGTCTCACTTGGCTTGAGTTTCTACAAACCGTCCGAAGACGAAGACGATCTTGGTGAGTTGCTATCGAGTTTCTATTGCGTCATGTAATAGGCCCCTTGATTTTGTTTTTCTTAATTCGCGATTAATGTTTGATATGAGTCCTTAGTGCGAGTTTACGTATAAATGTTTAATACGTAAAACTTTTGGTATTACCCGTCCTTTCTAATGGAGGCGCTGCTACTAGTATGGGACAATACGGTATTGGACTACCAAATCAATTAAGATACTTTTAATGAGCTGCCAAAATTAACATCCTCATACATTATGTATGAGAAATTGATATGTGACGTCACATAATTAATAGTCAATTAACAAAATTCATGTATAAAAACAAATAACAATTTTCCTGCTTTCCAAGCATGGTATAGCAACCTTTGTAAGGTATGCATTTTGATATTTTTCTGCATAGTGTCCAATACCGTATTCGATATACATTCGTCACTAACTCGCAAAGCGTATATAACTTAAGAAGGACCCATTTATAATATTACACGTACTTGCTGTTTATTAATAGACGGTAAGTACACATTTGAGTGACTTTTTGTATGATAGGAAAGCTGTAAAAAAGCTCTCCAAAGCCGGCAACGCTCGGGTTGCTCCCTGGGGTTACCCGTGTGCATAGGAGACGGTGATCACTTAACACCGCGCGGCCCGTCTGCCTTTTTGTTCAGTTCATTTATAATAAAAAAGGATTATAATAACATAACATCTTACTTTACATACATTGAGTAAACTTTAAACAAATTAGTTTGATGAAATATTCTCGTAATACGAGTAATACGGAATCTGTAGGTTTTGGCGAATTACGTCCGCGGTTAGTTATGTTAGTCTGTATTTCGTCTTTCGTGGGTTACATTATTTGAAGTTTTTGTTTTGATTACTAACGATTGAGATTGATAGGCGCCCTTTTAATCGTAAATGTAGGTTACAAAACGCTAATAAATAAATATAAGTAGGCACATAAAATGTATAAAGTCAACACAGGCTATTTTAAAGAATATGCGCGCTCGTATTATAGCGGCGTTTAATATGTTATTTATTAGTGTTTGAATTGTCAGTACTGTTTTAACTATTTGCGTCTATTTTCCGTGTAAATTTGAAAAATCCTTACGTTTATCCTACCAATAAAATGAAAATATATGCTACCTATACTTGAAAAAAAAACTTTTGGAAAATTTATTTTCTAATATCATTGGAAGTATCTAAATTGAACATGAATATTCAAAAGCTTATTCTTAGAGCAACGATGCCGATAAATAATTAGTTATATATAATAATCATAATATAATACATACAAATAATTTCGAATTTCCTTTAAAAATATTCAAACATGAACAGGATTTTCAAGGAATAATGGAGCTTTGTCCGGGAACTCATTAAACTTACCCGATTGCGAGCTTAAACCGTTTGGAAATTTTCCCCTCAAAGGCATCTTTTGACTTACTTCATTTTTAAATTCATTTCGCCCTTTAGAAATAAGTACATTGTAATCTACACGTCGTAATTCAGGTAGTCGTAATTTAGACATTAAATCGATTTAAATTCCCCCACAAAACACGGTAATCAAATAACTAGCCGAACGACGCGCCTGCCTGAATAAATATAAATATCTTTGGACAATTCACACAACACCATCTGATTCCAAACTAAGCAGAGCTTGTACTATGGTAATCAGAAAGCTGATAAACATACTTATATAATTCTAAATACATACTTAAATAGATAAATTAACATCCAAACATAAAACAAATAGTCATGTTCATCACACAAATATATGTCCTGGGTGGGAATCGAACCCCACGGCACGGAGACTGTCGAACTTTTAAAAGCCCAATTTGAATATTCAAATAGTCTATGTTTGTCGGCAAACTAAAAAGTAAAAAGTCTGTATTTGTTTAACGAGTTTTCTAACTCTATTATTTATTGATTGTTGATTTATGGCAAGGGAAAACCTCGAAAACCTGCTGGTTATGTACTAACAAGAAAGAAATGTATTACGAAACAGTGCATCGTTTTCTAGAGTTTTTCATCTTTCGGTTACGGTAATTATGTTTTTCATAATAAAACCAACATGGTTTTGCCTGCCCTGCACGGTGTACCCATGTAAAAAAGATAGTACGTTGATAATTTATGTTGACCGGTTTAGAAAATACAAAACAGTACATATCATATGCAATTGATGTAAAGATATGTAAGAATTTAGTGTTGTATTTTGAAAAGTCTATTATCTAAGAAAATCTATTTATTTAAATCGTTGGCTAAAGTAAAAATTAGTAGTAAAGAAAACGTTTTCTTTCATTAGCTTCTAGACTAAAAACGTCTATTTTTCTTTAGTGTACTAATTGCGTTCAGTTTTTGTTAACTATTTGTAAGGTAACCTATATACGTTAGCTGGTAGTAGAAATGTTAGGTGCAACGCAGACGACCGACTCTTTGGATGTCCGATATATGGGTCTTTGATAAATATAGGACATACCTTTTAATTGTTGTAACAAAGCCGATTTGTCTGTCGTCTGCGATAGGCCATAATAAAATTAATAATATATTTATGTATTTTCTGTTTTTCAATAACAATATGGATATCACTAGACGATCCTGGTAAGACAAAATTTTGTACTGTAATCGCTCTTGCTAGAACTGTATGTGAAGAAAAATTTTTCTCCACCGATTGAACGATACAATTTATATCCCAATATCGATTTTGTGTGGATTTGTGTAGATAATGTGTGTCTTCAAGTGTTTTCTTCGTCACGTGTCTGTCTGTCGTTCCTGTTTCTTCTACCATGGTTTACGAACTCGAGCGTCGTATCTTTAACGTATCATCATTATCGTCGCCATCAACACTAGTTTATTGTATATTGTTCAATAATAAAAAAGTATATTTTGTATTTAAATAGTGAATATCGACTACAAAATAATTAGTACTGATCTGTGAAATAATTAATTTTAATAATTTGGTAAAATTTCGTTACTAAAACATTTTACAAATATTCCGTTAGTAACTCGGTTAATTGTACCATCTTACGTTCTAGCTATAAAAAAAAACCAATTATAATATAATACTTGAGAAACGGTGATCGTTCGTGATTACTTAGCGAGTTTGAGAGACCATGGTACCAGGCATGTGAGACTTAGACCCTAGATAGAAACCCTCAACCTATAGCCTCCGTCACATCTATGTAGTGAATGCACCCTGACTCCGCCCACCTTTTCAGTATATGTCTGTGTGCTTTTGTTAGATATACCAAAATTATTATAAAGCTGATCTTAAATACATTTAACTTTTCTTTCTTTAAATTTAAGTATCTAAAATTGGATTTAAATAATTTTAAGGCATTAATAACCACTCAATTCAATGTTTTTTTTTCAAAATTAAGCTAGCTTATGGCACAATGCTTTAAGCTTGCTTTGGTTTTTTTATTTATTTATCGATAATTATCATATTTTATATTTTACTAAATTATTCTTAAGAGCATACACAATAAACTTTCTACTTCACCAGTGAATGTACCAATATTGTGCCGAACTAAAGTTAATTATTTTTAACAAAATGTTGTATTGTATTTGTTCAATATTTTATATCAGTAACTGACAGGGATCTCAAGTTCCAAAAATACCTTAGGGTTGTGCCTATTTGTGTACCGGAATAGATACTGGTAAATTGTGGACAACCGTTTGTTGGTATTCACTGAACTGGATTGTTGCGCTCATTAGAACATTGGATAAGGGCGCGATTAGTCTATATACAACCTTATTTACTATCTGGATAGAATATTCTTTATTTATCATATAACAAGGGTAATGTTATATGAAATTTTGTTATTACCAGTGCATTGCTCCGTGTGTCTTTAAATCGAGCATTATATATTGTGCGCCGAGCTCTTGTTTAAAGCTTGAGTTCTTTGTTTAAACAAAATAACGACACAGAAATGAGGTAATACTAAATCATCGAGGTATCCATGTTGACATCTGTCAATATCTAATTGTGTCATTGATGATGTTAAAATAAAGGATTTCTATGACTTATAACTACATTCACCACCAAAACAGGGTTCAAATTGAAAAAGCCATAGTTCAGTAATTATTTATAATACTATATTTAACGTTAATTAGGAACTAACCTTATCGATATATATTACGCACGCTTAATTTTTCTAATAAACATATTGACACACCTTAGTTGAAATGAGTTAAACTTTATTATCTTTTTGAATTTGATAGGAACACGATAAATTGACACAAGTACCTACAATAAATATAATCCATACTTATAGATGTCCTTCATTTCTTAAGATACTATAAAAATACTTGAGAACTGATTTATTAATAATTACGATTTCAAAACTTTATCTGTAAAAGATTAGGATAAAACAGAAAATAAATTCAGTTTTTTTTAATACTAATATGGTAGTACCTAAGTATATATCATTCATTTGGCAATAATTCAAGTACACAATAGCACACAATTAAAATTTGTAAAGATTAAGTTTAGTTAAGTGTTATTTAATCCAAATGTTAAACTGCTAACAAAACACCTTTACTGCCCTCTTGCGAAGACTTAGGACATCGATGCTTAGGACTAATACATATTGCTGTAAAGCACCCTTATAGCTACCCCTACCCTATAGCTTAAAGCTAGAATTATAGGCCCACAATTTCCGAAAATTCTATTCTGACAAATATCTAATTAGGGTAATGACTATACCTCCCCTCTCCCCAGATTAACCAAAAATACGTATTAACGCACTCAATAAACGTGGCCTTAATTTTCACGTAATCGCAAACACAGCTAATAGCAGAATTACACATTTAACAGAGCTTAAAACACATTTGATAATAATGCGTGTAATTAAATATATAATAATTTAAATATATTTTACTTTTTTGTTCTAAGATAAAAAAGAATTAAAAAAATATTCTTCCTTAGTACCTACCCTTGTGGTTGTGTCTGTTGCAAGCGTTTCTCACTTACGCACTGTTTCAGGTTATTTATTATTCTATTAAAAATAGTTCAAGAAAACGCAACTAAGTATACCAAAAATTACGAAGTAAAAGTATTATTAATGTTTGGTTTTACCCCACTTATCGACTCTGAATTGGTTTTTGCGAAGCGGTTAGTGCGCCTGTACTTTTGCATCAAATTGCCTTATCAAGCTAACCTAGCCCCTGCTGACATAAATAAAATTGACGATATCAACCGCCTATTGCTTCGCATATTAAAAGTGTGATGCTTATTTTAGCTTTTTCGACATTTTAATGCCCTAGCAGTGAATAACATAATACATAGTTGGTGAACACCTACCGTGACAGATTTGTATTATGTGCTTGGAAATCAGGAGCTACTTTAAACGTGAACAAGAAAGAAAGTTAAGAAAGAAACTAATTTAGTAGTCGATGATGTTCCACTGCCTTCATACGTATACGTTTGCAATGGTTTTATTTTTTGTAAATAATAATAAACCGGCCTAATGTGGATGAATGAGGTTAAACCCTTATAAATGATTTAACGTCACACGAAAAAAGTTGCGTTTTGATGAACACTTTTAGTAGAATCTTGTTCCGGTGATTTATATTATTATGTGTTTCTGAATGTTTTGATTACGTGTCAATTTTCGTTTTTCCTAATTGTATGAATGCGTAACCATATCTTAATTTTATCTCATCATTAGTAATTTTTCATGGAATCTTAAAGATCTTGTTGTGGCTTCCATGCAATCTTACCTGATTATTTGTGAATTTTATAAAGAGAAATAATAAGACTACGAGTAAGTTTCAGATTACGTATTTGCAAACCTCAATATTCGCTTGAAAACTGTCGCACATTTCATTATATTTTTGAGTTTTGTCGTGAACATGAAATAATTAAAATAAGTGCACAAAATCAGCACTTATTTAATTTTAATTTACTCGTTTCTTTGTGTATTTTTGCGTTTAGTCAAGTAAAATTTATGTTCCTCCAGTTGTTGTTGTTGTTTCCTTCTCCAGTTGCCGTAGTAAAATTCTGGTATAGTCAGCCAAAGCTCAACTTGAATGGCTGATTGGTTCACTGTCATATTCACATTTCTCCCTCCTGTTTCAGTGGACAATACGCGCGATGCCCTTACTGAAAAAAAAAACTTTGAGATACGATACATTGATACAATTCGGAAAAACCGAAAACATCCCGCGTAATCTTTACTAGTGTACGTGATAATAATATAATATTTGTATGTTCCAGCACATCTAGACGAAGATGAGGGTCACTACCAGTGGATCGAGGGGCTGGCTATCTTAATATCAGTTATAGTTGTCGTCATAGTCACAGCGTTTAACGATTACACGAAGGAAAGGCAATTTAGGTACGTTGATCTTAATTTTTTTAAGGAAGTTGTTCTGAGAGATTTTTTCGTTAACTGTTCTCTCAGCACAATCTATAAAGTCTACACATAATACAATTTATTTGATGGTATCTTATAATGCGTAAATGTTTAATTCCAATAAGATTTTATAATGGTATTTATGTAGGGATCGAAACCACTTAAAGATGATGGGTGCAAGAAATGGGTTATGTGGGATTTTTATGCCAATAAAACGCTCTAGGGCTTCCAGTTTCCGAGGTCTCTAGTGGAACTCATTTTTACCTTGCAGTCTGTCTAGAAAGCCTTATGATAAGTAACTATAGTTTTTAATACTTTATTGTGATCTTGTTAAAAACGTGACATTTTGTTTGCCAACTTCAATATCTGTTTTTCAATAAACAGATATTAATGCTTCAGTTTACAATACTCTCTAAATTGTACAATTGACCAGCAAACATTATAAACGGCCTTTAATGGCAACATATTTCACACAAATTATAGAAAAATGAACTTTGAACAATGTCATTTCACTACCTGCCCCTTACCGCGTAGGTATTTACTAAGAATTTAAGCACCACTAATCAAAAATATAAACTCCGAAATTCCAGAGGTCTACAATCGAGGATAGAAGGGGAGCACAAGTTCGCAGTGATACGAAGTAACGAGGTTAAACAGGTACCTATAAGCGACATCGTCGTGGGGGACATCTGTCAGATCAAGTACGGCGACCTACTGCCAGCCGACGGCATCTTGCTGCAGAGCAACGACCTTAAGGTACTTCTATATGCTCTTTGAATTTTTTCAATAGGGAAAATCTTTATAATGACATCTCCATTCAGAAAATATCATCCTGCGTTTGTACACTTTTATCTGCCATTCTAGCTGACGTTACGGTAATCTTCTTAGTTTTATGGTAACCAAAAGTAACCTCTAAAGGGGCGATACACAAGATAACCAGCAGTGTATGCCAAATCGGGCCCGATAAATAGGGCCGTCTAATCGCCCCTTAAGCCCTTTGCATTACTAAGCATTGCCTTTTACAGCAGTCACAGCATAGGATATACTATTCTTACAATAACTCGTATACTATTCTACAGCTACACTATAAGTATTCTTCGTCTTTTCAGCATTAATGTCTAAAGCCCATATTAACAAATCGCTCTTAAGAGTGCATCTAGGAGCCATTTATGTTCGTGTCACCATTTTTAAACGAATCTCAAGAGCCGCTCAAAGAACGCGGTCTCACTAAAGATATTTCATTGGCTGCAACCCTTTTAATGTCCCACTGCTGGGCACGAGTCTCTCCCCATTATTGGGGATGCCTGGAGCTAGCTCCACCTCGCTGCTCCTATGCGGGTTGGTGGAGATGCGGGCTAGTGGCCAACCCGCTGTCGGATGTTTTTCAACCGCCCATAAGGCCTCCGACAAGATTTTTTTTTTTTATATGTAAACCGAACAAAAAGGCAGACGGGCCGCGTGGTGTTAAGCGATCACCGTCGCCTATGGACACGGGCAACCCCAGGGGAGCCACCCGAGCATTGCCGGCTTTGGAGGACAGCTCTTTTTACAGCTTTCTTGAAGAACCCCATGTTATAGTCCACTGGGAATGCCTCAGCTGGAAGGTTGTCCCTCGGAGCACTCACCATAGTAAAGTCGGTAGAACACGCAGAGCGAGCCTATGTCTCTTCGCAAGCTGAGCGGTTCTAGCCTGTCAGTCAATCTTGGGTCGTTGACGATTCGGACTGCGCGCTTTTCAACGGAGTCAAATGGGTGTAGCTGGTATTTTGGTGCTCCTGCCCAGAGATGAGAGCAGTACTCCATGTGGGGTCTGACCTGTGCCTTGTACAGCGTCAGGAGTTGCCCCGCAGTGAAGTGAAGGTTTAACGACTGTTATCTATCTACAACAACCGGGACCGAGGCTTAGATTTACACGATAACACGGAAAGATCTTTCATTACGACGCTTAGTTAATAAATCAAAATTAGCACTATGTAGCTTCCTAAGACGCCGTCCGAGATGCCAACAGCTGAGTGTAGTCGGACCTTGACTTATCCTGCACCTCTGCATGAGTGATTTACACTTAAAGTTGTTTAAATGATACAAATATTTATAAATACAGGCTTAAGTGATCGAAAAAGCTTTCTACGGGCAGTTCTATGAGGTTGTATTGTATATTGAATAATCGGTAATATTCCTAATGAAGTGACACGGTAACCTCTAGATTCAATCTTTATAGTGCCAGAATATGACAATATTTGAATTTTTGAAATTGAACTGTTCATTATATTCAGCCGTCATTATTCTATTCTGTTTCTATGTATTACGGTTTAATTTCATTTTAATCACTTTTCTAAACACTTACAGCACTCGATGTACTATTTCTTTTTTAGTACCCATTCCCAAAAAAATGTCTCCAAAAACTCATCGGCCCTGAGGTGCCTTATAATGTATCACTAATTATTTATCAAGCGTTCCTCGGTAGCAACGCGCTATCAGATCTGTTCGGAACACCTGATAACAACGCACCTATCGTAATCGGGTGATAACAATAACACAGGTTATTGGGTTATCGATGAGACGTCGATGGGTTTCGGACGGGGGCTGCTATTGCCTTTTGTGAATGTTATGTTTAATGTAGGTCGGGTGATAATATGTCAGTGTGACAGGTTTGTACGATATTGATAAGTCTCAGGAACTTCTTTTTTCATAACTAAGTATTTATTTATTTTCCTCATAAAATTAGTTGGAAAAAAATCAATCAGCGTGTGCATGCGATGTAAATTATATAAAGCTCGAGGCATGAAATAGCATATTCTCCATCACTAATAATAATATTGACAGTATAACTATCAATATTCTAACGATTTATAGTTTACCTTTATTTAATAGTATGTACTGATAACATAGTAATTGAAAGATTATATTATTAAATAGCTGTGCCCGCGACGTCGTCCGCGTAGATAGACTTGTACAAAAGGCTTGATTAGGCTTGGATTATTTGTTCCTCCTCCTCCTTAGTCGTTCACTCTTGACAGAGTGGTCGTGGCTGATGAGGTTGCAATTTCGTTCGTGACCGCTTGCCCTCCACTGTCCCTTGGATTATTGTTACCTTTTATGAAATTACTTATGATACAAAAGTTCATATTATTATGTTGAGTAGATACATTCTTCCTGAGTCCTTACAATTCTTACTGTACTCCTCTTATAATACCGACTTTTCAGTCGTTATCATCAGTTTCTCTTTACAAATTAAACGTATTATAATAGCATGTTTTTAAAGTGTTTAGATAGTACTGCTGTGCCCGCGGAAAGTATCATTATAATTAAATAATTTGTGCTGCAAATAATGCATAGATTCATTATCATTATGTAACTTAAATATATTGCAGAAAGGTGGTGAAATGTCTACGCTATGTCAGGCGTGGTTAGTAGTTGGGAGTCAAATTCTTGGTTGCTTACACGTTGGTTGCAATTGTCGTTAACATACTGTCGTTCATACTTAATGGAGGTCTTTCGAGCGATAGCGAATAAAACTTGCGACAGCAGTTAGGCCACTAACAATGAAGACGTCATCAACCTGAATTGGAGCAGCGTGAGAGGATCAGGCCCTACGCGATTAAGAGTCAATTAGTTCTATTAACAACCCTTCACACAGCAACAGAAATAAATATATCGATTACTAATATTAATCTGGGCGTGACCACCATGCCGTGCTGCTGCCGTGACGCTTTATCATATTAGTGTAACACCAGTGCCAGTACTGCGTATTAGTGATGCAACGGATCTCTGTTTCTGTTTCCGCAAGTGCGGAAGTTCCGCGCGATTTTCAACATCCGTTTCTGCTTCTGTTTCCGCAACTTTTATAACGGAGATTTAAACGGAAGTTTACAACCGACGGCTGAGAGTTACGCATGCGCGGCACGAGGCGCGTGCGAGTCGCTGGACGGTTGAACGCGCGGGGGAGGGGTCAGCCAGCGAGCTGCGCAGGCACTTGTTTGTCACATTTGTTTTAGGCATTACGTCAAAGTGTAATGCAACATCACCCATCACTTCCGAAAAAGTAATATTACTCTGTAGCATTACGCATCATCCTAAACATTACTCGTGATTTTGCTTCGTATTACGAATACTGGTACGAGTAATGTTTAAGGTGATGCGTAATGCTAAAGAGTAATATTACGTGATTCGTATATCATTAACTAGATACATTACTTTACCATCACCTATTACTTTTGTTACCTACTCACATCATTCATTACTATTTAAACTGTATCAACTACGGAATTATTACATAATTTATGTATTACGAAGGTAGGTATACCTACTATAATATTTTATGAAAATTGTTATACATACCTATGTCTTGGCTAAACTATAGCATAAATGCCATAAATACAACAATATATAATGAAATATTACAACAATAAAAGCTTATCTTTTATTTAGAACATGTATGTACATTGAACAGATAAGTTGATTTTCCTTCATACCTACTTTGGCCCCATAAAAACTTATTGTTTTAAATTTAAAGAGGGCTGTATCCAGCCCGACTCCAAAAATAGTTTTGAGTCATTACCAATACCATAAGCAAAAAGAAGTACCTAAGTCGGTTCTATTATTTGGTTAAAAACTTAATTTATTAAGCATTTGCGAAAGAATAATTTATTACCTTTAAATTTTAATAACAAACAGTTTGCCGCCCTAAAAAAATTGGAGAAATTCAGCCCTTCGACCCTTTGGATAAGAGTTAAAATAACATAATTGCAAATGTAATGTAATGTAAACAAAACAATGCTGGTCGTATTGCATACAATGAAGTTATATTACATTTCATACATTAGTGTGGGTAAAATGTCAAAAATATAAAAGTGAACCATATTCTAAGAACATAAGGTTCAAATTTCAAAGCTTCAAATTGTTTATCTCCTCTATCTGCGCTCGGACGTCTTCGGCCTCTCCTCGTGCGACTCGCGTCTCGTCGGTCGCTCGCACGAAATATAGTAATATTACAGTGTATGTAATACGTAATGTTTCAAAGTATTCTCTGACCTCCCTATCACTCATTACTGTCATTACATTACGTCGAAGAGATAGAAAGAGTGATGCGTGATGTTTAAAACTGTCGGGTAATGCGTGATGTTGCATTACGTCTCCGAGTAATATTACTTCTGTGATATTACATGCATTACTTACCCATGTCTAATTTGTTTGTTTACGTACTTTTTTGTGAATGTAAGCGCGTAATATTTTCTGCTGCTGTTTGTGTCAATACTTTTGTGTCATGTGTGTAACAAAAAAAAGAAAAGACCTTTAAATGAAGATTCTCTTGTGTGGTGGAATTTAAATTCACACAAATACCGTAATCTTTTGCCATTAGTGCGCCAATATTTGTCGGTACCCCCCAGCAGCGTCGCCAGTGAACAATTATTTAGCGGAGCTGGTCTTATATACGAAGAACACCGATTGTTATGTGCAAAAGCGGCCAAATTACATACTTTTTATAAAATATAACTTGCCACTACTAAATTTTGAATATTAATAAAATGTTCAGTTGCAAAGTTGCAATATTGTTTTCTATAATAGATTTCTAATATATCTATTTCTAATCTAGATTGGGTTTATTTGATACTTAATAAAAATTATATTTGTAAATTTGTTTTTTTTCCATATTATTTACACTTCCGTTTCTGCATCCGTTTCCGTTTCCGTTTCTGCTAAAATTTACTTTAGACATCTGTTTCCGTTTCTGGTTCCGCTAAGACACTTCCGTTGCATCACTACTGCGTATGTATGTAATAGCTCTTATTAAATTAACCACTGAAAACGTCTGCTCATTTCAATATTTTTTTTTATTAGTGCCTCGGCAATTGGTTATTCGTTTATTCGAAATCACTTTTTTTATAAGTAAACCGAACAAAGAGGCAGAAAGGCCGCGTGGTTAAGCGATCACTGTCGCCTATGGAAACGGGCAACCCCAGCGGAGCCATCCGAGCACTGCCGGCTTTCAAGAAGAGCTTTCTTTACAGCTTTCTTGAAGAACCCATGTCAAAGTCCACTGGAAATGCCTCAGCTGGAAGGTTGTCCCATAACTTAAACATCCGTTCAAACATCAAAAGGAGCGTGCAAAGCGGCCTGTGGAACTTTAACCTTCGACTGGTGGTGTAATCATAATATGGTGACATAGCTATCATTTTGAAAAGATCACTCAGCATAGTAAAGTCGGTAGAACACTTTGATTTTTTTTACGTTTCACACTGATAGCCCCAGTTTACGGTAAATATACACTGTGTAATGGGTACCATGAGACACACAGAGACAGAAATACAAACACTTAAACCGAGAACAGAAAATTAAACTCATCATTCAAATTTCTGCTTCGCCGGGAATCAAACTCGAGACCCTTCGATTGGCAGTCCGGCATGGTAACCATTGCGCCACGCGAGTCCAGGCGCGGTCGCAGCCTTCAATTTTTTGCCAAGAAATTTTGGTGGGGGGTCACTAAGAAATTTGGGGGAAGAGGTGTCTCAAATTGGCTTGTTTCGCCTTCCATCTACGCATGAGTGAGGGATTTTGGGGGGGGGGTCATGTCCCCTATGACCCCCTCACTGGGACCGCGCCTGCGCGAGTCGATAATTATTATTGTCTATTAAATAAGTTCGATACCAATAATATGTGGATGTAACCACCGCGCCGCGCCTCCATAATGCTCTACCACAATGAATTGTACTCATTGTCAGTCAGCGCCAGTTCCAAAGGTCTGTAAGTTGTTAATTTTTTTATTAGATATTTTATTAAGTAAATATACTCTTAATTAATTATTTGAAATAATCTCCACCAATCTACTTTGTAATAGTGTTATTGTGTAACAATGACATCTATCGTATAGCGTGTAAACTAAATTGTCGATATACCGAATTTGCAACAGATCACTAAATAGTTCTGAATATGAACATAGATGTCGGCAGTAGCCTCGTTTTGTTAAGGTTTTGTACATTAATTTTGTATTGAGGATTTCTTTGATATGTGGTGATATGTATGGTTTTTTTAAATATTTAGAGATGAAATCTAGCATAAGTGATTGAAAACTTGCTATCAGAATATTAAGAGATGTTAGTAATTATCGAAACTTGTGGTGTGACCGCTCGCATTAAATTTATTCTCTTACAAAAGTTACACACTTAAATTTAAAAACCCGCATTGGAGCAGCATGGTTAACTAATCTCCAGGCCTCCCCAATAATGGGAAGCCCAGGAGAGGAGCGAGACGTTAAAAGGATGCAGCTATTTAGTTTGTATCGGTAATGATCGCTTCAGTCTTTAATTCAATTCTTGAAATTGACGTAACTTTTTTGTTTGTTAACCGATTTAAATAAAACAAACCCTAAATGTTAATCCAAAAAAATACCAATACATCAGTGAAAACCGTATCCTTCTACGTTAAGCCGTTCCTGAGATTAGCGCGCACAAACGAACAGATAAACAGACAAACAGATAAACAGACAAACAGACAATAATTCTAAAAATCATTGTTTTGGGTTCTATTACGCTAATAAATAGCCCTAGTGACAATTTTTTTCAAATATCTTCAATGTACAGAAACCGACTTGTTACAGATTTATTATATGTATAGATAGGTTTTACCGGACTTCATTCAGTTGTTCATATTATAAATTTTCGGATTTACATATTATTTGCTTTACGTTTAAGAATCAACTTATATTTTCTCTAGTATGAGCCGATGATAATTTCCTTACTAGGCTACAGACATCCTCTTCATTGGTTGTCTCAATCTTTATGACTGATCTTGTGTTGATATTATTATCGAGAATCTGTATTAACATTGAAGGAAAGTGGACACTAATGGAATCACATTGTTATCTGTCCATCAGTCTGTCTGTGATATCCACACTATTAAGATATCGTCTAGACGTTAAGTGTTGGAATTGAGTCTCACTTAATGTATGAGTGTAGTGGTATTGAGTTTGTAGTTCCAAAATATTTTTTATAATATCTAACAGTGGGTAAACTATATTCGCATCAACAGAAAACTATTACAATGTATCAGGGTAATAACTGATATAGTGGTATTGAGAAAGTAGGTTCAAAATATTCTTTTAAATTTATTTAACAGTGGGTACTTATACTATTTTCTCATCAACACAAAACTAGTAAACAACAAAGTTTCTATCAATGCTTCTTTATCCAAACTAAGATAAATACAGAATGTATTCATTAAATAAATTTCATACACACATTTTATTTAGGTATTTATCTGAACGCTGCTCATTGCAAACTAGATAATTGTCAACATTTCCCAATAAGGTAAAACACACAACAAAAAAGTAAATATTGGACGCACAAACAGCAATATCAATTCACCTGCTTATATTTAATGTATTACATAACTCACACCTGCGTCATTCTTAAGACCAGATTGAGTAGATAACACATGCGTACATTGATAACGGTACTGTGATTTGATAAGAGAATGCGGTATTTTTATCTGTATTTCTTTGCCTAATTGATTCAGCATTTCGTAACGTTCCATTGGACTGCTTATTTTAGGTTGTGGCATACTTTGATAGTGCCTTATCGAGTAGCCTTGGGGATTTGCCTTGGGGTGATAGTGTCCGTATCAATAAAGTAAATTGGAAAGTATGCGTTTATGTGATAGACGCAAATTCTAAATTACCCAAAACCTACTTTATCGTGATGTTTTTTTATCCCGTTTCATCAATCTCTAAACAAAATTTAAAGGAATATATGCCAGAAATAACGATGCGAACATCTGATATGGTTTACTTAAAAACGATTCGCATCGATGACAAAATTTAACGAAAACGCCCATCTCTAGTACTGGGAGAGTGCGGGGTATGTAGCGATGGTCGGCGGGGCACACACCCGCCTGCTTCCTCAGCCACCGATTCCTCGGAGCTCGCGAGCGGACTTATACGCACCACATAAAAGTCGCGCATTTTTGCCAACCATTTTTCAAATCCATAAATATATCTATAATAAAATATATAAGAGAGGTGACCTGCACTTAGCAGTAAGACATTTAAAGTTCCAAATAATAACATTAAAAAGTTCCAAATAATATATATGTATATTATATTATATAAAATAAATTTGAGCTTTTCTTACACAAGCTCAAAAGCTTACACACTTTTTTTTTATATAGGTACCCCGTCACTTACTTATAATTCTTATAAGCAACAGAATTATACCTAAAATACACATATATACATTATGCGAAATACGCTAGATGTTAATTTACCGAATGCATTATGTTATGATACACAAATACCTATTAATGAATCTACTATAGATATTTATGTAATATATACGATATTCTTAGTAAAATCCATTTAAAAAAACGAATTTTACGTGAATAAATCATAACTTCTGGACTTTTGGACCGATTTTCTCAATCCATTATTTGAAACGTATGTTCACTTGGCTTGAATAATTTTTATTGTTTATTCGAATGTACACATAATGTATTAATATAATTTCATAATTCTTTGATCAACAGATCGACGAGTCTTCGCTGACGGGCGAATCGGACCATGTTAAAAAGGGTGAAGCGTTTGATCCCATGGTGCTATCCGGTACACACGTTATGGAAGGTAATTATTCAAGTTTAAACTTTTTCACGACCTTTTCTTCATAGGTTCACGTATAACAACCATTTTTCAGTTATTATTAATTAAAACACATAAAATCAAGTAGGTACTGCTAAAACAAAGAATCTTAGAAAGATAAAGATAACAAAAATAAAGTTTTTTTAATGGTTATCTATATGTAGCAGACCAGTATACAGTTCATGTAATACTAAACACTTACTACAGTCCATTAATCGGCTTTAGTCCACCCTGAGGTGCAGCGCTACTACGGAGGCCTTTTTTGGTATCAGGGGGGGAAACCTTCAAAAGGTACCCCGCGGGGAGTACCGGGTTATGTGGGATTTGTACCACACTAAAACCTTCACAATAGCCTGCCTCTGCGCTTGGGGAGGACTCCGGGATATCCAGTGGAACAAACCGGTGTCCTAGGCGCGGCGCCCTAGAACGGGCCCATATTCGGGAGTGCAGATGTGCTCTCCTGCACCTGTACGGCGGCATGCGGCCACGCACACACCGCCGACCTTCCCGGGGCTGATGGCTGGACGGGTCGAGCTCCCACTCACACCGCCCACAACCCCGGAAGCCCTTTTGGTCACCTCTTACGATCAGGCAGGGGATACCGTAGCTATATTCTTAATCCCGAAGCTACGGGGACTTGTTACGGAGGCCTAATGTTTGTACCTAATGAATGCAAAAACTAATGATTTTGTACAAAATGATGTAGAAACAAGGTCTTCATTAATTGGTTTGAAGGTTTATAGGAAATATGATGAGATGGTTGATTGCCATACACACTTAGGAGCAACTATCTGCCTTACAAGCAAAAGGGCTTTGTATGCAGGATCTTTTTATAAAGAGGACATTGTTTAAAGTTGCGTGTAGATATCTAAGATCTACACCGACCAATTAACACCATGAAAACTGCATGCTCGTCTGTTATTATATTATGCCTGCAACCCTATTTGCATCCTACTGCTGGGCACGGGTCTCTCCCCCATATTGGGGAGGCTTAGTGAAGATGCGGGTTAGTGGCGGATGTTTTCAAACAGCACATAAGGCCGCCGACATTTGTCGCACATACATCGTGCCCTCCGAAGCACGGAAACGCACATGCAATTTTTGCCACTAGCTGCCACCAATCTCACACCCGACCGCGCCCATTTGGCTTAGCTGCATAAACCGCTTGCGTTCTACACTAACCGCCGAGCCATGCGCGTTTCACTATTATTTTATAGTTATTATATTATATTATTATAATAAAATAAAGTTTCTATACCCGGGGAGGGTCTACTTTTCCTTATCTTTTGCATTCGGTTGATATTTCACTGCGAGCGATGTTGAACTTTTTTTAAAGTTTACTGCTTCATACAGAAAATACAAATACAAAATCTTCTTTCTAACCCCCCAGGTTCAGGCAAGATGCTCGTCACGGCAGTGGGGGTCAACTCCCAGGCTGGTATCATCTTCACTCTACTCGGCGCTGCGGTCGACAAGCAAGAGAAAGAGATTAAGCAAATGAAAAAAGGTCAGCCCTCAGCATACGTAGTGCTAGTCATGTGTTCGCGTAGTGGTGGGGGGATGGGTGTGGGGTTTTGGTATTGTGTTGTGGTTTTGAAAGTTGATTAACTGAAAAAAAAATACAAATTTAAAAAAGTACAGAAATGCTCTTTGAGTCCCATTGCTGCGAAGTGTTAATTGGAGACGACTAGAGCTTACTTCGCCACGCTGTTCCAATACAGGCTGGTGAAAAAAAAAGGAAATAAAAATGTAAAACATTTCATTCATTTGTAAAATTTTGAAAATTAGACAAAAATATTTTATTAAAGGATAAGCCCTCTTAGCTAAGATGTCTGATCGTTTGAACTGAAAATGAAGTTGCATTTCATAAATATCTTCCACAAAATGTATGTTGACGACTCAGAAATGGACTGTTACTTGGTTGCATTTCGTTTTCTTTTGATATCAACATAAATTTTACATCAATTCGTAAAAAGCGTTTAAAGTAAAATATATCGTGACTAGGGGAGTAAATATTGTCAGATTATTTGCTAGTTATGGTTGCATTGCTAAAATTCAGTAGCATTTAATAATAAAAAAACGTTAAAATCATTGGACACTTCTACACAATACCAAAAACCCCATACTGTGTTGCAATACCCATTATAGTTAGTGTGGTGGAAGTTACTCTGCTCATTTAGATGTTTTTTGTAAGCTTTTGTCACCAATATGCCTGCCATTAGAAACCTATTTAGTCTAAGGTAGCATTTAATACCCCAAATCTCCATAAAACATAGAAAATGCTTCAATAATGTGATTAACAGTGAGTAACGAATCTGTTATATCTATGATTGAGAGTCGATACAACTGTTTACTTCGTACGTATATAGGGTTCTACAAAACTTCAAGCAAGGTTTAGTACAGATTGGTAAGTATTTATAACAGAAATAATTCACTCCTACTACTTGACATCTCTCCAATATTACGTAGTTTTAATATAACAAAGCCTTAAGAGTTTAGGTGCAATCAAAATTCGACCTTACAACACATTTATTAGAGCTGCAAATCGATACACATTTACCTAAATGAGCATAGTACGACCCATATGCTTAATTGCATACATTATATGACCCACAGTGACATGAGAATCCTGCCATGCCACCGCACTCACTCCCCCCTTTTGGAGGGGATTGGTAAGGGAAATTTGTGAAATTTAAACAAAATCTGCTGTAAAATAGTGTCAAATATATTATACCATAGTTTACAAAGTATATCTAAAAAGAAAATAAAATGAATACAAAAAATTGTAAATCTTTTAATAAAACTTGATTGGGAAAGTTTACATTAACTTGCTTTTAACTTATTCATAAACACACATACTTGGTATTTTTATTTTTATTTACAATGTCACAGGAAATGTATGAATTTTAGGAATTATATACAACTCCTAGGAAATTATAGAATTCCATAGCTATTTAGGAAATGTATAAAATATTGATACAGAGATTATTTAACGCGCATATATCCTAGAAACAACAAAAAAAAAGAAAGTTGACGACCGTCGTATTCCGTCGATATGGTAATATTAACTTTCTTTCACTCGGTCGGCACGTATTTTTAAATATATTACATTTCCGATTGCTGTTTCGGAAATGTATAAATTTCCTAGAAAATGTGTCTAATATAATAATTTACATCACACATTTCCGGGTGATTTTAGGAAAATATATACAATTCCTAGGTATTGTATACAATGACGGATGTCATACATTTCCTGTAACATATATACAAATCTTAATTGTTTTCTAATATAATTGAACAGATTTTTGCCTTATTTCACCAGTTTCCCCTATAACATGAGATTATTTTATTCAATGGATACCTATGCGATGTCCCCTAGTTAAAGGTTATGGTGACATTTTACTGAACGTTGTCCGTGTTATGTGTTTGACTAATAGCCTGATATTGTCTTGCCGAAGCATGGTATACTATATTCCGATTTTATTATTTTTTACCCCGTAGTTTTTCATAGATACTTCACGTTTGTATGACAGGTGTACTCATATAAAATAATCTCGTTTTCATACAATAAAGAACATTTTTTAAACTGATATACCCTTAAAGCATACATTTGTAAATGCAATTTAGATGCTGTGTTCGAGCATTTTTGATTTTTAATGCGGTTCGACTCGATTAGTTGCAATCACAAAATATGATTGACAGTTGTTGCGACTAATCGAGTTCGGCCTCGCCTTTAAATTTCCTTAAATTTAGGTATTTTCAGAAATAAATTGCTTCTAACATCAAAAATGCTCAAGCATGATACGATTCCCTTAGATTTAGTGCCACATACATTATAGTGTGATCCGTTCAATGACATCCAACTTTTTTTTCTCCACCCCCGACCCCGGCCTGCCGCACACCCACCTCCATGACCGCCGATGAAAATAAATAAAAAAAACAATAAAAAATATAAAAAAAACAACATACACATAAACTGCATCGTGTTAATGTCGTGTTGACTGCATGGTGTATGAAACGATACGATTATATACCATTATGTTGTCAAATGTGTATGCCTGTGTATTGTATTGTTGGATACAATGATACATTACCGACTTATTGGGATTGACGCGATTAGAAGCTAAAAAGCAGCAGAAAAAAGGATCTCAACGCAAGAGCTTGACCGGTAAGTATACCCCTTTGCTAGACCCCTCGCTTTTTGTAGGCGTACATTCATTTCATAACGGCATACGACAGTTTACGATAATTCCAGCATCACCAAAAGACTTCAATTTGCAATAAAATACGCTAAAGTAATAGATTGTACATTAAAAATGTCACTAATATCTACGCAAGTTTACTGCTGATAAAGCATGCGATAATATTCTGAATAAAACTACAGTTGCAATAATTATTTATTTATTACTTGTAGCACCTTAAACTAAGGGTTACAGGGTATGAATGACTTAATGCCTAATGGCATTCTCTACCAATCAACTCTATGTGATGGTTAGAATTTACCGTAGGCAGAAAAATTTCTAATTAAAAGATTATCACTTTAATTTGATTTTATTGAAAATGTAAATAAGTACTTTTTTCTAAATCGTATGTCGTTTCGAAAGTACACCTACCGCCCAGCCTTGTTTCGGGGCATTAAACGTAAACACGCCTGTGTACGTTAGAAGTCTAGCTAACGCTTTCTTCAACGGCTTACGAGCTTCCAACCAGCCTATGTAGCCTCAAGGCATACTGCTGAGTGGTAAACGAAAACAATGTTAGTACTGTGTGTCCTAGAAAAACTCAATTTATTGTAATTCATGATCTGATAATAATAATCACTTTGTCACAGACTAGTACTTAGTCACAAAATAGTAACTTCTAAAGATCGCGTATGTGTAGATCTAGAGTAACTTGTTGGTGTTTATTAACCACCTTATAATTTTTTTAAGCATCTAAAAATTCATAAATCAAAATTGAATCAGATTCATAATTATATCTTATGTTATAAAATAAAAAGTGATCATGAATTACAAGAACAGTTACTATATCTCTAGGGCGATTTGTGTGAGAAGGTAGTTACTAAAGTTTAGTTATAACAATGATAGCCGTGTATTAACTCTATCATTTTCATGCATCGCATAAACCCTATTCTTACACTGCTTTTGTTTTTTTGTAGAATAACATCGTATCTTCCTATTTATCTTTCGTAACTTAAGCAACTTTTAAAATAAACAATTTAATATTAAAAATATATTTTAATACTTTTTTTTAAATAAATTAAGCAATATTTGCGTTATGCACGCACTTTTCTTATCTTACTCTTCTCTGCAATGAAATTTTATTATTAACGTAAATTTTCATTCTATGTGTCTTTATTTTTTCTTTGTATTAAGTCGTTTGGTACTTTTGCACTTTAATGTTTGAATAGTTAAAAATACACATCATTCAAATTGTATTACTATTATTATATTTAATGGCTTTTTATTGTCTCTGTAGTTAAGTTTTTGAAGCAATTTTAAAATTAAAATTCTCGGTGTTAGTAAGGATAAGGTGCAAAGAAAGGAATTTTTCTCTCTACTTGTGATTCAAGTAAAGAATTGTAACTAGGATATTTTTGGCGGAAAAACTTGGAAGTATACATTTATCTGCATATCTGCAGTTTGAACTGCTTTTATGTACGTACACAAAAAATTCTTAAAAACAAGCAAATGGAGAAAATCACTACTCTTGTTTTAAAATATAAGTTCAACTATCATGATTTATACCCGCTATTATACGCGCGTATAAGCTCATGTTTGGAAGGCCAGACCTTTGCCAGTGTAAACTATCCGCCACAGATTAAGCGAAAACGAAGGAAACGTGTACGTGACACGTGTATGGTTTTATGAAGCGCACGTGTAAACGCATGCACTGAAAACAACCGTATACGCGATGAAAAATATCCTGGTCAGAAAATGCAGTAAGCTACACGAATTTACCAAAATAGATGGTCCTTTTCTTCGCAACTTACCAAATTAAAAACAGTAGGCCTTGCACTAAATGTGGCAGTAAGAGCGATTTCAAACCAACATATTTCATGAGCGTATAAGTCAGCCGCGACTGATGTAGTCCATACATTTGCGATGCGAATATTGTACGGGAGACATCTGTCGCGGATGACATTCTGCGCACGTAATATAAGCTGGTGTGGAACCGCTCTAATAGTAAGCGGAAGTACCAAACGACCCCCAATATCCCGTCACAATGTATAACCCTGCGTCACTCGTAGAGGACGACCTGCCGTCGTCGCGCAACAGCCACGGGGCCAACCACGCGCGGCCGGACGACAACCACGTGCCGCCGCCAGCCGACAAGCCGGCCGCAGAGACCAGCCACAAGAAGGAGAAGTCCGTGCTGCAAGCCAAGCTGACAAAGTTGGCTATTCAGGTAACGTAAAATATAGGTCGACTTTCGAAATATGGCACGTTATCAATATTCACACCAATGCAAGTTGCGGGTGTTTGTATATGTGAAACACTAAATGCCTGTGTGTAATGTCTTACACAGTTTGTGTACATTATACAGATGCAAACATGACAAGCGTTAACATGTAACTTAAGTTTGTTTTGCTTTGCTTATATATATATTGATAAGAATAAAATGCGAATTTAAAGAAAAATGAAACAAATTTTAAGGCCAATAGAATAGAAAAGAAAAAAGAAATTGTCTGTCGACAACGAACGATAACAAGTACTTTTCAGACACCTCTCCCGCACAAAATAATAGTTTATGAAAGAAAATAAATATTAATCAATCGAAAATAAAGTGGCAAAAAAATAAGTGGATACATTCTGTCTTTTTATCCTTTCTAAACGTGATCTCTTTAATACTTCCGAATTGAAACCCATACGTTCATTTCTTATGAGTCAATTTTAAAATGTAGACATATACTGTCGCAGACATTTTTTTATATCATATAAAAAGGAATAATTATTTCATACATATTTTTGGGTAACTTAAACCGTTTACGCAGCGCATGTAACGGAAGCCCTCAAATATGAATAATTTTCCCAGTTTTTGCGACATTTTTCACCGATGCTTCGCTCCTTTTAGTCGCAGCGTAATGTTATATAGCTTAAAGCCTTCCCCGATAAATGGACTATCCAACACAAAAATATTTTTTCAATTCGAACCAATAGTTCCTGAGATTAGCGCGTTCAAACAAACAAACAAACAGACTCTTCAGCTTTATATACATATTAGTCCTTATAGATAACTTGTCTAACTTTGGTAGGACACATCGCCACGCCAAAAGTCGTTGTAAACCGTTGCTTTAGTGTGTCAAATTAAAATTTCTTCATGAATTTAACATTTATTTTGTATCCAACAGATCGGTTACGCCGGTTCAACGATAGCAGTTTTAACCGTGATCATCCTCGTCATCCAGTTCTGCGTGCAAACGTTCGTAATCCAGGAGAAGGTGTGGAAGGCCACGTACATCAACAACCTGGTGAAACATCTCATCATCGGTGTCACAGTATTGGTGGTGGCGGTACCCGAAGGTCTGCCGCTCGCCGTCACGCTCTCGCTCGCTTATTCTGTTAAGGTGAGAATGAGATATATCGCCTGTTGATTTATATTGAGTCATTGTGTTTTCAAATTAATGTCAACATATAAACAATCAAAGAAAATTAAAGTCGTCGTTGGATTAAAAAGTAATTAATATTATATTCACACGACAGTTTGTCTATCTATCTGTCTTATACTGATGTTTAGAAAATGAGTGGTATGGTTAAGAATTTCCATATCACATACTAATAAATTAATTCACGTATGAGGCACGTAAAGCGGACAACCAATATAAAGTGAGAGACAGACAGTGACAGAAATTTGAATGATGAGTTCAAATTTCTGTTCTCGGTCTGGGTGTTTGTTTTTCTGTCATTGTATGTGTCCATGGTACCCAGGACACAGGGTATATCTACCCTACTGTGGGGCTATGAGTGTGAAAAGTTACATTAAATTCACTTCAATTTTGCAGGATCATCGTATTCATGTTGTTTTTGTAAATATCCTAAGTTTTGTATGCCAAATAAACTTTTATTATTATTATTATTAATTTCACAATTCTCAAGTCCATGTGGCATGCATTCCAATGCCGTACCACAGGAGTAGAAGTCTACTTTTTATGAGACTGTTGGTACTGTATGTATCAATATGATCAAAATTCAGAATCTCACTTTATTTTGGCTGTCAGCTGCACGTGAAATGCTCCGAATGAAACAGTGGTTAAATAAACTAACGTACATGTTTAAACCTTTGAACTTGAAATCAATTAAAAGAAACAAAATTGCAAACTGTTTCGTGTAACTTAATTCTAACATTGTTTATTAGAAGAAAAAGAAAGGTTAAGAGGAAACGCGGGTTCAGCCAAATTTGAAAAATAGGTATTTTGGAATAACTATTGCTATCGCGCTGCGCCCTGCGCTATCCGGCGCGTGCGATATGGACAGATGCAGCTCAGACCGATTATACCTTAATTAAACTTTCTTACTAAATCGAGGTTTCATATTCTCCTCTTCCCTCCTTCAAAATTGAGTTTATTAAATAATTTTTTTCACAATAATCAAGAAATAGAATGTCTATGCCCCTATGTTTTTATTTGGTCGTAAAAACCTTTCAAATTTGTTTTGCAGTTGTTGGATTAGGGCTGTATAAAAGAGGCATTTTCTACGATTTTTGATGAGTCATATTTTCTGATCTAACTAGTAGTTGATTGAAAAAAACAAAACATAGGGGCATAGCTTTAGCAGACTTAGATATTGTCACAAAAAATCATTCCTCTAGAAGCATTATCCAGGGAGGAAATAGGAGAATGCGTTTGTATGGGAATACGGCGCTAGCGTTTCCTCTTAAGATCTTAACGTATTAACTTATTTGACGATTAATATAAATAGAGGAAGATACGGTACGTTCTTACAATCGTCAACTAAAAGATGGGCTAGCGCGTGCCAGCGTCCACAGTTACATACATACGAATTCACACAGACGTCACCAAACGACAAAGACAGAGCGATGAACTCCTGCAACAGTGCGAGCGAGAAAAACGCGTTCTGGCGCGAGCGGGCAACATCGGTCGCCGTTTTAACGTATACTGGAACAAAGCAAGTCCATTGGAGTTCATTGCACTCGGTTTAGAACCGCGAGTAGCGTATCTTCCTCTTTTTATTTTAATCTATGCGTATTAAAAAAAATTGTGTATCCTTGGATTCACATCTTTAAACACCATAATTTCAAGAAAGCTTATATCTCTAAGAACTCATAAATTACCCTTTGCGCCCACAGAAAATGATGAAAGACAACAACCTGGTGCGACACTTGGACGCTTGCGAGACGATGGGCAACGCGACCGCGATCTGTTCCGACAAGACCGGCACACTGACGACCAATCGCATGACGGTCGTGCAGTCGTACATCTGCGAGAAGCTGTGCAAGGTCACGCCCAACTACAGGGACATACCGCAGGAGGTCGCCGACACAATGATCGAGGCGATATCGGTCAACAGCGCGTTCACTTCTAGGATTATGGTGAGTTTTGTATACAATAATAATAACGAGGTTTCCCGCTTGGGCCCGTTTGGGCCTTTTTTGCGGACTTCCGCTTCTCATCCATCAGATGGCGCCACGGGTATTTATGAATTACGCTATCGAAGTTTTCTGAATATTCAACAATATATACACAAGCTTCAAATCGAGACAGTTGGAGCGCAGCGTTCTCTCGTTTTGCCAGTTGTATTTCGGAGCCTGTACATGCAGAATATTTAAAAAACTTCGATGGTATGATTTAGGACATCATGGCGCCAACTCTAGATACATTACCGGAAAATAAGTGTTTAACGCCATCTCTTGGTGTGTTGTGGAATATAGTCAGTATGATCGAAAGTGGTTCATTTTGGTGCTACTAGGACCATGTGGTGTCGCAAATATTACCTGCTTGTAGACAGGCCCGGTCCCAGTCATCCAATGTCAAGGGGGACATGACCAAAATGTCCAAAATCCATCAGTCATGCGTAGATG
Source organism: Pyrgus malvae (assembly GCA_911387765.1). Taxonomy (NCBI): domain Eukaryota; kingdom Metazoa; phylum Arthropoda; class Insecta; order Lepidoptera; family Hesperiidae; genus Pyrgus; species Pyrgus malvae. The sequence goes on along the minus strand of OU426971.1, from coordinate 10,106,894 downwards.
GAAGGCGAAACAAGCCAATTTAGGACACCAAAACCCTCAAAATTTCTTAATGCTGTATATATCGTATTGTACAAATACAAATATTTTTTATTGTACACCAAGATTATAGAATACACTTTAAATACAGTGTTACAGTATAATATATCGTATTGTATTTGGTTTTGTGTCGTGATACGCTGTATATCAGAAAAATACATTTGTTATATTTCATTATTCATTATTAAGTTTGTGAGAGTTACATAAAAACCTCGAAGTCATGATCCTAGCCTTGGTTAGATTGGTGGGCTGTGGGTTTTTATACACCCTTTCAATTTTTCAAGCTCGAGATCTGTATCCAACATCTACAGCCGTAGCCGTTTCTGTATGAATCTTTATTGAGTTTATTTTATTAAATTAAGTACATGTTTTACATAGAACGGCCTCTACCAAACTGTGAAACAGCTTTCGGTATATTATTTTTTATTTTTGATTAATTCATTACTCTTTTTTATGGGTTTCTTAAAGCAATAATGCGTCATAAACGCAAAACTAGACTATAAATATACCTATATAATTTTCTCTGCCTACCCTCACAATATTTATTTGTTTACCCGCAGCCATCACAAGACCCGACGGGACCGTCGATGCAAGTGGGCAACAAGACGGAATGCGCGTTACTGGGCTTCGTGGTGGCGTTAGGACAGAGCTACGACGCAGTGCGGGAGAGGCATCCCGAAGAGTCCTTCACCAGGGTGTACACGTTCAACTCCGTGCGCAAGAGCATGTCGACGGTCATACCGTACAAGGGCGGCTACCGGCTGTACACTAAGGGTGCCTCTGAAATTGTTCTAAAGAAGTGAGTAAAAAATTATTTCAGAAATTTTACATATTATGTGTATGTTAGAATCTTAGAGCATCAAAGTTACTGACTCACCCTTCAGTAGAAACGGCATAGCGCCTCGCTTCGATACATAATTTTTGTGCCAAAAATGGTGCGGGGGAAGAACGCACAGATTTTAATTTTGACACACATTCACAAGTATTCTTTCATCGCTACAGACGCATACATTTCTAAATATGTATGTCAATTTCAATTAACAACGTCATTTTCTATGCAACGTCAACACTGACACCGACACACACAGACACACTAGTTGTATAACTAGAAGGCACATTGTGCATGGACGTTGGGACGAGGGGTTCGCCCGTAAAGGCCACTCCTCTCTGACGGGTGTTATACCTGTCATACCTTGATGCTTTAAGAGGCCGTATACGAAATTTTGCCGATTTCGCTGATTTCCCTGATTTTACACATGAGATTTTGCAGTTAAAATACAACATATCCATAAGTTTTATTGCACAATATGACTGGTCATTTCAATAATAAGCTATTACATTAGCCACATTTTTATTTTTATTACTTTGTTGTGCTTATTAGACCTGAAGACGATGACAGTTTTGTGAATTTTTGCTGTAATGGGTACAGAATGTTACATATTTCTAGATCATTATGAAACCTCAGCGGATTGAAAAAAATGCTGTGTATTGCTGTAAGAATCGCCTATAAAATGTGTGTGTCACATTTTACCACTCTCATACAAAAAACTAGTAAAAAAATATTGAAATTAGTCAATTTTAAGAGAAAATGGGCCAGACATTGCATTTAATTTCGGCCAATTGGAACAGTCATTCATAAAATTTAATAGACATAAATAAACTTCAGTTCATAAACAATCCGTTTTCTGAAAAACATAATCAAATTGTGAATAAAAATTTGGCATTAATAATCTTTTAAAGTAACCTAAAACTCGCATTATAATACTCGACGCAAGCTACGAGTCAGGCAGACCGCGCCAAGCGCTTACAGAGAGTGGACATGTCGCTCTGCGCCACGCGGCGCCCTGGACGTCGCACAAGTTCGTAGCAATGTTAGTTCGATGCTCCCACTACACAGCGGCGTGACTACAGCGCGCAGCGTGTGCTTGACACTTTGAATAGCTAATAATTTTAAATATGTTGTGATGATTTACCATCTTCTTAATACAACAAGTGATAGGGTAGTAAAAATTCCATTGTTAATTGTTGTGTATCTTATGTAGAAAAGTATGTTTACAAGCATTTATAGCTTGCCGTGTTAGTAAGGTTGTTAGTGTTAGGGCCTCTTTCACCACCTTCAAGTAAAGTGACAAGTACGCTAATTGTCGGTTAAAGTCACCCGTAACTTCAATTTCCATTTCACAATGTTCGAGTAGCACTAATCATAATGATAAACTGACCCGTACTCATAGCTTTAACTTGCCAATTAACTTTACTTGGGACATAACTAATCAACACTTTACTTGAAGATGGTAAGCTTGCCGTGTTAGTAAGGTTGTTAGTGTTAGGGCCTCTTTCACCACCTTCAAGTAAAGTGACAAGTACGCTAATTGTCGGTTAAAGTCACCCGTAACTTCAATTTCCATTTCACAATGTTCGAGTAGCACTAATCATAATGATAAACTGACCCGTACTCATAGCTTTAACTTGCCAATTAACTTTACTTGGGACATAACTAATCAACACTTTACTTGAAGATGGTAAGCTTGCCGTGTTAGTAAGGTTGTTAGTGTTAGGGCCTCTTTCACCACCTTCAAGTAAAGTGACAAGTACGCTAATTGTCGGTTAAAGTCACCCGTAACTTCAATTTCCATTTCACAATGTTCGAGTAGCACTAATCATAATGATAAACTGACCCGTACTCATAGCTTTAACTTGCCAATTAACTTTACTTGGGACATAACTAATCAACACTTTACTTGAAGATGGTAAGCTTGCCGTGTTAGTAAGGTTGTTAGTGTTAGGGCCTCTTTCACCACCTTCAAGTAAAGTGACAAGTACGCTAATTGTCGGTTAAAGTCACCCGTAACTTCAATTTCCATTTCACAATGTTCGAGTAGCACTAATCATAATGATAAACTGACCCGTACTCATAGCTTTAACTTGCCAATTAACTTTACTTGGGTCATAACTAATCAACACTTTACTTGAAGATGGTAAACGAGGCCCTTAGTTAAATATTGCAAGCTAAATTTGAACCACTTTCGAGAGTCTGATTGAGCTGAAGTTTGAAATACACTTTTATTTTAAATGACAATATAATTATTAGTAACATTTTCGTTAATTCAATATGGCCGCTGCAGCAAAATGGTGGATCACATATTTTTTGCACAAAAAGCCACACAATATGGGTATCAAATAAAAGGGATTAATTTGTAGAATAAAGTACATTATAAAAAACTAATCCAAGATGGCCGCTATCCCAAAATGGCGGATAACATTTGTTTGTGCAACCCTATGATAAGGGTATTAAATAGGAGGGCCTAAGTTGTATAATACAAAACAGCAGAAAACTATTCTGTTTATGTAACTCAGTATCATATAATTTATCCTAATTAAACTTAAAAACTACTGTTCCGATTTCTTGACTCCAAAAATAATAATAATTGTACTGACATTATATTATTATCGTAAACACAGATCGTACCTACATATTGATGAGTAGAAAATGTAAGTCTACTATTCTAAATCTAATTGTATAAGAATAAGCAATTATTTTTTCTTTTTAGTGCAATTTCATTTGTTTTGGAATAGTTTTCTTTTGTAGTCGGTTTTTTTTTGTTAAAATTTTTGTTTATTTTTTGCATTTTAGTAAAATTGATGTATACTAACTTATTTGTTTGAATGTGGGTAGGCATACTAGACGTGCTGCTCATTTAAGACAGCGCCGTTTAAATGGAACAGTTAACAGTTCTACCTCAGATTTCAACCTTACTGTAAGCTGTTAAGGAGTTTCATTGATCATCAAATTCAATTACGACAATTACTAGTCTATAAAAGATTCGATCGAGTATCATTAATTTACTCCTACGAATTGAAGAGTCCCGTTATTTTGTCATGGATCCCTTAGTCGGAACCTAACCAAACTCTTATTAAACTACCCTTGAAGAAAAAAAATCCAATAAAAAAAGCATCATCATAATCGGTTGGCGTGATATTGAGTTATTAGTCCATTTGTAGAGCAGCTACTTAATGCAAATATGGTTTTCGCATGGATACCATTGTCAGAACTGGACCAAATTAAAATGGGACCACACGGGAAGTATCAGCTTTGAAATAAAAAAAGAATCATCAAAATCTGTTCATCCAGTCGAAAGTTCTGAGGTAACAAACATAAAAAATATACAGACGAATTGATAACCTCCTCCTTTTTGATTGAAGTCAGTTAAAATAAAAAAAGTTTCACAGACACACAGGCAAGTTCTTCAAAAACTACCAATTCCGTATTTTTCCTTTTATAATTATAATGACTATTAAAATGGTTTTTCTCAAAACAAAGCAATACCATTTTGTGTATGTTATACTGAAAGTATTTATGTATTTTATGTATTAAGTAGATATGATTTTTTTGCAATATAGATATTTAATGAACTATTCTTTATTTATATTTTCTTCAGAATGGTATTGTGAAGGTAGACTTCACAATACCATTCTGTTTAATGCACCTTCCACAGCTGGGTTGGCAGTTGGCTGGCAGATAATACCATTAGGCATTTAGTCCGCCCTTTGTGCTTATTTTATAGTGTAATAAAGAATAATTAAATTAAATTAAATGTACAGATTTTGATTATCTACAGATTTATTACATGTATAGATCATTACTTGTACTACACTAATAAATGCTTAGTTGTGTACTATCAGACTTTTTATTCTAATTGACAAAAAATAACTGAGGAAAAGACACCGAAGAAAGTACAAAGTATCAAAACCGTTTAATCGTCGTACCAGCCTTCGACGATTCCGGACTCACACAAACCCGCGACCAAATGCTCCCGCTTACGCCGTGTGCCTTTCAAATACCTAATCTGGCCCGTTTCGATTTCGTATACGGCCTCTTAAGCACATAGCATACTGCGTAGTCACTAGAGCGTGACTGATTGTGTGACAACTTCCTAGGTAAATACACAGCCATTGCTTGAAATAAAATGAAATGAAATATTCTTTATTCACTGAACGGTTCCTTTACAAACTCTTAGTGAACGCTATTTTTGAAGTGAAAACTTCTTTAGCGGCGTTGTGCACTTTTATTGGGATGGGTAAAGAAGGTTAAACTCGCCTCAGAACACGTTGCCTGATCGAAAATTCGTAAGATAGTAGAGGAGACGTGGAAGATCGACGTTCGCCGATCTGATAACTCGATGAGACATATTTTTTAACAAATATAATTTATAAACATATATGCCTATGATAAATTGCCTATCGAAAAGTGTTCATAGCTATTTTCAATTTTTTTTTGTTCTGTCTATTCTGAGTGCGCTTAGGCAATGCTTGTTGACTGACATTCGGGAAATAAGAGCTAAATAATCATTCACTCACTCACTCACTCAATTCCAGATGCGCATTCATCTACGGCCACGAAGGTCGACTGGAGAAGTTCACCCGGGACATGCAGGAGCGGCTGGTGAGGCAGGTGATCGAGCCGATGGCCTGCGACGGACTCAGGACCATCTCCGTGGCCTACAGGGACTTCGTGCCCGGCAAGGCTGAGATCAACCAGGTATGCGTGGACTGCTCACTGTAAGTTCGAACGCGGCACCATTCGACTGCCATACTACATTGACAAGGGTCTGCTATAATCAGGTTGACTGAAGTTAAACAGGATGGGAACGTTACTTTTTCTGTGTTGCTAGTGAAAAGAAAGAAGAAAGAAAAAATATTTATTTCATATTAGGAATACAAAATATTCGCTTAATGAATGTCATTTTTTCCCGGTCATCGCCTTTAAGTGCCCGTTTGGGCTAGATGTTGAGCTGAGAGAAAAAAGGCGGCGGAAAAAAACTCCCAGCACTCTTAAAAAAAAAGTACATAATAATATATTTGAGATAACAGAATGGCTATGGGTCGATAATGGTCACACGTGACAGCTGATCGTGTGAGACACCATGTGAAATGTAAACGGACTGGTAACCGAGGATTAACAGCCTTCGAGTACCGACAGTAGTGGCAAGACTATGAAAAAAGTATTTTCATTAAGCGGCTCAAGTAGATGGAATAGAATTAATATTTTCTTCTTAGGCTGAAGAAATTTTGAAGGGCTGCGGATTTCCAGCTGCAACTCGGAATCACTCTTCCTCCGAGTCTCTTTCTTAGTCTCTCTTATAAGGATAAGATTAAGAAAAAAATTGGACGCAGTTGTAAATGTTTGTGGAGGCCTTGTATAGATATGATCCCTGTGAGAGGCTCTTCCAAAAGAGACCCTCTTTTCCTATATACAATGATGATGAGGTTCAGGCGTTTCATAGATTTACTGCGTCTTTAAATTAAATTATTTAAATCTGGGTACTCAAAGGTTTATGAATTTTTATCATATGTACTGGTTCAGCAGAATACAGAAGAATCTCTCTCTACTCTCTCTAAAAGTCTCTGCTACTATAATGGACTGAGATGGATAGTCCATGCTATAACCTTTCATTTATTAAGTTCTACCTAATTATACAAAAAAAAATCCTGCAAATGTTTATTTATTTATTCTTCATGTACCAAAATACAAAGATAATGTACATAGGCGGACTTAATGCTATAAGCATTCTCTACCAGTCAACCTGGGGTAGTGTGAGAAGCAACGAATGGTGGCATTGAAGAATAACTTTAATTAATGTTGTTGGCTCTATTTGTTGGAAGCGCGCATAGCACGGCGGTTAGCGTAGAACGCAAACGATCTATGCAACTAAGCCAAATGGGCGCGGTCGGATGTGAGATGGGTGACAGCTAGTAGCAAAAAAAATCATGCGCATTTCCGTGCTTCGGAGGGCACGCTAAGCCGTCGGTCTCGGTTGTTGTCGATAGATTACAGTCGTTAAACCTTTTCGGAGGCCTTATGGGCGGTTTGAATACTAAAGACAGCGGGTTGGATACTAACCTGCATTTCCACCAACCCGCATTGGAGCAGCGTGGTGGAGTAAGCTTCAGGCCTCCCCAATAATGGGGAGAGACCCGTGACCAGTATTGAGACGCAAAAAGGTTTGCAACCAATGTTGTTGAAAGTCAATTATACTGTATGTTACATATGATACCAGTATTCTGTGTTCATTTCCAAATGTATTTTTATGTAATAAGTACTCCCGCAGGTGCACATAGACCAAGAGCCGAACTGGGACGACGAGGACAACATCGTGAACAACCTGACGTGCCTTTGCGTTGTCGGTATCGAGGACCCCGTCCGGCCAGAGGTGAGAGACAGACAGAAGAACTTTTTTTTTCCATTATGGCATCGCAAACTCTGCATATTGCCAGCGTCAAGTATAATTTTTTCAACACGTTTTTGCCAGTTTCAGTGAAACTGGACGAGTAATAATAGAAGTCAGTAAGTCGTCAGTAATCAGTCAGTCAAGTCAGTCAGAAATTCAAGTAAAGCGATGGCTTCTTTACTAGAACATGACCTATGGAATTTTGGAGACAAGCCGAAAAAACATATTTTCGCACTGTTATTTTAATTTACAACACTCGTGCATTATCATTGACCTATATCGAACAAAATGCCATAAAATTTATCCGATATAACTCAAAAATACACCAAGAAAGTAAAAAGAAAACAAGAACACAATATTATGCCTTTTTCGACTTCCCGCCTTACAAGCTAGTTAAGGATCAGCCGCAGCCAGGGTGAAATCAGCAAGTCGAGACATCACTTATTGAATACTTTTATAACTCAATTTGTGAGTTACATCATTAGCCTAAATTAATTAATTATTAATTAATTACCTAAATAAATAAATAACGTTTCACGCTCATACACAGTGGGGTAGATACCCTGCGTCGTGGGTGCCATGGACACACACAAAGACACAAAACACAAATACCCAGAACGAGAACAGAAATTTTAAACTCATCATTCAAATTTCTGCTTCGCTGGGAATCGAACCCGAGACCCTGCAATGGCAGCCTGGCATGGTAATCATTACGCCACAAGGGTCGTCAGTTGGTTGTAATGGCGTTGGTTTGGTCAACACGTGAAAGTTCTTTCTGACGACCCGCGTGGCGTAATGGTTACCATGCCGGACTGCCGATCGGAGGGTCCCGGGTTCGATTCCCAGCGAAACAGAAATTTGAATGATGAGTTTAAATGTCTGTTCTCGGTCTGGGTGTTTGTGTTTCTGTCTCTGTGTGTGTCCATGGCACCCACGACACAGGGTATATCTACCTTACTGTGGGGCTATGAGTGTGAAGCGTTATTTATTTATTATTTATTTATTTATTCTTAGGCTTCATCCGGGGGTTTTAGGAGTTTTTTGAGCTTCCTGATACCGCACAATTCGGTGGTACTCAATTCAACTAACAACAAGTGATTTTGTTCTCTCCCCCCAGGTGCCAGAAGCGATCAGAAAGTGCCAGAAGGCCGGCATCACGGTGCGGATGGTGACGGGCGACAACGTGAACACGGCGCGCTCCATAGCCATCAAGTGCGGCATCCTGAAACCCACCGACGACTTCCTCATCCTCGAGGGCAAGGAGTTCAACAGGCGGATCCGGGACGCGAACGGCGAGGTGGGGCTTTGACAATAATAAGGCTAAGCGCCTCGTACACCATCTCCAAGTAAAGTGTTGATTAGTTACGTCCCAAGTAATGTTAATTGGCAAGTAAAAGCTCATATCTTTTACGGGTCAGTTTATCATATGATTAGTGCTACTCGAACATCGTAAAATTGAAATTGAAGTTACGGGTGACTTTAACCGACAATTAGCGTACTTCTCACTTAACTTGAAGGTGGTGAAAGAGGCCCTAAGTTGACATAACCACGAGGTACCGCGCGGATCTCTATACAATGAGGTACAAGATTAAACTTAACATTAAACAGCGTGTAGGTTAATACGACGTTACCACGCGTAATTACTTGGCTATTAGTAGCTGCGATGATGTTACTTACTTACCTTACTCCCGTGGCTCAGCGACCCAAAGTGGTGGTCCCTGGCCTCCGATGTGAGAGAGCGCCACTGGACTCGGTTCTGCGCTATCTCTTGCCATTTTGGACCTATTTACGCAAACCGGAACCAATGCACACCATGCCGAAATTGAGTTAAGTACACAGAAAAGCTTAAAATTGCACCTTCAATCGACCCTGTAAAGATCAAAATGATCTGACAATTTTGACAGAACAAAACATTTTCATGACATGTTTACCAATCCACAAAACATCAGTTGTCTAATATATAAAACAGATTTTTCTCAAAACTATCATCATCATCATCAGGTGTGGGTTGGTCCCGGTTTGCATATATAGGTCCTATTGACGTTGAGCTCTCGCAGATCCGCCTCCAGTTCGTCTATCCAGCGATACCTCGACCGGCAACGGGTCTATGCCCAGTCGGTTTTCCCGAGTATGCCCTCTTGACGCTTCGATCCGGTCCCATTCTCTCAAGGTGGCCAAACCACCTCAGTCGGAGAGCCTTTATCTCACCTATTTTCTCTAACCTCTTCATTATTTTTTGTTTTCATCACTTCTTTTCCTGACTTTGCTATTGTTATTGTCATTATTATTTCCTTTTTTCCTAAAAACGTATGTTTGCTCTATTAGTCCACTGAACTGAATTGTTGTTAATTTGTGCACCTGAACCCGATGTTATATGTTTTTTGGTTGTCTGGAAGAGATCACTTTTAGTGATAAGACCGCCAATGTACATTAATACTATGTACAAAATCTGTGTATGTATTTTTTATTTGTTGGTGTACAATAAAGAGTATTATCTATCTATCTATCTATGATGTTGGGTTCGGGAAAGATATTTTCTATTTCTTTATACTTCCTTAATCTCCAGCTTCCATCTACCATACGCACGGGTCCAAAGATTTTTCTAAGGATTTTTCTTTCTGCTACTAAAAGCTGCGATGATGTTACTAAACTAAACAGTAAACAACGCTTACGCCAAGTTCACAAGATCAGCGGTACAGCGCGGATGTATTATCCGCGATGTACAAGATTAAACTAAATAGTGTTGTGTTTATAAGAATAAATAATGCGGGCTGTGGTGTTCCACGGTACAACTTGCAAGTGTGAGGATGGATTACACCTTAGGCCTGCTTATAGTTTCGGTCAAAACTAACTTTAACGGTAACTTTTACGACAACAATGGAATATAAACTTCCGGTCTTGGACTACCAAATCAATTGAGATACTTTTAATGAGCTGTCAAAACGTGACGTCTTCATAAACTTTGTACGAGAATATGGTTTGTGACGTCACAAACCATTTAAGTCAGTTGACTAAATTTTAATTGACTTAAGCGGCTGTAAAATTCATGTATGTAACTGAATTAACAATATGCTGCTTTCCAAGCGTAGTTTTGTGCAAACTTTTCAAGGTATGCTTTTTGATATTTTTTGTGAATAGTGTCCAAGACCCTATTGTAGGTTTCACCATTACGTTTTTCTTGAGTCAAAGTTAATAGGCAGTGAAGTTAATTCTCAGTTGATTTGATATTTGACCATAACAATAGCTTTATATACAAACATCAAGTGTATATTATTACCCAGGATGTTAATAAACTATTTCATTTCATTTCATTTAACCTGCCAAAATCGAACAGCTAACGTTATCGTTAAGTTATGACGTTATTACAACCATATGCTACATAGTGGAGCGCAAATGTTACGTAACCGAGGATTTGACGGATAGTTCAGTAACGTTTCACACTCATAGTCCCGTAGTAGGGTAGATATTATACCCTGTGTCGTGGGTGCCATGAACACACACGAAGACAGAAGCACACCCAGACCGAGAACAGAAATTTAAACTCACCATTCAAATCTCTGCCTCGCCGGGAATCGAACCCGGGACTCTCTGATCAGTAGTGGTAACCATTGCGCTACACGCGTCGTCTGGGTTTAGTTATCGTTATAGTTACATGGTGCAACACTTATTAAACTACTTAAATAATGTGGGCTGTGTTGGTGATTCCACGGTCCAACTTGCAAGTTCTACTTCTAAAAACTAGAGATGAAATGGATATCCGGTAACTATCCGGTATCCGGCTTATCCGGCCTCGTTTTCACTATCCGGCTTTACACCGGATAGTAATTATTATTCAATATCAACAAAAAAAAACATTACTTTACACTAGGCAAATCGTACAATACCGTTTATTTTTATAATTTCACATAAAAATGATTATTTAATAGACAACAAGTGAATAAAAACTGATAAACAAACAAAAACTAACACGCTTGATAACACTCCAACGCCCCCGGGTCATTCCAACCCAACAACATCCGAACGCGCCCAAATATTAACGATCTCGTTCACCGGCGCCTATATTCAAAACAAATGATCGCGTCATGTAAAGGGCCGAATATTCGGTAGCCAGATATTCGGCGCTCCGGCCTCGTAGCTTGCCGAATATCCGGTTTCCCGTATCCGGCCAAACCACTATCCTTTTCATCTCTACTAAAAACTGTCTCCCTTGTCCGCAGGTTCAACAAAGCTTATTAGACAGGGTGTGGCCGAAGCTGCGAGTGTTGGCCCGGTCGTCCCCCACGGACAAGTACACGCTGGTGAAGGGCATGATCGAGTCCAAGGCCTTCGACACGCGGGAGGTGGTCGCCGTCACGGGCGACGGTACCAACGACGGACCCGCGCTCAAGAAGGCCGATGTCGGCTTCGCTATGGTGAGTGAAAACTTTAAACACTTGTAGTTGGGACGAGAACAGGAGCTACAGTATCTAGTCGTAGGGAAATCTAAAAGGGGGCTTCTGCAGTTACGGAGGGCTGCAAACGAAACTCGAACCATGAAATCGGAAAGGCCGTGTCTGTGGTACCTTGTGATAGGGCTCCAATAAGAATATGAGACCCTAATCGTTGCATTACATACGATGTGTTCAATAGAAGGTGTCAAATTCTCCACAGGTGAAACGCCATGGAAGAGATTTAAAAAAAAATCTATTTAAAAAATGCGGATATTCTTCAATAATTATACTTTTAATTTTTTTCCGAGGTTCTACATGTCCATAAATGCAAGTGATTGTTTACGAGGCGTCTTCTGTCTTTCGTTTGCTAAGTTAGCATATGCAACATACGTGTAAACAAATGCGTACTGTGTAAAGCACACATACACAACACCCCAACTTTTGGGCATCGACCTATACATAATTAGCACACCAGTAATAAAATAATAACGTTTCCTACTCATAGTTCCACAGCAAGGTATACCCTGTGTTGTGGACGTAGGTACCATGGACACATACAAAGTCGTGAACACAATAAACAACCACACCGAGAACAGAAACTTAAGCTTATCATTAAAATTTCTGCTTCGCCGGGAATCGAACCCGGGACCCCCGATTGGCAGTTCGGCATGGTAACCGTTGCACCACACATCACAATAATAATATGATGATAAACATCACAATAAGGCTTCACACTCATAGTCATAGTCCCACAGTAGGGTAGATTTATCCTGTGTTGTGGGTACCATGGACACAAAGACAGAAAAAAAAACACCCAGACCGAGAACAGAAATTTAAACGCATCATTCAATGAATCGGGGGGAATCGAACCCGGGACCCTCCAAGTGGCAATCTGGTATGGTAACCATTGCGCCACAGGGGTCGTCACAATGTAATAATATTATTTCCGTCCACAGGGCATAGCCGGTACGGATGTGGCGAAAGAGGCATCGGATATCATCCTAACGGACGACAACTTCTCGTCGATCGTGAAGGCGGTGATGTGGGGCCGCAACGTGTACGACTCCATCGCCAAGTTCCTGCAGTTCCAGCTGACGGTCAACGTGGTCGCCGTCATCGTGGCCTTCATCGGCGCCTGCGCGATACAGGACAGCCCCTTGAAGGTACCAACGTCCAACAGTCAACTAATAAAAACATAGCCGGTATGGATATCGATAAAAACAGTCGCTTGGAGATATGACCATCAAATAATTGATAATCCGCTACAGTCTGACAAGTGTCACTTGTCACAAAAATCTCATTTTTTTCCGACAAATATATATTTTGGTAACTAGCAATGATAGCTAATAACTATTTATTTACCATTTTGTAATCCTACAGTTTACAAGGGCGAACTTAATGCCTAGTGGCATTCTCTGCCAGTTACCCTTGATGAAGGCGATAAATTGTGGTAGGCGAAACAAAACAGCAAACTTACATAACATAACCTAATACACAAAAGTTGAATATACATACATATAATAAATAATAATAATACATACATACATACATACAAATATAACTAATAGATATAATAATATATAAACACTAGTAACCTAATGATTCAACAGTTTTTTTGCAACAAATACCGTTGTTGCTAAGAAAACAAAATTCATAAAAATCTTGTGCACAGATTAATACGTACATAGAGAAATCTGTAAGTAGTCTGTACGTACATATTTGTTTAGACTTTAAGATAACTTAAGAATACGCTTAGCATTTGACTTTATTTTCCTTTATTTTTGCCTTGTACATACACATACAAATTTTATTATTTCACTAGCCTTCCTCCAGCGGCTTCGCCCGCGTGGACCCGTTTTATAGGTTCCCGTAGGATAAAAACCATCCTATGTGCTTTCCCAAGGTCCACTCTATCTGTGTTCCAAATTTCATTAAAATTGGTTCATTAGTTTAAGCGAGAAAGCGTAACAGACAGACAGACAGAGTTACTTTCGAATTTATAATATTAGTAGGGATAGCGGCCGCCCGCGACTTCGTCCGCGTGGATGTTTGATTGTTTGAACACGCTAATCTCAGGAACTACTGGTTCGAATTGAAAAATTATTTTTGTGTTGAATAGTCCAGTTATTAGGGAAGGCTATAAGCTATATAACATCATGCTATGCGACATAAACTCCTCCAACGATGTATTCTGTGCTCCAACGCACACACGCACACTGTTTTGATAGATATTATGATCTTTGACGTTAGGAACACACACACCTACATTGCTTAGACAACAGTGAGTGCTTGTAGTTTAATATGAACTTTATACAATAGCAATAAAGCTCAAATTGACTACGTTTTAGTCAGAAAACATTTGTATGGGGAAAAGAAAAGGGCTGTTTTTATGGTTTTTCCGGCAATTATTCGAATTTTTCTCGCCGTAAAAACCATCCTTGAACCTCAACGAACATTAAAAAAAAACAATTGGCCAAATTGGTCTAGGCGTTGTTGAGTTATGCGCTTACCAACACATTTTGCGATTCATTTTTATATTATAGATATCCAAATTACGAGTAATAGTTCGTTTATATACCTATCTGATTTTGATCATACGTATTTATTAGGATGCACAAAATAGTGACGTAACGCACCATACTCATTCAATTATTATTTTTTCCCCAGGCTGTTCAAATGTTATGGGTGAACCTGATCATGGACACGCTAGCGTCGCTCGCTTTAGCCACGGAGATGCCCACGCCTGACCTGCTGCAAAGAAAGCCGTACGGAAGGACCAAGCCTCTCATCTCGCGCACCATGATGAAGAACATCCTCGGACAGGCCATCTACCAGCTCTTCGTCATCTTTTCGCTGCTGTTTGTCGGTGAGTTTGTCGTTATGTGACAGACAAAAGGGCGATCAAATCACATTTTTTATATGGAAATAGGTTTAGGCATCCACTGGAGATCCTGGAGTCCTGCCCGGGCGCTGAGGCAGGCTTCCGATGGAGGTTTAGTGCAGTACAAATCCCGCATAACTCAGTTGCTCATCCAAGGTGAAAGATTCCCCCTGTTTCATGTAGTGTGTCATGTTAACACAAATATGGGCTTACTATGGTGTGTGTCTGTGCGATAAATTACAATCTGCTAGCCAGCCATCAATTACTATGTTAATCAGATCAAATCAAATCAAAAATATTTATTTCATATTAGGAATACAAAATATTCGCTTAATGAATGTCATTTTTTCCCGGTCATCGCCTTTAGGTGCCCGTTTGGGCTAGATGTTGAGCTGAGAGAAAAAAGGCGGCGGAAAAAAACTCCCAGCAGCACTCTTTTTTAAAAAAAAAGTACATATATAATTGAGATAACAGTATGGCTATGGGTCCATAATGGGCACACGTGACAGCTGATCGTATGAGACACTATAGTTAACAGGTGGTTACTAAAGTTACTAGTAGATTTGTGTAGTTACCCGTAAGTCGCAAAAAAATTATACTAGAATAATTCGAAAGACTCTAGAAGAGATTACATTCTAAAGTAATGTACCATTTTTTACATTCAATATTGACTGTGAGGTACTAACGCATTTTTGGCGTTACAATTTGTACGTATTGAATGTATCATCTGTTTTTATTGCAATATCAGCCAAATCGAACCTATCGTTCCTAATCACAAGTATATCTGCTTCCAGGTGACATCATGCTTAACATCCCGTCCGGTCGAGGACAGCAGCTGAGCTCGGAACCCACGCAGCACTTCACCATCATCTTCAACACGTTCGTCATGATGACCCTCTTCAACGAGATCAACGCGCGCAAGATACACGGCCAGCGAAATGTGTTCCAGGGGCTCTTCACTAACCCCATTTTCTACTCTATATGGATCGGCACTGCCTTTTCTCAGGTGATATTTATTGGACAGTCAAGATGTCAAGTCAAAAGAAAACGTTTGATTAAAGTAAAGCCGACAACATACCCCATAGTATAAGTTTCCACACGTTAAAACGTTACTAATGCGTTTGCGTTAAGAATTTTACTATCGACCTTATTCCTTTCAGCTTAAGATCTATAATAATATGTCCAATATTAACTCGGACGCAGTAGTAACGTTTGCGAGTTTACAAACTTACACTCAGGGCTCTGGTGATTCACTCGGGGTTGCCTGTGTCCGTGAAGCGCGTAAGGCCCGGCGGTTAGCGTAGAATGCAAGCGATCTATGCGACTAAGCCAAACGGGCGCGGTCGGGTGTGAGATGGGTGACCACTAGTGGCAAAAAATTTCATGCGCGTTTCCGTGCTTCGGAGGGCACGTTAAGCCGTCGGTCCCGGTTGTTGTCAATAGATAATAGTCGTTAAACCTTGTCGGAGGCCTTATGGGCGGATTGAAAACATCCGACAGCGGGTTGGCCACTAACCTGCATCTCCACCAACCCGCATTGGAGCAGCATGGTGGAATAAACTCCAGGCCTTCCCAATAATGGGGAGAGACCCGTGCCCAGTAGTGGGACGTAAAAAAGCTTGCAGCTAGCCTGTGTCCGTAGGCAACGATGACTGCTTACCATCACGCGGCGCTACGTTGGCGCTAAGTTGGAGACAGTTGGAGGAGGCCTATACCCGAGACGGGGCCTTGACTTAATTTTTTTATGTATTTTATTATCTTTTTTTTATCTCTTTTGTAAAAGTCAGGGATCAATAAAGGCTTATTATTATTATTATTATAGCTAACGACCCGCGTGGCGTAATGTTTACCATGCCGGACTGCCAATCGAAGGGTCCCGGGTTCGATTCCCGGCGAAGCAGACAATTTGAATGATGAGTCTAAATTTCTGTTCTCGGTCTGGGTGTTTGTGTTTCTGTCTCTGTGTGTGTCCATGGTACCCACGACACAGGGTATATCTACCCTACTCTGGGGCTATGAGTGTGAAACGTTATTTTATTATTTTAAATATTGTAAAACCAATATTTTAAAACAAGGCTGAAATTTTTCTCCGCCTGCTCTTTTCTTCAGCTAAGCATTGCCTAAGTCCACCCGGAGCAGATAAAAAATAACACTAAATGCATTTCTTATGCTAAAAGTTAAAATAAAACCGTTCAGTAAATAAAATATTTTTCTTTTGAGAAATTTTCAGAACCGCACGGTGTTGAAAAACATTGTAACTGTGTGGAATAGCGATAAAGCACTAGTATTACTAGTAGTAGTGTCTACTGATATTACTTTTTTTTAAATAATGCGACGTTATTATTCGCTAGAAACAAGGCTGGCTAGGCTCCCAGGAGCTTTCGAACCCAATGATTTTGTACACGACATTAAGACAGTAACGTCCGCGCGTTCCAGGTGATAATAATCCAGTTCGGCGGCATGGCGTTCAGCACGGCGGGGCTGTCGGTGGACCAGTGGCTGTGGTGCCTGTTCTTCGGCGCCGGCACGCTGGTGTGGGGCCAGCTCGTCACCACCGTGCCCACGCGCAAGATTCCCAAGAAGCTCTCGTGAGTATACCTCTGATATATTACCACTAGGCACTGAACCAAGCTTGGAAAGCAGGATAATTGTAATTTATTTTTATACATGATTTTTATTACCTTTTAAATCACCTTTGTTACATATTTCTTTTAATGTTCCTTACTGTGTTTCATTTCTGTGTACAAAAAATAGTTAAATAAAAAAATGGTAGTTATCAGTTACTATAGTAACCACTCAGGTAAAAATGGTAACCTGACTGGCCGATATTTTAGCGAAATGATTGACAAGTTCTTGGTTAACACACAGAGAGATAATCTGCATGTCAATACATCCCCACTATAAGAGCCATGACCTCTTTTATTCTCTTACTTAACTCTTGTGTTTAGTTTAGTGTGTATCCAAGGTTACTAGTGTACGAGTAGTTTTGTATGTAACTTCGATTTAGAATATAAACTTTACGTCCACTGAATATACTAGTCAGAAATTAACTACAAATTACTCTCTCACTATAAGATGTGGATGCTGTCCAAGTCCCTCCATCCCTACCCCTTTCCCAAGATCATCAAATTTAGTCTCGAGTGTTAGAATACGAGATCAAGACGAACCCCTCTCTCCTATAAAAGTGGAAAATGAGTGAGTATAGTTTGGAGTTGTAAAGAAATACTTGACAATATTATTACTTACATAGGACCGATACAAGTATAATTAAAATATATATCTAACTATACTTACTCTGTAAGACTTGATTTGATTTGTATTAAATATAAACATCATTCTGTAAGGTACAGTTAGGTATATTTATTTTGTCTTGTTTGCTAATTCCTTTACCATGGTCGTGGGCGTATATGCACACGCACATTGTCTTTGTGTGCTTGTTCCAAGATTCTTTTAGTTATCAGACTTATCAGTTACTATAGTTATCTAATTGTTACTATAATATATTTGTATGTACTGTAGTTGTAAATGTTAAACAGAAAATGCACAAAACTGGCGACATTATTTGTCTTATCTTATAGTATCATATTTTTTATATAAGGCTTTCATTAGTTACTGTTTTTGAATGGTTTCCGTGGCAATGGTATAACTTAGTTTCACTGTAGTGTGAAGCGAGACATTCGATCTTAAGTATTCTTAAGTAGTAAGAAGTCATATTAGTCCGTTCATACTCTACGTTCCATAGTTTCATTTCTTTTTACATTGGTACATTACCATACAAATTCACATAAGAGTAACCAGGCACCCCCGTGTCCTCAGATGGGGCCGCGGCCAGCCGGACCCGGAGTCGATCCAGCCGGGGCCGGACTACGACGCGGACCTCGACAAGAAGCCGCGCGCCGGCCAGATCCTCTGGATCCGAGGCCTCACGCGCCTGCAGACACAGGTACGCACCTCCCCCACCCTCCTCCACCTCCCCCCACTAGGGAATATAAAGGGGACACCATCCCCAACTTGGGAAAATCAAGGGGATCGCTTTAAAGCCTCGGGGAATTCGATGTTTCACGGAGGTAGCAATTGTGTCGTCAGGGGGTCATGTGTTGAGTTAACGCTTACAAGTAAGGGGTCAAAATGTGTACCGTCGGGGGAATAAGATGTTTCACAGCTTTAAGGGGTTGTGTTGTTGTACAGGGTTAGAAACTGGGAGTGTTCTGTCAGGGGTAAGACGTGCTGAATTGTAATAGGGCCTTGCGAAATAAGGGATGATGTAGGATGAATACCGTCGGGGGTTATAGTGTTTGTGCATATTAGGACAGCGACATAATTAAAGAAAATGTACCAGTGAAACACAATGGAAATAGGTATAAAGGAAGAATTATAATACGAATAATTTTAGCCGTAAGGCCATAAAACTTATACCGCAAGTATGAAATTAACTTAAATTTGCGGCGAGTAACAAACGAATAACAAATAAGACTAAAATAATTAAATATATGTATGTCTATTTAATAAGAATTGAATAAAGTCTATTCTTAATAAAGTTTATTCTTGAATTAGAAGTGTGTTAATAGTGTGAGATTAGACTTAGTTAGAAAAAATAATAGTGAAGAATATAATGTAGTTATAGTAATCCCCAAAATAGATAGAAAGAAAAGTGAGTTAAGCTACATGTCATCAGCATGTCTCTCGCAAGTTTTAAGATAATAAACCAGAGAGCATTGCAGTACTTATTTCACCCGACGGTAAACTTCTGACATTAATTTTCAAAAAGTATAAAATCAATATTCAATTTAAGTATGTTAGAATTCATATTGCATACCCGTGTGAAATTCATTGGTATGTGACATGAATTCATACAATATATGTGGGCTGTGTGTCTTATACGATGTTATAAATTTATCATCGAGTAAATTTGGGTATTATTTTTCTGGTCTGATATCAAATACAAATGACTTCAGGTTGGATTTTTCTGTGAGTAAAAAATCGAAACGAAGATAAATTTTCTAAAAAATCACAAATACTTTTAACATTGGAATCGATAATTTTTTATTCACAGAAATAATTGTGACGGTCGACTGCATAAAAAGTGCAATATTTATGAAGTTTTTATAACTTCTAATATAATTTTAATTTTGGGTCATAATTTTGCTTTTTGCATTCTACCGTCACTTATTTATTCGTAGATGACATCATGGATTTCAAAAACGGCTGTGATTGAAGACTGATTTGTCTAGAATAAGTTAAAATACATGATGGTATCATACGGTAAAAATAGGACATATAAAGTTTACTGTACTAAATTTTGGCATTCGTTTTGTGGTTTTAATAAGATCGATTTTTATCAGTTTACTAGCTGACCCGCGAACTCCATACCGCGTTTTAATGTTCGGGGTGGGCCACCCTTAACACTTTGGGGTATAAAAATTAGTTATACACCTGTTCTCGTACCTACTGAATATACCTATTAATTTTCATCAATATCGATCAAGCCGTTTCGGAGGAGTAAAACACTAAAACTGTGACAGAAGAGTTTTTTTATATTAGATGATGTCGCGGATTGTGCCGAAATTTAGTACAGAAACTACGTGATATA
This sequence comes from Pyrgus malvae, assembly GCA_911387765.1. Classification (NCBI taxonomy): domain Eukaryota; kingdom Metazoa; phylum Arthropoda; class Insecta; order Lepidoptera; family Hesperiidae; genus Pyrgus; species Pyrgus malvae. The sequence continues at coordinate 10,086,731 of OU426971.1, read as the reverse complement.
TAAAATATATGGAATTTCAGTAATGTCAAACGAATTTGGAATAGATCGAATTAGGAGTGGCAGAAAAATGTGTTCGTGTAAACGCGAAAGAGGGATGAGTTTTTAAGTTACAGAATTATATAAATCCTCCATTTATACTGCAAAGTCAACAGGTCAACACAGCGGATACCTTGGGCATCCTAACGCTAAGTTATCGATTATATTGTCCATTTATATATACTTTTACTATTTTTGCATACAAGTCGAATATAACCACCATTTTCAATATACTATGCATTCATATATAGAATAATATCGTCATAGAGAAAACGCTGATTCATTTTATTACACATTATTTGATTTATTGGTACAGCAAGCCGGATTATTCACAGTTCGAAATTTGATATAATGATAATTATTTTAAATAAAAACGACACATGTCATTTTTGTGATAATGAATTCAAACTTTCAAAAACGACTTTTTATATATATTTTTTCTCTTTAATTTTTACTTTTGTTTTTTTTCTATTTCATTTCGATTTTTATTTTCCTTTTCATTGTTTCGTTTTTTCTCCTGTACTTCTGTTCTTATTTGATAGTAATTATTTCTATACCTACACAGAGAAACACTATACAGAGTAATAACAGTAGTGACGCTATATTATTTTGGCCCATGATTAACGTAGATTAAAAATATTGTTCGGTTACTCATTTTGACTTTCCAGAATTACTTATGCAGTTTAAATTTAAAGAAACAAAAAAATAAGCAACCGAGCAAAGTTTTATTAGATTTTTTCTAAAACTTATTAATTTTTCGGTACCCGGTTTCATGACATCCTTTCGCCTCGACCTTTCGATTTCAACGACTTAATCTTTTCTTTATTTTCAGACTTCGAAAATCTGTCGTTACTTGCTTTTAACTGTCTACATTTCTGTATGTCGTGAAACCGGCTAGCGCCCAGTTAGATTACACTAGATAGCATAAACATCGAAAGTAACGGCCATGCATGCTCCGCAGTACGGAACAGTCTGACGCTTTCCAATATTGTTTATTTTATTTTTAATTTCGTTATTATTTACTACCTGAGTTGACTGAACCCCCCACCCCGTACCACTACCCATTGGCATGCGATTTATGTAGGCTGTGACGATGTAACTTGTCCCTCATATTATGTACCCCACCCTCCAAACAGTTACTATGACTATACTCCCAATAGACGATTATTTTTATCTACACCACATGAAACCACAACGCGGTATAAATATGACTGTCTCTTCACTCTGTCTATCTTTTATTTAGTCATACTGACTGTTTGATTTTTTTTTACTATTTTTTTGTCTGTTTTTATTTTAATTTTATTTTTTAATTTATTTTTGAAATAGTGTTTTTTGCTTGTGATACGCCAACCCGATTCAACCTCGCTACTGATCCAAAGCAACCCAGCTGTTTGAATGACTGAGCCGTCCGCTCGCACCTGGACGCAGCGCCGCACGGCGTAACTAACACGCGTTACCGATATCAATACTAGCAGTAACAGTTAATTTTGTATGTTTTTCCAATGTTTTTCAATTATTTTTCAATGTTATTTTCCGTATCGATTTGTTCCGTTACTGCTATTGAGAGGAACGTAATTTATTTGAGTGTGGAGTGGATTTTTCTTGAACGATAAATTAAAAAAGCGAAAAAGAGAAATGTTTATACACAGTTGTAGAGAGCATGCCGTGAGTGCTCGCCGTACTAACACTAAAAAGTTTAACCGTTCTCGGTCGAACCTGTCTTTTCCTTTGCCGTTGTAATGTCAGTGTTATTTGTTTGTTTTCCGTTTGTTTTTTGTTTGTTTTATTTTTTTGTTTTTGTTTGTGAATGTTGTCCCGTAGCCGTGCTATGTCGGGGTGTTGTCAGTCAGGTGGGTAAGCGTCAAACTGGGCAAGGATGTCCACTGTCCACGTCAGTAGTAACGCCTTGCCTTGCCGTTGGAAAGTGCCTTCATTGTGTTGTTTTGCGTATTATGTTAGGCTTGTTGTAGTGTCCGTATATGTATGTATATAGTTGGTTACACCATCGTTGCGGACATGTTTGGTGAGTATAATGTTTAGAAAAAAAAACTAACAAGCAATTATAATTGTTGTATAAATAACCGTTAAAAGTGATTTTTGTGTAGCTTCTTAACTTTTCCGTGTAACGCTACAATTGTGCAAATATCGTAAGCTAGAACTTTCTTACTGTATTGAACGTAGCTACTATTGTAAATTTAGTCGCTAAAATACATTGATATAGTCATCATGTTTTCACAATTGTAAGTCGAAACTCGTAGGCGAACCGTTCCTCCTTGGCTCCTGAATCCAAATGTTTAATACTAAAAATTAACAAGGCATGGTAGACAACTAAGTAACATGATTACTTAATTACGAACCGAGTATAAAATGCGAGCCACCACCATAGAGGCATATGGAATTTGGACTGAACTTAGTTTAAATAAAGAATACCTTCTAAATAATGTGTTTGTGATAAATAGTTGCGTTCGAGACGCCTTGGTGTCATCTTGTGTTATTTTAGGTGTTACGGCGACGATTAGTTGTGCCCTGGTTCCCCATAGGTGTCATCAGTAGGTGTCATCGCCCTGGGTTGTGTAGGCGTAGAGTAGCCAGATGTCGATCTTCAGGGATGCTACGGCCTCGATTGACCCCCTCTTTACTTTTGTTTCCTCATTTTTTTTGTTTTTGGTTTCGTTTTTCAGTTCGGTTGGCACTTCCGAGTCATATTTCTATCACGCGACACGGCCACGGCCGCATACATGCCTCACACCAGACACAACCGTTTTTTGTTTTTTACTAGCTCTCGCCGCGCCCTCTCGCGGAAGTTACAACTGAACTCACACCCCCGACTTCGCATTGTTTTCAATCTTTCCTAATCTTGTGGTAACGATTCAATCCCTGATTTGTTTTAAATGTGTTTGTTAAACTGTGAAAAGCCGGTTAAATTCCATTCAGTAGATTTTCATGCCGTCAAAATCAAGGACGCACGTACAGACCGACACTCTCGTTCCGCTCTAACGTAGTATTCCATGGAATAGGTCACACTAATCCCCCGACCCCACCATGTACAAACACCAATTCTTTACAATTTTTTATAACTGTGTATAGTTACAAAGGGTCTGTTTTGTTTCTTGTTGGCCTGCTTGTAGCTAGGACAGATATGGGGACGAATTAAACTAATTAAAGTTGTCAAAATTTTGGTAATACTCGGTCCACAGAACATGACGTCATCCTGTTGTACATATTCATAATACACCTAAATAAAATAAAACTTTTTTTGTTGCTCCTCGTAATCACAATAAAACATATTCTTAATAAAATATGCTACAAAAATAACAGAAATATACAGATAAAATCAGAATTTGAAATTATATACAGATAAAGTCAGAATTTGAAATATAATTTATTGTACTACCTGACAACCTATTTATCACCATAACTTAATTACGAATTACACCACATAATATTATGGTAATGTATGAATATTTAATTATTGTTGTAAAGTGGCAGTAACTGTAGAACGACTAAAATCCTAATCATTTTCTTTGTGTTTTATAAAATGAGGAAATAAGGAATTTACATTGATTCCATACAAAATAATAATAAAAGAATTACCTACATGTGCACAGAGATGATGTCAATAAATAAAATCGAGTTTTATTTCCGGACGTAATACATAATAGTAAATCAATTTCTAATGCGATTAGAGTGATTCAGAATCAAGGCCAACTCACAAATCTTACAACAGACTAACCTATAAATGTTTTATGACATACGATTAGTAATAGATGTACCTACATCTGACATCTGACAGTGACGGTTGGTAATATTACCAATTACAACCGCTATAAATATTTGAATTTGGAAGAATTAGGATTGATTTTGCTACCCATAAAGTAAATTAATTCCCTGGATTCTGTCTCACACTGTGTTCGTGACTAATTAAAAAATGCGTTTTATAGGTTCGTCCATAAAATATGTACGCAACGTAAACTAGGGTTTATATAGCAAAAAAGGGGAATCAAGTGACTTACAATAGAATTCGATACATCGAATTTTTACATGTAAAAGAATCGCAAACTTTTTATAAATATGACGGTAGTAATAACCGTTACTATAAATTTTGCTGCGTAAAGTACGGTAGTTTGAAAATGTTTTGCTTACCTTTAAATTAATTGAAAATTCATATTGTAGAGCAGTAGTTGTTGAGAAAAGAGGTCTGTTCCGAAAGACAAATAGTATTTTGGGGACCAAATATTAAAGGACAGTTTCGTATTTTATGGACGGCCACCGAAGCGAACCCAAAAATCCCGCGAGCCCCATATCTCTCCGAGCGGTTAAAGCCAGGGTGTGGGTGACGCATAGGACGGTGTCGAATGGGGCGAGCCGCGCGTCGTAGAAAGATGTTGTTGGCAGCCCCGGCCCGTGCTCGAGACCGAGGTGTAGTGGCGGCCGCGGCGGGTGGCGGCGCGCTGCGCTCGACGGACGCTCACGGTACTGCTCCCCTAGCGGCTAGCGACTAGCGTAGTCCCCTGGTCCCATGTCTGTCACTCTCTGTCACTGTCTGTCACTCCCCCTCCCCCCACACACTCGACGACACGCGTGCATCGACGCTCGATCGTTCGCAATACGACCCAAACCCCCTAAATCTGACGAGTCTAAATTAACCCTTATTTTTTGATGTGCTGCAATTCTTTTTATTTAAACCCGAACAAGGTGGACGCTTTCGGCTTACCGTTGTCGATGTTTACGGTTTTGTGGCTTTGTGACTTTTTTAGTTTGTTCAGTTTCGGCGACGCGAGGATTTCGTTTCGATTTTAGTGCGTTTGTTTGGAGTTTCTCACGTGCGTGTGTGTTGTAAATACGTAGATCGGCTGAAATCTTATCAGTTTTGTCCTTTCTATCTCTCTAGAAGCATGTACTTCCTTCGACTTATAGAAGCGTAAAGCGTTGACTTTGTGACTCGAATTGTTAGCCGAGACGGTCGTCGTCGATTGCGAAGTGATCCAGAGTCGATGGCCCGCGGGAGCGATTCAATAGTTGAGATTTTTCGTCTGTATGCATTCCCGTCCGGAGCCTTTCCCGGCCCGGCGTCCCCGCACCTCCACGAGCTCCTCGAAGTCGACACCCGACCCCATTCGCTTCTCGACACTCCATCGAGGCCACCCGAGTTCGTTAGCAGTTTTCGCTCGCACCCGTTAGTTAGCGAGCATGGTTCACCGCACCGGTCATCCCATTAGTGTAGCCACGGTTCGCATGCGTAGCAGACGCGACGTCGCACACTCGGAACGGGCTGAGGTCCATACGTTTGTGTAGATACGTCCGGTTACGAGAAACGTTTGTAAAAAATATTTAAGTTGGTGCTTAATAAGCAAATTGGCTAGTTAGCAAAACGTCTAATTTGCAATATTACTAACTAGTGAAACGTCAAACTGATTAACCTAAATATTATTCATTCAGCTATCAGCCTTTAGAAATCCTTTGTTGGACATAAACCTCATTAGTATAGTAAGCCTTTCGTTAGTAGGAATGTTCTTAATGAATTAGATTGAATTGAAATAGCTTACATAGATAATAATATAGTCACTGATTTGCCCTTTGCCTAAATTTACCAAACAGAAATCTAAGTAACAAATGTTGCTAGCATTTTTGTCGTTTTTTTTTTAAAAGAACTACGAAAACAATAATTAATTAATTTTCCGGTACTTGTGCATTTCAACGTTCGGATTTTACGAGAATTAAACTATCGCTCATTAGTCGTTTTGCAACTTAGACGTTTTGCTAATTAGATAATTGGTAGTCCCAGTCGTCTACGTAAACGTGACTCGTGATCGGACGCCGCTACGGGACGGATCGATCGCGCCCTCGGAATACAGTCGTACGGGCGCACAGCCGACCGAACAGAGACATCCACACCACACTCGGTAACGCGTGACGGCGGAGGCGGCGGCAGGGCGGCAGGGCGGCAGGGGCGGTGGCGAGGTGAGGGGAGGGCGGCGCGTGACGTTGTGTCGGTTGCAGCTGCGCGTGGTGCGCGCGTTCAAGTCCACGCTGGAGGACCTCGAGGAGCGGCTGTCGGCGCACTCGGCGGCCGGCCTGCGCTCGCGCCTGCGCGCGCCGCCGCCCGACATCGCCTACATCGACGACGACGCGCCGCAACAACAACAACAACAACAACAAGCACGCACCGAGACCACCATATTCTGACCGCCCCACCTCGGCCGGACCGCTAGCGACCCCCCAGGCGCGGTCTCAGCGACACTCTTAGGCAACACAATAGGGAATATGCGTAAATTTTATTCATCATTTTATTTATTTTTACCAAAACTAGGTAATGAGAAATACGAAAAATTTAGTTTTTTATCCAATTTTTTAATTTTTTTTTCGGACGCTTTAAAACCTTAACAAGAAAAAAATATGAAGACCAATATCGGTCTCAGCATACACTTAAAACCAGTTTTTAACTGTTAAAATAGCAAATCACTTGTTTTTCCCATAGTATTTGGTAGTGTGTTCACAACACTTGACGTCATATGTCCCGCCTCGTTAGTATGGGCTGTTTACAACGCCACGCGGTGAAGTTTAACTTTGGCTTAGTTAATTTTAATTAATAATAGTGTATGCCAAAATAGGATCGATTGATAATATAAAAAAATCATGCATATTCCCTATTTACTTATGTTACTATTGGTATAAAAATCCCCTCCCAAACCATGAACAAGGTCATGATCGTCTACGGCGACCGCGCCTGGATGCGACCATATAAATTACAAAAAAATATACATATATCTTCTTTTTGCTTATATAAAGATTAAATGAACCGAATCGGTCGCAAGCGGGATCCGGAGACTCCACCGAATATCCTCCCCCCCTTTTTTTTGTTGTTCGACCTTTTCGTTTGCGAGACCGCCAATCGTACTTAACCGCGAACTCGCCGTCGCTATAGCGACCGTCGCGACTCTTATCTTAGTGCGTTAAGAATTTTATTAAGTGTTAAAACTTTTAGAGCTAGGTAGCCGATAGCAATAATACGTAGCGAGTTGGAAGCCGGCAGCGGGCTCCTATACCGAATTGTGCCTGTTCCGTTATCGCGCATCGAATTGACGATGTTTCTCGAACTTACTATACCTAAGTACCGCGCATATCCTCACCTCGGGACCTAAGTAGCTAGAGTTAGCCTCTTTTTACGAATCCTGAAGTCTGTCACTCTCGCAAATTCGAACACTGCTATCTAGTTTTTTTGTAAATAATCTAGTACTTTTTCTCGAACCTCTTTATATTGTATATCGGAGCAGTGATATTTTGTATAGCTGTTATAAAAACTCCTTTTATTAAAAATGTAATTGTTAACTTTTAAAAAATTATTCGGCTAGCGAATACTTTTAAATTTTTTCAAATCTCACTAGCTTATGTATAAGTAGCTGTTACGAGAGGAATTGTCTACTGTTAAGCGTCGCTTAAGAGGCCGTATACGAAATTTTGCCCATTGCTTCGATTTAGTTGATTTTACATATGAGATTTTGCAGTTAAAATTCTTGCAGGATTTCTGTAAGTTTTATTGCACAAAGTGACTGATCATTTCAATAATAAACTATTAAATTGGCCACTTTTTCATTTTTATTACGTTGTTTTACTTAATAGACCTGAAGACGGTGACAGTTTTTTTTTTTAATTTTACTGTAATAGGTATATTAATACATATTTTCGGATCATTTTAAATATTCTAAACGGATCGAAAAATGCTATGTATTGCTGTAAAAACAGCATATGCACTAAATTCGTCACTTTTTGCCACTCTCACAAAAAACATTAGTAATAAAAAACATTGAACTTAACTAATTTTGAAAAAAAAATGGGCCAGGTATTGTATTTTATTTCAGCAAATTGGAAAAATATTTTATAAAATTTATTAGACATAAATACACTTCAGTTCATAATCAATCCGTTTCCTGAAAAAAACTAAATTGTTAATGAAAGTTTGGCAGTAAAAATCTTTTAAAGTAACCTAAAACTCGCATTATAATTCTTGACGCAAGCTAATGTATTCGATCATTATTAAAATGATCAGTTATATTGTGCAATGAAACTTATGGAAGTACTGTATTTTAACTGCAAAATTTCATGTGTTAAATCAGGTAAATCGCGAAATCGGCTTCGCGAATTTTGTATATGACCTCTTAAGGGTCACCGCTCGGTAGCTCGAGTTTGTTTTGTTTCATAGTCAATTTTGGGACCACTTATACCCATTTTCATACTTACGAAGTGATTAATATATACCACAGTTGTAATAGAATCTTGAATCGATCTATAGAGAAATGTATTAGAATAACCGACTTGTATACGTTTTCCTGAATTACGTACACAATAGGAGATAAGAGCGCTACTGAACGATGTATGAACAAAACGACTTGGTTATGCGAATGTTACGAGAAGAGAATATTTACGATTAATAATAAATTTTGAAGCAAATTCCATAGCATTTTCTTTGACACGCATAATTATGGTGGGGGCCGCCCAGTTTTTAGCGAAACCGCTCTATTTCAGATGTTAACGGTAAGTGGTAGGTCTGAGTCGCGTACGCGGTAGCGGCGAGCGGCCGTCGGAACTCACTGACGTAGGTAACAAGTACAATAACAGTATGACACGAGCGAATTGACATGACACCTGGCTCGATTGACGTTTGTGCAAAAATAATACGAAACTAAACTGACAGGATAAAATAATCTGTATGATATGAATATTACACAGTTATTTATCTTGATTATCTTTTGTTGAGTTTAATATTAAAAGTTATAAATTATTTTTATAATAAAGTTAAAACGCTAAACTTTTTATCTTATAATAAAAACCAATAACGATAACAAACAACACCTAAAGAATAACTTGATTAATTGCTTTTAAATCATTAAAATGATTGTGCAACGTAATCTGTTTTGCTATCGCTACCGGCATGACGACGACGGAAGCGCGGGGTAGTGGGAGGGGTATCGAGTAGACAGCCAGGTGCCATGTTAATGCGCCCGGGTTGTAAAGTAAACAGTAATCTGTAACTGGTAGTGGCATGACGCTCTCGTTGCACGTTCACTGACGTCTTCGGTACATACTCGCTCAAATCGACTCGTAACGTGCGATTGTCGCTCAACTACCGACTATAGACCTTCCGAACTGACGTAACACCGACCGGTGTATACAATCAGCGGCCATTTTGTGACGCGAGCGCGTACACAAAATGGCGGCCGACGCACTTAGATTGTAAGTACAGAGTATCTATTGAAGAGATGTTATTAAATTTTTTTGGTACAAATGTTGTTCTTTTTGTATTCTTTAATTAATTTAGCTTCGCATTTAAAGTGTGATCATGCTTATGTTACAGCGTTTTGCATGTATACAGATGTCTGTGAGTATGCACAATTGTATTTTTTATTTGTTCTAGATGTTTGGTATGTAGACGTTCTGATAATATTTTTTTAGTATGCAAGAAGCAATTATTTTGTTTTTTTTAACTGTCTCGTATTATCAGATTCTCAGTGAACAGTCTTATGTCTAATTTTGTTTTTATTAATACTAGTACGTCCTATGTGTTCGATATCGAACGAAGCTACATTATATCTATTCTATTCATATCACAATAACTACCAAACTTCTAACCTTAGATTTAAGCAGCGATACAAAATGATAAAAACGAATAAATATATAATATCTCCACTATTACACCAAAACTAGAGGTATAAGAACATAACCTATCATTTTGAAATTTAAAAAAGCTTTTAGATTTAATTTTATTTTTTTCATTTTATTTTTTATCGTTGACTCGGTTGTGTAAGTACTTATTTTATAAGTTGATTTCATTATCTTTAACTTATTTTTGAGTTACTTGTAACGATAACATTATTGTTAAATAAAACATACTTAACCGGCATTATAAACGACCAGTTTTATTAAAACAAACTCATTTGAATAAAAGTATTTATTTGGATTGTACCGATATTTCATTTTATTGTACCTCCGATAACCGCACACTCGCATTTCTCCGCGATGTAGCTCACATACCGGATTTTTTCAACTTTCTGCGTAGTAGTAGCTTTTCACACGGTAATTTTCCCATTTATTATTTCTTTTATATAATGTACTTGCTACTGGATGCCCTCGATTGCCCCGACCCAACTAGTGTGAATGCCCCCTTACCTTAGTTAACGATAGGCACTTGGCTAGTAACGAAACTGCTGTCGATATCTTTTTACTAAATTTCTACTAACGTTATCTAACACACTCGTAGTTTCAGTGTTCTAAAACCAAAAAAGTGGACCATTAACAACGATTTAATGTATAGTCTGTATATCAGTAAAACAACTGTGATACGAATTAAAAAATAAGTAATTTGAATTTTGGTTTTGGAACGCCGTGAATCTTCTAAATTTTCCGTATTGGCAACACCGAGCAGTTTGGTTACGCGACCCTAGCGCCGCGCGCGCCTGACGTGCGGTGATGTTGTTTTGCAGCAAAAGGCGGACATATTGGCCGGCCGAAGGATTTTTGTCAATAATTATTTGGCGGAGCACCGGAGGATCAGCGTGCAATCCGGCGGGAGCTCCCTACCGGCACTCAGCCCCGTATCGCATCAGAGCGATGACTAAAACGACAAAAAATACCAAAATGGACACCAAACATTCAGCCAAAGGCTAAGGTTACCTTACCGCCCACAAAACTATAGCCCGAATAGTGCGTACACACACGTTTTATATAGGAGCGAAACATGAAAAGACAGCTTAGATATTTAAATTGCCTTCATGTGTTAACTACTGCCATATAAACTTTATTACTAACTAAACTATTTAAAACTTTCTTAAACTATTCCTAACGTAAATAGTATCTAACCTTCTCGAATAAAAAGCATTTTCTGAATCTTAAAGTGTACATGTAGTAGATAGAGTAAGATTTAATTGTTTAAAACTACTAGCGTAAGAGATATATTAGAGAAATTGCAAAATATATTACTAGATTTTAATGTAACTATGGTGCACCGTTTTTAGATTGAATATTTATAGCTATATGATATTCGTGACGAAGTATTCCTTTTTATATTTGAGGTTATAAAGGAACAGTTTTCAAGTTTATTTTTTTAAATGAGACGCGTGACTTGATTTTCTCTTCTGTAAATATTCAAACGTCTTTTGTCTCTCTCTTTTATAGTAATTGTAACGTTGTTGTGTGTTGTACGAAGTAAAAATTTTATAAAGATAAATATATTATTACAATTAATGTGCCATTTTTATAAGGAGTCACAAATATGTGCTAGCGAGTGCTTTTAAGCGTTTTGAGGGAAGATGATATTTAAATTTGCTTGTTTTAAGGAATGTCATAGTTGTTCTATAGTGTGTTCGATTATATAGCTACTGGTAAACGTTATATCTGTTAAATGTCTTGAATTCTTCCCAAATTTAGTAGATTTAATATATGTTGTCCTTTTTGTTAGTTAAGTAAACAGTATTTTTTTTTAGTGGTACGCTGTGACCAATATTTTAAGTTTGCTTCAAACAAATGTGGTTGAAATATTCTTACTTCTCTGTCTGTTTATCTGTTTGCATGAAAGTACCTATACTAAAATTAATTTAAATGTAGTTGAATCTAAAATATCAGTAAAATGCATGTTTTACTCTGAAACTAATGTATTTTTTCAGTATCTAATTTGGAACAGAACATTTACACCTTAACACTACTCTCTACTTTCTACTACTGTTCTTCGAACCTCCTATCTTTTCTTACCTTTTCTTCTTTCTTTCTTTTCTTTTATCTTAACCACTTCTACACTTACATTTACAAGCAAATTTAAATATCTTTTGACCGCTACGTGAGATGTATCGATATTTAAATATGTTTCTATGTTATTTACAAATATAGCGTTTATATAATAATTAAAATTCATCATTAAATGCACTTCGTGTAGTGAAATTTAATCATTGCCTGCTAAATAGGTTTTAAGATAGATATAAAGGAATATTATTCTAAAATTATTATTATACTACAAGTTAAAAGCGTTTTGGTGTACACCAAGGAATAGTTATACGGATGATTAATTGTGCTTACAGTAGATCACCGCGTTAGAGTTAAAAAAAAACACAAACGAAGTAATCGAAGCATGATTTGCTGAAACAGCCTATTGGTATGAAATACTGTCTGTTATTGGTTAATTGAAGCTTCTTGTCTTTATGAAATTTAGTAATAAAGTACCTATACTCCAAAGTAATTTTTATTTTACACATCCGTACCGGAGCGCCGCAATAAAAGGTAACTGAACTAAAAAATGTTTGTGTCGATGTCAAATGTTTGAATGGCGGCCGCTCGCGTGGCCAATAGTAGGGAGCCCAAAAGGAGATTTTAGGATTTACTCGAGCGCGTCAGATTAAGATATGGGGTACACCGTGCATCCTGTTGAGTAACTGCCACGATTTAAAAAAATCTTTGTTTGTCTTGCTTGCGGATGTCAAGATGGTCAGATTAGAATAACCCGTTACTGTTGATAAACCATTACTTTTAAAAAAATAAAAATTGTAACTCTTCCGGGATTACAAAAATGCTGTTCTTTTATTTCGCTGTTTTGTATATATTCATACTAAAATCATCAGATTACTGGTATATGACTTACCATGTATTTAAATTACTGAAATATGACTTACCATGTAATCCATTATACTATTGATCGATATTTGTCGTTATTTTACCTGTACCTTTCGTATAAATTTTTTTGAAAACCTATAGGCGCTCTCCGTGCCTGTTAAATGGAAAACGTCATATAATCTTTTAATCTTTCTACCACCCAACCTATAAAATGCACAAGGTCCTGATGACGCTCTAGTAAATCCACAATTAGCCTCGTGGGCTCCCCTACTAAATGTTTGTCGTACGGTCGTATCGATGTTAGATCGCTTTCCGCTTTCACTCATTACCATGTACAGTAGTTTCACCGGCGAGCATGTCAGAGTAGACATCACTCGAATATTTTAATGCAATGTAAGCAGCGTGAAATTTATCGACCCCTGTGATTTTAGACGTTTCGCAACTGAAATTCTCTAAAATTGTAGATTTGTCGTAACCGAATTTCACGCCTCCGCGCTGTTTTCTATAGATATAAGTGTGTAAATTTAAGCAACGCTTTTTTAGTATAGTAAGTTGTACCGCACGTTTTCCAGTAGCCTCAAATTAATTAAGCTTAGTATAATCTATGTACATAGAAGCTTTTGTTCTAGACAGTAGTTAAAATATTCCTATCCAATACGTATCTGGTATGTGAGCAACTACGATTAAATATAAATGTGCTTTATTAGATCGTATCGCATGAAGATTCGAAACTGGACAACACACGTGTCTCCCAGAGACTCAAACACACAAACACGAACACACACAGACGCACAAAAATGGTGTTTTTGAACAAGGAGTTCAACTTAATGTGTACAACACGCTTGAAACCGCATCTACTGAGACTTCAGTAGCAGCTCGATGTACATTGATATCGATGTTTTATTACGTTTTATTTTTAAGTTATTTTTATTTACTGTTCACGTTCAAATTTAACGGAGCCCTGGATGGAAAACTTGTGTAAAAATCTATAGTTGTAAGTGCACAATCCATGAATGTGCTTTTTTTAAGTCTAGGAGGACCCCTGCGTTATGTTATTTTTATGTTTTCTACTTTATTATTTCTCTTCTTTCTAAGATATCCATTGCTTCGCGAGGCGCACGCTTCGAACTATCCCTATACTTTATACCTTCTGGAACACTCTGTGCAGAATCTTTCACTGCTACAACATCCAACGCTATTCTACAATCTAACCGTTCTCAGTTTATTTTCAAATTAACAGGATCATGACTAATTTTCTTTCATTTTTAAGAATTGATTTTTGTATAGTCTTAACCTCCATCAGCTTTGTTAATAAAATCCAATCCATTATTCATTTGACGACAATCCAACTACTATAGTCATTCAAGCATTGGCTTTTATTTCAAAGCATCTTCCTTGTAAAGAGTTTTTATTTTTAATAATGATTGTACCTTTAAATTATATTAGTCAATTGGTCAAAAATATCAAAATTATTAGTGAAGTGTGGGATAGCGTTGGAGGGGCAGCGCCGTGTCTCCTATCCACGGGGCACCCCCTTCTCTTCGTGTCGTTTATCTCTTACTTCATATTCTTGTTTTTATTTTCTTTTCCATGAATCCCCATTGCACACGGAAGGTCATAGGTGGCGAGTTACAAGAACGCTTGATTCCGGTGCCCTACAGCAAGACATCTACCGATCAAGCTGTAAGATTTGACAAAAAGCCTGCTCTCTCATTCACTCTTGTTTGTTTTTACGTTGTCCTAACGGTTTTGTTGTACTGTAATTACTGTACCTACTCTATACTTACAACTGTTATCCGTTCTAACTTTTATCCCGTTTTCGTCTTTCGACGCTGACCCTTTAGTTTCACTCCTTTTATTGACTGTATTATAACTGTATAGGTAATGTGTTCCTGTATGTTTGTCCGTTTGAAATTAATTGGTCAGTGTAAGCTTGCATGCTTCCATCACGTGCACGTCTGAGGCATGCGCTATGTTTGTCATCTCGGTGTGCTTGACGTGTTTTTGCAGATTCTAAGTGTTGTTGCACCGACCAGCCTGTTCATTAAAATGATACTCGAATGTTTTTCGTCGGTAATATTAAGATGTTTCGGTAAGTTTTGTACCTACATCAATGGTTGACTTATAACCAAATGGTGTTGTAAATGTTTAGAAAAGAAAATGTGTTCTGGCAAGAAGTCAAAGCTGAGCGAAAGGTATCGACTTTCTTTCGTATAAATACTTGTTTCTTACCGTTAACATAACTCAACGAATAGTACTAGAATATTCAGGAATTGCGTCTTCCTTCTGTAGCCTAATATTTTGATAGTTAACCATGAATGAAATAAAATCTTCGTAATGTTTCAGGACAAGAAAGATAGAATCAAAATTCGATAAAACTACCTAGAAATTAGATTCAACATACTCATTTTCACAAAAGTTCCATTTCCGATTCCTCACTTTAGAAAGCTTGATTAGACGCTGCTCGCAGTACAACTGTGTAGTCACTTTAGATGCTATAATAAGAATGTAACATATACACCTAAGCTACAGTACTGTCCCTAGAATGCTATATCATAGACATAGCATTTAGATCATATTTTATGTTAGCATTGTCATCGAGACCATAAATAGCGTTGTGTATATTATGTTGCCTCACAAGTGCACTGTAACTATCCGTGGGGTTCCATCGCTCCATAAAACGCCAGGGATTCGTCATGGACGCTTTGAACATCAAAGGAATCGACTTCCATTTTTGATAAATAGCTTTTAGCTAATCTGAGCCTAACGTTATTGGAATATTCGTATCACGGAAATACGTACTGTCGTGTTAGCTTGCCTCATCGGGAAGTCCCGGGGGCGATCGATGTCGCTTCTTGTAGCGTACGCCCATCGCAGATGCTTCGCGTACTCACATAGAAGAGGTCAATGTCCAAATGCAGTCACAGACCGATGCATGAGCCACAAGACACGAGGTCGCTATACTACTGTATTCAGAGGGCGTCGATAGATGTATCACTGCATGGCATGCGCAGCGGGGCTACCGCGCTGCGATCGAATAACGAATCTATATCAATATATGTAATCTGTGACTGGAATTTTGAATTACCTACCGCTTTCTCGCCTATTTTCTAATGGCTCGGTGTGCTTCTATTTATGTTCATTTCGACAATGTATATTTTCTAATCACTTGACGACGCCTCCTTCTGCTTCAACACCCTCTACATTCGTGGTGAAACAAATCTGCTTGTGCGGCTTGTGCTACTTTCCAAGACTATTTCTGTCAGTTTCTTTATTTTTTTACTATTTCTATCCACTATTGGTGTTGATTTGTTCTGCCACAAAGGAGTGATGAATTAGAAGGAGTAACTAATGATTTACCTACGTCTCGCTCTTGCCCTCCTACAGTTAAACGAGCTCCTTTGTAAAATTGCTCGTAATGCGAAACAGGAGCGATTTTTGGGAAGATAAAATAACATCCGTCTAACGCAGAAGAATTGGCATTATTTGTACCAAATTTGTGGCCAGTACTGTAGAATGTTTCTACCGTACCGCACCCTACTGTCGTATCTGCTGTTAGGAATTTATCTTGCCATAGTGAAATGCGATCGATCAAGACATCAAACGACCTTGATTAACATTACAGAACTAAAATATAAAAGCTAAAGCTCGTAGAGAAATTTAAGATCTTGGTCAATCGCTAAATATGTATAGGCACCATATACGTCTGTGATTCAGTCATATTTCTAAAAGAATTGTCTTTATTATAAACATTAGATTGAAAACTATTTCATAGTCGCATTAGTTTTCTTATTTGTTGTTTAAAAACAAGTTTTTTGTCATGTTAATATAATTCTCTGAATACCCTAAATTTTTTTGCGTATAAAGTACCCTCATTGTTTTTAATTCTAAACTACTGTGCGAATAAGGCACATTACAAAGGAGAAAAAGCAGTACAGTAACTTCATAATATCGCCCGAATTTTGAATGATATTATGAAGTTATGCGTACTGCTTGTTCTTTGTACTGTGCCACAAGTACGCGTACTTACTCGCACGTCGGTCACTACTTTAAAATGTTATTTTTGTTAAAACAGTACTAAAAACTTGTCAAGTCAAGAAAAATCTCTGACTACCTACCCTCAATATTTCCAATTTATGTTGCGATTAGAATACTTGAAAAATCTGATGACTGAGTCGCAAGCGTATATGTTCGTATTGCGAGGGTAGAGCGAGACGGGGTTCTCTTGGGCACGGGTACTAAGCGGGTGTGTGCGCGCAGATCCGCGTGGTGAACGCGTTCCGGCAGGGGCTGGACTCGCGCGGCTCGCTGGCGGACGCGGCGCTGGCCGAGGCGCTCCGCAAGCAGACGGCGCTCGCCAAGCGCTACTCGCACTCCTCGGCCGAGGCCGAGCGGGACGCTCTGGCGCCGCACGACCTGGACGTCGAGCGCCTCTCCAGCCACTCGCACACCGAGACCGCCGTCTAACCCCCACCCTGCCCCCCACTCCCCATCCCCCGCAACCCCCCGCAGCCCCGCCGGCGCCCGAACGTGACTCGTTGTTAACTAGTGTGTTTAATTATTCGATTGTTTTGAAAATATTTTATTATTATTATACGCGTCGCACCGACCCGCGCGCGTCTGTTGAACGTAAAATATTGTCTAATTAATTTTAGGATTTAAGCGCGATGACGAGCGAATGGGCGAGTGTTTTTTGAATAAAAATAAAAATTTTCGCATAGATCGTGTCGTCTCTTACACGGAATGAAATGTTTTATATTGCTTTTGTCAAAGACATGTTGTGGAGCGCGGGCGGGCGGACCGCGACTCGTCCTTTTGTATAAAGTCGTTTCATTTGTAGCGCTCACCGTTTGTACGCCGAGTGATATTAGCGTCCGCGCCCGCCCGCCGGCGCCTTATATACTTAAACTAAATTATTGAACTATTAGTTAAGGTGTTTGTTATAAATTTCAATAACTTTTTTGTTTTTACGACCTTTTCCCCTAAATCTAAGTATACATTTAAGTCATATCTCGAAGCGTAGACGCATCAACCGAAAAAGTTTCTATACAAGAACCGAGGAGCGCCTTCTTGTGTAAAAACCGACGTAGTCCACTTTAAACATCTTCGAAATGTTTAAATAGAGAATAAAAATTGTATAGCTGAAGGTATTTATTTGTAATGCTAGTCTCTTACGAAACAAATACTAATTATTCAATTATTATAATGTACTTATTGATTATCGATAAATACTTCAAGTTTATTAAACAAAATATAGTCTACGATGTAACGAATTGATTTTGGAATTCTTTCTCTATGAGCAATAGCGAGGCGGCGCGCCGCGTCCGCTGGCCGTGCACACAGATGCGTTAGTGCTCGGGGCACCACACAGGTGCGTTACAGCTGACGGGGCACCACACAGGCGCGTTACAGCTGCACGGGGCACCACACAGGCGCGAAAGCGGCGCGCCGCCGGCAGACATAGGCGACGTAGGATCGCAGCAGTGGCATTTTCAACTATAAGTAAGACGTGTACTTAAAGGACTTAGTGACGAGTCAAGCACTCGCACCGGAGCGGCCGACCGCTCGCCGCCCAATTGTTTTAGTAATAAATAATGATAAAATCGAACGATTTAGTGGATCGGCAATGTTCAATTTTGTATAGAACGTTTCATAGTAGCGGTATTGAGAGTTGTTACGTTTCGTTTGGAGCCTCGGCCCGCACGCCGTTCCGACGCTCGACTATAACAATCTTGTAAGTAATCGAGTATTAGCTTCGAATCGATAAAGCCTTTTTAAAAAAAACTTAGTTAAAAATGAAAACTATTGAAACTTCACATGTTTAAAGAGTAATATATTAGTTACGGTTTCGGTGAATTAGAGAGGTCATGGTATCGTTTTGTGTATTATATTGCTATATTTTGGTTGATATTCGTTACGTGCCAGTGTTTCCCGATGAAAGACATAAATTAGGAGCGTACTGTGACGTAACAGTACCTAACAATAAATTGTTTTACCAAATTGCCACTAACCATCTTAGGTGATAAGTCCCATTGTTGTATTTTTCGTCTCACAATAAATGAAATCTATTTTATTGTTTTTAACAATGAAGTTTTATTTACTACCCCCTGATACAAAAATACAGGTTAATCGTCACGTGATTAACTTTCTTCCAACATCAGTTGGTCTTAGCCTTAGAGCATCAAGGTATGACACCCGTCAGAGAGGAGTGGCCTTTACGGACGAACCCCTCGTCCCAACGTCCATGCACAGTTTGCCTTCTAGATTTACAACTAGTGTGCTGTGTGTGTCGGTGTCAGTATTGACGGTGCATAGAAAATGACGTTTGAAATTGACATGTTTAGAAATGTATGCGTCTGTAGCGATGAAAGAATATTATGAATGTGTGACAAAATTAAAATGAGTGTTCTTCCGCCACACCAGATTTGGCACAAAAATTATGTATCGAAGCGACGCGCTATGCCGTCTCTACTGAAGGGTGAGTCAGTAACTTTGAAGGTCTTAGCTAAAGGGTCTACTCCGCACGCATCAAGCAATAAACGTCAATTTGGACATCCATTATAAAACCGTTATTATGCGATACGGAAAAGATGCACTAGAATGTATGCCAAATTACTACATACACCAGATTCGTGCGAAGTAAGACCCCAGGGAACAGACCCTCAAGTTACACATACTACTCTGTCAAGTTAAGTCTCAACACCCGTATCCGAATGAATTTTCGGGCCTCATTTTAGTAAGACTGACGAAATTAGAGCAATATTATTCATTCAGTAGCTTACATAATTTTATCAATGACAACGCTTATCTTATAACTTCATGACAAAAAAAACCGTTCATAACGTATATGTAATATATATTACATTTCACATTATATACTCAAAGCCATAGGTAGTACATACCACAAGCTTACTAGTAAAAAGGTAAAGGTACAAAATCGAAACAGGCATTGGCTAAATCGATATTTCTAATAAAATAAAAAATGTGTTAATAAAATGTTCTAATTTAAGATCAATGGTCTAAATTTCGCTTACATACTTAGGCCCTTTATTTATTTATCTGAGACTTAGGCGCCGAACGCTCCGCCCTGGCGGCTTAGATAAATAATATAAAATTTATTTATCTGAGCCCGGCGGTATGAGATCTGCGTTCAGCTTTTTTAGCTGCCCACACAACAAGCGATTGCCAACCTTACAATTTAAAAAAGTAAGTACGTTAATTATTGGACTTTATATGACTATGGAAATGAATTATTATGGGCTACTTTTATAACAAACATAAAGTGAATAGGGGAAGTCCAGCTAATTTAATAACTAAGCTGTTGACAGCTTATTTCTTTGTAGGCTTGTAACACTGGGGACACGAAAACTAATGAAGGCTGGCGGTTAAAGGGTTAATTAAACTACACCAATTGTGTCAAAAATACTTATATTACTTAACATTTATGAATAACGGGTTGTAAACATTCACTGGGTTTTAAGTATCGTCAATCACTACACAGAAACACACATTGAATTTTCTAAGACATATCTTTACAACAAAATAAATCATCACTTCATGACTTCACTATATAATATACAGGGTCTCAAAATCCTATCGGTTTCTCGTGAGTTTCTGAACATTAATGATTGCTTCCACAACGCTATCCAAGAGTGTATGCAGAGGACTTGATCCTCGCGGCGTTCTTCGCTAGAAGCTGATGAGGCCTGGTGGCGGCTCGGGCGGCATGAAGCCAGATAGAGGACCGGTATCTGAAAATATATTATTTTTAAATGGATGTGTTACTAAGGTATGCATTTTTTTTATCTCAAGAATGCTGCATTAAAAAGTTACGAACAGGTTTTTATGTTACTCAGGCGCGGTCACAGCCTTCTATTAGGGGGGGCGGTCAACAAGAAATTTGGGGGGGTCACTAAGAAATTTTGGGGAAAAGGTGTCCCAAATTGGCTTGTTTCGCCTTCCATCTACGCATGACTGATGGATTTTGAGGGGAGGTCATGTCCCCTGTGACCCCCTGGGACCGCTCCTGATATTACCATTAGGTTATTAATCGTACTACGGTAATTTATTTAGTATTCTCATTGGACTGTTAAGCAGTTGTATAGGTAATGCACACAGCAACGTACATGACAATGTACTTACTACAAGTAATGTATTTACTACAAGTAATGTACAAAGTTAGGGCTCTTTTGAATATGCAATGTTGAGTAATCTATTATTTAGTAACATCTATTGTCTTTAGATGTCTTTTTAGTTTAAAGCGTTATACTAGACTTGTGCTCAGTAGAAGATATAAGAGGTGTTAAACGATGAAGAAATGTAATTGCTGAACAAACAATGTCATTTTTTCAAAATTGCGTTTAGTCAGTTTCGTTGAAACTGGATGAAGATAGATAAGTCGTTAGTAGTCAGATGTCCCAGTAAAACGATGGCTACTTTTGTAGGATGTTTCTAATGGAATTTTGGAGGTAATCGGAAAAAACCACTAGCGGATGCAGTCAAAGAGAAAGGGGGGGGGGGCAGGGGACTCAAGTCCCCCTCCCCCGCTTCCATTGGGTTGTTCATCTTTTACAAACGAGAACCCAAACAATCTGAGTACCCATCATTTTGGACCTCGTCTTAAACTTTCAGCCCGTACCTGCCCCAAATTAAAATCAAGGGCTCCAAACTGAAATCCTAGGTCCGCCATTGTTATTGTATTTCAGGACACTCGTGTCACAAATACACAAAGATTATGGAAATAAATAAAAGCGCAACATGTGTTTTCCGATTTTTCGCCAAAACTCCTGGGTTATGAATAAATGAAGTATAGACAATTTTTTATATCGTACCCTTACAACTATAGTGATCTAATCCAAACACATTATTTTTTTGGGAAACGTTAAATATAGTTTTGTATGCTTAATTTTTGTAATAAATGGAGGTTATTAGTGTGAAAATTTATAAAACTCATAGTAAATATATATATTTAATTTAATATCATTGTTTACTTATTTATCTATGTTTGTTATGTACCTATTTTTATTATTTATAACAGAGAGTGTTGATATTAGGTATTTGTAATATTAATATTACAAATACTTAATAGCTACAGGTTTTTGAAAAGATTTTCTTATATAGGTTTCTTTGTTCCTGAATATTCGATTCAAATTGAAATTCAAAATATAAGGTTTTCTTGTATGTAGGCCTCTATGATTTTGATATGAAAATATTTGGTATTGTAGACTCAAATAAAAATAGGGTTTATGTTTTATTAAAAAATATTGTTGCTATTACTTTTATACTTAATTTTATATCGTTCAATTTCGGATTAGGTCACTATTAAACTGACAAAGGAATGGTCTGCACAGGTATTTTACTGCTTGCGTCACTTAAAAACTTAACAAACGTGGTGAATGAAGAAAAATTATTAAAGAGACCGAAGTATACGTTATGAAGCTATTTACCCTAAAATTTTGCCCTGTTTTAGTAATAGTTGTTTGAAGTCGTTTATTGTCATAAAGTCAAAATGAGTTTTTGGATTAGGTCAATATAATTCTGTAAGGGTGCGATATTAAAAAAAGAAACATTAGACAGCACAGGGCGGGACATAAGACAGCGGACATAAGGGCGTGTACTGACTGGCGCGCAGGGCGTGCGGCGCGAAGGGGGCGCGTGCGGCGAGCAGCGCGCGGCGGCACGAGGCGGGCGGGTCGCCGGGCGGCGGCGGCGGCGGCGGCAGCGCGTCCCACAGCGGCACGTGGTCCGGGTGCGTGGCGGGGCACGGCCACGCGCACCCGGTGCGCCGGGGACGCCGCTGCAACACGACGTTGTATCGCAATTAAAACACTATTTAAAAATATTGGACCTCGTCAAATATTTCACGAACGCACTCCCGTGGAGAGTCCTCGTACATAAAATACTACTACATACCGAGTATGGAGAGCCAACTAGGTATTTATTGTCATAGCAAAGGAGCCTCTAGCAACCTGTCCTAGAAGTTTTAAGTATACATATATATGTTAGGTATAGGTTAGATATATATATACCTAACCTATTCCCCACCAACCCGCATTGGAGCAGAGTGGTGGAGTAAGCTCCAAGGCTCCCCAATAATTGGGAGAGACCCATGTCCAGCAGTGCGACGCAAAAAAGATTGCAGCCATAAACCTATAAATTGATTAGGTTATTGGTAGGTAACCTATATTTTTAACAAAATTTATTAAATTTACGAATTTTATATAATAAAAGTCATTTTCTATTTATAATTGCAATACAACAATTAGTTTACTTTAATAAATTAATATTTATAATTACAATATTATATTATTGTAATACAACACAACTGACCCTTTCAATTTATGTTGTCATTACCACCACAGATTAAAACTACACAGCACAACACGCAATAAACACCACTAACACAAATAACCGACAGGATTCTAAAAGCTAAACGAAGGTGCACAAAATAAAAATATCACAAAATTAACATACACTATTTTGCAATTGACAATAACAAATAATTGACACTCAATCGCTATTTTATTAAAACTTCTGGGACAATCGGATAGATGGCGCTGTTACTTTTAAAAAAGTCCGTCTGTAGTGTTCCCCCAATGAGAACCCACACTACCAATATTCGTCTAACAACATATACACACAATCTCAAGCAAACCTGGCCTAAAATCATTATACTCAAGCGCTTCTACTCCGGAGACTGATGTGTTTGTTGGTAAATGTAAAAGTCAGAACGAATGAAATGAATGAATCAAAACTGCACTCTAACACCTCTAAAACAGCTTATATAAAACAAGAAAAATCTACTTCAAAAATCGATCCATCACACTAACCTTCTTAATGGGCGGCTCCTCCACATCGGAGTCCTGTCCCGGCTTGTAGCCGTCCGCGAAGCTCACCCGCTTCGCCCCGCGGCCGCCCTCCACTGCCGCATTGCTGAAACAAAGTGCAAAGTATGTTTTCAAATACAGCGTATTGTTATACTATAAAGTGAAAAGCGGATAATAGTCGATTTATTTAAGTTGGGCCGGCAACAGATAAGATATGACTTACTTTTTCAAAAGGTACCCAGCACCTTGGGAGAGGATACCGGGTTATGTGGGATTTGTACTGCACTAAAACCCCCTCGGTGGCTGCCTCTGCGTTTGTGGAGGACTGCGGGATCTCCAGTGGAACGCACCGTTGTCCTCCACGCGCGGCGCTCAGTACGGGCCCATCTTCGGGAGAGCAGATGTGCTCTCCTGCACTTTTCGATGCACACGGCGGCATGCGGCCACGCACGCACACACCCTCGCCGCTGCTAGCTGGACAGATTTAGCTCCCACTCTCACCGTTCACAACAACGGAAGCCCCCTTTTAGTCACCTCATACGATTAGGCAGAGGATACCGTAGCTCTATTCTTAATCCCGAAGCAACAGGGACTTACACCACGTGGCCTGCATACTCGTTTGCTATTCCATTCGACGCACACTAATTTTTCTTGTGTTGTAAATACCACACACACAGAGACAGACATTTCAATTTAACCCTAACTGGGCATCGAACCCAGGATCATTGCACGATGAGGCGCCACCTAAATCATACGGTCTTTATTAAAACTATAAGCAAAGTACATACGTGAGCAGTATTCCCTTCTCTGGAACGTCCCTTTGCTCTTCTTTAGTTTCCACGTCTTTCGCCACTTTGCCGAGCACTGTACAATATAGAAAAAAAACGATTAGAACAAAATGTACATTTTATTAAACGTAATAATTAACTAGCAGCCGCCCGCAACTTCGTCCTCGTGGACATTCGTTTTAGATTTTTCTAAAATAAAAGTATCCTAAGTTACTCCTTATTACATCGGCTACCTGCCAGTAAAAGTCCCGTCAAAATCAGTCCAGCCGTTTAGGAAATCAGCCGGAACAAACAGACAGACCAACAGACATACAAAAATTATATAAAATGTTATTTTGGTATATGCACCGTATATATTCATATGCATGTAGTAAAATGCGTTTATTTTAATAATATTATAAACAGACACTCCAATTTTATTTATTTGTATAGATGAGAAGTTCTACGCAAAGATGCAGTACGATATGAAAACACACGGCTCACGAAACGTGTAACACAATTCATAATTTTATTTATTTATTTATTTATTCTTTTTAACATTATACTAATGTACAAGAACTAGAGCGGACTTAATGCAAAATGCGTTCTCTGCCAGTCAACCACCAGGCAGTTTGAGAAAGTTTTTTTTTTTATAATATCTAAAAATATACCTATATACTCACAAATAAATACCTAGATACATACATAATAATATTTAATAAACAAATAATAATTTATTATTTATTTTTATTTATTTATTTATTTATTTATTAATAGAATACTTACGTCTAACATTACAGGTATACCTAATGCGTTAGAGTAATTAGTCATACATTACATAATGAGTTCCTTTATAGTTATTAAATCAGATTAAATTTATAATGGAATAAAATTGCGTAGTAATTAAGTCCTGTCAAATTAATAAAATTCAAATAGATGTACATGTCAAATTATAAAATACATTAATTAATTATTTATACAATTATTAAAATAAAATTATTAAAATTATTAATGTCGTATGGAAGCTGTTTATTATAATACTTACACACTTTTTGTATAAGTTCGCTTTATGACAAATATTTCTTATTTTACACATCAAAAACAAAAAAGTACATGTACTTTTTTGTTTTTATATGTGATTCGCGATAAGTACAAAAATGTGAGTAAATACAACAAACATATTTACCAGTTTCCCTCAAAGCCTGGTCAATCCTGGCGTCGAGGGTGCTCTGCAGCTTCTGATTAACAGCCTCGGACGGAGGTACCATGGGCGATGATTTTGGCAACGGCTCCTGGACAAACAGTGCGTGAATATTCATCACAATCATTCTAAAAGTTTTACTAACTGTGCCCCACAGTTTCACCCGCGTTAGAAAGGATTTTATTCGCATGAAGTGAATATTTTCTCACTCATTCTAAGGCGCACAGCACTTGAGAGTGAATGAGAGCTTCATCGCTCTCTACAGATGGGCTCGTTAGGTGCTCGCGCATGCTGGCCACTGTGTGAGTTTTGCCTTTAGAATTGTACTTTTTGTAGGTAGATAACAAAAAGAGAGCAGCGATGGCCGAGTGGTGAAAATTCGTGAACGATCCCGGGTTTAAACCCTCTGCGTGCACCTCTGACAAAGAAATTTGTAATGTGAAAATATCGTGATTTCTATTGTATTTGTATTTATTTATTGTTAAGAAAAACGGTTATGCACCAATTACAATTCTTAACACTAACTTAACACTTAACAATTGTAAATGTCATAAAAAAATACATGATTAACAAATACAATTACTTGACAAAAAAAAGGAGGAATAACAAAAATCACAAACAAAAGTAAGTGATTATTAAATTAATATGATATTTAATTGATAACGATGTTCTCCATGCCTGAGAGAAATTCATAATTTCTCGAAAGCATGACTACCACCAATCCGCACATGGCCTGCGTGGTGGACTATGGCCTAAATCCCTCTTACTTGTGAGCCCAGCAGTGGAACATAAAAAAATGCAATAGATGTTATCTTTCTGACCGGGACCATTTACATACTTTGATCTACAGGCTTCCACAAATTTTAAGTATGTAGCACAAAAAAATAGGATTTTTCATACAAACTTGTGCCCTTTGAGCTCCTTAATACAGCCCGTTGTACAGTGTGCTCTTAGTGGACATCTGCTTTACGTTACATGCTTTCGTTCGGACGTTTTCGATTACACAACACAAGTTTTGAACTCAGTATATTCTTAACCTTAATCATTGTTACCTGCTTAATATCCATGATGTTGGTCTGTATGGTAGCCAAATTGGTCATGGAGGCCATGTTGACCATGGTCTCCATGGCCATGTTGGCCACGCTGTCCACGGTGGCGGGGTCGGCGAAGCAGTCGCCGTACTGCAGGCGGTCGGACGCGCCGTACATGTCCATGTACGCTTCATCGTAGCTATGGGACAAGCAGAGCTTTATAACGTTATAAAAAAATAACAAAATACAGTGGAATCTCTATAACTCGAACCTCGTTATGTCGAAATCCTCAGTAAGTCGAAAAAAATTGCCAAAAAGGGTCGCAGCCAGCTATGGGACAAAGAATAAAAATAATGCTTCATTTTTCTGTGGATTGGCAAAAAAGGAGAGGTTCATATTAATCGCAAATTCTACATTTCCTCAAGGTCTATTATTACACCATACTGTGTGCTTTAATAACGAGTACACTTTATAATTTTTCCATCGATAAATAATTTGTAGCATACCCAAATAAATAATTATACTTATTACATTTTTCTTCGACTTTATAAACGTAATTGTATATTAAAAGTTAAAACGTAAGCTGAGCGCGTGAGGCTTTTTGAATATGGAACCGAAGCACGACACTGGTTAAAGCAAAAGCAAATGTTATATTGCGCTATTTCTATAGAAATATACAATAATATATTTATATAATATTTAAGTAGAAGGTTTTTTTAAAAGACCATTAAAATTTACCCATTGACTAGTATTACAGAATATTTTAGATAATAACACACTTTTCTGTTCTTTTATACACTTCACCACAGATATCCACAAAACTCTGCCACCTGCTTTTTATAAACTTCTCTATCCCTTCGTACTAAAAGACACCACTCAAGTAATGCCCGCCCCATACGTAACGAGAATACGTTCGATTTTAGATTGTACAGATAAATCGAACGCCCCTAGTGCCTCCACACGCCACCGATATCTGCGACATGTCATCCACGATAGAAAATGATGATGACGCACTTGCGTTGTTAGGCCTAATTGCGCGTTGTTGGGCCTAATTATGCGCTTAAAGAAAAAAAGTTGAGGAGCATATATATTATTGCATAAAGCGCGCATAAAATAAATTGCATAAAATAATTTATTCTAAGGTTCCATCACATTGTTGTGTGTTGTAAACAGACTGATAACTTGAAAAAACATGCAACTCACTCAGCGGCGACGTCGGTGCGGTTGGCCAGGCTCTGTATGCGGTACACGGGCTGCGGCGGCAGGCACTGCTCGCCGCCCGTCAGCACTATGTTCACCTCGTTCGGCTTCAGGCCTGCCAAACAGTACAATATTGTTTTTATTTAGTAACAAAGGTCCAAAGAATACATTCATTAAGCCGCTGCGCAAACGTATATTCTTTTGTATCTCGTGTCACCTACAAGCTACCAACGAATATTTGGCTTCTATATATGTAACCAGTAAAAAATCTGTCCCTACCCTACGCAAACTTAAAAAAAATATTTGTTCACTTATATTGCATATATACATATTATTATATAACCTCATTTGTTATAGCTCCCAAGTTCCAGGGCACCGCGCTGACAGTCGGTGAAAGTGTCAGTATCTTGGGATTTGACATTATGAATAAAGTGCAGTACTGGAGTCACTTGGAGAATTGCCTTCCAAAAAGCTTAGTGTCCTGAACAGGACGATACAGTACTTCACTACAAGGCAATTCCTGATGCTGTATAAGGCCGAGGTCAGACCCCACATGGAGTACTGCTCCCATCTCTGGGCAGAAGCACCAAAATACCAGCTACACCCATTTGATTCCATTGAAAAGCGCGCAGTCCGAATCATCAACGACCCAAGATTGATTGACAGGCTATAATCGCTTAGCTTGTGAAGAGACGTGAGAGCTCCGAGGAAGTTTTCAAATTGATGCTTTCATCACCATTCCATGATTATATCAGTAGATGAAGGTTAAAGTTCTATCGGCACCATATGGACTCGTGGTGGTCCTTCACAGTGCGTTTCGCACTCTCCTTTTGGTAAAAAAAGGAGCGTATAAGCAAGTAAGCCCGTGGTAACGGACATGTAAGTTATGAGATAATCTTCAAGCTGCGGCATTTCCGGTGGACTATAATATGAGGTTTCTCTTGGGGTAACTCTTCCAAAGCTGGTAATGCTCGGGTGGCTCTCCTGGGGTTACCCTTGTCCATAGGCGGCGGTGATCGCTAACACCACGCGGTCTGCCCGCCTTTTTGTTCGGTTTTTTATATATAAAATTAAAAAAAGTTACATTCGTCGTTCACTAAAAACTAAAAGTCAGTGAAAGACACAAGCAACATTAACAATTTTCTTTACAAATGACTGAGCTGAGCAAGTGGACGATTTGATATCGTTCGTTATCGTTTGCTGCTACATGTACACTCTAAAGGGTATATGGCGATCTAAATATTTTTGACCCATATTTGCAG
The DNA here is from genome assembly GCA_911387765.1 of Pyrgus malvae. Lineage (NCBI taxonomy): Eukaryota > Metazoa > Arthropoda > Insecta > Lepidoptera > Hesperiidae > Pyrgus > Pyrgus malvae. The sequence goes on along the minus strand of OU426971.1, from coordinate 10,057,814 downwards.
ATTTTTTTTTTTTTTGTGATAGCTCTTATCATCGCCCAGAGTTGAGAATGCAGAGAATGCCATTAGGTATTAAGTTTTACGCTGTAGCTCTTAGATTAAGGTGGTATAAATGTTAATTAAATAAAATACGGTACACGTGCTGGCAACAAAAACTTGATTTTTCCAGATGCAGCGGAAGGATGTGGAGAGGGGGAGGACAGGAGGGCAGGAGGACAGGAGCGCAGGGAGGGGTAGCCGGAATAAGAATAGAGCTACGGTATCCCCTGCTTGATCGTAAGAAGCGACTAAAAGGGGGCTTCCGGGGATGTGGACGGTGAGAGTGGGAGCTTGATCCGTCCAGCTAGCAGCCTCGGGAGGGACGGCGGTGTATGCGTGGCCGCATGCCGCCGTGAACACCTGAAGGTGCAGGAGAGCACATCTGCCCTCCTGAAGTTAGGCTCGTTCTGGGGCGCCGCGGGTGGATGACACCGGTGCGTTCCCATGGAGATCCCGGAGTCCTCACAAGCGCAGAGGCAGGTCACCGAGGGGGTATTTAGTGCGGTCAAATCCCACATAACCCGGTGTCCTCCCCCAAGGTGTCGGGTACGTTTTGAGAAAGCAAAGGGCGGGCACGTACCCCAGCGCGAGGGGCGCGCGGCGGGCGGCGCGGCGGGCTGGCCGGCGCGCCAGTCGCACTTGATCTCGCCGCGCGCGCGCCGCCGCACCACCGTCTCGATGCGCTGCGCGCCCGCGCCCGCACCCTCCCCGCCCGCGCCCTCTGCACCCGCACCCGCACCCGCCCCGCCCGCAACGTACCCGCTCGCCGATGCCTGCTGATTAACAAATTCTTTTACTTTTGACGTGATAACGTCTTTAAAATCGTTTTAGTCGGGTGACATGTTCAGAAACTTGTGTCACACCAAAACCTCACGAGCGCGATCGCAGGTATAACGAGAGAGAGACGGACCGATCTCCCGTCTCATCTCGAGCGCTGCCAGTCATTCCGTGAAACTTGTCACGCGGAATCCTCACGAGCGGAGGCTGGCATAGCGTTCGAGTGAGTGGACCGATCTTCCGTCTCTCTCACTCTAGCGGCATACAAACGAATGGAGTCTCGTGCGGACGTTATCACGTAAACATCTCGATCGTAAACCTACTTTACAAACAATTTGCCGTTTTTTTTTTTTTTCAATTATGGCATCGCAAACTCTATGCATACTGCCAACGTCAAGTATGATTTTTGCATCAATTTTTTGCCAGTTTCAATGATACTGGACGAAGTAATAACAAAGTCAGTAAGTAAGTCGTCAGTAATCAGTCAGTCTAGTCAGTCCAACATTCAAGTAAAGCGATGGCTACTTGACTAGAACGTGTCCAATGGAATTTTGGAGGCAAGCAGAACAACATATTTTAGCACTGTTATTCTATTTCACAATCACTCGTGCACTGTAATCAAGCTATATCAAACAAAATGCCATCAACTTAATCCGATATAACTCAAAAATACACCAAGAAAATGAAAATAAAACAAGAGCACAATATGTCTTTTTCGACTTCCCGCCAAAACTCCTTCTATTACATTATACATATCTAATCTATATACTCAAACCGACATAATATGTAGAGGTGGACCACTTGTTAACTACCTATTTAAGGCTATTGATTGAACACTAATATTTATCATGTTTTTGTTGATGAATTAAGACTACACTTGAAAATACCTGAAAGCGCTTTTAACGCTTTTGTTGCATCACCTTTAAACCAAATTACTCACCATATTGCTCTTTATTTTTTCTAAATAAAAATACAAACGCTTACGCTTTGAATGTGTTGATGGGTCATTATTGCTATTATAAAATTCGCCAATTATATTTTTTTTAATTTTACATTCTGTAGAATCAAGAATTTAAAATTAAAGTAATAAAATTTAAATAATAGTGTGTTCCTTCATTTTGTTGTATTAATTTTTTCCCTACGAAATGTAATGAAATATGTGAATAGTATATCATACTTATAAAACATATATAAAATACAATATATATCCATGGTACCTACAAAACCTCAGTATGTAGTAGATATATATACCCTATACCTAATCCCTATAGCTTTAACATTAAAAATAAAACTACGATATTCCCTGCCTGATCCTAAGAGACGACTAAAAGGGGACTTCGAGGGTTGTGAGCAGTGAGAGAGCTCGACCCGTCCAGCCAGCAGCCCCAGAAAGAACAGCGGTGTGTGCGTCGCATGCCGCCGTGTGCATCGGAAAGTGCAGGAGAGCACATCTGCTCTCCCGAAGAAGGGCCCATACGGGGCGCCGCGCGTGGAGGACACCGGTGCGTTCCATTGGAGACCCCGCAGTCCTCCCCAAGCGCAGAGGCAGCCACCGAAGGGGTTTTAGTGCGGTCAAATACCACATAGCCCGGTATCCTCTCCCAAGATGTCGGGTACCTTTTGTAGGTTTCCCCCCGATACAAAAAAGGTATACCCTATACCTACCCTACTGTGAGACTATGTGTCAAACGTTTTTTTTTTAATAATACAGGTGAAAGTGAATTAGCGGGTGCATTTTGACGTAAAAAAATCATATATAAGCACCTGAGTGGCGACATCGCTCTGGTAGGCCATCGCCAGCTGCTCGTACATCTCGTAGTTGCCTGCATCGTCGTATGCCTCCGCGTACTTCTGTTGCCCGACTATCGACTCTATGCCCTTATGATAGAGCCCGCTTTGGCTCGCCATCACGTCGTTAAAACTGTAGTTCGAGTTTTGCGAGGAGGGACGGAGGTGGCTTTCGTCCTTTTCGTAGGTTGGTGTTTCCTGTAATTTAAATTGATTAAGTTAAGATAGAAACTGTAATGGCGCGATAATAATCGAACTACAACGATAGCCAAGTGATAAAGTCCGCTCTCCGATGTACAGGCCCGAAAAGTAAATCCAGGCGTTCCCTTTTTTTTTACAACACTCGGTCACTGTCAGTAACCTGTACCGAACAAAATGCCAACTTTATTCCATATAACTCAAAATTAAATATACTACAGTAGATGGTTTTTTATGGCATGTCTCTTTCTACTTCCCGCCTAAAAAAAATATTTTTTGTGCGGTCCATTTATCGGAGAAGGCTTTAGGCTATATACCATCATGCTACGACTAATACCAAATTCCACGCGGACAATGTCGCGGGCGGCCGCTAGTGCGAGGATAAAACTATTGTTTGAATAAATGTTAGCGCTGTCAACGTTACCCATAATATGACACGTGAATAGGATAGCGACAAATTAACTGAATAATAACTTTATCAGGGTAATGAAAAATCGGCCCTAAAATAATAAAGCCCATCGAAGGGTCCCGGGTTCGATTCCCGGCGAAACTGAAATTTTAAAGGATGAGTTTAAATTTGTTCTCGGTCTGGGTGTTTGTGTTTGTCCATGGTACCCACGACGCAGGGTATATCTACCCTACTGTGAAGCTATAAGTTTGATAAAGTACCTTAATACTGCATATAGATTCTTGTGACGAGGACTGTGACATATTGGACTCATCCAAAACTGCTATTGGAGCGCCAGTTGTAACATCTCGTGGTTCCTGTAAAAAAATATTTGTTAGGTAGGATTTGCATGGTTCGACCAGGCAAGCTACCACCGCGGTAGAATCTTCTACCGTTAATAAAATATTGTTTTCTTTCGTTGGCTATAACCCTTTTTGCGTCCGCTGCTGGGCACGGGTCTCTCCCCATTATTGGGGAGGCCTGGAGCTTAATCTACCACGCTGCTCCAATGCGGGTTAGTGGAGATGCGGGTTAGTGGCCAACCCACTGTCGGATGTTTTCAAACCACCCATAAGGCCTCCGACAAGGTTTAACGACTGCCATCTATCGACAACAATCCGAAGTGCCCTCCGAAGCACGGAAACGCGCATGAAATTTTTTGCTATAAATTGTTGCATTATCCATACCTTAAATTCAGTTATCTCTTCATCTACAACAGGTGTTGGAGGATCCGCCGGTACTGGCGACACCACCATTTTATCCAAGTTGACCGACTCATCTTCTTCTTCGACGCTCTTCTCTTCAACATTCTCTTCTGCAACTTCCTTCAGTATCTCAGGCCCTTTCTGTGCCTCAGTCTCCTTCGGCACCTCTTCCTTCTTCGGTAGCTCAACCTCCTTTCGTACCTCGACCTCTTTTTGTACCTCGACATGTTTTTGTACCTCGACCTCTTTTTGTACCTCGACATGTTTTTGTACCTCGACCTCTTTTTGTACCTCGAACTCCTTTTGAACAGGGGGTTCCTCTACTTCCTTCTTAATGTGAATATTATTTCCAACGAAATCGTTTTGTAGTTCTTTAACGTTGATAATCTCTCGTGGTTTGTGATGTATCCTCGGAGAAAATTCCAGTAAATTTTTACCCTTTTCATCATCAGTCAGCCTTTCTGTTTTGATGTTGTTTAGGATGTTGACATCAAACAGATCTTCGCTTTGTGACTTAGAGGACTTCTTCCGTTTCTCCCTCTTCTTCTCCTGCTTTCTCTTGCGTCTCTTAGCTCTGCTGTCGTCCGAGTCAGAGTCGAAACTGCTACTGCTGGAGGAGTCACTACTGCTAGAAGACTCCTTCTTTTTGCGTTTCTGATTCTTCTTTTTAAGCTTCTGTTGTTTTCGCTTTCTCGCTTTTCTGAGTTCTTTTTTCCTTTCTGTGTATGAAAAAGTATCTTATACCTTTTGTGTTGTTTTTTATGGTGTACAATAAAGCATATTTGTATTTGTATGAAAAAGGAAATAATTTGGATTGTTTTGTGCAACGGGTATCGTTATTATTAGATGTGAGTACTACAAACAAAACAGTTTAGCCAAAAGTCAAAAGGCCCTCAAAAGGGTGATACCTGAGATAAAAGTGAACTGTATATTAGACTAGTTTTGTGGTCACTGGCTCGTTTTGTTTTATTTAAATTTTATTTATTTAGAAAGACTATATTCAAAGTTTATTGATGGTTATACTAGGCTAGGACCCTTCTTGCGTTCCATTACTGCGTACGGGTGTACAATATGCAATATGATCATATACCAACAATTGAATTTGTTCGCAAAAAAAATAATTAATAGTAGTATGTTACTTATTAATAGTAGTGGCTGGCTGCAATCATTTTTACGTCTCACTGCTGAGCACGAGTCTCTCCCCACTATTGGGGAGACCTATAGCTTACTCCACCACTGCTCTAATGCGAGTTGGTGGAGATGCCGGCTAGTGGCTAAATCGGCTGTTGGATGTTCTCAAACCGCCCATAAGTCCTAAGACAAGGAGTAATGACTGTTATCTATCGATAACAACCGGGACCGATGGCTTAACGTGCTCTCCAAAGCACAGAAACGCATATGACGTTTTTGCCACTAGCGATCACCCATCTCACACCCGACCGTGCCCAGGGCTTAGGTTGCGTAAAAAAATATAGATATACATACATTACATATTCAGTATGAGTCAACTTCCCGATTTACCGGTTTTAAATAAAAAGAGGGTATTACTTAAACAGAAAAACTGTTGAACTTACCATTTTCCAGCTCATCAACCTGCATCTGCTCTTTTTCTGCCTTCTTCTTCTGCTTCTGTTTTTCTTTTAATTTCTTGAGGAGCTTCTTGCCGATTCGGCGACGTTTGGCTTCCTTTGATTTAGCCTTCTTAAGTGCCTATGAAATTAAAATAAAAAATAGAAATATTATAACATTTAAAATATTACATGTAACGAACAACGCTACATACGGCAAACTCTGTATGGTCCAAATAAAATAAAATATTATAAAAAGCACAATATCGGGGTTAAGTCTAATTAATTAAAACTGTAAAGATTTAAAACTACTTTAATATGTCTTAAGTACCCTTCTGTAATAGTCATTTTATGAATTTAAGTTTAAATTAAGTCATTAAAAATAATTAGTTAATTAAATTAAATAAAAATTTGAACACCCATGGGGTAAATATGGAGTTCTAAATATTCTGTAAAAACTTTTTTCACCCATATTTGTGCAAATAAAATATTTTCATTTCATTTCATTTCAACTTAGATAGCAGCAGCTTATATAACTACTAGTATTCCGCCAGCGGCTTCGCCCGCGTGTACCCGTTTTATAGGTTCCCGTAGGATAAAAACCATCCTATATCCTTTCCCAAGGTCCACTCTCTCTGTTCTGTTCTGTTCTTCTCTGTTCCAAATTTCATTAAAATTGGTTCAGTAGTTTAAGCGGGAAAGCGTAGCAAATAGACAGAGTTACTTTCAAATTTATAATATTAGTAGGGATTCAACTTTTCAAGTTATAGACATTCTATTTCAGGAAGTCCGATCGACTCTGGTTGTACTAGTAATGTGTATGACAAGCGCGCTTCATTTCGCACCGCTTAACTTTTCAAGCGCTAGCAAAGAAATCTAAAAAGACGTCATTATTTAAAAAAAATATTAGGTCTTTACCGACAACTTTAGAAGACACTGACCCTATCACTGTACAAACGACTTTAGAACATCTATATTCACCTTCTTCTTCAACATTTTTCTCTTCTTCTTAGAAGTTTCGTCATCACTGTCCGAGATGGTTGACACCGACGACGAAGATCGCTTCCGTTTCCGAGTTTTCTCTTTGCTTTTCATTTTTTTCCTACGAACAAGCCAAATTTCGGTATTAATATTCAGGCTAGAAATAGATCATTAAATATTGAATAAAGCATGTAGGTGGAATTATTGTAGTACATGTAATGTCCAGAAGCACGCATGGCCCTGCAGTTAGCGTAGAATTCAAGCGATCTATGCAATTAAGCCAAACGGGCGCGGTCGTGTGTGAAATGGGTGACCGCTAGTGCCAAAAATTTCATGCGAGATATTTAGAAAACCTCAATAGCGTGACTTAGAACATATCCTAGCGCCATTTCTTGACGAGCTGACGAACGCTTAGAAGCATATTACAAATTTCTTAGATTTCTTATTATTAAATCACGCCACGCAGCACTTACTGCTGCCAGTGTTTAAACCTCGTCGCCTTCCGTATAGAAGACCCTCGCCCTAACCACTTCGCTATACTTACTCACTTGGCGCTCCCTGTTCTTACTTATAATCTTACCCTTTCTCTGGTTCCTCTTCAATTTCAGACTCCTGACTCCATCCCTCGCTGCTGAGCTTAATCTTCTTGGACTTCTTATCCTCCGGCTCCTTCTCTTCTTCCTTCTTCTTCTGCCTGAAGTCCTGCTGGACGGGCGTTGTGCTCCGGGAGGTTTCCGCTTTCGCCTCTGCTACCTCTGGCCATACTGCCTCCATGAACCTAGTGACGTTTTGTGATGATTAATATAAAGCATTGGGTACAGAACATTACAAAATATTCGCTTAATGAATATCATTTTTTCCCGGTCATTGTCTTTAGGTGCCCGTTTGGGCTAGATATTGAGCTGAGAGAAAAAAGGCAGTTGAAAAAATTCCCAGCATCACTATTTAAAAAAAAAAGTTCATATATATTTGAGATAACAGTATGGCTATGGGTCCATAATGGGCACACGTGAGAGCTGATCGTATGAGACACAATAAACCCACTTTTACCAGATGCGTACACATATTGCATTTCTCCGGTCAAACGTAGTTTCCACCGCCTTTACAATCTTACCTCTGATACTCCCGATCGAGGACAATCTCATCGTTCCGCTACGGGGTCATGAACCGGCACACCCTCTCGTCTTGTTGGCTATCGTCAGCCTCCCACTCGCTGGCCAGTGGTTGCACCAGTAATCACTAACATTTCATGACCAAGTACCATGTCTGCTAGTAATCTACCAACAAGTAATCGAATCTGGATGTATCAAAATCTACGCTTCCCTAATCTTCAATATCTGCACCTCAATATCCTTGTTTTCTCGTAGTTTCGCATCACAACTTACGAGGGGTCAAACATAGATCTATATCCCCTCCCCTTGTAATCACGCTATCGTGTAGTGTAATCTACATCCCCCTTTTTTCAACCTTTTTTATGTCCCTGCTCACACACAGGGCACAGGTCTCCTCTCACAATTGAGAGGGATTTAGGCCATAGTCCACCACGCTGGCCAAGTGCGGATTGGTGGACGTCATGCTTTCGAGGAATTATTAATTTCTCTCAGGCATGCACGTCGATGGAGAACATCGTAATCAATTAAATATCACGATATTTTCCATCACCGTGGAGCAGCGATAAATGCGCACATTACAAATTTCTTTTTCAGAGGTGCGTGCCAAGGATTTGAACCCGGTATCGGTCGCGACCGCGGTCTTTTACCACTCGGCCATCGCTGCTCCCACTTAACCAGAAGCTAAATGGCTTCAATTTTCAAATTTTCAAAAATACATAATATTCAATTACTTGCCCGTGACAATCAAACTACACTTGTGCTAGTAACCAACTTACCTCTGATACTCGAGGACAATCTCGTCGTTTCGCTGCGGGGTCATGGACCGGGACTCCCTATCATCATGTTGGCTATCATCGGCCTCCCACTCGCTGGCCACCGGCTGCACGCGGCCTTCCAGCAGGCAGGCACAGCTGCGCGGGTACCAGGCGCGCGCGTTCACTGAAGGCGTGTCGGGTAGCCTGCATGGAATGGAATTATAAAGGGTTTCAATTTGTTGCACTGATTTATCTTTCAAAAGTTAAAATTATTTATTTATTTATACTTTATTGTTACAATGAAACAAAGTTGTACAAAGGGCGGATTTAATGCCTTGACAATTATAATCCAATTGGTGATAATTTTAATAAGTGGCAACAATATAAATATTTATGCAAGAAAAAAAATTAGTTATAAAAAATCTTTTATACACAGTATTTTATATAGGTAATATAGTTTTTTATTTAATTGTAATTTTAGGATAGATTTAATTTTTTACCCTGTTGTCATCTATTTAAGCAAAAATAAAACCAGCAACAAAAACAAAAAACTGTGCTTATCAAACATTTAAATTATTCTTAAATATTTTTTTTAACACACATAAAATAAATAATAACTACACAAATACAATATCTTACATATAATTTTATAAATATAATAAAAATTATATATACAATTTATATATGATAATATATACGTACATATAAAAATATAATACATAAAAAAGTAATACACTTATAACTGACTGCAAATATAACATTCTCGGATGAATATTTTGATGCGATTATTAGAAAGCGCTTTTTTAATTCCAACTGGCAGAGCGTTCCGGAGTGACATTGCCTGATATTTACGAGTCTATGAATAATGTGATATTTTTAATTACATATATTAACTGATATATTATAGTAATATCAGGTCATGAATGCTAATTTACCCCACAAGAACTTTGACAACAGAGAGAGACATCCAGAGAAGTTGTCAAACAGTCAAATACACTCCTGAGCGACCAGTAAGGTTACTATAATAACCGCAATAATGCTAACAGCAATAATAGTAAGTAAGTAATAATAGCTAAACGAAAACAGAATAAATGTGGACGTGCATAGTCCTCCAATGTAAAAGATTTTCAAGGCTCGTTAATAGTACAACAAAAAAAATAGAAACACAATGCAAGTCTTGACAATTTGCATTGTGAAATATTTTTCAAATTGGTTTTATTTTAGAAGAGAGAGCAGGTGAGAGCTAAACCACAAATTCGGACGATAGTACATTCGGTTTATAGTTATCCTTGCCGCGTTCAAACAGTCAGAAAAGGATAGAGGTTATTTGAAGTACTAGACAACTCATTTTAATAACCTACAATCATATTGTATTATGGTCCCGACGCAGGTGACTATAAATTTAATTCTTGTTTAAATACTCACGTGTACCTTCCAATTTAAGAGGCCGGTTACGAAATTTTGCCGCTTTCGCTAATTTACCTGATTTAACACATGAGATTTTGCAGTTAAAATACAGTATATCCATAAGTTTCATTGCACAATATAACTGATCATTTCGATAATAATCTAATAAATTAGCCACTTTTTTAGCTCAAGAATTATAATGCGAGTTTCAGGTTACTTTGAAAGATTTTTAATGCCAAATTTTCATTAATAATTAGATTCTTATTCTGGAAACGGATTGATTATGAACTTGAAGTATACAAATGTCCAATAAATTTTATGAAAGATAAATCCAATTCGCTAAAATCAAATGCAATTTCTGACCCATTTTCTGTCAAAATTGACTAAGTTAAATGTTTTTTTACTAATATTTTTTAATTTGCCTTTCTTATTTTGGCAAAAAGTTTATATGCCTATTATAGTAAAATTCACAAAACTGTCACAGTCTTTAGGTCTAAAGCAAAACAACATAATTAAAAATGAAAAAAAATTGGTTATTGAAATGATCAGTCATATTGTGCAATAAAATTTATGGATTAATGTATTTTAACTGCTAAATCTCCTATGTAAAATCAATGAAATAGGCAAAATTTCGTATACTATCTTTTAACTGTTCTAAAATCATGAAATTTAGACCTAGATATTTTCTGACAATCTACGAGCATTACATACAAAATAAATACATATGAATAAATTGCAAACAACCTAACATACAAAAGCCCATTAGCTTAATATCTCCGTACAAAAAAGTAATACTCACTGATCACAGCCGTACACCCGGTCAACCAATCCCATCTTCATCATCTCCAGCTCCTCGTAAACGATGGCCCTGTCCTTCACACAAGTACACGTTTTTGGGTTCTCCGTGTACCATAGTTTGGGAGCAGTTCTGGTCTCTCTGTAAATAATATTGTTTGTTATAGTTGCCACCAAATAAATTTGATACCAAGATAATTAATCTATGAAGTTATTTAAAAAAAAACTTATTGAGGGTAAACTTCCAGTAGTTTCTGACAAGCCGAGTCATCGTTACCATATTAAAAAGTCGTGGGAGTTTTGGCGGGAAGTCGAAAAAGACATAATGTGCTCTTGTTTTATTTTCGTTTTCTTTTGGGTGTATTTTTGAGTTATATCGGATAAAGTTGATGGCATTTTGCTCGATATAGGTTAATGACAGTGCACGAGTATTGCTAAAATATGTTTTTTCTGCTTGCCTCCAAAATTTCATCGGACACGTTCTGGTAAAGTAGCCATCACTTTACTTGAATGTTTGACTAAATTGACTAACTGATTACTGACTTTATCTACTACTTATTCGTCCAGTTTATAGTTGACGTCGTCCAGAAATTATAGTTGACGCTGTCAATAGGCACAGACTTTGCGGTGCCATAATTGAATTATAAAAAGTCGTGATTTTAGCGCCGCGAAGTAAGGACGTACTCTGGACTGTGGGCAACTAGCCGAAGTAGCACCGTGCGGCGATACGGCGTTTCACGGGTACTTTCCTCATAGTTTTTCCAATCGGTTCGAGTGTGGGTTATTATTGAATAAGAAATATACGCGCCTTCACGGGAAGGTTTCGGTCGCGTACTCATCAGAACTGAAGTTAGTGTAGTATCGTCGACGGTGACTTGGGCCCCGTGGCGGCCATTACGTGCAAGGGTGCACCGACCACGCGGAGTGTGAGTGAAGCCATGTTCACTCGACAAGACGTATTTACTCAGCACCCTAATTAGATTTTCCATAGTATATAGTTTAGATTTTATTATTTTTGTTCCCTACTTTATTTTGGGTAACCCAACCCCCTTTTACCTATACATACTGACTGACTGGTGACCGCTTTACTGCGCCAGTACTCTGCTTTCTTCCGTAAGTAAGCTCACTAGTCAGTTTCTGATAACATTGTCTTTAGGTGTGTCCGTCTTCCTTTTGGGCCTGTGGCGTCGGGCCGCCGACCCAGTTGTACGCCAAAAACATATTAAAAAAACCTGTATGTAAGTATTGAGAGTTCAATCTGAACACAGACATAGCAAAGGCATAAAACTTATGTATTACTTATTATTAGTCATTGCATCCCTATCTTTGAAATATGGATTGATTCTGCCAATAAGAAGTAAAGTCGAACATATTTAGACATAAAAACGTCGAGACATCTTGGCTTGATAGTTTCGCTTCACTAGATAAAACAATGTATCACCTTTGTTGTTCTGTGTCTGTGTGTTAATTTATCTATTTAAGTATGTATTTAGAATAATGTAAGTATGTTTATCAGCTTTCTGATTACCATAGTACAAGCTCTGCTTAGTTTGGAATCAGATGGCGTTGTGTAAATTGTCCAAAGATATTTATATTTATTTATTTATATTTATACTAATACAAGAAAAGTGGGAAATAGGTGACTCGCCTCTAGCGCGGACCCCTTATATCAGGTCCCTGTCGCCTACTTTCACTCGATCACAATCGGTGAGTGGTATTTTGCGGAGGGACAGAAATACGATACAAGTTACCATGACGCACACGTCAGAAGTACGCTTGTCTTGCTCATGCTATTGTCAAAATAAATTTGTGTCTCTGAATTGAAAATTTGAATGATGAGTTTAAATTTATGTTCTCGGTCTGGGAGTTTGTGTTTCTGTTTTTGTGTGTGTCCATGGTACCCACGACACAGGGTATATGTACCCTACTGTGGGGTTATGAGTGTGTAAAAAAGGAATATTGTAAATGCTAGTTATGAAAATAATTCACATTGACCCCACACTTCCAAAGGGACCTAAAAATGCCTTCTGCGCAGTAAAGATAGACTTGTGAATCTATCTGTACTTACCTGTAACATTTATTCTTATCATGTCTAAACAACAGCGGCTGACAGATTTTGAGCACGAAACTCCAAGTCTCGAGCGATTCCACCGTCGACTTGGTCATCATACTTTTATCCAAGGCTTCGTCGAGATCCTTTTCGACTGACATGCGAAAGTTTTCAACATACTTATTGCTTTCCGTTGTATCACTTGTTTTGTAACCACTCTCAACAGATTTTCTACCATCCGAGTAATCACTTCTTTGACTTATTCGCCCTTTACTTTCAGAATAATATCCCTTTTGTTTGCCCTTTTTCTCACTTTCTATTTTGTTCCTTTGTTTTGTCCTCTCCTTCATCCTTTCATCTAGTTCAGGAGTTACGGAAACTCTAGACCTCTGTTCCATGCCCTTTTCTAATGAAATTTCCAAGTCATCCTTACTCGGTGACTCGTCGTATTCTACTAAACGTTTATCTTGACTTGTATCGACGCACATATTATCATCCTGCCTTATTTCGTTTATTACTGATTCCAAAAACGACTCATCATTCATTCCATCCATTGAAGCATCTACTGTTTTATCTTGAATATATGATACGGAATCTAATAATGGAGAATCATACGAAGAACTGTTTTTAGGCTTTTGTACTTGAGAATACTTTTCTATGTTAGAATCTTCGTCAAAAATGTCTAGAACTTCGTCTTCATTTTCATCAATTTCAAATTTGAAAGAATCCATGACTGGTTGAAGTTTTTCAATTTTACGCAGCTTATTACTTGGACTGTTGAGAATAGTCTCGTTGAGTAGGTCCGTCTTTTGATTAAGGCTTTCTTTGAGTAATTGAGAGGGGTCTTTAGAAATTTTAAATTGTATTTTTTCTGTTTCTTTTTCTTCCTTACTTTCTGTTTCAATTTTATCTGGAGATTTACAATAAGTTTTATCGTCACTTTTAGGGCTACAGCTGTTCGTTTTTTCATCATTTTCAAGCGACCAGCTATCACAAACTAGAAAGTCCTTAAGATTAACATCAGTTTCCCTGTCGTCGTTTCTCTCAGAGTCAGATTTTGACTCTTTCTTTTCATCTTTCTTTGTATATCGGTCTCTCGATTTTTCTCTATCCTTTTCTTTATATTTGTCCCTGTCATCTTTTCTGTGACCAGGATGTCTTCTGAAGTCATATTTACTAATACTTTTTCCATCACGTTTTCTTTCGGATTTTTGCTCTTTCTCATCTTCTTTCTTCCTTTGAAATGGGTTGTCATAATCGGGCAAAAGTTTGTTATAATCAAACTTAAATTGCCTTCCTTCGTCTCTACATTTCTTAGCTTCCCGAATTATTTGGTCTACTTGCGCTTCGTCTGAAATTTAAATAACATCCTTTAGAATTCTTGCTAAAAATTTATCGCAACTAGTATTACATTACACATACATTACTTTTACATATACATAACTTTTACATATACATTACTTTTAAACTAACTCACGCTATTACCGTCATAAAAGGTAATTTTAGTACAAATACACTAAATACTAACATCTACATTCGATTTTCAACTGAATTTTTGAAATCGAATCAAGACAGATTTCTTGCTTTTTTTGTATCGGGGGGAAACCTTCAAAAGGTACCCGGCATCTTGGGAGAGAATACCGGGTTATGTGGGATTTGACCGCATTAAAACCTCCTCGGTGGCCTGCTTCTGCGCTTGGGGAAGACTCCGGGATCTCCAGTGGAACGCACCGGTTTCTTTCACGCGCGTCGGAGGGGGAGACTCTCACCACCCACTACTCCAAAAGCTCCCTTTTAGTCACCTCTTACGTTCCGGCAGGGGATACCGTAGCTCTATTCTTAATGCCGAAGCTACAGTGACTAGATTTCTTGTCTAGCTCATTCAGTCGTGAATATTGATCACTTTTATGTATTTTTAACAATGTTATAGAATACAATAAACTGAATTCAAAATGGCAAAATGGATTCGAGGTAATAATAGAATCTGATTGTAATGCTTACAAGTTTACAAAAACTACCCTAAATACTCAAACATCCGATAACATACCTACATAATACTACTTAAATAAAATCTACTGAATACTTACTAGATACGAGTACCACCACCGAAGATCTATGTAAAACTGGTCAACAAATTTTACAAGTGTGCTTTTCAAATAAGAATGTGACTAAACCTATACCATATTACGACTCGACAAGACTTTTTAAGCATTAATAAACATTGAAAAGTTCAATGTGTCAAAAAGCACGGGCACCATTTATTGGGGAGGATGGAGCTTACTCCACCACACTGCTCCAATGCGGGTTGGTCGAGATGCTAGTTAGCGGGCAACCCACTGTCGGATGTTTTGAAACAGCCCGTAAGGCCTCCGAAAAGGATACACGAATGTTATCTATAGATAACAATCGGGGCCGACGGCTGAACGTGCCCTCAAAACACACATTTTTTTAATTTTCAAAACACTTTACAATACAAAGAATAAATTTCTTAAATGGTTTTGAGTCGCTTATTACTACTTTCATTTTTCTAACACATTCTTATTTGAACAGCATACAATTATACAACATGGACGGTCTACGGTGACCAAATCACCTCTGTAACCTGGACCGAACTTACGCTTGACTTTGCTATTTCGTAAAGATCTTCTTATGGCAGTGCGTTCTTTCTTTACCTTACAAACTCGGTAACGGCGGCCTACGTGCAAACAGAACAGGCAAAATGGGCGACAAGCAATACGATAGGAAATGCAGTGAATAAGGCAGATAAAACTGATACTCGTATATGTTTAGGTTATTAATTAAGGCTCTAGTACACGTACATACATACGTTCCATGTTTGGTATAACTAATGACATAGGCCTTAGATCAAATTAAAGATGCATTGATGATCTATGTCAGGAAGTGCGTTCGGCTATGAATGTTGTGAGGCGTGCACAAGGCGTGTTTTAGTGTGCGTAAAGCGAGAGCGCTCAGCTTAGAGCATCACAGGTACTGACAGGTATGACACCCGTCAGAGGAGTGGCCTTTACGAACCCCTCGTCCCAACGTGCATGCACAATGTGCCTTCTAGTTATATACAACTAGTGTGTGTGTCGGTGTCACTGTTGTCGGTGCATAGAAAATGACGTTATTATTTGAAATTGACATACATATTTAGAAATGTTTGCGTCTGCAGCGATTAAAGAATATTTGTGAATGTGTTACAAAATTTAAATGTGTGCGTTCCCCCCCCCCCCCCCCACCACCAGATTTGGCACAAAAATTATGTATCGAAGCGAGGCGCAATGCCCTCTCCACTGACGGGTGAGTCAGTACCTTTGATGCTTTAAGTGTCTAGTAACGTCACCATTATAACAAAACGTAGAAGAGAAGAAAATAAATAAAATATTTTTTGAGTATTTGAAGTGAAAACTTCTTTAGCGGCGTTGTGCACTTTTTTGGGATGGGTAAAAAATGGTGGCCTGATCGAAAATTCGTAAGACGGAGGGATGACAGCTGATGACGACTCGACTGTCTATACTTGTAATTTTTTTTTGGAGTAAACACATGCATATAAAACGCTAGCTAAAATTAAGTTTTAACGTAATAAATATTATAATAAAATAAAATAAATAAAATAAAAATAAGTTTTAACGTAAATTAATGTATTTTCTGCTATGTAATTTGAATTAAGCGCGAAAACGCTCGAAGGTGTCATGGCGTCGGCTTGCTCGTCAAACTTCAAGCAACACAATGACATTTACTTAGACGTGACGTCATTCCTTTTCATTGGCGTTTCAGATAACATGGCCGATTGCAGTATATAAGACTTTTATTTTATTGAAAATCTTATTAATCTTAATGTTTATATTAAAACGGGATCATATTTTAGAACTTTTTTAGCATATAATTTTCTGTAAAATCATTTATTCTCTGATTCTTTAATAGTGTCATCATGCCTATTGTCGAGAACAGGGAAATGGTAATGGAAACATGGATGGAAGTTTTACTGTTTAAGAGACCGTATACGAAATTTTGCCAATTTCGCTGATTTATCTAACACATGCGATTTAGCAGTTAAAATACAGTACGCGTGTGTGTATTAGCGATGCATTATAACAGTGGTTTGTTAGAAGGTGGCGTATCTTCCCTTTTGTATTAATCTAAGGCTGCATTCGACTTATTGAGCTAGCGCGATAAATTGCGTTAGTTACCTATGTCTTAACGTAAAGAAGTACATAAAGAAACACGAAATATATAGTAAAAGATACATGCTGAACATTAAAATATTAGCTTACCGAGAAAGGTTTTAATAGGCGGCATTGCTTTGGTAGGCATAGCCTTCTCGTTACTCGGTGTGGGGCCGATGAGACCAAGGGGTATTCCGAGCTCAACTAGCTCCATCTTACGCTTCATGTCCTCTATCTCCTTTAGGGTGCGTCGCTGCACGTTTGGGTACGATTCTGCCAAATTGAAAATCACAAATTTCAACGAGTGTCACTCACGCACACATAATAATGAGTGAAGTGTTATTAAATTGGCCTTTTTGCGTCCCATTGCTGGGCACAGGTCTCTCCCCATTATTGGGGAGGCCTGGAGCTTACTCCACCACTCTGCTCCAACGCGAGTTAGTGGTCAACCCGCTGTTGGATGTTAACAAACCGGCCATAAGGCCTCCGACAAGGTTTAACGACTGTTATCTAACGACAACAACCGGGACCGACGTACGATCACGTCACTCTCCAGGCCCCATGTCCTTCAAATCAATGCTGATTATTTCATTTTAACATAGAATCTGGTCAATCCATAGCACCATTGCCATGTGGAAAAAGCACAAACAAACAAACAAAAACACTTTCCCATACTAGCCTTCCGCCAGCTGCTTCGCCCTCTTGGACCCGTTTTATAGGTTCCCGTAGGATAAAAACCATCCTATATCCTTTCCCAAGGTCCATTCTATCTGTTTTCCAAATTTCATTAAAATTGGTTCAGTAGTTTATGCGGGAAAACGTTACAGACAGACAGAAAGAGAATGGATTAAGTATGGATTAGAATGGAGTTTATACTGGTATCAACACCTTTTTTAATTACCTTGTAAAGATTTTCTCTGACATCCAGGCTTTGGGGGTTTTGGAGGTTTCTTCTTCTCTTCCTTCTCATCCTCTACTTTAGGAGTAGTCTTCACACTGGTTAACTTGCCTATTAACACTGTAGTACCTGGTAGGATAAAAATTTATACATAAATTAAAAAATGTTTTTTTTTTTTAATTCATAGTAGGTCCTAAATTCGAATTTACTTTCTTTGAAAAAAAATGTATAACGTTTCACTCATAGCCATAGTAAGGTAGATATACACTGTGTCGTGAGTACCACACACAAGACAGAAACACCAACACTCAGGCAGAGAACAGAACTCATCATTCAAATTTTTGCTTCTCCGGGAACTGAACCTGGGATCCTTCGATTGGCATAATTGTTATATCCTAATAATAGCTTCATGGCATCTTCACTAGGAGGGCAGGGTGTAATTTCATTTAGTTTCTTCTAAGTATATAAAACACAAAATTAAATAAAATTTTAAACCATACTTTTCTAATTTTGAAACACACAATGAACACATTTCCTACATTTATATTATTATTATGGGTTTGAATAAAATGTACTCTTATCATATTGAAAAAAAATAATAATAATGAAATACACTTACTTCCAGTGGACACTGGTTTTGGAACAATTGGAGAGATTGGTGTTGTCTTCTTTTGAATTGAGAAAGCTCGGAGTCTCTTTTTGGCATTCTCAACACCTTTAGACAATGGTTTTGAAGAATTTCCTTTTTGGGTCTTCGAACTGGTAGAAATCTGTAGAATAACAGTTTTAATGTTCAGTGGCCGCAACCCTTTTTGCATCCCACTGCTAGGCACGGGTCTCTCATTGGGGAGGCCTGGAGCTTACTCCACCACGCTGCTCCAATGCGGGTTGGTGGAGATGCGGGTTAGTGGCCAACCCGCTGTCGGATGTTTTCAAACCGCCCATAAGGCCTCCGACAAGGGTTAACGACTGTTATCTATCGACAACAACCGGGACCGACGGCTTAACGTGCCCTCCGAAGCACGGAAACGCGCACGAAAATTTTTGCCACTAGCGGTCACCCATCTCACACCCGACCGCGCCCGTTTGGCTTAGTTGCATAGATCGTTTGCGTTCTACGCTAACCGCCGGGCCATGTGCGCTTCTAAAATGTTCAGTACACAGATATAAATAAGAAAAGGTCAAAAATTACAGTAATAGTAGTATGGAGGAAAAGAATCACACCAAAAACATTTTATACATGCATATGTGGTATATACGGTACATATACCACAATAAAAAAATTTCAATTTTCGGGGTAATCTCTGAAACGGTTGGACCAATTTTGACGGGACTTTCACTGACAGGTAGCTAATGTAATGCGGAGTAACTAAGGCTACTTTTATTTAAGCAATATTCTAAAACTTAAATCCACACGGACTAAATAACAGGCAGCCGCTAATAAATAAATATATATATATATATATGTGTACTTCTTACGACAATTCACACAATGCCATGGTTCCAAACTAAGCAGAGCTTGCTTGTGCTATGGCAATCAGAAAGCTGATAAACATACTTATATGAATATAATTATATTGAAAATTAACACCCAGACAGAACAAATAGTCATGTTCATCACACAAATATTTGTCCTGAGTGGGAATCAAACCCACAAACTCACATCTTGCAATCAGCTCATCACCCACTACACTAAAGACGCTCTCAAGTCAATAGTAATAAAACTATGTCAGAATGTGAACTGCTACTAATAACACTGTTTATTTGCTCCACAATTGTTCAGGTTTAGGTATGTTAACATTTTGTATGACCAATAGATAAAACCCATTTGATACTTCTGTAATAGCTTTGGAAAAGTCATTGTTTTTCTGTTATTTTATTGTTTGTTACATGGTCTAAATAAAACCTAAATTTTTGGTTTATTCTTATTTTATAGTCAACTAGCTTTCAAAAAAGCAAAAAATAAGGTACTAGCAGTTTTTTGACTGAAGAGGTAAACAATAAATATGTTGGCAAACCTGCACATAGTTGATAAAAACACTTATTAATATATAAACATTGACACCAAGTACCACTTATGATGGATTCATCAAAGCTACCATGAGAATTCCTTTTTTTCTACCGGTCATGAATAACATGGGGTGAATTTATTACACCGAGAGATAAAAACGTTTTCAATTGACGTTAAACTTTCTACCTCCTGAATTGCGCAAGCGTGCCATACAAGTAAGATATGACAGTCGAGCAGATTGGCAGTACATCGTTCACCTTTACATGAAATTAATTAGTAATTGGATTACGTTTATATGCACATAATTTTTAAAATTTTGGCCAAAGGGAGGTTCTCACCGCTGCTAGTGAAACACCAGGGGGCGCCGATTCGTCGTCGTTTGTAATTTTATTTGCATCCATGGTCAATGTTTTCGCTGCTCTAAAAAAATAATCCCAGTTTCGGCTTCAAAAACATCTACATTTTATTGGTTATAATACTCAAATATCTTTGCACCAATACACAGCATCTAAGGCACTAAATCTGAATTATATTACGTTACAAATAGAATTGTAGTACTTTACACCGAAAATAATAAACAGATACAACACCACTTACACCACCACACACTTCTTGCTTTATATTTGACATGACATTTATTTATTTATGACATTTTCCTTAGGATGTCAATCGAATCAAACTGTCAAGAGTTTTTTTTAATTAAGGCATCGCAAACTATGTGCATATTGCCAGCGTCAAATATAATTTTTGTTCAAATCTTTGCCAGTTTCGTTAAAACTGGACGGATGAAGTCAGTAAATCGTCAGTTATCACTCAGTCTAGTCAGTCAGATGTTTAAATAAACCGATGGCTACTTTACCAGAACGTTTACAGTGGACGTGGAAGCCGAAAAGACATGTTTTCGCACTGTTATTTTATTTCACAACACTCGTGTACTGTCATTAACCTGTATGTATCGAACAAAATGCCATTTTATCCGATATAACTATAAAACAGCACATGTTCCTTCATACTTCCCGCTAAAGTTAGGTACTTTAATATAACCATAACCTATTTCATTTTTTTAAACTTACTTTAAAAACTTTACTTTTAAACTTGAACATTTTTCGCAAGCAAGATAGACATTTGAAAAAAAGATCCATAAAAACAATTACAATTCTATTCAATATAGTGTATTATTATATAGTTAGGGGTAAAAAACAGAAATAAAAAATACTTAAAATAAAACAAATTGTACTTATGTTTGTAATTTTATTTTACATTTGACCAGTAAAGGTAAACTCATTTATTGTTATTTCTCTCCTATTGTATGTTTCAAAATTTATATTTTCATATTTCAAATGAATTCTGGATCTCTTTGAACTTTATCAATAAGTTCCCTTATCTCATCCTGGAGCACCACAAATAGATCTTTTCCTGAAAAAAAATGAAAACAAATGTAATTTACGCATAATATTTCTTTCCCTACCTACTCTTCTAAGACATATTCCATTTATTAAAAATTAAATTGAACAGCCAAAATGTGAAATAACATTCAGCTGATGGATATCGAAATCCAATCTCAAACAATTGAAGTTGCATGCAGATGCTACTTCTTACGCAGTAAGTAGGTATAAGTTAATAAAGGGCAGATTTTTGAAGTGAAAACTTCTTTAGCGGTTTTGTACGCTTTTTTTGCGATGGGTAAAAAATGTTACACTCGCGTCAGGACTACTCAGGACACTTGGCCTGATCGAATATTATTAAGACGGAGGGATGACAGCTGATGACAGCTCGACTGTCTATACTTGTAAAATGAAAAAAGTGACGAAGAAATAGTGAAAGAAAATGAGAGAGTACTTTATAAAAATACTAGACGAAAACCTACTGAAAATACTATTGAAAAATAATACTGATAATAAAAGCAATTAATGCGAAAAAATCCAAAATATCAAAAATGCACAATTTTAATGTTCAAGTTTTCACTTCTGCTGGAACTACCGGAGTGCAACCCATTTTTTTCTTCAAATGTCATATAAGAATGACACTGCTAACATTTATTCACAAATAGTTTTATCTCAGGATTGAAAAATCTACCTTATGAAGATAAACAATTTAAAGCCAGCGGTCCTATTTTTTATGATTATTAAAGGTAGCCGTCGTCAAACCATTTCAGAGGGCTTTTTAGGCATTCTGAATACTTCCTACAGGTTGGTCACTAACCAGCATCTCCACCCGCATTGGAGCAGACCCACAGATTTCTCGCTATTTAGGGAAACCAGACACTCCCAGCAGTAGGAGGTTGGGCATGGTGTTGCAGTCGAAGATATAAATTGTCTAAAAATTACCTTGTTTATGAAAATTATGTGGTTTGGTTGGCTCTGTGGCTGGTTCTTGCTTTATAATACTGTCAATCCTCGATTTGCGGAAAATTCGCCGAGAACAATTCGTCGAGAACAAGTCGCCGAAAACACAATTCGCCGAAAAAAAATCCGCCGGAAACACAATTCGTTGAAAACACAATTCGTCGAATCGACTGAAAATCCGTCACAAATACTGTTTTAAAGTATAGCGGGCAATATTATTAGGGACCTTCAACTATAATGAGAAATATTTCAACTACAGCGGGAAAAATCGATTCGACGAATTGTTATTCGACGAATTGTGATTTCGGTGGCTTGTTTTTTCGATGAATTGGTTTTTCGGCGAATTGTTTTCGACGAATTGTTCTTGACGAATTTTCCGCAGACGATAAATTGTCTAAAAATTACCTCGTTTATGCAAACTATGTGGTTTGGTTGGCTCTGTGGCTGGTTCTTGCTTTATAATACTGTCAATCCTCATTTCACCAACATCAGCGAATGCCAATTCTGGTATTTGAACTTCTCCTGAATCATCATTATTTTCTGTCTCTGTCCTCATCCTCTTGCTTGTCTTACTACTTTCAGCAGACCTTTTTGCACTATCTTCTTGTGATTCGCCTGTCTGTTCAAGTCTAACTACCCTAGCAACTTCGTTGCGAATCTTTTTCTTTACATCATCGGGCAAGTCAACACCTCCATCATACTCTTTTGTATATTTTTGTATTGGTTCATCGTCACTTGATGTATCTCCGTTAGCTTCACTATCACTGTTATTTTCTTTAGTACCCAGAAACTGTACTATATCATTCTTTATTAAGCTACGCCATTTTGATACAAGGGTGTTTGTTTTTGTCTGTAATATTAAAACTTGTTTATAACACTATTGGAGCCCACAATGCTTTATGTAGATTTACTCCAACGTCATGAGGATTTTTAAAAATTTAAATAAATTTTTTTTTAAATTTAACAAAATTAGGTTATTTCATTCTATTCTACAAGCATTACGATAGTTGAATGCCATTTCTCTAGCCCCCTGGACCATCTGACAACTATAACTATTATAATACAAAATATGTACCCGAAAACTTTAACATGTCAAAACAGGTTGCAAAAATTTTTACATATAAGATGCAAAATCTCGACTTCGCTATAGTACAGGACTGTTAAAAAAGGAATAACTAGGTATGTACTTACAAATTTAAGAGGCTTCGCTATCCTTATCACGAGGTGATCTGGGTGTACCTCGTTCATTTCACATTTATGGCAAAGGTCATAATCTTCGCAAACAATACATTTATATCTGAATCCAAGCACTAGTTCTTGACAGCCATTGCATATTACTCCTATGTGTTGGACTGGTAATGTGTCTTGGATGTCTGAAAATATAAAAGAAAAATAATGAATGAGAATTCATTCTGGGAACCTTGATCAGCTGGTCATACTGGACATTTAAAACTCTTATTTACATTAAGTATGAATTTAATTATACTTATTTGTAAGTAAAATACAAGTGAAGCGCGCATGGCTCGGCGGTTAGCATAGAATGTAAGCAATCTATGCAATTAAGCCAAACGGGCGCGGTGTAAGATGGGTGATGCTAGTGGCAAAAAATTTCATGACCGTTTCTGTGCTTCGGAGGGCAGGTAAAGCCGTCGGTCCCAAAAAGGGTTGCAGCCATAGGTAAAATACATAACAGCCTATTCATATTGCAAGGATTGTTTGTACATTATAGAACTTAAATTCTATAACGTACAAACAATCCTTGCAATATGAATAGGCTGTTATGTATTTTACCTTAATACTACTACCTATAATACTTGAATGGTTTAGCTGGGGAAGTACCTCCACTGCACACAATTCTGCAGTGAAGCAAGTATATTGTGTTTTGGTGGAAAGGTGCAATTGCTGGTCAGACTTACATGAGGCAACCATCAGCCTTCGGAGTAGCAGAGCAACTGCATATTATTATGATCTAAGCTTGCTTGATTTGGCTATAGAACTCCGTTAATGATATTAAAGTTAATACATGAATAGTTGTTTCATAAAAATTATTTACCTACTTAATTTCTTTCTTAGATACAATATGCTTCATCTTCTTTAACTTTTAGTCATTGATAAAAACAAGTAAAATAAATTTAAATGAGGATCAGTACAGTTATAGAAAATTCAATAAGTATCCACAGTATTATAGATGACATTAAAATGATATAAATTTTTGAATTATTTAAATATTAATATATTGATGATATGACCTACATAATATTATCAATATATATATCATATCATATAATATTTATGTAGGTCATATATACATAAATATAGCTACATTTAATCCATTAGGATCTTCTGTTCTTCAAAGTGTTTATTATAAAAGCCTACCTCACATTCTCAACATTATCCGGGGTTGACTGGAAGACAATGCCAATGGGCATTTGGTTAAATCCTTTGTGGATAATGGCTTAAGGTGTTTTTCACATAAATAAATAAATTATCCAAATCGGTCCATAACTTAAGAAGATATTAAGAACTAAACTTATGCAGTACCTCTTGCAAAAAATATGATTTTGTATCTCTATAATTCATATCATCAGATCATAAATCATAATCATTTATTCACAGAACATGGCATGGTTACACACTAGTACAATTACTAAAAACTAAAAATGTTACTGATCCTCATTATGTAAAGCTTGAATGGAATGATCATTTGTGAAGATTTTCTGAAGGAATTGTTTAAGGTAACATACTTGCCATGGCTACATGGCAAAATGGCAAAGTGACAAAAACACATCCAACAAATTTATTTGTCAGAGATGTGTGCCAGTATTTGAACTTGGTATCTCCGTGTTCGAGACAGCGGCTGGCTCGGCTATAGCTGCTTGTTACTACCTAGATAAAAAAAAACCATTACCAAAATTTTTTGACCCTGGTAAGTAAAGAGATGGTACAGCATCAGGATGCAAGCGTTTTTTCTTAATCTGTGTAGGCGGGAAGTGGCGTGAGCAAAACCTTGTTGAGCTGGATGGTATTTTGTCGAACAGATCTTTTCGGCCAGCTGCTTCGAGCCATTGTTCTTGTCTGAAACATTATTTTTTACCTAGCTGTTTTATATTTTTTTTAACTGTTTTAAGTCCATTTAGAAAAGGAATTTTTAGAATAATTAAGATATTCCATCATATTAGAGCATATCTCATATTTGAATTTAAAAAGTTAAATCAGACGAAAACACAAAAATTTATTTAAGTTGTGCGCTACAATTTGAATTCTGGCCGGGTGTAAAATAATAAGGGTTCTAATTTGTATAATTTTTTGGGCATCTTTCCTTTGCGCATTTTAAATGTTTGAAAGGAATCATATTAAACAATAGATATGGATTAATTAATGACCATTCCACATCTCACCTTTCAATTCCTCTCGGGAGGCAGTAGTAATTCAAATGTTCATGAACTCTGCTATTACGGCCGCAGCCTTGTACACAACAGTAATTCACCATATTTCTATTATTTACAAATACTTTTTGTATAAAAATGTAAACAAACAAAATGATCTTAATAGGTACCTACTACTTAATTCTATTCTTAATATTCATTGCTCTAGGTTTTTTTTTTTTTTTTTTTTTCAATTTTGGCATCGCAATCTCTGTGCATACTGCCAGCGTCAAGTATAATTTTTGCATCAATTTTTTGCCAGTTTCAATGAAACTGGACGAAGTAATAACAAAGTCAGTAAAGTCGTCAGTAATCAGTCAGTCCAACATTCAAGTAAAGCGATGGCTACTTTACAAGAACGTGTCCGATGGAATTTTGGAGGCAAGCAGAAAAAACATATTTTAGCACTGTTATTCCATTTCACAAACACTCGTGCACTGTAATTAACCTATATCAAACAAAATGCCATCAACTTTGTCCGATATAACTCAAAAATACACCAAGAAAATGAAAATAAAACAAGAGCACAATATGTCTTTTTCGACTTCCCGCCAAAACTCCTAAGTTTCAGTTTTTTTTTTTTTTTTTTTAATTTCGTTTTACGGCATTGGATAAAAATCCTTTCTGCCATTCAATATTTACTTTTCAATTTTAATAATGGCGTCGCAAACTCTGTGCATTGCCAGCGTCAAGTAAACTTCTTGCATCACTGTAGTCATAGAAAAAAGTCAGTTAGTCGTCAGGTATCAGTCAGTCTAGTCAGTCAAATGTTCAAGTAAAGTGATGGCTACTTTACCAGAACATGCCCGATGGAATTTTGGAGGCAAGCCGAAAAAACATGTTTTCGCACTGTTATTTTATTTCACAACACTCGTGCACTGTCATTAACCTATATCGAGCAAAATGCCATCAACTTTATTCGATATAACTCAAAAATACACCAAGAAAATGAAAATAAAACAAGAGCACAACTTGTTCCTTTAGACTTCCCGCCAAAACTCCCTAAGTTTCAGTTTTGCTTTTGACGTTCATTTGACGTACGTAAACGATTTCAATGACAGTGCCAGGTGCCAGCCAACATTTTTTTCTATTGTAATGGCTTCGCACTATCTGTGCATATTACCGGTATCAAGTAAAACATTTGAACACTAAAACTGGGTCATATATCAGTAAAATCAGTCATTCAGATATACTAGTATATAAACTTCGATCGATTAAGTTCAAGTAGATCGAAAAGACATGTTTACGCACTGTCTCGCACTGATTGCACTCGTACTAGTCTTACTGTGTTACTTTTGTAGCATTTCGTAGGTTTAAAATAGTTTTGGTATCAATTATTTAAGGTTATGGTTGTTGTATAATATTGCTGCAACCCTTTTTGCGTCCCACTGCTGGGCTCAGGTCTCTCCCCATTATTGGGGAGGCCTGGAGCTAACTTCACCACGCTGCTCCAATGCGAGTTGGTGGAGATGCTGGTTATAGTGGCCAACCCGCTGTCGGATATTTTCAAACCGCCGTTTAACGACTGTTATCTATCGACAACAACCGGGCTTAACGTACCCTCCGAAGCACCGAAACGCCACTAGCGGTCACCTATCTCACACTCGACCGCGCCCGTTTGGCTTAGTTGTATAGATCGTTTGCGTTCTACGCTGACCGCCGGGCAATGCGCTTGTATAATATACAAATTCGAATGTATGATGTGGAGTAATCCTACGTTTAGTTCGGCAGCTCTATTTTAAAGCTAACTCTTTTGACTTAACGCACTATCATGTTAACGTTTACCGCATAGTGTTTAAAAAAACATAAGTACTTGGTTCAAACCTGGAATCCAGGCACGAACGACAGAGTTCTATTAGAACGGTTTATTTAGCATATTTTTCGGCACGTATACGGTCGTTTGTTTGCAAAATGTGTTTCGCTGTTTATACATAATATTATAGGCGCTACAAATACCGTATATAAGTACGCGCCGAAAAATACCCTTTGAAACCGCTGCTAATCTAAAAATACTTTACCATTAATTTATTTATAAAATGGCACTCCCCAGAAGATAATGAAATTTTAATATTTATCATTAAGATATACCTTTATCGCATACGATTAAATTGCGTAATTACTTAATCAGGTAACAATATTTGATTTGTTCATCTAGAACTTTCATGACAAAGTCGCGCAATTTTTTAATAAAGTTTAACGCTGCACATTCTTAACATAGTCTGTATAACATTAGTTTGGAATCAGATGGTGTTGTGTGAATTGTCTAAAGATATTTATTTATTTATTTATTATTTCTGAGTTCAAGAAAAAAACAACTTTTAAGTTGATAGTTACTGTTTATTATAAAATAAAAAAATCAGTCTTCAAACATACAAATTCTCTCATAAATAACCTCGCGCAAAAGTTTATATTATGACTCAGAGTAAATAAAAATAACCTTCCAGTACCTACAACTTTCCATTCCACACGCAAGAAAAACAAAAACGGATCATATTTGACTTAATATTTAAATGCTCAAAGTAGGTAACTAGAATTTTAAATATCATGCAGCTATGAGATTACGAAGGTTTGCTACAAGTTTCAGAAGACGACGAAGTATCTTCCTTAGCTTCCTTCCGTACGGGACCAGTCTGTGTGATTGGTACCACCCTTTCACCCTTGGCGTCCACTTCTTTCCTTGGAGCTGTGATGGTCAGGATACCGTCGCTGGAGAGTGTCGATACAACGTTGTCAGATTCGGCACCCTCAGGCAAAGCGTAGCGCCGGACGAAGCTTCTAGAAACAAAGCCGTGCTCGTCCTTCTTCTCCTCGTGGTTGGCTTCGATAATCACAAAACCATCGGTAGTTTTCACTGTGATCTCATCTGGTGCGAAATGCTGAACGTCCAGGTTGATTTGGAATTTGTCCTTGTCAGTCTTAATTGTAGATCCTAAATCTCTGGCCAACGATTCCAAGTGTCTCCATGGCCTGTAGTAGTCGCGGAAGATGAACGGTGACAACATGTTTGTCAGCAAATCGTCATGGTCTAGCGCCAAGCCAAAATCTTGGTCAATAAGCCGGCTCCGTTTACCTTCTTGCGAGCACTTGTCTTTGTCTCCGTCTCCATAGACTCCGGCGGCGATGACGAGAACTGCAGCGAACGACAGAAAATATTTCGCCATTTTTTTATTTCACTTAAATATAACTGTAATAACTTCAGTAACGAGCACTTGAAAATCCGCAAAATATTATTTTGCACCGCGTTTATGTCTGTTTGTGTCACGTCTAGCTTTCAACTTTCAATTGAAAAGCGCGCAGCTGCCAGTCCTTTTATACACCAGCCCTGCCATCTAGTAGCGGATAGAGAATTCTGGAACTGCCGCGATGTGTCTGGCTTGTTATTAAGTTGTTATCGTGCCAAGATGCAATTGGGCCACGTAAACGTTTCGTGTTATCTTTTAATTAAGGTATATGTTTGGGTAGATAAAGTCAGCATTTTTTATTATTGTTTACGCTTCAAGGCTTGTGAGAACATATAAAATATAGTTTTAATACTTAACAAAATATTTTCAGCGACATCTATCGGGGAGTAGCATTAGTAATTTTATGCCTGTGTCAATGTCACTGACCTAGGTCACATCTACGCTTCCCGTCACAGCACCGGGTAGGGCAGGGCTCGTGTGTTTGTGTGTTACATACATTTATTATTATAAAGTTTTCTGTAGAGTTCTTCCCCATCCTGCCCGAACGATTAAAAGCAGATAGGTAGGAACTATCTCTTTTATCAAGCTTTTCACATAAAGTACCTATAAAATAATACTTTTAAAACCAATCGAATCGAAGCGGAATATGGTGATAAATATACAATGCAGCACATGGATACCTAGCTACATAATGTCAATAAAGTTCTCCAATTTTAAGTACATATTGTTGCAGTTCAATGCGATACTTCGGAGACTGGTGGTCGTGTACCTCAGAGCATCGAATGTATAGAAATGCTCTAAGAGGTATCTACGTGTGGCCAGAGTTCGAGCAACTACTCGCGATTTTTACCTATCTACCAGCTAAGCTCATTCATAAATCAAACAAAAGGCTCGCTCATCAGTTGTCTATTATTTACCCTCGCTCACCTCAGGGGCGAACTTTGGGGAAGGGGTACGTAATAAATCAGTACCAATAAGTAACAGTTTATTGCGAGTCTTAGTATTTGGTAGTACCTACTGTGTATCTATAGTGCCAGTGGCCTATGTCCAGCAGTGGACAATAAAAGGCTGATGATGATCTATAGTGCAGCACAAATGCAGATATTTTACATTTAATTTTGTGCGAATGTATGTATGTAAATTAAATTTCGTAACCATGGAGTCTCTATTTGCACATATTCATACCTACAAGCAGCGTTCGTGCAAACATAAAAAAAGTGGCCAAGTGCGAGTCGGACTCGCTCATGAAGGGTTCCGTAGTAGCAAGCATTATTATTTTTTGTTAGCAAAAATAACTTTGTTTTTCATGGTGTTTGTATGAACGACAAAGTTATATTTGCGGTTTTTAAAAATTTACTATATCTCAAAAACTGCGTACTATATCTCGTTCGAACCAATTTTCGTTGAAAGTTTTTATTGAGATCTATAACATATATTTTTGGTAGATTTTTTACTTTCTTACTTTAAAAGTTAGATGGGGGCAACATTTTATCACTTTGGAAGTGTCTATCTTCCAAACGATTAACTTTGAGAAAAAATGATTTTAGGAACCTCAATGTCATTTTAAAAGACCTATCTATAGACACTCTACACGAATAGGTTTGATGAAAAAAATAATTTTTTGTTTGAGTTCCATGTATGGAGAGCTCCCCCTTATTAATATATTTTTTAATTTTTGTATAAAAATCGTAAAGCGGTTCAGAGATTACATGTACCTACCAAGTGTCAACTTTGAAGTCCTAATAGTTTTGGAATGGAGTGGTGATGACATACAGACGGACAGACAGACATGCCGAATCTATAAGGGTTCCGTTTTTATGCCATTTTGGCTACGGAACCGTAAAAACTAAAAATATACGCTATCAAAAGTTATATAAACACAGAAACGAGGATGGAAACATCTTAACTTATATTATTAATTAGAAATATTATCATTATCCTTATCCATACTAATATTATAAATTCGAAAGTAACTCTGTCTCTCTGTCTGCTACGCTTTCCTGCTTAAACTACTGAACCAATTTTAATGAAATTTGGAACACAGATAGAGTGGACCTTGGTAAAGGACATGGGATGGTTTTTATCCTATAAAACGGGTCCACGCGGGCGAAGCCGCTGGCGGAAGGCTAGTACATAATATCTCTGATCTAAGATCTACATGTTTATTCATACAGTATCCATTAAATTTTTAGTTTCAATTTAAGATTAAGTTGTAATAAAATTACATCTTAATTTTTCGAAAGTACATTCAAAAGTAAAATCTCAAATTATGATAAATATCGCTGGATTATCGTACCAACCTAACGAGTAGCCCAGCGACAAAGTCCCTTATGAAATAAAAAAAAAAAAAAAACGAGTAGCCCATTTTCCAGAACTATTTACAAGTCCAGTTTAAATAAACATTAATTGCCTTAGCGAATGACACGATGTAAGTAGTTTTAGCAATTTCAACGTGAATTCACCCCGGAAAGATTAAGGGCTTAAGAGTGAAAATTGAGTCCAATTAAATCGCGGAGAATATTCACTTAATTCATTCTAAAGAAGTAATTCTTTCTAATGCGGTAAAGTTAGTTTGAAGGTACGATATATAGGCACGTCAATAACAGGGAATTTGGAGATCGGCCAGGCTTCGCCTTTTCTACATAAATATATCCTACACGGTGCTCCCCTGATCCCCTGTCAATCGATAAGTCTGGGGACGTTTTGTCTAGGCGATCTGGCGTGCTGAGTCTTTTAATCAGTACTTGAATTTATAAAGGGCTGTCAAATATCACGACTATCTACAATGAAAAAAAATATTACAAAAACTTTTTAAAAACCACTTTCATTCAAATAAAATAAAACAAAAGCTAGTAGCGCACATTTGAAAACATGAGGAAAAAAATAGCTTGTATTGCAGGAGGATCAAATAGATATCTATACTATATATACTATAATAATATACTATCTATACTATCTTCTTCTTTTTCTGTTATAAAGAGGAAAGATTTGTATTTTTGTGTGTATATTTGTAATAGGGTCAACATGGTTGAAGCAACTCTCTAAACGCCTATGATTTTAATATAGCAATATCGTCTTACGTCGTATTTCAAATGGATGGAAGAAAGTTATAGATATAGCCCGGAATAGCACATAGGCTATTTTGATATCCTACGGGGACCTATTAAACGGGTCCACGCGGCCGAAGTCACATAATAAGCTTCTATCTATTAAAAACTTCGAATGATTAGACTGCTTACATTATACCCGATGTCGAGGTTGGAATCAAGGCAAAGACTGAAAGACTATGTGAGACTAGACTAGATATTACATATTGGCTTCAACCCTTTTTGCGTCCCACTACTGGGCACGGGTCTCTCCCCCTTATTGGGGAGGCCTGGAGCTTACTCCACCACGCTGCTCCAATGCGGGTTGGTGGAGATGCGGGTTAGTGGCCAACCCGCTGTCGGATGTTTTCAAACAGCCCATAAGGCCTCCGACAAGATTTAACGACTGTTATCTATCGACAACAGCCGGGACCGACGGCTTAACGTGCCCTCCGAAGCACGGAAACGCGCATGAAATCTTTTCGCCACTAGCGGTCACCCATCTCACACCTGACCGCGCCAGTTTGGCTTAGCTGTATAGACCGCTTGCGTTCTACGCTAGCCGCCGCCGAGTCATGCGCGCTTGGCGATATTACATTATTACTTATATTACAATGACATATTACTATAGATATTACTATCTTAAAAAACAAGCCTAGCAAGCATTCTTCGTATCGAATGTCAAACCAGTAAAACACCAATGGCACTTGCGGTTACAACGGCAACGGTACACCTTTAGTACAAACTGTTTTTAAATAAATAAATAAATAATAAATTAATAAACGCTTCACACTCATAGCCCCACAGTAGGATGTATATACCCTGTGTCGAGGGTACCATGGACACATAGACAGAAACACAAACACCCAGACCGTTAACAGAAATTTAATTCACCATTCAAATTTCTGCTTCGCCGGGAATCGAACCAGAGACCCTTCTATTGGCAGTCCGGCATGGTAACCATTGCGCCACGCGGGTCGTCAATGATTTTTTTTCTACTTTTTGTATTTCCTAAAATTTTATACGCATGCTATACTCAATAATAAAACAAAAATTATTTATATAGATTTATAAACATAAAAATTCAGATTAACATTAAAAAAAGTTATCTAACTGATAGATTGCGATTGCGATGCGATTGTAAAAGGTAATGAATGAAACAAAATATTGACGATTAGAAGATCAATTTATTACACGTATAAATAGAACGCGACCAGCGCCCGTAATACCAGTCTTATTAAATAATAAATAGGAACAAATAAAAAATATTTAGAATATAAAAAAATGAGATTCCCATCATTGAGCACTTTCAATTTTAATTTTCAGTGCCATTAGCAGCGGTGGGGGTCTGGTCCTTGATCTCCTTGCGGACTGGTCCAGTCTGGGCGATGGGAACAGCTCGCTCATTCTTAGCCTCGGGAGCAGAAGTAGGTGCGACAATGCTGAGGACTCCGTCCGACGACAGCTTCGACTCCACCAGGTCGGGGTTACAGCCCTCAGGAAGTAGGTACCGGCGGGTGAACTGCCGCGAGATATAGCCGTGTTCGTCCTTCTTCTCCTCGTGTTTCCCCTCGATAATGACGTAGCCGTCTGCGATCTTCACGCTGATCTCCTCGGGAGCGAAGTGCTGCACGTCCAGGTTGATTTGGAACTTGTTCTTGTCCCGCTTAATGGTTGAGCCGATCTGGTTGAGGCTGTGCTCGGCGTTCATCCTCCAGGGGCGAATGTAGTCCCGGAGCATCATCGGGCTCGAGGTCATCAGCCTGTCGTTGGGAGTCATGAGCAGGCCGAAGTCCTGGTCGATGAGGCGGTGAGGCACATCGTAGCCGAGAATCAGAGGAAGTAAAGACATTTTTGTGTTATGTTTTTCGTTAGTAACGATCTCTAGAGTTCGCAGCGAATGCTTGTTCAAACTTCAAACTGTGTTGGTGTAAGCCGGCCGGCGTGGTTTATATACTGTTGAAGGCACGACATCTAGTGGTGAGTAGCGTTAATGCGTACCTACATAAGCATGTGTGCGTTCCAGACGGCTTTATCGATCCTTCGCGGTTGGTGTCGAATGTCCCAGTGCATTCGAGATTTCTACAACACAAACGTATTGTAACTCAACCTGAATTGTGTAATTTGTTGATTACTGTACAGAACACAGCTGACGAATTAAATTGTCTCGTCACATTTTATTCCATTTATAATTTAAAGCATAGCAATAAGTATAAGTATTGAATACTTACAAACTTAAAACTTACTTTAAGATTAATGAATTATTGGGGTCCGTGTGACTTCAATTAATTCCCATAAGATTCCCATAAAATAATGTCTAAGCTTAAAACTCAGATAAATAAATAACAATATTCAGTAAACCTAGCACTTCAAGGACCCTTGCGGCGCAATGGTTATTATGCCGGATTGCCGATCGGAGGGTCCCAGGTTCGGTTCCCGGCGAAACGAAGTTTGTTCTCGTTCTGGGTGGTGTGTGTTTCTGTCTTGGTGTGTGTCTATGGCACCCACGACAGTATTGCTACCCTACTGTGGGACTTTGAGTGTGAAATAACGCATCACGTATTATCGTTAAGGAGGGTTACTTAATAGGGTTTTCTCAGGTGGTAGGTTTAGTATGGTTCCCCTGCCTGATCATAAGAGGCGACTAAAAGGGGGCTCCGGGGTTGCAGGCGGTGAGTGTGGGAGCTCGACCGCAGCCAGCAGCCCCGGGAAGGAAGGCGGTGTGTACGTGGTAGCATGCCGCCGTAAGCGCCTGAGGGTGCAGGAGAGCGCATCTGCTCTCCCGAAGATGGACCAGTTCCGGACGCCGCGCGTGGAGGTCACCGGTGCGTTCCACTGGAGATCCCGGAGTCCTCCCCAAGCGCAGAGGCAGGCCACCGAGGGGGTTTTAGTGCGGTACAAATCCCACATACCCCGCTAACCTCTCCCAAGGTGCTGGGTACCTTTTGAGGGTTTCCCCCCGATATCCAAAAAAGTTATCTATTCTCATAACGACGTGTTTGTACACTATGTATTGTACCTATGTGTGGAAGCTTACAGCCACAATGTTATAAGTGTAGCAGCAGTGTTAGCCTAGTTGTAGACGCCAAAAGAAGTCGTGGACCTGGGTTTGAATCCAACGCGACCACTAGTTATTTATGGCTTGTTTGTTCGATGGTGAAGCCTGAGAGTAAAACAAATTTTCCCAAAATTATATCCTCTCATTCTGCCAATGCCTCAACAGAAATAGCAAATAAACGCTATTTCTGTTTTGAGGCATTTGAATCATCTGTTGTGGTAGGTCAATGCCGTAAGTGGTGTATTATTTCAGTATATCTTTGATATTGAACATATTAAATACAAGAAGTCTGGTTTGCGGCTTATGCAAGGATCTTACGACCCTTGCGGTAAGCTTTAAATATAGGCATATTATAGATTAACTTTAATACGATTATTGTTTGCTGGACTTGTATTTTATTGTATGGATCTTTGATTAAGATTTCAGTACCTTACTTTATTTGAAAAATAAATGAAATAAAATATTCTTTATTCTTAGAGAACGTTATTTTTTTGTTCCGTCTGCTCTCGGTGCGCTTGGGCAATGCTGAGCCGAAGAAAAGTGCAGACGGAGAAACATCTTCACAAATCATTGAAAACTTTAAAAAACAACCTTAGCCCAAGAGCTAATGTCACATTTTCAGAGTATCTATGCTTGAGGCAAGTCGATTTCTAAACTTTCAATATTTCTGTGTTTAATGATCTTTATCTGATGCAATTTTTGTTAAGTTCAGTAAATATGTATGTAGTTTTTGAGGATAATAAAAAAAAACACTAATTGTAAGTATAAGTAAAAAAATATTCATAACCATCTTCAAAATTAAAAGATTGAAAAAAGCCTTTACTTTTCCAATCTGACATTTGTGCAATAAATTAATCAAACATTCATTTGTAACTTTATGTCATTTTGCCTTTTTTTCGTTATCTTTATTTGTAAATTCAAGACCCGTGTAGCGCAATGGTTACCATGCCGGGCTGCCAATTGGAGGGTCTCGTGTTCGATTCCCGACGAAGCAGAAATTTAAATGAGTTTGAATTTCAGTTCTTGGTCTGGGTGTTTGTTACTGTCTTTGTATGTGTCAATGGTTTTTAATAACATAAATTCATTTGAAAAGCAAATAAACATGCGCATAAGAGATGTACCCTCGAGGCATGAAGATATTCAGATTTTCAAAAATAGAATTTGCTGTTAGAATATTCAATAATTTACCCATACATTTCAAACAATTATCAGGTAATAAATTTAAAAGAGAACTATTAACAATGGCTTATAAAAAAGTACTATGGTATAAACGAATTTTTTGACGACAAAACTTTCTAAATCGTGCATTTAAATGGTTTGGGGAGCTTCCGCGTAAAATATTAACTCTAAACAATGCCTGAGAGTTTTTTTTCCGCGGGCTTTTTTTCTCTCATTGACCAAAGCATCAAAAGCCGATGATCCGTTAAGAATATTCTTAGCGGATCTTAACATAAAACTATTTTACTACTCCTTAGCTACTTTAATTTTAATTAGTAATATAATATTGTATGCCAGAGGATGGTAGACTGTTTAAACTCTTATAATAATTTTAAACATCTAACTGTATGTATGTAAACAGTCAACAATTAAGTATTTTCATTTCATTTCAATGGTACCCACGATATTTACCCTAATGTGGGGCTGTTATTTATTATTATTATTACTTATTAAATTAAGTTTGGATAGAAGTAAATAAAAGGCAGTAGTTTCTAAATAATATTGTTTTATTGTTAAAAATATTGTATTACATGACCTGCATTATCTATTTACAAAAATAAAAATACAATGAAATAATAATTTTCGTTTTACATTTGCCAATGCTTACGTACAAAAATTAAATTAACATACTACATAGAAAATTGGGTTTGCGCGTACTACTTAAGATATATTTACAAATAAGCATGCGAACGCTTTTAATGTCAAATTTGGTTACACAAGTTACAAAATTGTAAATTTCACTTAAAATTAATTGTAAAAATAAAATAAAGGGTAAAGGTCTTATAAAAAGTAGGCGTAATACAGTAGAAATAGTAATAATCAAGGGAATTATTGGGAAAATTAACCTTAAAAATCCCAAAAATCCCTTTTAAAATTATTACGTAAAAAGTGTAATAGACTAAGAAATCTCGCGTGAACACTAAAAAATAGAAACACTACAGATGAAAGATAGAAAACCATAAACTAATTTACATTACTACTAAATATGAATTTCTATGGAAATTTGATTCCTTTCTAGCAACGCAAACTATGTAAAAAATAAGGTAAGTTCATAGTTATGTTTTCCTTCTATTGAATGAAGTCTTTGAAACGAAATTGAGGGGAAATTTTGCTGCCCAACATCACAACCAGGCGCAGTCCCAGGGGGAGGGGAGGGGGTCACAGGGGACATGACCCCCCCAAAATCCATCAGTCATGCGTAGATGGAAGGCGAAACAACCCGATTTGGGACACCTCTTCCCCAAATTGCTTAGTGA
Source organism: Pyrgus malvae (assembly GCA_911387765.1). Taxonomy (NCBI): domain Eukaryota; kingdom Metazoa; phylum Arthropoda; class Insecta; order Lepidoptera; family Hesperiidae; genus Pyrgus; species Pyrgus malvae. Next base: position 10,020,547 of record OU426971.1, on the reverse strand, counting down.
CCCCACCCCAAAATTTCTTGGCGACCAAAATTGAAGGCTGCAATCGCGCCAGATCACAACAAAACTTAAGTTATATATTTTGAAATTATACACATCATTTTACCCCACTGATAATAAAAGCTCTTAAATTTCAAATTCTGTCCCAATTTTGAGATATAGGTCGCGTCATGTAAAAAGAACGCTGGAAGAAAGTGGAGGGGGTATGTTTGAGCATGGGTACACTCGCACACGAAAGTTTAGGCATATGGTTTTATTTTTGAACTAACCTTGCTACTCTGTGAATACTATCATAAAATTGCAGGTGTGTGTATTCAAGTTATTATAATAATTATTGTATTTTATTTTAATGTTACTTGTAATGTTGCATTACCTGTATGTTTTTAATACATTGTTCTTTTGCTTTTTAGGGTTGCCTGGAAGAAATCGCTTTTAAGCGATAAGGCCGCCCATTGTTTGTTTAAATGTCATTTTGTATTTTTATTTTATGTCATAATGATTGTTGTGCATTACAAACAATAAAGAGTTTATCTATCTATCTATCTATCTTTCGCTCGTGGCTTCGTATTAACGGTATGTTATAAAAAACCTCATACCACCACTATGGCTTACTAGCTGAAGGTTTACACCCAAGTCAGTATAAATACTTAATATATTTTGACTTGTTTTTAATATTTAAATATTTTATCGTAGATATTTAAAACAATAATTGCTTTTATTGCGTTGCTTGAAAGTGCACAAGAAAACAGAAACAAACACATAAGTGAAATCAATAAAAAAATGGGTGAAGTTCTTAGATGCATCGAAGACTAGAATTTTTTTTCAATACAAAAGCGTGTTAGCAATCTATCTATAAAATAGGACCGTAATAGCGACGTACGGACGATTACTTAAAATTTATAGAGCGATTACACTAACCGATCCAAACAAGAAGTATGTGTATAAAAAATAAATATCGCTTCACACTCATAGCCCCACAGTAGAGTAGATATACCCTGTGTCGTGGGTACCATGGACATAGAAACACAAACACCCAGACCAAGAACAGTAATTTTAAACTCATCATTCAAATTTCTGCTTCGCCGGGAATGGAACCCGGGACCGTCCGAACGGCAGTCCGGCATGGTAACCATTACGCCACGTGGGTCGTCAAAGTATGTGCATAAAACAGTGTTTATTGAAGTATCCTTTGAATGTCAATTTAATTTGCTATTCCAGAGCTTCTGTTTCGGCATTATGAATACCTTTTGGTTAACAGAAAAGTAGCGAATATAATAGAAAACGCGTATTTAAGGGTGAGGCGTAGATATTGGATCGGATAATGTATGAACTCCTTAGGAATGTTTGTATATAACACTATAATTTGTTCTATACAGTACAAAGTGTACCTATATAAATGTGTCATAAACTAATAGCGGACATAATAAACTTGGACATTTCGCACTGAAATTATATGCTTTAAAAAAAACAAATCTGTCTGATCAGGTTCCGATATTTATTAATATCGATTTAAAAATTTAAAAATCTATTTTTTAAAGTGTCAATGACCTGATAGCTGTCCAAAGGCTGTCCTATTAGATTGTGACAATTCTAGGTACAAAATTAGTACTATGTCTTATACAACTACATATAATAAGTTGTACGTATGTTTACGCATTCCGTACGTCGATACTCTGGTCGAAAGATAAATCATTTCGTTACATATATTGTGTTTGTCTCTAGAGTAATACCAAAATTACATAAAAGTAACATTTTTATATCAATTTATTTAGAAATTGGCTGCAACCCTATTTGCGTCCCACTACTGGGCACGGGTCTCTCACCCTAGGCCTGGAGCTTACTCCACCACGCTGCTCCATGCGGGTTGGTGGAGATGCGGGTTAGTGGCCAACCCGCTGTCGGATGTTTTCAAACCGCCCATAAGGCCTCCGACAAGGTTTATCGACTGTTTTCTATCGAAAACAACCGGGACCGACAGCTTAACGTGCCCTCTGAAGCACGAGTTGCAAAGTACAAAAACTGTTAATACTTCTTTGACGACTCGCAATGGTTACCATGTCGGACTGCCAGTCGAGGGATCCCGGTTCGATTCCCGGCGAAACAGAAGTTTGAATAATGAGTTTAATTTTCTGTTTTCGGTCTGGGTGTTAGTGTTCCTGTCTTTGCATGTGTCCATGGTACCCACGACACAGGGTATTAATTACCTTACTGTGGGACTATGAGTGTGTAACGTTTATTTATTTATTTACTTCTTGTCCTTGTGAGTCGTATAATGTAACGTTAATGTTTCATTTTATTAAAGCCATACTAGGCAGTGATAATTCTTTCAGATAAATATGTTTGGACACCTTAGAATAATTACAATTACATTATAGAAACCAAGTTCGCGCGCTCAAATTGAAGCATGTTGATTGGTGCCATTAATGGCACCAAACGCTGGGCCGCTCCGTAAGACTTAGGTAAAATTTTATCACAACACTTTTTAAAAACAAAAGAAGTCTAATAAAATAACTTTTCACAGTGTTTTCAATATTTTGTAGTATTTTATAGTTAATTTGGGCAAAAGAAAAAAATTTTTTGTTTGTCAGATGTGACAGCTGTAGGAATCTATTTAGTGCTTCAATTTTGACAGCGCGCTTGTATGAAGACGTATCTGACGTCATTCTATACGTATTTATTCTAAGTTGGACACATAATGTGATATTATACATACATAAATACATACTACAAACACAATTTATGAAACGAAGCGATCCTAAACATATTAAAGCGGCATGAGCTTCGAGTTTCAAAATAACAATTTATCGCCCCTTCATGGAGTCTTGTCACAGCTATAAGAGAAATTTTCGAGCATCCGTTTCAATTAATACAAAGAAAATATCTCTTAAAATTCTCAGATACAGTATTCGAGTTTAGCGAGTTTCAAAAATTCCTCTTATGGCCGTTATGCCCGAGAATTCTTTTCCTATACTAGCTTAGAACTATTTCTTTATATAAAAAGTCGTAACATACCTACAGCTTACATTTTATATCTATATAAGCTAGAAAACACAATCAGTCGCGTTTGGGGCTCGCATGTCTCCTGAGTTAACACTAAAATATTGAACACAATTAATTTAGAGATCATCTTTGTGGTATTCAAATACAGTACGTATAGGCTTGCGTTACTAGTTTTTTTAATGTAATACAGCTCTTTCCCGCGGGTTCAGCCGTATTAGAAACGATCATTAGCATGAAGCGAATATTTTCCGGAGTTTTTTTAACTTCAAACCAATCTTTTTGTCCTTATTTTACTCCGTCTGGGACCTATTTTGCAAAAGACCAAAACAAGAGTCTTAGGGCCTCTTTCACCACCTTCAAGTTAAATGACAAGTACGCTAATTGTCGGTTAAATTAACTTCAATTTCAATTACACGATGTTCGAGTAGCACTAATCATATGATAAACTGACCCGTACTCATAGCTTTTACTTGCCAATTAAATTTTTATTATCAAAAAAAAATTACTTGGGACGTGATTAATCATCACTTTACTTGGAGATGGTGAACGAGGCCCTTAAATGAACAGACTTACATACGCAGTAATAAATTTGATTGTATTTTAACTTGTACTTTCGTTATATAGGGATAAGCGTTCCACAATTTTTTTAAATGTTATTTTAACTATTAAATAAAATAAATGTGTTAGTTCCTGATAATGAATTATCATATCAGTAATATTGATGAAAAAATTATTAAAACCGGTCGGTACATTCGGAGCCTATTCGTTACAAACAAAATCGTTCCTATTTATAATATTAATATATTAGTATAATATTGCTTTTTACTTTAAATTTCTTGTCTTTTCATAAATAACAACCAACCATTTTAAGCGTAACAATCAACAAGAAAACTATAGGAACCCAAAAATTACACAAAACGTGTCTTTAAACAGTAAAAAACCTAAACGGCAGTCGTTTCAATAAATTTAAAATTTTAACTTGACATCAAGCCTCCTTTGAAAAGACTTAGGCGTGGACATGCAAGCCCAAAAATACAGCTATATTCAGACATAATTTAATAACTTTGTCAGAAAACCAACCTCGACATCAATGATAAGTCCATTCGAGTATATTTGAACTATTTAGTTGCTTGTATGTAATAGTTTTCAAACTACATTGGAATCTCTATAACTCTAACCTCTTTAAGTCGAAAGTCGAAAAAAATTGCCATTCCCTTCCGCTGAACACCTAAATACGCGGTATCTCGAATTATTTAGACTTTGTAACTTGTAACTAAAATGTTATTTCCCTACGAAGTATTGATAACTCGAATTTCAAAAAGGAGACTCCGTAAGTCGATAAATATAATGACGTCATACTTATAATTCCCCGAACTCGTAGCAATAAAATCCAAAATGAATGTTCGGGTTCGGGGCTTCTAATTTATTGTTTTTGTCTTATACACGTGTAATGAATGTATACGTTTATAAAACTTTCTAAGTAACACAGCTGTGAACGTTATTTTTGTTCCTTGTCGACACAGGACACGATTACTTTTAGCGGAGCTTGTCCTTCAGTATTTATTTTTAAGTCGAAATTTTAGCTGTTAAATCATAATGTATCTCGAAGATCTTGTTAAGTCGAAAACTCGTTAACTCGAAATTTTTAGCATTACCCTTGACATTCCAGTTATCGAGATTCCACTGTATCTACTGGTTGTAGATAAAGTATTTTTTATTTGAGTCTCATAATTTATAGAAAAACTATCTACAATTTCAATAAACTCAATTTAATGCCATTTTTTCGTAAGAAAGAGCAAAATATGACGCGGAATTCCATAGAACCTCAGATAAAAAATACTAAATCCAAAACTCCGATGAATATTCCGGTAAGAGTATGTCACAGATTTCTAGCTTAACTATCATAGAACGGAGTGTGCGTATCTAATAATAATATTTAATATTTATACTATATTCGGGTTATTGTTAATTATTTTGTCTATGCTATAATAATATATACCATACTTAATCGCGAACGGACTGAATCGATGAATTATTATACAATGTGGGTGTGGTAATGTCGAATACTACATAATAATATGTATATTTACTATAACTATAGCCTTGTTAATGTCGTGGTTGGTTTCAAACATAATACAATTATGATGTTCGGCCGAAGATCAGTCAAGATTTTAGTTAAAGCCACAGTACAAATAATTAAAGAAATTTATAAAACGTAGAAATAATACAATGACATGTCACGAATATTTAAATATATATTTATAAAGGTGCGTATATAAGAAAAACATTTCATTGAAAGTATTTAACAGTCATAAATGATTCGATTTTTAAAATACAAAATGTTTTCAAGAATACAAAATGTTCTCAAGAGGAGTTGTAAGAAAAATATAAATAACAATCTAAAGAAGACCGACCACCACAATTGTAACGCAACGAAATTCGCATCTCGCACAAAACAATATCAACATAGTATTGTATATTTCGTTATCCTCATACAAAATCTAATTATACAACCTATTCTACATACAAAATATATACTCGTTTACGCGCACTATGCAAAAATTCTTGACACATTTTCAAATGGAAATGAGTAAAAACGAAATGTGGTACAAATATTGCATAGCGCAGGTAACCGCCTAGACAGTCGACCATCAACAAGACTTCAATATCTGGTCTTGTATAAAAGGAATAAGTATTAAATAAATCAGTAAATACATCAAAAATTTCGGTAAGGGTCGTGCATACTGGTGTTAACTTTTTTACGTATAAGTCAATGCTCGAATTACGTTTCATGTAATGGATTAGACTTAGGGCCTCTTTCACCACCTTCAAGTAAAGTGACAAGTACGCTAATTGTAGGTTAAAGTCACCCGTAACTTCAATTTAAATTTCACGATTTTCGAGTAGCACTAATCATATGATAAAGTGATCCGTACTCATAGCTTTTACTTGCCAATTAACTTTACTAACTAACAAAAGTAACTAATCAACACTTTACTTGGACATGGTGAACGAGGCCCTTAATAAATTATTTAAAACATAATTGTGTTGAATTTTTATTTATTTATTATGAAAGAAACTAATGGACGGCTTCGCGTCCAATAATTTTATGCATTAAATATAAAAATGGTTTCATGGTTACAATAAAATTGCTAGCTTAAAATTCTCTAAACCATAGCGTAAATATAGAGAAAAGAAAAATTACAACTTACGTAACCACTTTCAACATAATTTAATAACAAAACTGGGTTACTTTTTCTGTAACTATTTCCGATAAACACAGTATGCACGCACCTTTGCTATAAAAATTTGTGCTGCCATGGGGTAAACGTTATTATTGGCCTTAAATTTATAACATTACTTTGAAGGGTTTTTAAAACCTCTATATCATTCCCAAATAGTATTTGATTTTCACCGAAATAAATAAAAGCACAGAGTACATATAAGCAAGACTATAAGAATAAGAATTTTACATTCAGTTTCTTTCTGTGAAAGTAATTTCAAAAAGATTTATTTTAGGGATATATAAATATAAATTATGTTTGTGATATTAGGAATAATAATAATATATTGTTATAGCTCTTATATCCCACGAGCACGGGTATGACAGAAGATAATTTTTGCAACATTAATGCCTTTTCTCCATACGTATGGATGTACATTGTGCCACGTACCCATTGTCTGTGTGCGTCTGTAACTATAGTAACCAGTTGGTAGTAACTTGCTGATAATCATAGCAACTTCCTGGTAACTGTAGCTAATGATGAAGGGTTGACTGAACTGAACTTGTTACCATGCGTTACCACGGCGTTTTGGCGGGGAAGTTTGTACTCTTCTTTTATTTTCATTTACTTGGTGTACTTTTGCGCGCATGGCCCGACGGTTAGCGTAGAACGTAAGCGATCTATGCAACTAAGCCAAACGGGCGCGGTCAGGTGTGATATGGGTGACCGCTAGTGGCAAACAATTTCATGCGCGTTTCCGTGCTTCGGAGGGCACGTTAAGTCGTCGGTCCCGGTTGTTGTCAATAGATAACAGTCGTTAAACCTTTTCAGAGGCCTTAGGGGCGGTTTGAAAACATCCGACAGCGGGTTGGACACTAACCTGCATCTCCACCAACCCGCATTGGAGCAGCGTGGCGGAGTAAGCTTCAGGCCTCCCCAATAATGGGGAGAGACTCATGCCCAGCAATGGGACGTAAAAATAATAGCGCGAAAACATGTTTTTTTGGCTGCCTACAAAAACATCCAAAACGTTCTGGTGAAATAGTCATCTAACGTATCTTAACTAGAATCGAACTTTCCGAAACAAAGTAATGCACACCCGCAATGTGAACTTACTTATACCTTCACAACCGTTACCAATAGGCATTCGCGTCGTGAGATACAAGAACTATACTGCGACATTATCAATACAAATGCGTATAATATGGCCTCTTATTGTAACCAAAAAAATAAATAATTTACTTTCGTATCAAAATTTCCACAAACACTTCACTCTACATCTCATATCTCCATCAAACATCTACATACATCTTTGGACAAGATTTTGTTTGGTATGTTACAATACCAATTACATAAAACTTAAACATTGTATATATTATTGATAATAATCGTTTTACTATACAAAACATCCTGTATATAAACTAACTGTTACTATTATCTACATAAGCGAAGAACTTAATAATTAATCTTTGCACGAGTGTTTTGTACAGTAAAAGTGTAAGCAAATATATCAGATCTAACCTACTTATATTAAAACTTTTGTCGGTTTGTTACGCGCCAAGGAAACTTTTCAGCCATATTGATTAAAATATAATGTGAAGTACTGAAGTTATTCTGATTTGAATACTTTAAAAAGTTAAAAACATTTCGTAACTAATGTTTTATACTCAATACTCAATTTTAAAGTTTTGTCTTAATCTGAGGCACACAAAATGACCTCATTCACAGCTCACCAGCGTGGTGACCACATTGTCGATGTGTATCTTTTTGGCATTTTTTTCAAGAAGAAATGTTGGAACAACTTAGGTTCCCATTATGGGTTTATTTCCGGTCGTCTTCACTGGGTATGAGTGGGGAAATAAGTTACATTCGTCCCCAGTGGTGACGATTGGAACTTTTTATTTTCCACTCGTTCCGCTATAGACCGAGAGTCAAAATATATGGGGATTTCAATAAGAGATTTCACGGATTTTATTACGAATGAAACTTTTTTTCCCACTCGTACCCAGTGGGGACGACAGGGTGGGGACGACCGGGAATAAACCCCATTTTGTCGTGTAACAAACGGACAATGACTTGCAAACTAAAAACCACACAGAATGCCGAATATACATCTATTTCGATACTTTCCGGAGGTAATCGCAATAAATTTATAAAATATCTATCTAAATGTTACAGCTCACTTTTTCATAATGGCGAAATGGAATTGAAAATTATTGTTTACGGTCATATTATTCAATTTTATGTTATGCAATTTATCATCATTATAAATCTATTTCTTCGCTTAAAAAGGGTTGTTTATAATCAATATATTCTGTGGAAAATTATATCTAATCGACGACTAAAACCAATGAGCCCTGCATTAATAAAATTTATATTAATCTTTATTTGTCAAGCACCTACAGCATAGGCAATGTATTGTACACAATTTTAAATAATATTCTAAGCTAATTTCAACGCAAAAAACTGCAGAATAAAAATCAAAATTGATTAAATTTCTATTAATCATCGAGATTAAAGAATTCAAAATATTATCACTGGAAACAAATAATTGTATCCTATAAATTATATTAAGATAAAAATAACAAATCGGCTCCAGTAGCTCATTCACGGCTAACGCACTAATTATCGCGCTAAACAGTATAAAAGCCATAATGCCGGTTCAAAGTTAGCAGTATAACTAAAATATTTCTTCTTCACTACAGCCCACCATAAAAAACGCACAAAACTATTTGTACTACAAACAAATACAACTGAGCGACCTTTACATAACTAAAGCTAGTGATTGAAAATATTTGTGTGAAAATTTTGTACGCTATTTTACACCGTAACGCTTTATAAATAACGATTAAATTCGCTTAAAATATATTATGTTTGATTCACTCGATATTACTTTATCAATGGTACAATAATAACTTCACTGGCTTACGTACTAGGTGATGTTACAGCCTCGGTGTGGCGTCTGCAAGGCGATTTCGCCCTTGCGCGCTTGGTGTAGGATTCAATTTAGATTAACTATACACTTATTGGTATCAGTTTAGCTGTCTTCGAGAAGGTTGTGAAGCTCGGCGTAGTTGAGAATGGCACGGTGTAAGAATTCGTATTGCAACTGGGGAAAAATAAATTAAATTTTCTATTATTATACAGAACACTAATTATAAACAGTAACATTAATACCAATTAAGGCAACTTGCATGCGACAAGCGCAGTAAAGTTGACATTATAAAACACTTAATTAATTTTAATTTTCAATTCTTCATCATAAATGCGTACAAGCAGGCATATCGACGGGTGCAAAGAAAAAAAAAAACATTACGGGTGATACTTTTTGAGCTTAAAATGCTAAGCTAAGCATTTGCGCTGCTAGTCCGAAAGTCGATGGACGCCTCATGTAAGTCTAGGCAGTAACTGTACCTATCCACCAAAACACAATAAAATGGCTCACGGCAGAAGTGGATGCAGCAGTGGTCGAACCATTAAAGTTCTACCTTTTGTTTGTATAACTATTTTGTTTACTGTTTTGTTTCACCTACCGCAATTTATTGCCATCTACAAGGGTTAACTGGCAGGGAATGGCACTAGGCATTAAGTTCGCCCTTGTAAACTGTAGGTTTACAAAAGAGTAAATAAATAAATAAATAAACTATCAGGGGGGAAATCTTCAAAAGTTAACCCGCCTCAGCGCATGGAGAAAACTTCGGCATCTCAAGGAACGCACCGGTGTCTTTCACACGCAGCGCCCCAAACTGGCCCACCATCCGAAGAGCATCCTGTACCTTTACTCGGAGTACTTGGGACGACATAATAATATGGCCACGAACACACCGCTGGGACCGCTAAATGGACGGTTGGAGCTCCCACTCTCGCCGCTCGCAAGCCCGGAATTACCCCTTTTAGTCACCTCTTACGATCAGGCAGGGGATACCGTAGCCCTATTCTTAATCCCGAAACTACAGGCACAATTTTATTTATTTATTTATTTATTTAACACTTTATTACACCACATAAAAATGGTATAAAAGGCGGACTTAATGCTAAAAGCATTCTCTACCAGTCTACCTTTGGACGAAGCAGAGATTATTGTAGGCGGCATAATAAGCTATATATATATAAAACTATAAAAATGTATTTTATAAGCGAAATAGGTTTATATAGGTAAATATTTAATAAAAATATATGAATAAAATGATTATACTTATCTACTTATTATGAAAGTGTAAGAGGCTACATAATAAGTTATATTTATTTTACCACACTAGCATAATGAGCAGTGATACCGGTTTTAAGAGTGTTTGACGGAAGTTTTCCTTAGGGCGTCTGGGAGAGCATTCCAAAGCCGAGCAGCATGAAGAATTTCGTAAGTGGTAGAACTTTAATAATATACTCACGAATGTGTCGATGGTCCGCGCCCGTTGGGACCGCAGCTTGCGGGCGACGCTGTTGACGTCGACGCGCCTCTCGATGCGCAGCTGCCAGATCAGGATGCACAGAGCCACGAACAGTGACGACCGCTCCGTGCCGTACCTGTGAGTGAATAAATTAATAATGGTTATTCTATCGACTTTTCGACTCTTATTTTTTACATGAACCGGACAAAAAGACTGACTGTTTGCGTAATGTTGAGGCAATTTTTTTTTGGTATCGGGGGGAAAACCTTCAAACGGTACTAGGCACCTTGGGAGACAATACCAAGGAATGTGGGATTTGTACCGTCCTAAAAACCCCTTGGTGGTCTGGGTCTGCGCTTGGGGAGGACTCCGGGATCTCCAGTCTATCGCGCGCGGCGCTTCGTACGGGCCTGTCTTCGGGAGAGCAGATGCGCTCGCCTGCACCCTCAGAGACGCTCACGGCGGCATACGGCTACGCACACACCGCCGTCCTACCCGGGGCTGCTGGCTGGACGGATCGAACTCCCACTCTCACCGTCCGCAATCTTGGAATCCCTCATTTAGTCGCCTCTTACGATCTATGTGTTTCTTTTCTGTACATACATTTGAACTTTAATTCTGGTGGTTGTTATTTTTATTACAACCCAACCACACAACCATGCAAATTCGTGACAGAAACGTAGTGTATAAAAATCTCTTTAGTTTTTAATAAATGCATGACTAAGAGTCTTAGTCTAAGACACAGTGTTAACACGCTAGAACATCGTTTGAAGGTTATTTGGTTACTATTAGACTGATAAACAAACATTAATTATTAATATTTAAGTCTATGCGTAGCGGTACAGGAAACTTACTGGCAATGCACAAGTAGAGGCCTCTGTAGGCAGTCAAGCGGCGCGGCGAGTTCGGCCAGCTCGGCCAGGCCTCGCGTGACCTCCGGCACGTGGCCTGCCGCGGTAGGCCAGCCCTGGTACTGCAGTTGCCGGACCGCACTCCATTCGCCGCTCTGTAAACAACATAGAAATATGTTCTATAGGAGTAGTACATCTAAGCACTAGAATATAACTAATGTAACCGTCATCGCCTCCCGTAGGGCAGAAGACGATTATTTAGGTTTCAGCCGAAGCTTGCCCCACTCTAGTGTTAGAAGAAGGAAAAGACCAAAAAGGATGGTATAGGAACTGAAACTACGCAAAAAAAAAGTTTAAAAAAATACAACATTTAATAAATAAAAAAAAAATATGATTGTTAATTTTTTTTTTGTTAATAATGGGGTTGGCTATCTTTAGATTACCTTACAAGATGAAGAAAAAACGAAGGGATACGAAGGGTTAGGCGATTATGCAAGCCATGTAAACACTTAAAATGTTAAAATGCAAACCTTTCACTGAAAATAGAGAAATATGTTATTTAGAAACAGCTGATTTCATAAGCGTACAGAGATAGTTGATTTAATTTATCAAAATCATCATTTTTATTGTAAAGGTTCTTAAGTAGATTGAACATAACAACCGACGACCGAGTGCTTAACGTGCTCTCCAAAGCACAGGAAGGCGCATTAAATTTTGCCACCGCGACCGGTTAGATTAGATCGCTTTCGTTCTACGCTAGCCCCAGGGCCATGCACGATTCAATATATCTCATTATCTTTGAACATGTATATTTTATCCCCTAAAACAAGCTTACCTTAGTGTTGGTGATGCGGAACTGCCGCCTAGTGTAGTAGGGACAGGATTCACTCTCTTCATACTGTACGGCAATGTGATCGTACTGAGCAGTCCCGTCATCCCAGTACCGTGGACACTTGCCCTCGCCCAACTGTGGGGATAAACAACTGATGTGAAATTATATTACTTCTGGAATACCGCAATGTAATGTAAATTAAATGTCCACGGTGGTTACAGAAAAACCCCGACCTTGTATGTATTTATTTTTTACTAGCCTTCCGCCAGCGGTTTCGCCCGCGTGGACCCGTTTAATGGGTCCCCGTAGGATAAAAATAGCCTATGTGTTATTCCAGGCTTCATTGCTATATTAAAACAATAGGCGTTTAGCCAGTTGCGTCAACCGAGTTGACCCTATTACCCATTTTCACGGAGGAATGAAGCATTTTCCCGCGGTAAAAAGTAGCCTATGTTACTCAGGGAGAATGTAGCTTTCTAATAGTGAAAAAAATTTTGAAATCCGCAACAGTATTTTGAGTTTATTCATTACAAACATACAAAAATTACAAGTCTACCAAAGCTGGTTTATGCTGCAAACACTATTTTTTATAAGACTAGTGTAAAAAACTTAGGTCTACACATTGACAGCTGTATGAACTGGCGAGTGCAAGTGACTGAGATCAGCCGTAAGGTCAACGGAACATTACAGTCATTACATCGTTTTAGAAAATTCTTGCCTTGCAGCACTAAGATTATGTTGATTCACAGTCTTGTTCTACCCATTATAGACTATGCTGACGTGTGTTACCCAGACCTGAATGAAGAACTTCTAAATAAGCTAGAGCGCCTTCTAAATAGTTGTATCCGATTTATTTTCAATCTACGCAAGTATGATCACATCTCAAGTTTTCGAAGTCAGCTTAAATGGCTTACTATTCGACAGAGGCGTAACTCTAGAATTCTCTTGGTCCTGTATTCGATTTTACATGATCCATCTTCTCCACATTATCTTAAGGAAAAATTTCAGTACCTCTGTTCAGTTCATAACAGAGGGCTCCGTTCTACTAATAACCTTAAACTTTATACGCCTCCTCACAATAGTGATTTCTTCCGTTACTCCTATAATGTTCAGGCTATACTACTCTGGAACACCCTACCCGAAAATATTAGAAAGGCGCCAACAAAGGGCACATTCAAGAAACTGCTACGCAGACATTTGTTATCGAGTAATACATGACTCACTACGAGCTTATGAGTCCACATCAAAATATTATATTACGTATAATATATTTATATACTTATATATATATATATGTATGTATGTATGTATGTATGTGTGTATATATGTATATTTATGTATGTTGTTGTGTATTATATATGTATATATATCTATTAATTATATTTTTATGTGCTAATTTCTGGCAATAAAATAAAATATCAGTTTTCGTGTTAATGTCACTGTTCTTCGTCCGCCTACCTAAAATTCTCTCCAACACCCAGGGTTGACTGGCAGAGAATGCCATTAGGCATTAAGTCTACCTTGTAACCCCTAGATTAAGGTGGTTCCAAATAATAAATAAATAAATAAATAAATAAAAATACAAATCTTTCCTCTTTATAATATTAGTATAGAATGTATAGATGAACAAAGACACTCACGATACCTTTAAGGACAAAACTCTACTGGTCTCTGGGCTGTTTTCAAATCATTTTTTTCCATTTTGATATTGTACTACCTATCTATAAAGTTCTTAAAACTGTTATCTTTCCACTTACCTCACTAAGCATAACTATGGTGGAGACGTTGTGTTCTGACACCATCCTCCAGAAGTCTGTGATGGTGTTGGGCAGTGGATCTTGCGTTATTATGAAACCTTCTGAGTTATCGTAGGCTGTGGATAAAAATCATCAATATAGTATAGTAGTGGTAGATTCACAGTTGCCGCATAAAAGTGGCACCAGCAAAAAGTATCTATGTATGTATTAGTATTTTTGTCGTACGGGAGACAGTCATCGCCCCGTTTCTTTGATATAAACTATAGGAAAAGAGAACTCACCCTCAATAAACGACGCATTGATATACGTAGAGTAGTCCTTCCCAGGAATGGGCGCTAGGATGACCCTATTTCTGTCGTAGGGGAGACAGTCCTGCGCCCGGTTTCTTGCCCTCAGTTCATCGGCCTGTCCCGCAGCACACGATTTCGCTGGTTCCGCTACTGGAGGCTCCATCATTTTCTGTGTACAAAAAGGTATTTTCAAAGTCTGAGTCAAACTTAGGTTTAGTTATTTTATTTCACGAATGCCATATTTAAGATGTTATATTATTGCTTTTGTTACCAGACTAAAGTAACCCCACTTTAGTCAATTCACTGTTGATGACTCACATCACCTCTACTTCACTACATCACTACTAGAAATAAGTTTAGGTTAGGTAGTTAAAGTTCGCTGTTTTTTTAAGGATTCGAATTTCAAATTTCTTTCTAAACATATTTATAGCCTACTGGTGGCAAATTCCTAATCCGCCACTGGATTTGGGGTTCAAACCTCCAGTCAGTTATAACCAGTCAGATTACAATACAAGTTTCTAATGTTGCACCCGATCAGCCCGTTAGGTTACTATAATATCTGGCTGGTAACTATAGTAACTGAAGATTGGTTGCCAGCTTGTTAATTAATGCATTTTGAAACAATGTGTACATGCATACATTCCATATTTCTTTGGTAAACCCGCATCCATGCTATGGCTAGCTAAGTATAGCAAATGACTCGTATAAAAAAATGACATGTTTTTCTTTATTCTACTACAACATGGCTGCAACAGTTTCTCCCCCCGCTGGGTACATGCCTCCTAATATTTGGGGATGCTGGGAACTAACTCCATCGCTTCTCCAACGCGGGTGTTGGTAGCCAAAATTAGCCCATAAGGCCTCCAAGAATATTTTTTGACTGCTATAGATCTATCAATAACAACCTGAATCGGGTTAGTACTGCAACATGTTTACTCATACCTCAAACTCGTGTTCCATGAGGCACTTGTCAGCGCCCTCTGGCGTGTTTCGCAAGCGGTCGATGCTGGTCTTGAGCCGGGAGGCTGGGATCTCCGTGTCTCCGTAGTGGGCGTATTCCACCAGCGCTCGGTACACGAACACGTATTGTTTCTGCAAGTGATAAAGGTGGTTGAATAAGCCCATACTAATTAATATTATAAGTATTATATATAACTATGAAAGTGTGTTTGTTGTTAAATCTTCTTTCACGTCGCAACGGTGCTACAGACCAGATTTTTTTTGTATGGAGATAGTTTGGGGATTGAAGAGTGACAGACTACTTTTTGGCCAGGATTTTTCTTTGCTATGGGAAAAAAACGTGTAGAACAGGCGGAGGCGGCAGGGGAACGTCGGTCGTGGGACCGACGCCGGAAAGCTAGTCAATCCATTGAATTAAAAAAAAACAAGTTTTGTTAAGATTTCGCAGTAGCAGCTATAATCGAGGCGGAAAAACTAAAGGATTAATTTGTTGTGTATACTTTGATAAAGGTAGATCTCCGGCAGGACGAGGTGGTAATGCCCGAAAAGCGTCTGTGCTCCGATAATCTCATGTCGTAACTGTATATAACAAGATATTTAAAACTTCAAAAGCGTTATACAGGATACCCGTGCAGTTATATTTTGATATGTTTCCGAAAGTAGTATGTTAATGTTTGCCACGTAATTTTTACTTCATAATTTATCGCAGTGCCACAATAAAAGGAAACACTGTACAAGCCTGAAAGTTAATCATGATTTTTCAAAGTCTCCACACCAATAAATTACTGAGTCAGTCTCCAAGCCGAGGTGTCAAATTAAATGTGGTCTGCGGGCACTGACCAGGGACTGCACGAGGAAGTTGCGCTGGCGGCGCAGCTCGGCCACGGTGTTGAAGACGGCCACGTGGCCGGTGGCGTGCAGCTGCTCCAGCAGGCAGTCCAGCGCCACCAGCGTGCCCGTGCGCCCCACGCCGGCCGAGCAGTGCACCACCACGGGCCGCCCCACCACCGTCGACCACGCTTCGTTCACCCTCTGCCCAATTTCACTTTTAATTACATATTTGCTACAGTTCATTACTATTAACAATGTAATATCTATAGCAAAAATCGAAACAGTTGCATTATAGCCACGATACAAGAATGTGCTATATTGTATAAAGGAGAGTGAAGACGCAACTCAAAAATCTATTTTTCATTTATTCATGGGAGTCCAACTCACTTACTTGGTGAATGGAATATTATAGTTCATAAAATATTGATTTTGGAAATAATAAGTAGGGCACAACAGGCAATTTGGAAATAATAAGTAGGGCATAACTGGCAATTTGGAAATAATAAGTAGGACACAACTGGCAATTTGGAGATAATAAGTAGGACACAACGGGCAATTTGGAAATAATAAGTAGGACACAACGGGAAATTTGGAAATAATAAGTAGGACACAACTGACAATTTGGAAATAATAAGTAGGGCACAATGGACAATTGGGAAATAATAAGTAGGGCACAATGGACAATTTGGAAATAATAAGTAGGGCACAATGGACAATTTGGAACTAATAAGTAGGTCACAACGGGCAAGAAGGTTAACATGGATAATTACTTTCATGATTCTTAATTTATTGACTGTGATCATGCTTACAAACTAAGTGTTACATTTGTATTCTTATTACATGAACACTGTAAGGGCATGGCAATTAATAGCTTAGTGACACTTATTTATTTAATACAAAGCATTTTTGCTGTTGTACAGCAGTAATTTTGTTTGTAAATATAGATTACTAAGAAAGCTCATAATTTTTCAATATATACCTTGATAAATTTAAGTATGGAGTGCGGGTGTTCGGGCGCAGCGAAGTCCTTCCACATGAGGAAGTGGTACTGTCGCACCAGCCGGGACTCTGTCTTCGCTTCACGGGGAGATGTGGGCGTGCTTTCGCTGCCGCATTCTGTTTAGAAAGAATAGATAGAAGACAGTAAGAAATAAAACAGGCGATAGACAATAGAGGTTTGTTTGTCAACGATACTAGCTATATGCCTACTACAGTAAGCCATCTTGGCACAATGTTTTATTAAGACTAGCAGCCGCCCGCGACTTTATCCGCGTGGACTTGTTTTAGATTTTTTCTAAAATAAAAGTAGTCTATGTTACTCCTTATTACATCAGCAACCTGCCAGTGAAAATCTCATCAAAATCGGTCCAGTCTTTTCAGAGATTAACCGGAACAAACAGACGGACAGACAGACAGACAGACAAAAATTGTAAAAATTTATAATTTGTAGTTTGTACACATAATGTGAAATTTACTTTCTTTTTTGTATATTTTTTATACACAGCGATAAATTACTAAGTAAAAACAGCGTACGTGGTGAACTTTCGCAAGTAATCAAGATATGGCCTTTAACGTACTACTTTCGGCAACGTAGTACATGGAAAAAAGAAAGTAAATTTCACATTATGTGTACAAACTACAAAATAGTACCTAGTGTCATTTTATGTCTCTTGTATGAAGCGGTGTCTGTCGGGAGTTGGATCAATGCTCGCTCGATTACTAACCCCAGATGAACATACGCCCATCAGTTCGCATAGAAGCAGAGTAATGGAGTAAGTCCTATTATTGCGAAACAATAATGGGGAGAGACTTAAAAAAGAGAAAAAAGCAGGCCGCTGTATGTTTAGTTGACAATCAAAATTTTCAACTTACCTCCATTCCTCTTAGCGATGCCGTTGTTTTCGATAATGGACTGACCATCCGAATTTGTTGGCTGTTTAGATATCTTCAGTTCCCTCACAATGTAATCGGAGTACCTGAAATTAAAAAAAGAATTATTAAAGTAGTCAGTATGAAATCAATACAAGGGAAGAAACCAGAGCTGCCTTTGCTTTATGCATTCTGGCACCAGAGAGCAATAGTTGTTGGTTTAAACTAAGTAAACTCAAACCCGTTCCAATTAAGGGGAGATAGATCTCTATGCTCAATGGGATGCAAAAATATTATACTTAAACATACGTTTTAATTTTCCTGTTAATGATAAAACATTTTCAAATCCCACAAAACACCACGTATAAAAAAACCTTGAGTAAAAAAAATTACATTTGAAAATAAAGCAGAGTACCCGGCACCTAAGTCGTCAAGATTTAATAATAGTGGGGCAAAATTTGGGCATGTACAAAGGCATACAATAAGAAAGATAACTTTTAACTCATAATATCCGCGTTATGTGCTAAAACACGCGATCATGCCTTTCGCTCGCTCGTGCAGCGCCGATCGCAATATAACAATGAGCGCAACGTTACAATGAGTCACCCTTTTTCGTGCGTGCAGCCGGCGTTCATCGATTTACGAGACGTTGTCACGTCTAAAACTACTTCTGCGCATCTGAACATACTTGTCAACTTACATGCCGGGTACTGTAACAAAATCTTTAAATAACTCACCGCTTCTCCGACACATGCTGAACGGTGATATTCCCGAAGGCTCTCGCCCCCCTGACGTCCCGCTCGTCCGGCCAGTACTTGCTGCACTTCACCTTGGAGTACTCCTCGAGGTTGGTCAGCATCACGATCAGCTCGAGGCCGTGCTCCCAGATCATCCGCCAGAAGTCGTTCACCGTCGTATCTGTTGGGCCTTGCGCGCAGATGAACTGTTTGCGTTCCTGGTTTGGGGAAAGATTCAGTGTTCAGAATGAGAATAGGCAAGAACTGCGTCGATTTTTCACATAAAGGACGTCATCCTATATTATTATTATTTCATAAAATGACCACTTGACACTTTGTGAATCGACTCTTTTTTTTTTAATGGTTTGTATAGTTTTTTTTTATTGCGAATGCCGTTTTATTAATATTGTGGAGATGTTTCCACATTCACATTGTCTATGTGCGTTACCTTTGAATAGGTCAATTAGTCCTTAGTTACTATAATAGTTACGAACAGGCCTGACCATAGTTACCAACCAACAGGTCACTGTAGTTTGCTGCTGGTTATAGGGACACTATGCAGGAAAAATTCAAAATGCATGCCATAATAGGTTGCACTAAACCATTCTTGGAAGAATAATTGTTAATTTAGTTTTATACATGATTTTTATTGCCTTTTAAATCTATAAAAAAATCCAATCATATCTATAAAAGAGAAAGTGTGTATGTATGTTCCTTAAAGACTCAGAAACGGCTGGACCGATTTCAATGAAATTCTCGGAGAATCTTCAGATTGGTCCAACGAGTAATCCTGTAAAGTTTGGTTCACTTCTCTTTCTAACGCGGGTGAAACCGCGGGGCACAGCTAGTTGACTATAAATGATTTGTGACGTCACAGATAATTTTTTCATACTAAATTTATGGGAATGTCACGTTTTGCCAACTCATTTTAAGTATCTCAATTGATTTGGTAGTCCAACACTGGATTGTAGTAACTGATGATGACTTAATAAAAGCTTTTTAGGTAACAAACACGGACACAATTTGCGTGTGCGCGTGTGGTGGTGAATACCATAGCTATAGCATACCTGCATTCGAATATTCTTACGAAATAATTAGACAAGCTGTCCAACAGAAAGTCATATATCATAGACGATGGTGCGGCCCATTTTTGTAGAGGAATAGACTCACACACATATTAGATTTATGTGTGTGAGTCTATTCATGATACCATGGAGATTGAACATGGGATGATACCAGCATCGACTACAAAGAATCTACATGAACCTAACACGGAAAACAAAGGAATATAAATAAGTGCGACATAGGAAGGAAGAGTGGGTGAAATGCAACTAAAATGACAAGCGTATCACATGCAATACCTGATTAGGCTCCGAAGGGTCCTTAGAAGCATAGAGGACAGAAAACACACGAGTTAGAGTTGTACTAGGGCTTGCTTACTACAAGAGCGTGCTACTGGGACGACTATATTCTAGCACAGATCCTACATTATCTGCGATTAAAGAAAGAGTCTTACTAATAAACTCTGTATAAGCTTTGGTACAACATCATTTTGAACGCACACAAATAAATAACACTTCACACTCATAGGCCCACAATAGGGTAGATATACCCTGTGTCGTGGGTGCCATGTACACACACAAAGACAGAAACACAAACACCCAGACCGAGAACAGAAATTTAAACTCATCTTCTAAATTGCTGTTTCGCCGGGAACCAGGGACCCTTCGATTGGCAGTCCGGCATGGTAACCATTACGCCACGCAGGTCGTCAAATACTAAATTCATTGCTTGATTTCAACTTCAATCGT